>CM034148.1:379896151-381096151 GCA_019776745.2 Taxus chinensis
CCAACATTTAGAGGTCATCCTTGGATCCCTATCAGAAATGATTAGTTCCAGAATTCCATACAATCAAAAAATCTCACACACAAACCTTTTTGTAAGTATTGGAGAATCATCCTTAAGATTTCTCGGTATGAAATAAGCTACTTTTGTTAATTTATTCACTACTACCAAAATAATATCATGTTTATTTTTAGATAGTGGTGGTACTTGCACAAAATCCATGTTAATTACCTACCATTTATATTGCAGAATATTGTGAGGATATAATAGACCTGTAGGATGCAAATGTTCCACCTTTACACGTTGGCATTCCAAAAAATGCCCAACATATGCTATAATATAATTCTTCATCCCTTTCCAAAAGTATTAATGTTTAACATCAACCAATAACTTTGTTAGTTTTGGATGCCTAAAATACAGTGCATCATGAAATTCTTGCAAGATTTTCACTCGAAGATCACTACAGGGCACATAAAGTCTATTGTTAAATCGTAAAATTTCTTCATTGTCAAATTTAAAACCCTTGTAGCTTATATCATCCAGATTTGTTTCTAATGCAATTTCCACTTGTTGATATTATAAATCAAATTGAATTTGTTTCTTCACTTCTTCCTTAAATTGAGTCACAATTGTAGAAACATGATTCCCGTGGCTTCGAACATTAGCCACTCGAATTTGTTTCCCTTTGATGTAACTAATATCAAATTCATATTGGGATGAAAATTTCATCCACCTATGTTGTCTTGTGTTTAAATTGGGTCACATAAAAATATATTTCAACCCCAAGTGATATAATTTCAATTCAAATGAATTTCCCAACAAATAATGCCATCAAATTTGTAAGGTATGGACTATGGTAGCAAGTTATAATTCATGGGGAGAATATCTCTTCTCATTCACCTTCAATTTAATACTTTCATATGTAGTTACGTGATCATTTTGAATAAGTGTTCCTCCCAATCCTTCACCTGAGGAATCGGTAACCATGGTAAAGTTTCCATTGGGATCCAAAACATTTAATATAGGTGCAGATGTAAGTTTTTCTTCTAGAAATTTAAATGAAATATAACATTTTTCAATTCATATATATATTTTTTTAATAATTTTTTTGCAATGAAGTAATTGGTCTAGCCACTCTTGAAAAATATTTTACAAATATTCTATAGTAACCAACCAATCCCATTAAAATTCTTACCTCATATATGTTTTTGGGTGCTGACCACTCAGTAATAGCTTTGATTTTCTGATGGGTCAAAAGAAATACCATCCCTATTTATGATACGACCAAGATATTGTACTTCATTTTGATAAAAATATAACATTATGAAATATTACCATAGAGTTTCCTTTTTCTCAATACTTCCAACACTATTCTTAAGTGTTCATTGTGTTCATAAAAATTATTTGAGTAAATTAGAATATAGTGAAGAAAGACTAAAACACACTTATCTAAGTAATCTTGAAAAATTTTATTCATAAAGTTCAGAAATGTTGTTGGTGCATTAGTGAGTCCAAATGTTAAAACAATAAACTTGTATTTCCCATAGCGTGTTCTGAATGCTATTTTGTAAATATCCTCATCTTGTATTCTTAACTGATAATAAATAAACTGTAAATATATATTAGAGTAAAAATATGCATCTATCATTTGATAAAAGAGATAATCAATTCTTGGAAAACGATATCTATTCTTTATCGTTGCTTTATTAAATATGTGATAGTCATTGCATAACCTTAACATTCCATCATTATTTTTACCAAAAATGACTAGTGTTCCCAAGGAGACACAATAGATTGGATTAAATGTTTTGAAAATATTTCATGTAGTTATGCTTTTAGTTTAATCAATTTTTTTGTTTTCATTATATAAAGTTATTTTGATATTGGTTATGTTCCTAGTTTAATGCCAATTGAGAAGTCAACATATCTTTTAAGAGGAACTCTAGGAAATTCTTCCATAAATATGTCTTTAAAATCACGTAAAAGTGGAAAATATTCCAAATAATTCTTACCTTACTCACTAAAATATGAGATCTTAATAGCAGACAACATGTAGCCTTCATTTTTGGCTTTCTTTAGTTGCATTATAGAGATTTGTATAACTTCAAAATATCTCTTGATTCCCTAATGATGTCTATTTTATGTCTCAACAAGAAATTATATAAAATTCTCATAGAAATCCACTTTTGCCTTGTGTTTGGAAAACCATTTTAATCCTATTATGATATCATAAGACCCTAAGGGAGTCACATAAAGGGTAAGTTTAGTGGTAAAATTAGATAATTCCAATGATGCTTCAAACAAACAATGGTCTACAGTATCAATAAAATCATTCCCGTATTGGACAGTCCAATTTTTTTCTATAAATCCATATTTCTTATGAAATTTATAGCTAAATTACAAGAAATAAAATGCTCGGTAGCACCGGTGTAAAAAAAAATAGTAACTAGAAAACCATAAAGCTTGTCTGACACTTCTATTGGGGTAGATTATTTTTCTTCTTGATGATTACCCACTACAACATGAATTCTTTATTGTTGATTATTCCCCTGATTATTTTGGGGATATTTATTTTAATTGTGATCACCGCCGCATTTTAAACATCCCCTAATAAGGCCTTTAATTTTAAATTTATTTTCTCCAAAAGAAACAAAATTCTACTCATTCTTTCTTGTATTTACAACATGTTTTTTTAATGTATTTTTTCTGGAAGACTTCATTTTACTTCCCTCTTTCTTCCATTAAGTTTTCGTAGGAGCAAGTGATGCAGGTGAGATAACACTCTTCTTATGTTTCTCTTCCTTAAAGGATAAAATGGATTGAAATTTCTATTCCTTCCTTATAGCCTTTTCAAACATCACTTCCATTGTAGATGGTCCATGAAAATCTAGCTCACCTCCTATGTTTGGGTTTAATCCCATGATGAACTTATGAATCCTAAAATTTTCTTCTTTTTGGTATTGGGGCATGTGTTTTAATATCTTTGTAAAACATTCCCAATACTCCTTAACACTCATGTTTCCTTAAGTTATGAAAATATGACATATACTGGTCAAAATAAAGTTGATGAAAATATACCTTGAATTGATCCCAAGTGATGGAGATAATATCTACTCCCAACTCCATCTTACAGTTATCCCACCATGAAGATGCTTCGTTAGAGAGTTAGAAATTACCCCATACTGATTTAGTTTCCTTAGAAAAATCCCTTATTTCAAAGTACTTCTCCATCTCACTTAACTAATTTTTAGCACCATCCCCTAAGGAATTTTCATAAAATTTGGGTGGGATGATCCTTTTTATTCCTCTAAATAGTTCAATAGCCAAGCAAGATATTTTATTTCCTCACTCATGCAACCTTCATCTGGTATCTGACACTACTAAATTAGGGAATTGGTGAACAAACAATGTAGTCAGCTAATACATTACTTTGACCAAAGTTTCAAGTATTTCTTTGCAAGCTTAGTTCTGAGAGTACACACTAGCCTAAAAAACTTGTCTTCCATCACCACACAACCATCTCAATATAGTTATCTAGATTGATTTTTTTTAAAGAATGAAAATTGGTTAAAGAAATGGAGACCATTATTGACTCATTTCCCTAAATCCCATCCGTACCATCTTAGGATTCTTGTGGGAAAGATAGGGACCACGTAATTATTACCCATCATTACATCCTCACTACCCTTCTTGTAGCCATCCTAAGTTGGTACAAATATAAGATTATTTTATTAAAAAAATTATAAAGTGTATTCTTAGAATACTAATAGGTTTCCATAAGAGGGTCTTAATAAATCAATGTGCTACGCCCTTAACCTATTGCTTGTATTAGGATATGAGTAGCCGACTTGTGGCTTACCATATAATTTTAGTATATCATTTATACTTTCTCATACTTAGTAGGTTGGCCTTGGTGATAGCCATAACATATGAATAGTATATATAGGGGATTGTAGGTAGGAGTTCATCATGATTAGAGCATTTGAGTCTTATTTTATGGCTTGGATGTTGCCCCCTCGAAGTGGAAAAGCTATTATGATTGCATATTGAGATCATTATTCTGAAATATTGTGTTATTTGGTGTTCTATTACTACTCCTTATCTTAATTATACAAGTAATTTCATTACAAGTGGTATCAGAGCTGCGATTTGGGCCAAAATTAGGGCAAAACCCTAATTTTTTGTTTCCACCATATATTTTGAACCAGAGTGAATTGGTGGGAGATATTTTTAGCAGAGCTGCAAAACATTTCAAGTAAGACTCCCTGAATATTTCATACTATTTTGATTTATTTTGCAAATTTTATTACAAATTTAGGTTTTTTCATAAAATCACTCCCTAGGGTGCAAATTATGGAATTTTTTCAAGTTTGTTACATTTTTGGAAAGAAAAAAAATAGTTTGGGATTATTATTTAAGTTTTTCTATATTTGGAAGAAATCATATAAAAATCTAAAACCCTAAAATTTGACCTTGATCCCCACATCCTATTATTTTGGGCATCATAGCGGGGCCTTCCACAAGAGGAAAAAGGAATCCCTTAACTCTAGGTAAAATACCAAAAAATGATGGGATAGTAGTGGAGGAGTTGGAGACAGAAGATATAACTATAGATTCCTCAGGGTTACGGTTTACTTCGATGGACCATAAAGTAAGCCAACTTGAGTTTAACCTGAGAGACCTCAAATCTCAGGTGGCCAACAAAGAAGATGTGGACAAGATTGGACAGAGATGGGAGGATTTCATGTAAAAATTTAGTACGCATATGATGAGTAATCATAATTCTATCCATCAAGGTGGATCCTCAGGTCAAAATAATAGACATGTGAGTCAGGGTGGATCTTCGAGTATGCCCAATCCAAATACGAGCACTCTGTAGGCCCGTAATATGTTTCCAAAAGTGGAGATGCGCAAGTTCGACGGAATGGATCCACTCAATTGGATCAACCAAACAGATAATTTCTTTGAACTACATTAGATTCCATCAGAAAAAAAGGTGACCATGACATATTTATATCTCGAACTTGACCAATTCATTTGGTATCGATGGTTATGTGCTTAGAAGCAGAAGAGTGGTCACAATGTTACATGGAAAGTATTCACTAAAGAGTTACAATTACACTACAATTCTAGTGTGGTAGATAATTACTTCAGCCAATTAGCAAAGTTGAGACAAAAAATATCTGTTAAGGATTATATTCATCAATTCCAAAACCTTTCTCTGTGGGTGGAAAATATTACTGAAGAGAATCTGAATGACCTATTTCTTGGGGGTCTTAAGGATCACATTGAGCATGAGGTGTGTATGTTTAATCCTCATAAGGTTTATGGTTATATGATTATGGTAAGAAGGGTAGAGGAGGAATTTGTTTCAAGTAGGAGACAACATTTCACTTATACCATAGATCGTAACACCTTGGCCCCAGCTCTCCCTCAGCCAGTTAGATTGACACCTCAACAAATTGAAGAATAAAGAGAAAAAGGTTTATGTTTTAACTATGATATTAAATTTGGGCTCGGACATAAATGTGTTGAAAAGAAGCCATTGCACATTGATGGGCCTAGTGAAGATGAAGAGAAGGATGAAGATGTAGAGTCAGAGGTCTTGGTCGAGCCAAAGGAGGAATCAGGAGATCCCCAACCAATGATATCATGCTATACAATTTTAAGTATTAGTACCCCCAAACCCTCAAGGTGGTTAGATTCCTTAAAAAAGAGGGTTGCAGTGTTGATTGATTCAGGAAGAACTCACAACTTTATCGATCATAAGTTAGCAGTGCACCTAAAATGTTTCATTTATCTAGCTCATGAATGTCAAGTAATGATTCCTGATGGAGGTATTGTTACTTGTTTTGGAAAATTCCATAACATTAAGCTTGCCATGGGAGATTACATACTAAATAGTCACATGTATTCCATTTCTATGGGAGGAGCAAACATTGTGTTATGGGTTCAATGGCTTACCACTTTGGGAACCATTGAGATGAACTTCCAAGACTTTTTCATGTGATTTAACTTTGAAGGTAGGACTTTTGAGCTAAGAGGCTTAAGAGAAAAGTCTCCACAAATAGTAATTTCTCATCAGATGCATGAAATATTAAAAAAGGGTGCATGTGGTTTTTTGGCACAACTCTTTACATTGGAGGCTCATCATTCTAAGGACATTATACCATCAGATATGCAAGTAGCATTAGATGCACACTTTGTTGTATTTGAATATATACCACATGGCTTACCTCCAAAGAGAGATCATGAGCATGCTATTCAGTTAGTACTAGGGAGCCAACTGCCTAACAGTAGACCTTATAGGTACCCATATGTGTAAAAAAGTGAAATCAAGAATATTATACAAGAGATGTTGGAAGAAGGAAACATCCATCATAGTTAAAGTGCTTATTCTTCTCCAGTAGTGATGGTATGGAAGAAAGATGACATGTGGTGCATGTGTCTTGATTATAGGGAACTTAATAAGTACACAATCAAAGATAAGTTTCCTATTCCTATAATTGATGATTTTTTTGATGATTTGTATGGTGTTGTTTATTTTACAAATCTTGATCTTTGTTTGGGATACCACCAAATCAGAATCAAAGATGAGGATGTTCATAAAACTACCTTTTGGACACATGAAGGCCATTATGAATTCCTGGTTGAATATTTTGGTCACATTGTCTCTCATGAAGGGGTTAAAGTGGATCCTAATAATATCAAAGCCATGATGGAGTGGAAGGTTCCAAAAACCCTAAAGAATTTATGAGGATTTTTGGGGCTTACGGGTTATTACCAAAGATTCGTAAGGCATTATGGAAGAATAACAACACCTATCACATATTTTTATTAAATAAGGGCTCATTCCATTAGAGTGAGGATGCAACCAAATCATTTGAGAAAATAAAGGAGGCCATGTGCACCACTTCATTCTGAGCTACTCCAAATTTTTCCAAAACATTCATTGTTGAATGTGATGCATCAGGCGTGGGTATGGGGGTAGTTCTCATGCAAAAAGGTCATCCTATTGATTTTTTAGCTATTAATTCAAAGGTAAGAATCTTTCTAATCCCACTTATGAGAAGGAAATGCTATCCATATCATGTAGTAAAGCAATGGAGACCATATCTCATAGGAAGAAACTTTAAAGTGAAGACAGATCATGATAGTCTAAAATACTTCTTGGAGCAACGTTTATCATTTGAAGAAAAACAAAAATGGGTCTCAAAGATGTTAGGATATGATTTTGAGATTATCTATAAGAAAGGGAAGGAGAATGTAGTTACGGATGCTCTGTCAAGGAAAGATGACTCAACTGTAGCATTGTTATGTACCATATCCATATTATAGGAATATTGGATAGATGAGGCAAGGTCCGAATGGAGAAATGACCTAACCACAAAAAACCTCATTCATAATCTCCAGAATGATCCAAGTATGTCTGAAAAATATGTATTGAAAGGGGATGCTTTATGGTATAAAGATATATTATACCTATGTAAGAAATTCACTCTTAAAAATAGGATTCTATCTAAGCTTCACTCTTCTCTAGTAGGGGGAACTCTGGATTCTTGAAGACTTATCATCGAGTGAAAAAAAAATTCTTCTGGGAAGGGCTCAAAGGGGATGTCCAAAAATTTGTGGCAGAATGCATGATTTGTCAGCAAAAAAAAGGTGAAACAGTTCGATCTCTAGGTATTCTAAAACCTCTATCTATTCCTAGCCAGTGGTGGGAAGAGGTTTCTATGGACTTTATCACAAGATTACCTAAATCTGAAGGAAAAAATATCATCATGGTTGTGGTGGAAATATTCACCAAATATGCTCATTTTTGTACCTTCTCACACCCATTTGCTGCAAGCATGGTAGCAACAACCTTCATGGACATAGTTCAGACGCTTCATCGGACACCAAATATTATAGTAAGTGACCAAGACCCTATATTTACTAGTAATTTTTGGACTGATTTATTCTCATGTTTGGGTACTCAGTTAGCTTGTAGCTCTTCTTATCATCCCTGGTCTGATGGGAAAACAAAATTTGCAAATAAGTGTTTAGAGGGATATCTCCATTGCTTCATGCCAGATAAACAAACAAGATGGGTCCAATGGTTTCCACTTGCAGAATGGTGGTTTAACACTTCCTTCCATACTTCATCTAAAATGTCTCCATTTTTGGCACTCTATGGATACCATCCACCATCCATCACATCATCATTGCGAGGAAAATCGTGGGTTAGAGAAGTCAAAGAACACATTCAATATCAACAAGAGGTCCTTTCTACTCTCAAGGAGAACTTGGCCATGGCAAAAAACCGCATGAAGCATCAAGATGATCAACATCACACAGAAAGACATATTGAAGTCGGTGATTGGGTTTTTGTGTGGTTAAAACCATATAAGAAAATGTTTTTGAAACAAAAAAAAAGGATAAAAAAATTTCACCGAAGTATTATGGCCCCTATCAAGTATTGCAGAAGATTGGTACTGTAGCATACAAATTAGAACTTCCACAGTCAACTAGAATACATCTAATATTCCATGTTTCTTACCTGAAGAAAGTAATTGGACAAAGAGTATCAGCATAAATAATGTTACCTGAGCTCAATGAGGAGGGGAGAGTCATCTTGGAACCTGAAAGCATCCTTCAAACACACACTAAAAGATTGAGGACATGAGTTATTACTAAGTACTTGATCAAGTGGAAGAATATGGACAATGAAGATGCAACATGGGAAGATATGACTTCTTAACATTGGGGACAATGTTTCTTTAAAGGGGAAGGGAATGCTACACCCTTAACCTATTGCTTGTATTAGGATATGAGTAGCCGACTTGTGGCTTACCATATCATTTATACTTTCTCATATGTAGTAGGTTGGCCTTAGTGATGGCCATAACATATGAATAGTATATATAGGGGATTTTAGGTAGGAGTTCATCATGATTAGAGAATTTGAGTCTTATTTTCTGGTTTGGAGGTTGCCCCCTCGAAGTGGTGAAGCTATTATGATTGCATATTGAGATCATTATACTGAAATATTGTGTTATTTGGTGTTCTATTGCTGCTCATAATCTTAATTATACAAGTAATTTCATTACACAATGAATCATTGTTAGGTATAGGTTAATCACTCATTTTTCATACTGATTCATTTAAGTTCATTTACTCGTCATTATTAATCCATTATTACTATAAAGTACTTTTAAAAAAATTATTTCATTATTTTTATTGTTTTGCTTATATGTCATTATTCATTTTGCTTTGATTATTCTAATTGAATTAATGAAATCAGAAATAAACACATAACTTAATAAATTATCAACTTTATTCATAAATTAGATTAACAAATTATATATCTAAATTTTCAGTTCAAGTAAGACAAATCATATGACTAGATTACAAATAAGGGATAAACATCCCAATCTTCATTAATAATGATTTACACTAATCAACTCGAATAATACAATGGGCCATAATAACATTTTAAGATGCGGTGATATTTCAATCACACAAACTAATTGATTATAAATAATCCTTTTGGATTTACTTCCAAATAAAATCATGACATAAAACAATCACATATACTAATCCAAAAACGTACCTCGAATATGTCAGCCTTTCCTACAGAAACTGTAGGAGATATATAAATATGGGCCATTTCATATGAATTTCCATGAGTTCACATTATTTTATTCTATGATGTAATCATAATGAGATAATAGAATAAGATATTTACTAATATATATATCTTTAATCAATGAGATATAATGTAAAAATCCATAATTTGTAATATGAAATATGGCTCATAAACATATCATAATGAAACTTAAGATTTATATAAAAAACTTTTTCTACTGTTATTTTATATAAGAATGCTATTATAAGTTAGACATTTAGACAATAATGGATCATATACTACATCTCAAAACATCAATACAAATGTAATAACTCACAATATTTTCTAACTTCCCCCTATTAATTTATAGCTAGAAAGTTTATAATATAGATGGTCAATACAAAGAACAAAAAAACTCATACTCGGTAAATTTAAAATTCATAAGATTACAAAAATCATTCATAGCCCAACTAGAACCTAAATAAATTGAAATTGATGAAGTAGATATGTTTTAGGGAGGTTTCAAAGTTATCCTTTCATGTATATTAATATTGTTTCTAAGAACATATACTATCTTGTTTAAGGATTCACTTAATCATAACACAAGATAAAAAAATGTCTAGTCCCAAGAAGAGAGTACATAAATAGTAACCAAGTAATCATCAATTGTTTCACATATATAAAAAATAAGTAACAAAGCAGACATAAAACTTTATACCCTTTCTAATAGTTTTCCCCTACTAACTCCAAACCAAACATGATTAAAATTAGGTCATTATACATATATACCAACAAAAATAACTAAAAAAAAATCAGAGTGAATTAACTCCATTATGTCCATGAGGTAGAGGGTTCTATGAAACATTCCATACATTATAAAAAACAAGTTTTCCCCAAACCAAATCTAGTTTTAAACAAAACAGAAAAAACCATTTAATCCATGCACTCTATAGGGTATATCCCATTGTTTACTCATATCAAAACAAAAGAATGAAATTAGTAATGCTCAAGTAATGAGCCATAACCAAATGATAACAACAATGCTCAAAGGAGAGCTATAACCAAATGATAACATAAATTCTCAAAGGATAGATATAACCAAATGATAACAATAATGCTCAAAGGATATCTATAACCAAATAATAATAGTGATGCTCCAATAAGAGCTATACAAATAATTTAAGAAAAAATCCTCTAAGAAAGAGCTATTTAACTTAACCAATTTATTTTCACTTCCTACAATCTCCCATTATATTTTTCTAGATTTCACACAATAATCCTAACCAAACTGATTTAGAACAATAACAAAAATGCTCTAAAAAGATATTGGAAAAACATCTTTTTATATTCCAAATCATAATACCAAAAATCCAAATAAGTATGTAGAGAAAGAATGATAACATATATGCTCTAAAAATATCTTTAAAACTCTTATTTCTTTTCCCGAATTTCATAAACTAAACAAATCCCAAAACATTTTCAGAAAGATAACAACCATGCTCTAAGGAGGAGCTCTTAAAACCAATCCTTTATTTATTTTTGCAGATCATGGCATAATAAACCAAAACCCAAGACAAAAATGTATTTGGTTTAATAATAACAACAATGCTCTAAGAAGGGGCTGAAACTAACTTCTTTTCCATATTTCTCATATCAAAACCAAGGATGCATGCAGTTACAAGATCTCAAATAATAAAAAAATTCAAATCGTATTTGAATAAATCCTTATTCATTTTCTATATTTCGTAGTCCAAAACCCGAAAAACAAGTATTCAAATTTGAAATAATAAAACAAATCCAAAAACACATTCAATTATATCATCAAAAAAAATCAAAGAGTAATAGTAGAAAAACCCATGCGTCTATTTATTTCCTCCTCCTGTCTCTACAATCTTCCAATTTGAAACTCCATACAATACATTTTATTTCAACAACATATTTATCTAATAAATATTCCATGATAACCGGAGATTAAAAACAATAGATTCACATCCAACAGTTACTCAAAATAGATTTCCCCCAAAAACTCCATGCACAACCCACATCTGAGCTTCCAAAAACAAAACAAATGAAAATGAAATAATGCATTCAATGTATGCCTTAACTTCTCAAGGAAGATTCAATTTCCTAAGGTGTATTAAAATCACACCAAACCTCTTAATTTCCTTGCCACGTCATATCTTATCAAATGACGAGTTAAACAATAAACCTCATTTAACAACCTCTACCAATATACCAAATAACTTATTTTAATAAAATTAAAAACCAACCAAATCACATGGTGGGGTATCACAATGCCACATATCCATCCAAACCAAGATCGATAATGCCTATCTTAAGTGGTCTTAATGACCGATTAACATTCCATTGAATAAAAAAACACACACACACATATAGTTATGTATATACGTATATACATAACTATATATATATATATATATATATTATTAAATCAATAAATCATCATAAAACACATAAATATGTTTATATATGTATATATATTATTAATTTATCAACAAACACTTCATTACATGACAAGTAATAATGCAAACCAAAATTATCTTTAATAATTAATTAAATCTAGGATATTACATACATATTGTAGATGGATGATTACATAGTCCATATGCTTGACTACATTGCATAAATGTCCCCACATGTTACAGACACAAAAAATATACTATCGATGCCCGTTAACAATATCCACCGATAAAAACACCCAACAACATACTTCAGACACCCACCAAAAGTGTCAAGACGCCCGACCATGTAGCCCAGATGCCCGATTGTAGATTCCAAAAACCTAACCATATACTCGAGACACCTGAAAATAGAATCTAAATGGTCACCTAAACAATACAAACACCTACCTAAAAATATAGATGGCTATCAACACCTCATCCAGGTTTTTTTCCAAACTCATATAAATATTGTATGCCCTTAGTTGATAATAAAAAGGTGGCAGCCCTAGAGGGCCAATCATCAAAAGAGGGAATCTTTTATCATATTTTATCCATCTACAAAAAGGGGTCATGCAGATGTAACCAAAATCCACACCAAATATAAGTACTATGTATTAACTAAATAATTAAGCTTTCTTATGTATTTCCAAATTACAAATTTCAATAACATACTTAATAATACAAATTTCAAAAACCCTTTTTTATATAGATCCCACTGATAGTGATATTTGACATGAAAGAATTAATCATATTAACTTGTCACCACATTAGAATATTCTTGATGATGACATGCCTCCATTTAAGGACAATCCTTATTATGTACACATATTAGATAAAATTCATGATTATAATATGCAACAAGTAGAATACATGCCTCCACTTGAGGATAATAATTATCATGTGCTTACATTAGACAATAATCACATTCAAGATTATGATATGCAACAAGAAGAAGACATTTTATGTCATCAAACAACAACTTCAGCTAGAAATTATACTGTCAATTCTTTGAAAAGGAAGATAATAAATGACATTCCCAATTATGAGATCCATCAAAAAAAAAAATTCTACGCATAGTGATCAAACACTTATTTTAGTTGACAATACAAAAAAATCTATGTGAAGAAAGAGAAGTAGATGGACTATTGGAAGGTATTTTAAGTTTGATTAGGAAGCTAAGTATCCATTCATTGAACCAGTGAAGCTAGAAAAAGGTAATGATACTATAACATAATGTTAATGTACAATTTCTAGCTTAAACTTGGAAATGAAATTAAAGTGTAAGTCAAGATGGACATAATTGAGAAACATTGTGGTAAAATATATGTATTAGTTAAGAAAAAAAGATCGTCAAATAAAATAAACACAAAGATGCAAAAATGCAAAAGAATGCATGCATGTAAGATATGTAGTAAAGTATCAAAATGAATAGAAATGGCTATAAAATATTGTTGATAAAGGAGGAATAATTATAGTTCAGTTAGGACACGTTGTTCATTCTAATCTACATGCCAAAAATATACAGTTCTCAACTATTTACCACATTCTAAAAAAATGTTGAACTATTTTTTATTTTCTGAATTATAAATTTTTATTTCAACATAATGGATTCCCAAATATTCCACAATCACATTGGTTAGACAACGGTGCTTGGGTAATGGTAAGATATCTAGTGATGATTGAGAAGGAGGATTTGAAAGAAAAAGTAAAAAATGCATGATTTATCTCACTTTCTATTGACAAGGTCATACTAGTTGACAACACATCATGGGTTTGCATTCATATGTAGAATTTTGAGAACCATATAAGGAAACCTCATTAATTAGTAGTCCATAAAATGATAGAAAATTAGAATTCCGAGAACCTTTACAAGGTTATTTCAAGTTTAAGAGATATAGCTAGAATGGATGATTGTAATATCACTATTAAGTTGATATGTGCTAGTATAGTTTGTGCATCAGTAATTCAGGGGCACATAAATGGTCATTATATTCAAATAGAAAAAAATATTTCCCCATATATGATTTCAATTCATTGCATGGCTCATAGAATGAATATTTCATACAAAATAGTTAACACATTTGAAAGTGTTGCGAAAATTGTAGAGCTTATATATGACTTGTATGCATATATGTTTAGAAGTTTGAAAATATTTTTAGAGCTCCATAAATTTACAATTGGAGTGACTAATGGTAAAAAACTTCTAAAATATGTTGATAAAAGGTGGGTTTCCATCTATGAACCTTCATGCATATTTTTTGAAAAATATCCATCTTTGGTAGGTTTTATGTATAAATATTGTAGAGAAGTTGATAAGGAAAAAGATTTGTTGTACCATGTAGAAAACACACAGATATCAAGAGCAGGGTGAATCAATATACTTATAATTTTTACTTATTAAACATTAACATTCATAATAGTAGAAATCACATAAGATATAAAAATTCACACAACATAATATTTATATGGAAACCCTTTCGGGAGAAAACCATAGAGAAAATAATTCTTGGAGCCACTTTCCAAATCCAACCACAACAATAATTATATTACAAATATTTGTAAGTTCCAACCTACTAGAGACACCAATCCCCAATGTCGAGCACCAAATCAACTATGATTTGTGAGCACCAACCCATTGAAAATACCAATCCCCAATGTTGAACATCGACTCATCTATGAATTTTGAGCACTAATCCAATGGAGACACCAATCCCCAATGTCGAGCATCAACTCAACAATAAAAACATCCAACCACTATAGTTGTTTATTCAACTTGATGATGGCGTATAGATAACTTCTTCCTTATATTTTTGTATATCCATACTTTAAAATTTTCTTATGCAATCCTCACTCTTTAATCTTCTTCAACAACTTTATATTATAATTTTCTTGATTTTATATCCATCTTTCTTCTCTAATCATCTTGATATTTCATCATTAACTACTCTCTTATCACTCTCTTCCTTTTCTCTTTAGAACAACATCATTATACCATAAGCACACACTTGAAATCACAATTGAATCCACTTATATACCCTATTCATTTCATGAACAAATATGTGTGTTCATGAGTTGGAATCATTTTTGAATACTCATCATGAGTTGGATTCAGTATAATTTGAATTTTGAATATTTTAATTTTTCAATACTCCTTCAAACATCCGATGTTTTCTCTTGGTCTTGCGACATTATATGACGATCATAAACAAATATATACATTATTTAAAACTATTTTTTTTTCCAGCTATCCTCCTATGTATTGTATCATTTGAAGACTTCTATGGCTTTTTATTCATTTCAAGAAATTATTTCAAACATACCAAAATAATTCAGTCTAGTCCCTCATCACGTGAGACACTAATATAACCCATGAAGTACCACAAACACCCATGGAAAAATTTAGAACCTGTGAAGCACTAAAATCACCTGCAAAAAACTTCACGATATGCAAAGCACTAAAAACACCCGCGAAACATTTCACAACCCACGAAGTACTAAAAACACCCATAGAACACTATAAAACCCGCAGAATAATTTTTTTTCTGTGGTGTGTGGCATACCAAATTCAAAATAAAACATATTTTCATAAGAGGAACACATCTATAAGCATTAATGAGTATTTGGAGTTCTATATATGATTCCTCCAGTAATATTTCTTCATCTAGTTTTATTTATGTTTCTAAATATTTTAGCAGTGAGTACGGGAGAATTTTTCATTATTTCTTCAAGAAATAATGAAAATATCTTGAGATAGTGGAGTAATTATTCTAATATTACTTAAAATATACCTATCAGTATTCCTTTGACATCTTTTACAATATTTCCAATAATATCCCCCTTTTATTGATGAAAACCAACCATCTTGCGCAATCTTCCATTTTTTTCAATTTCTCCCCCTAAATGTATTACTTATTCTTTTGACCCCCTGGATTTAACTATCTTATTTCTCCCCCTTCATGTATGTATTCTCACGTCTTTCAATTATCCCCCTTTGACATCAATGGTAAAGGATAAATTCTCATCATACTCTCCCCCTGATAATATGCTTACATTTAATGACCTGTTGAAAAGGATGCTACTCCCAAAGTTTTTCTAAGATGTTCAAAAAATTTCTTTGGAAGAGGTTTTGTAAAAATGCCAGTAATATGTTCTTTTTTGGAAATGTATTCTAACTTAACCTTTTGATTTGTAACTTGCTCTCTTAGAAAATTATATTTAATGGGAAAATGCTTTGTTCTTGAATGCATAAATGGATTCTTTGAGATATTTATTGCATTAGTATTGTCAGAAAATATAGAAATTTGAGAATCAAATAATACCTTGACATCCTTCAGTGTATGTTTTATCTAGATAAATTGTGTGCGACATGATACTAAAACAATATATTCTTCCTTGACTGTAGATAGAGAAACAGAAACATGTTTCTTCCTCATCCAAGATACTAAACTATTTCCCAAAAAGAAAGAACCACCACTTGTAATTTTTCTTTCATCTATATAACCTGCCAAATCTGCATCTATATATGATGTTAAAGAAAAATAATCACCTTTTTTATACCATAATCCATAATCCATAGTACCTTTGAGATATTCGATTATTTTTTTGACATCTTACACACGAGTTTATTTTGTAAAAGCATGAAAACATGCTACCATTCCTATTTCTTGCATTACATTTGGTCTTGATGAAGTTACATATAAAAAACTTCTAATCATTGACCTATAAAGATCCTGATTTTCTTCAGGATATTCATCATCCTTACTCAACTTACAACATGTGATCATGGGTGTGCTTACTATATTACAATATTCCATTCTAAGCTTTTTCAACATTTCCTTAATATACTTGGTTTATGAAATGAATATACCTTTGTTAGATTGAGAAATTTGTTATCCAAGGAAGAATGATAAATCACCAAGCATGGAAATTTCAAATTCTTTTTTCATTTACTCATTAAATTGATTACACATCTTATCCTTACTTCCTCAAAAAATGATGCCATCAACATAAACAACCACAATTAGTTGATTCTCACCTTCAATTTTGATAAACAAATTATTGTCAGAAATTCCTTTCTTAAACCCTTTCTGTTATAGATACTTATCCAGTCTTAAGTACTAGGATTTGGGGCTTATTTCAATCCATTAAGAGATTTCATCAACTTACATACATATTTTTCATTATCTAATAATATGAATCCTCCTAGCTATTCAATGTAGAATTATTCTTACAACTTCCCATTTAGAAAGGAATATTTAACATATATTTGATAGAATTTAAATTTATTATAACATGAAAATACCAAAAAAATCCTAATGGATTCTAAACGTGCAACATGAGAATTTGTTTCTTTAGAATCAATACCTTCAACTTGCGTATATCCTTTGCATACTAACCTTGATTTATTTCTTATTACTTATCCATCTTCATTCAGATTTTTCATGAATACCCACTTGGTACCAATCAAATTTTTATCCTCATGTCTTGCAACAAGCTCCTAGGTCTCATTCTTCTTTATCTGATCAAGTTCTTCTTCCATTGATCTAATCTAGTACTCATCTTCCTTTGCTTTAAAAAATATTTTACCTCAAATTTGGAAATTAAAGAGAGCTTTGTATGTTCTTCTACATTTTCCAGTCTTCTTTTGGTTTGTAGGCCATGATTTTTATCACCTATAATATGATTTCCATAATTATTTTTTTGGATTGATCTAGATGGCGATTTTTTCCTTTATCTCAACTTATTCCTTTTCATCTTCACTATTTTTTCTTCAAAACAATCAATTTCTTATATCCTACTATTTTCAAACTAGATATCATCTACCTTCACATTTACACTTTCAATTTTTTTGAATCTTCTCATATTCTAACATATATAAGCCTTTCTCATTTGGGATTAGCCAAGAAAAATACCTTCATGAAATCTACATTCAAACTTACCCAAATATTCATCATCTTTATTGATATATAATTTTCTTCCAAAAACTCTTAATTTTTTTAATAGTTGTTGGTTTGCATTTCCAAAGTTCATAAGTTGTTTTTCTATTATTTACTTCAATGTCCTCTATTCATTATATCGATTGATTATCATAATCCATAGGCCCACTTCTATAAAAGAAAGATTTATGCCCAACCTTGTGGCACTTATAACATTCAATGTTAAAATTCATCAGAGGTGAAAATGTGTTGTGATTACTATTTTAGGATACATATAAATTTTTGTTTGGCTTCCTTTAAAAATTTCTTACATGAGATCTACAGTCTTCAACCCTGTGACCAAACATATTACATGAAAAATAATATCCATAAAAGGAATTTTGAAGCCTGATATTATAATGTTTCCTTGGATGAAATGATCTTCTTGTTGAATATTTGTTTCCCTTTAGAGGATTACTATGTAGAACATGAATTTATTTCCTTTTGTAACTTTCATTTGAAGTGTTTGAGTTATCAGGGTCATGCGCTTCTTCCTTTTTGCATTTGTAATCTATGGTAGAAATTTTAAGTGCATCTATATATCTTCTTGATGTCTCATAACTTTTCATCTTTGTAGACTCTTTGGGATATTTTTTTGTAGAATTCTCATTGTAACCAAGATATGCTTTGATAAATGGCGATATATGATTATTAATGATGTTTTCTAAAACGTTAGATCTATTTTCAAACTTCAGATATATATTCAACTTGGTAGTTGATTTCTCAAGTTTATTTCTTAAGGAAACAACTTCACCTTCCATTTTTTCACAATCTTATTATTTCTACTTCAACCGTGTTCTCAAAACCTCATCCATCTTCGTTAACTCTTCTAGTTGAATCTTTAGATCAATGATGATTTTTTTAGAATATCAAATTTCATGTGTCAGCTTTGAATTTAAGACATCATACTCATCTTCTAGATTTTGAAAATACTATTTTCATTTATTAGTTTTCTTTCTTAGGATCTTGAGTTCTTCTAGGGTATAAATGAGTTCACCTCTAAGATCCACTTCAAATTCAATTTTATTATCTTTTTCATATTCTTAAAAGTGTCCAAGAATGTTTAGGGGGAATATGTGGGCCATCTTTGAAGGTATCATTTTGCATGTTCTGAGGATGAACACTCAAGGCATTAAATTTTATTTAAAAATGCTACCATGATGAACAAGAGACCAAATTTTTGGATGAGGTAGAACAGTTGTAATAAATCCCTGAGGTTTTTCTTATTCTTCAATTCCCAGACCTTATGATGAAGTTTCTAGGCTTATCATCAAGTACCTGACGATGGAAGAAAGATGGCATCGAATTAATACCTACCATATGGTTCTACTAAATCATTTCAGAAGAGGTTTTATGGTGATTATTCCATTTCATATTTGCATGTATCTTACAAGTTCTATAAAATAAGTTCAATTGGGTAAAATGGTATATCCCCTTTATCAAGTAATTATTCTACTCATCTACCTACATTTCATGAATCAAAACTCTAGGAAGAATCCTTCTCCCTCACTTCCCTTCACCTTTGTTCATAAAATTAATAAAATACTTGGGGAGGGTATTAGCTTGACTAGGATTCTCAGAAGTAGTTCAAATAAAGGAAAGAATATAAAATTCCATAGCTTAACCCAGGATAACTCCCAACATGGTTTAGATGGTGATATTATAGCTAGATGTTTATTGATCTTAGGAAAAAAAGCGAGAAGGAGATAAATGTTTACATCCATAACAAGATGGAAAATAAATAGGAGGTTATTAAATGGATGAGAAATGACATCAAATAAATCAGGGGAGCCATCAAGGATCTCAAAAATTGTAAGGCTGATAAAGACAATCAGAGCTGAAAACAAGTGATAGATAAGATGGAGGGTCTGGATAAAAAATGCAATCTTCATGCTGATGGTTTTACCCTCTAAATAGGCATCCTAAGGGTCACTGTGAACGAGATAAACAAGGTTAATAAAGGCATTAGAAGATAGAATGAGAGGAAAAAATAAATTGAGAAGAGAGACCAGTACACCAAGGAACTTCTTCATCTCTCCATGCAAGTGCATAATAAAAAATAATAAATGTTATGTGTCATTGTAGTTATGCTAGTTTATTACTAGTGTTGGGCTACACTTGGGTTGTATTTGGGCTATAATTGTGTTGGTTTTGTGTTATTTTCACCAATAGTTTTGGATTTTGATATGTTTTTTCATTGTTTTATTAATTGACACATCTGGATGTTAGATACTTTTTTGTAACAGGGTAGGGTCCTTGGAAAAACCCTCCTTTTTACCTAATATATAAAAAAATAAGAGGCACACATATGTAAGCATCAATTACAATATTAGCTTAAGAGATACTTATCAGTATTCCTTTGACATCAATGACAATATTTCCAACATACCGTTTACAATATTTGGAAACATTACTTACATTAAGTGGTATTCTTCCCATGTTGAAGGAAATCAATTGTTTGAGTATAAAATATTAAGAGAGGTCCATATATATATTGCTGATTTCATATGGTTGAGAAAATGGGTATGTCAAACTTTAGATAGTTTATACCTATCCAAAGAAAATTTTAAATGGTATGTATTTTAAAACAAATTTTAATAGATATTAAGGATCCTAATCACTATTTGAAATTAATTAATAAGAATAATATTTGTATCATTATTAATGAGAAGGAGATACCAATGCATACTTTTTAAAAAGGAGTTGATTTGATAGGAGCATAAATTGAAGTTCCTATAACACATGTTTTATATGGCACTCTTATTTCTGATACATAGATGAAATTGAGAAAAAATTCACAAATCTTATCCACAAAAATTTGAGATCATTTTAAAAGGGATGAATTTCTTTAGGCCATGGGAGTAGTGAATCCCATATTTGTAAACATCGTTTATGGTCTAGTGAAGAATTAGTAAGTAATCTATTTCTTAAATATATGAGTGCTCTAATACACATTTCAACAAGTCCATATAGATAAATGGAGTTGAAATTAAAGGCATTGTGAAAAAATATTTATTGACATCTCAGTCAACACATTTTGGACTTATAGTGATTGATCAATATTGGTATCTAAATTAATGAACAAAAAATGGAGATATCACAAGGCTAAGGAAAAAACTATATTCTAGCCACATCCTGCAGGAAAATACTAGTGAATATTTTCGATTATAGGATCTTTTCCAAATGATAATTTTGGGACTAGTGGAAGATGAATGAGTTTTTAGTGTGTTATATTTTTGTTAAATAAAAACTTTTAAATAGATTGGATAAAAATATGGAGACATGTTTTAGATTGCATGTTTTATGTTATCCCATGGACACAGTTCCTTATGAAAGATCACTTGAAATTTAGACTTCACTTACTGAAAGAAGAGGAGTCACTAATACAATGAGCAACAAAGATGATCTTACTATTCACCTAGGAAGTGGATGCTCTGCTAACACAATACATACAAATGTATCTAAAGAAAAAGGTTTTTCTTAAGGATTATTTTAGCTACCCAAGTTTTAGCTTGGTAATAGGTATGTATTATAAATATTTATTCATATTTAAAAATTCATATGAAATTGTGATAGTTATATATATATATATATATATATATATATATATATATGTTTTTGGGTAAAACAATTTCAGTATCCTTAATTCTTATAATTTTTGTGTAATACAAGATATGAAACCAATAATTATGAATAAAACTTTGATATTATACTTCACATTGTTATGAAAAAAAAAACACCAGAGATGCTATGAAAACAACATATTAATAGTGTCAACTGTTACAAAACAACTTATGAAAGTGCAAAATATCTCAATTGCAATTTTCTATTTATATTTCATTTTTTCTCAGTATTACAACTATATAATAAAAGGAATCACCATCAACTATCATTCTAAGATGCTCCCTCTAGTCTTGGATCTTCTTTCACTAGTGCTCCCAATTTAATTAGATCGTCTATTGCATCATTAATACTAACAAGATTTTCCAATTTTGATTGTCCATATCACCTATTGAAAGCAAAATAGGATCCACATCTGATTTCTTCTTCTCAAATATTTTCTTCAGTGTATTCTGTTTATTTAGAAGCACAAATTTTTTATTTAGTGAAATAACAAACTTTAAAATTTTGTGTGCATTATTGGGATGAATATTCACTACCGATACTTAATTTTTAATTTTTTCATATTTTGACTGTATTTGAACAAAGAAATATTATTAGTTAAAAATTAAAAATAAGTAAAATTTAAATGCAAAGAAATAGTTAAACTTACGACAACTTTATCCTTTTTATAATTTTCAATGACAACAAGGTTTTTGTCTCTAGCCCATTTGTTATAGAAATCTTCAGCTTCACCATTAAAATTTTCAAACTAGTTAACATGACATCCAAAACATTATCATTGTAATCATTACTTACTGTAATGGCACATGAGAGAGCTTAATTCAGCAATACATCTATCTTTGGTAACATGTTTTTAGCTAAGGAAAATAAACAAATTCTTTGGAAATAGCTGTAAAAATGGGAATTTATTTCCTTCATTAAAGATTTGGCTTGGAATTCCCATGTTTTCAAAGTCGCTATATCATGAAAATAATAATAATTAATAGTAGCATAATAGCTCTCTACCAAAAAATTATGCAATAAAAAATTAGTTAATTGATCTTCATATGGTGGTATTGGTATCTATGTTAGAGAGGGTGTTTTGTATATTGAACTAGGTGTTTGTGGATGAAAAACATGATCTATCTAGGGAACTTGTGATCTCTAAATTATATCATGTGCATTATAAGTATTTAAGGCACCAGTACCACTCTCAATAATAAATAAATCATCATCAAGATCATTTTTTTGTAAAATGGTTGTGCCCATTGCACTAGGGAGACCACCAAAATAGAAATTTGGAAACTATGTTATTGTCAGATGAACCGTGCCACCACTTTTGGCTAGAAAATAGATTTTTTTATCTCTTGTTTAAAATTGTATATGTTGTGGTGATGGCATCATTTTATTTTTGGAAGAGTGAAGTGGAACTGCAAAAAAAAGTGAACAAAACATATAGAATTCAATATTTAGTAAATATAGCATAAAATTTGAACTTTGAAGTAACACTAATAATGTACCTTGTAAAGTATGTTTAGGAATAGTTTCTTCCCCTATTGTTGGTTGAAACCTTGTGGTTTTTGTTTGTTCATGTTGATGTGGGGAAGTTTGATGAAAACTATCTGAGGAATATGTAAATGTTTAGTAATGATTAAAAAATTATAGTACCATTAACAATTTTTTAAAACAATGTATGATCTAGTATTCATAGCTTCACAAACTGATAGTAGTAATACTTAAGGATAAAAAAATTATCAAGTTGCATGTTGCAGATACAATTGATGGGGTGTAATAGAACTCATGCATTTTTGTCGCAGAACTATAATATGAATCAAATATGATTATACGTCAATGCATGAATCTACAAAATCCTTAGGAGGTTGATAACCTCTAACTACAACTTGTCTTCTTACATGCGATACATTTAATCTCATATGAAATAAGTGAATAGAAAATTAGATCTATTTATCAAATAAATACATGAAGCTATTTCGCAATAATTTAAACTTGAAATTTACCTCTTGCTCATCATTTAAAAGACAATTTACTCTAATTTTTTCATCAAGTATAGTTAGAATATGAGTATTCTATGAGTGTAACCCATGAAAGGCTTCATAATATAATGCAATTATATAACTGCAACATGAAAATGTTTCATTCTCATTACAAATAGCATTTGAAAAATAATTTCTTGTCCTATTATATATATATATATATATATATATACAACAATTAAATTATTGGCAACTTAGAAAACGAAGGATGTAGATAACAACCTAGTACAAGATATAAGATTGTCTTCCCTGCAACACTATCATAGCCTAAAAAATTCAATCATGCCCTACAAAAATATTTGTGGAATGACCTACAAAGATAATACCCTTATGGATTTAGTCAAATTATTAATACCTGTACAAAAGAAAAAACATGGTATTATCTTATTGTGATAATAATAGAAAGAAAAAAATTATTAAAAAATAGATTATTACCTACAACCTGCACACCAAAGTGGGATTCTAGATAAATTTTTCTCTGTGTGAGAGAGTATGGATTTTTTTTTCATAGGATTCCTGACTGCATGAGTGAGCACACATGCTGGTAAGAAATTGGATAGTTAAAGTTGGGCGTCTACATATGCATAGACCTGGATGCATGTGCAACTAGGAATTTTCATATGTAGCCTCTCGGTTATACACGCATTTGGACGTATGCATATACATAAGCCCAACTATAAATGTAGTTGGGAATATGTATATGAAGATTCCTGAATGTACATACAAATGGGCATTTACATGTACAAATGCTCGACTGCATGATACAATTATGTCTACATATGTATATTCCTGACTACATGAAACCTCCATACACATGTCTCGTTTGTAGCATCCTTATGTATAGATACCATGTTTTTGGATTGATTTTGCATATGCCCATCTGCATAAAGTTTAGATGATTAGTTTTTGGATCACCTTTTCCCATAAATTTATTTTCCTGCGTCACTATATACATTTTCTCTTATTTTCCATCAACACAAAATCAATATTTTCAAAATTTCCAAAAAAAATCCAAGTTGAATTTTGGTAAGGGGTCATAAAATTTTCCCCGGGTTACTCTGTATATCTTTGTGGAAATATTATTTACCTTGATGATGGATGAGCATGTATACCGAGTAATTAAGATAGGGAAATTAATTTCTACCTTGTGCTTTCTTTGTTGAAACTTATACAGATCCAACACCTTCTTTACCAATTCCATTAAGAACCATTTATCTCTTGGGTACCTTAACAGTAGCTATAGAGAACTATAAAATCCTCATACTCAGTTAAATGTAAAGGTTTGGAATTGTAAAAAGATACACCCCAAGTGTGATAGTACATTCCAAGCTAAAGTAGTACACCGAAAATTGGATAGATCCTTATCTATCTTATATACAATGGTGTATAAGAAAATATAATTTACTCTTCTGAAATATTTGAGACTTTCTTGCAAATTCAATAGATGATAGAAATCATATATAAAAAATATGGTTCTTGATCCTTGCATGTTCAACTTCTGATATATCCTCATTCATGATGCCAAACAAGTCAAATAGGTGGTCATGTATAATTTTACTATGGTTTGCACTTCTTTTAATTGCTTGTGTAGGGAATCATTGATAAGTTCTCTCCAACAAAAATATTTTTTTACTATTCCTCATGATGTGGATGAATTGATACATCCATTCTTAAAAATATTTAGGCCTAGGAATACCAACCACTCTATTAAGTGATTTTATGATGTCATTGAATTCTAGAATGAATTCACCCCTAGATAGAGTTTTAGGAAACTGGCTTATTATAGGCTTCAAATTCTTAATGTAATTTTATTTTTGATGTTTGATTTAAGTTATTGAATTTTCATTCCAAGCCTGTGGAGCCTTCTCAATGTCAAAATTTAGATATCTATTAAGGTATAGAAGCTTAAGTAATTCATTAAAAGAATATTTATCTAGGTAGATTACTACTTCCCAATCTTGCTTCCTAATTGACCTAGAATCACCATCATAATGGATAGCAGATGTGAGCATAAATTTAGGATATTATACATAAATTGGGATAGCTGCAGTAATCACTAACCCACTATCATAAATGAATTATATCCTTGGTTTTTTGGAAGAGCTATTTACTCTTCTCCATAAATGTGTCATGTCTATGTGATCTTGCTCTGTATCCTCAATGTCAATATTGGAGTCAATGTTTAAAGGGGGTATCACCCCTTGATATTTTTACGTCATTTCTTAATCCTTGAATTTTGAAGACTCATACTTTTATTTTCCTTTTTTTGATTTATACATTAGACTAAGGAAGAGAGATAAAAAATTCACCTATAAATCTCCCTAAACACCTTCTAAACTCAAATAAGAAAAATCTACCTGCTTAACACACCCTGAAACCAAAAAGGATACTTGGTCGAACTCATGCCTTGAACAAAACCTTAAAAAATATGAAACTCAATTTTAAGATAACCTAACTTACCCAACACACTCCTAATCCTAAAACATTGTGCAGAAATGCGATGTTGTTTTCCACCTTCAAAAACCCAATACATACTCTGTCGAGAACTTGAACTTGTTTGACACCCTAAAAATCCATAAAAAGAGTGATTTGAATATCAAGACATGTTAAACACCTCAAATATTATGAAATATTGTTTGTCAAGGATTCACATGCTTATCATCCCTTAATGTCAAAAACATTAAATTAGGGATTTCATCTTGACAGGAAGGTAAAAACACCCAAGTAGTTTATGTCGGAGTTTTTGACCTATCTGTAATGAGGAAAAACCCACCTAATGATAATTTATAGATTTTAGATGAAATTTCACTTCTTCCACATAATGAAAAATAAGTAGATCAAGAAAAAACAATGAAAACTTTAAACAAAGAGACTTAGAGAGGGGAAGAATGAAAAACATCATTCTGAAAAAATGGGACAAAAATAAATAAAAACTCTAATGAAATTTCATTAAAAACAAGGGAAATAATAGAAATTCACCAAGAAACCAACATTTATTGGAAAAAATGATCAAATCATCGAGAAAATCATGATCAAGGGTTAGAGAGCCTTAAAACAAGTCCTCATGATAAACTTAAGAATTTGTACAAGATGAAAATGACATACAAAAATATTCCTTTTATAATTGGCTAATATTAATTACACATCAGATGACACATATAGAGTCAGATATGAATTGGACCATTGATGTATTGACATGTAACTTAGAGGTTTGAGTACATATGACATCTCATGATAACATGAAATCTGGTTTCAAAAACTAGACAAATTGATTTCTACATTTTTTGGGAATTAGGGAATGGAATTCATTCAAAAAAGCATTCTTTCTAGTTGACATGTACCGATGTTTTAGATCACCGAAAACCCAAAAAACTAAGTGTATCAGGGTTCAGGGTTTGGAAAACATCAAACATCCAACATGTTTTTACC
Source organism: Taxus chinensis (assembly GCA_019776745.2). Classification (NCBI taxonomy): domain Eukaryota; kingdom Viridiplantae; phylum Streptophyta; class Pinopsida; order Cupressales; family Taxaceae; genus Taxus; species Taxus chinensis. The sequence goes on from CM034148.1 coordinate 379,923,279, forward strand.
TTCCCATGTTCTGATGCTTTAGACCCTTGAAAAACCCAAAACACTAAGTTTGTCGAGATTCAGGGTTCAGAAAACATTTAACATTTATCATGTTCTAACTTCTCCATGATTTGATGTTTTGAAAAACCAAAATATTGAAATACATATTGTTTAGGGATTCAAGACTTTGTGGAAATTTAAAAATCATGTGCAAGTCCATAACAAAACCAAAAATCCAAAAAAAATTGGATTTTCAAAACTCAATCTTGGAACATGGATTTTTTGGAAAATGGATTCACTTCAAAGGCCCTCAAGAACAAATATTTGGTAGGTTACCAAAAATAAATATTAAAACTCAAAATTTTGGATAACAATTGGCTCTGAATAGTGACTTCTTTTGTATTATGAGTAACACAAAGGGAGAGAACTTGATATTCTCTAAGTGTCTTATTCATTAAGCTATGGAGTCAAAGTCAAAAAATTAACAAAGAAACAACAAAAGCAAAACAAAAAGTAGAAACTCAAAGTATAAAGAAAGTAGGAAAACCAACACGAAAGCATAAAGAAAAATGATGATACATGAATGGGTTATCCTTATTTACTGTTTGAATAACTTGAGATATTTCCCATTGTGTTGTAATGAGAGGTGTGTTCCATCCAAGTAGGATAGATAGAAACTATTTTCTCCGCATAAGATCTTAATTTTGAAAGTACCTCTCCATAAGGAATCAAACTTCCCATGCACCCCCTTTGGTTCTCTTATTTTGTCCCATAGGAGAACCAAATACCCCTACTTTAAAATATCATTACCAAGCCTTTTTATTGAATATTTTATTCATTTTATTTTGATGTTATGTAATTTTGTAAACCAATTTTTACCTTTTTTTATTGCAATTAAGCCAAGTAAATAATCCTCTTTTCAATAGAACCTTGAAAAGTCCTTTCTTCCACTACCGTAGCCAACTTTAAAGCTAACAAATCTAAAGAGATAAGAATTTCAACATTGATACCATATATGAGTTAAAAAGTTGACATGCTAATATATATTTTGGGAGTTATGTGATATGCGCATAATGCATCATATAATGTTATTTATCATGTCCTTATCTTCTCATGTACAAGCTTCCTAATTATAGTTACCAAATCTTGTTGCTCGATTCCACATGACTTTCCTTATGGGTAATATTTAGAAGCATGAGATAATATTATCCCATATACATAAAAAAATTCCATGAGCTCATAGGATGAAAAATTTGAAGCATTTTCTTCCATGATCTTGTTAAGGACATCAAAGCTTATTATAATGTTCTCCTTAACGAAGTTGTAGGAAGACAACTTCAGAAGTAACATTCTTTACAATAATGCATTCCAAACATTTAGTGAAATAGTCAATTACGATCAAAACATAAATATGTCTAACACTTTATAAGGGATTTAATGCACCAATGAATTCAATTATCCACTACTAGAAATTTTCTTCTATTACAACTATCTTGAGAGTAAGAGATGATAATTTGGGTAGACCAACAAATTGTTGGCAATCTTCACATTTTGGTACTTATGCATATGCATCTTGGAAAAAAGTAAGGAAATGGTATCTTTCTCATAATATATTGTGTGTAGTAACTTATTCCAGCAAGTGACCTCCACAAGCTAGGGCACTGGAAAGATTCCAAAATATTGCCCTATTGATATTTATCCACAAAATGAAGAAACACTACATACATTCCCCACTTATACATACCATTGTACCATAACACATATATATGTGATCTTAGATTCACAATTATTTTCTCCTTAAGATCTAGGTTCTTATGTAAATATCCATTAGTGAGGAAGTAGGCAATATTTTAATACTATCTGTTGGTTTTTCTTATGAAAAACAACATTGGGATTTCTACTTCTTCTTATTCTATGTCGGTTTTCATGTTTCTAGGACTATATTCAACTATTAGTTGACATAAACCTATTTCATGTAAAATTCTAGTTGGTTTTATATCTAAACCATAATTTTCTACTTTGTCTATCAGGTTCCCCTATGATTTCCTAACTCTTGTTGAGTTAAAATGGAATTCACTGCTATATTAAGAACTATTAACAAAGTGTGTGAGTTCAAGATATAATACCTGAAATGTTTTATTGACATGACCACAATGTAAGTTTGTTTCTCAATCTATGACATATTCAATTCATGAGAATTTAGTGTACATCTCATGAAAGAAATAGGGTATTCAACACCTTCAGTGTTCTTTTGAACCAAGATGGCATACATGGTATGATTCGAGGCATAATTATACAAGATAACATCCTTATGAAAATATGAACACACTAAAATGGGGGCATGAGTACTGGCCTATTTGATATAATTGAAGATAGTGTTTCCATCAACATTCCACTAGAATGGGACCTTTCTTTTCATCATTTCAGCTATGTATCTTGTCTTCTCAGCAAATCGGGAACAAATCTTCTCAGAAAATTAACTTTACCAAAGAAAGAGTGGACATCCATTTTATTTGTTGGGAGAGTAATGCCTTGTATATATTTGACCCATTCAAGATAAATAATAGTTCCTTATTTTGTCACGATTTGTACCAACAACTTGCCTTTTGTCAATCCAAACATGGATTTCTTAAGATTTTAATAAATCCCATGCTGATGAAATCTATCTAACACTTTCTCTAAGCGCTCGCAATGGTCTTGTATTTTCTTGGAAAAGACCATTAAGTCATCCAAGTATAAAATAATTATCTTTCCCCTAAAGTCCTAGAAGGCCAAGTCCATTTCCATTTGAAATGTGGCTCCATAATTAATTAACTCAAATGAAATTTTTCAATAATTGAAGGTACTCTAAGGAGTGGTGAAATTTGTCTTGTGTTGATATTCCTTTGTAACTTCCATCTAACATAGAAACCATTTCAGAACCTGTCACCATTTGCAAAACATAATCCATTATAGGAAGAGAGTAATTATCCTTTAACAATGCTAGATTCAAATTACAAAATTCAACACAAATAAAAATTTCTCAATTCTTATTTATACTTGAAAATGTTGGTAATCCATGTCGAATGGTGGATGGGAAAAACTATCCTTGTGTCTAACATATTTTTTATCTATACAAGAATCATTCTTGAAATCTCGAGATTATAGTGGCATTGCTTTTTCATATGTGATTGTGCTTCAAAATTCAGAGGGATGTTATGTTGAACATCCTTGGGATTGAAATACTTCAAGTATGAATATGACCAAGAAAATGCATCCATGTATTTCCTTAATAATGCTAAAAAAATCGTGTTTCATCTTATGAACAACACTTACCAAGGTGAACAATTGGTGGTTGTTCTACAGTTCCCATGTTCACTTGTTCAACTTGTGTAGAAGAGTTAGGATCAACTTGTTTCTTTTACTTGATGAAGTGATCATACTTATCAAATAGTCCTTTAGGAGAGGCTAAACCTTTGGGGATCTTGTTTCCTATAAGTTGTATAAATTCTCCATTTCTCACTTGTTCCCTCGCACCTGTGATAGACTCATGAAAATCATATTTACTACCTTTAAAGTATAGTCCATTGAAGTTATCTAAATTTTAAAGAAAATAAATGATCTAATGATTACCATTAAAGACCTGTCAGTTTGCTACATTTTTTGGAACACTAGGAAGAGAGATCACTTTGATAATGTATTTATCCTCTTTAAACTCTAGATGGGGAAGGAATAAAGAAGTAGACAAAACTGGTGAATTAACTTTATCATTATCATCATTTAGAACTTCCTTGATGGTGACCACTTCAAAGTCCTGGATGCAGTCCCATACCCTATTCTTGTAGTGTTTTAGGAGATCATTCCTCACCTGATATAGGCCCTTAACATAATTCATAATAATCTTGGAATCATCTTGATATTTGAGATTCTTAATTCCTTTCTCTTTCTCCATTTTCAATCCTAGCAACAAATATTCATATTTTGTTGTGTTATTTGTATTTTCAAATTGTAATTTAAAAGAAAAAGGAAAAATCTCTTCTCTAGGAAATATAAGTACCACACTAGCTCCAAATTAGAAGTAGAGAAGCTACCATAAAATTCCATAGTTCATGCCTGATTAAGGTCATCTTTCATGAATATGCTTGGAGAAAAATTTGTTAGCCAAAATGTTCCCCTTGCACATTTTGTGGCTAACTCCCTTCATTCTTCCCTCCCTTGTGCCTTAGTCATAATTTTTTTCTTTTTAGGCACTCAAGACCTTCTAGAAATGGTACCACTGGATAGAGCTTTTTCTCAGCTTTCCAGAATGGTAAATTTTTCCTCCTAACTCCACGTATTTTTGAAGTTATGGCTCAGCGGAGTTTTTGTGGGAAATTTTCCCCTGAAAGGCCCATAACTATTAATATGTTGCCATGTGTCCTCGGGACCATTGGAGGGCGGAGGTAAACTTGGAATTTTTATCAAGTGATTCGGCAATTTTTCAAAAGGAATATTTCACCCCGAAGGTCCCGCCAACAAATGAGATGATGCCACGTGTCCCAGGGGAAGAAATTAGGAAAATTTCCTAAGTAATGATCCAAACAAAAATTTTCTACCCCAAGGCCCACACCAATCACACTACGCCACGTGTCCTTAGGCCAAGAAGTGGTGGAGGGCGGAGATGAAGTTAGAATTTTGACAAAGTGTTTGGCGAGGACGCAAAGTCAAATTTTTCCCGCAAGGTCCGCATCTAATGGCCTCATGCCACGTGTCTTAACACCCGCGGACCACAGAGGGAGATTTTAAAATTTTGGCGAAGTGTTTCAATTTGGTCAAAGGAAAATTATTGGTCCAAAGGCCCACCGACCAGTCAGATCGTGCCACGTGTTCAAAGGTGTCGGAATTTCGGCCGCCGGGGAAACATTGGGAAATTTTCCCAAAGGTTAGCGCAAGAGGGAAGGTTCGCCCCAAAGACCTGCATCTAATGGGAGATCACCACATGGAATCAGACTGGGGGAAGGCAGGGGAAATTTTCCCAAAGCAAAACATGAAAAAAATTCAAAGGAAAAGTCTGTCCCCCAAAATGCAAGCCAATGGGATTGTGCCACGTGTCCAGTGGCGGCAAAAAATGCAAGACAGGCCCATAGGGAAAAAGGGAAGGAGAAAACCCGTAGCCAATGGGGTTTAGCCATGTGTCCAAGTTAGAAAAATGGTCAACAATGACGAAAAATTTAAGAGGAAATGCCTGCGGCGAATCACATGTTGCCACATGTCCTCAGGTTATCGGCCCGACGAAGAATTTTTGGAAAATTTTCCAAAGGCCAAAACGATGGAAAATGAAGCACAGAAGGACCACATCTAATCAAAACATGCCACGTGGCACTAGGAGCTTTAGACCACAGGGATTTTTTGGGAAATTTTCCCAAATGCAAAAAAGTGGGAAATTTTCAAATTTTTGGCCCGCTAACCCATTTTGGCTCTATTTTTCCCTAAATTTTCAAATGGCCATAACTTTCGATCCAGAGCTCAGATTTTCACGTTCTTTATATCAATGGAAAGATGGTGAAATTCTCTACAAGGTTTCTGGGTCAATTTTGTATTTTGGTGGATTTTAGAGAGAGAAAATTGAAAAATTCCTAGGGCACGTGGTAATGAATAGAAATGACATTTCAACCACCATTTTTAATGAAGAATGGCTCACATTCTCTCCCAGCATGGCAAAAAATGTTAGGGAATGGACCTATAAGGATGCCCATGCTGTTTTATTGCATTTTTGGTTGGTGGTTGAAACTCTCCCATTTTTCCCGTAGTTCTCTCTCCTGGGGTCGTTCTTGCATGGTAAAAGCTAGATTTGGCTCATTTTTTGAAAGGTTGAACATTTTTCATGTATTGCAGGCCCCTTCTTTCACCTTAAAAGTGATTTTGTGGAAAAATAAAACCTCTTCCAAGACTATAACCTATTTTCTGCCTCTCAGATGTTGTAATGCATGTGTTTTTATAGTGGAAATGACAATGTAGGCTTTGTGAATGAGTTTTAATCCTCTATTTGTGTTGTTTGATTCATTTCTGACCTTTCATTACAGTTTATTATTTTGCGCATGAAGTTTGGTTGCATTTCTATGATCTGTGTCAATCTGTAGAAGTAAAAAATGCTCACCACTCCTTGGTGCATCGCCTTATTAGCATTAGTTTCAATTTTTTGCATTCTCCATCTCTGTCCCCTTTGGAATTTAGAGTAGGATCTTGAATTCAAACCCTCTGTAACTACAAGTGATACACCTGATCAAAGGAGTTGAGGAACCAGCCTCTAACCTGGAGATTATTTTCCCATTTTTACAAGTCCCATACTTGGGGAAAAGATTCAATGTTGTGCAATCACACTGGATGTCCAAAATGTCAAACTAGAAGTCTGATCAACATCCAGGGGTGTTTCTGATTTGTACCAATAGTTTTGGCACGCCCAGTGGGACCTTAGAGGTCTTCATCTTATTTGCAAAAAAATTGATGTGCATTTGTTACAATTTTCTTGCTTAAAAGATCCCTAAATTGCACATCTGGCGACTCCAAGGAAGAAGAATCAGCTGGTTTTAGCAGTACAGACCTGAAAACTCATGAGAAGAATCACCACAAGGTCAAGAGTTAGAGAAGAAGAGGTTTTTTGAGTATCTACAGTTATCTCCAAGAAGAAGGCAAAGAGGGAGGAGAATTCAAAGGTCTCCATCTCCACCAAACAGAACTCTATCAACTCCTCCACCTGGTAGGCCTTTCATTCAATCAACAAGGGTTATAAGGCCAATCAGAATGGCACAAAACAACCCCTATGTCAATTTCACTGGTAGCAGCCCACTTGCTCTCAATGCACAAAATCCAATCCCAGTTTTAGCATTGAAGAACATTCCATACTTTACTGGAGAGAATCAGACCACTCCTGGTGATCATGTCAAGGATATTGCTAATATTTGTGCAATCCATGAGATTAATGAGATGCAAGTTGTTGTCAAACTTCTAGCATCTTCATTCAAAGGGAAAGCTTTGCAATGGTTTAGGAGTCTTGCCTCAGGTTCTATCCAAAATTGGAACCAGCTATGTATAGCCCTCCATGAGTAGTTTGGAGAAAAGGGAGATAACTTGTCCCTTTTGGAACAGCTGACCACCATCAAGAGAGCTCCCAATGAGCAGCTGACTGACTTCAATTTCATGTTTCAAATGACTTGGGAAAGAATTCCAGTGGCAGTAAGGCCAACATCAGAAGGTGCTTTTCTATATTACCTTAAAGCTTTAAATTCTGATATTTCTATGTTAATTCAATCCATGGGAGGCACAACTATCCCTGTTGCTTATAGCATTGCCATTAGAGCTGAAAATTGTTTGATTCAAGCTGAAAAGCTAGCTCCTAGGCCTCCAATGCCATTGTATCCAAGTTTAGAGAGCCCAAGTACTAGTCAAATGCCTAATTTAGCTCCTATTCCCACTCCTAGAAATCAGAATTCAAGTGAAGCTTCTACTTCATCTTCTAGTGCCTCAAATGAACTTCAAGAAGTCATGAAGAAATTGCAAAATTTAGGTAATGAGCTAGTTACACTCAAGAGGCAACAAGCCCAAGGTTTTAGACCTTCTTTCTAGCCTCAAGCTCAGCCTAACAGGCAGCCATACCAGCCTCAAAGACCACCCAATCTAGTTGCAAATCAAAATCAACCAAGACCTCCTGCCAATAGACCATTTCATCCCTATAATCCCAATGTTACATCTGCCTCTAAAGCAATAGTGCCAGTGTAAAACAACATAGCTCAAGAGTATGATTGGTGTTTCCCATGTAATGAACCTCACAACTAGTTTATGTGTTTCACTGGTTCCTTAAATCAAGAATTAATGGTGATAACTACCGGTGTGGAGGGTGAGGGGAGTCAAGGAAATAACCAACAACAAGAAACATTCCAGCAACAATCAGCTCCAAATGATACCACACTTGTAAACTGGCAGGAAGAAGATTTTTGTGGCATGAATCAAACAACTTCCCAAAGTGTTGCAGCCAACACAAGGTCAAAAAGGAGAAATTTGGGTGAAGAACAACCATTGGCTCCAAGTAATCCACAATCTTCTATCACTCCACAAATTATTGGCAAACAAAAATGCAGTTCCAAACACGCAAGGGCTGCCTAAAACAACTCCTAGGCCAACTCAAATGCCAATTGCTACTGCCCATGTGCAAGGAATGAATGTGCAGGCCAAGGGACAGCAGAGAGATGCTTCATCTCCATTCAACATCATTGATCAGATGAAGAAGACAAATGTAAACATATCAATGTGGGAATCACTATCCATCCCAGGCCAAAGAGATTTGCTACAAGCTGCCATGAAGGACTGGTCAACTTCAAATCAGCAAGTCCAAATGCAAGAGAAGGTACTCACAAATGCTACCCAGCCTGAGGGGAATCATGGAGGATAGCAAGGTAAAATGTTGAAGCCCCCTCCATTCTATGTTTCATTGATCATTGGAAACCAATTAGTACACAATTGCATGATTGATTCTAGAGCAAGTAGTTCAGTAATGCCCAAGCAAATAGCTGATCAGTTGGGAATTCAATATGAAGTCATATCCAAAGGGGTAGTGCAATTGGATGGGACAGTAGTAACAACAGTTGGAGTGATAAAAAACTTGAGTCTTACTTTGCATGCATGCCCCAACATTGTTTTTTTACAAGATGTCTCGGTAATAGACCTTCCACCACTCTTTACCCTATGTCTGTCAAGGGATTTCACAGCCAAGATTGGAGGTTACTTATCTACTGATTGGTCACACATGTTGTTCAGAACAAGATATGGAACTAAAGCCACAATCAGATCTGAGCCTATTACAAACTTTCACATTGAGCCTTACACTCCAAGCCAAATCAATACCAATTGTTCAACGTTTGATCAAGAGGATTATCCAAGCACTGATGAAGCTGACACTAAGGTTGGAAGTATCCTAGATCTGAACTCTTGATGAATGGGAAAACAAGGTGCATGCTTTTGATCCTTATCAAGAAATAGAAGAATCTGAGCTAGGAGTCTATTGCATGCATGAAGAAAATCAGCCTATCCCTAGCATCACCAAGCCAGACCACAAGGATGACAATGAGGTATGGAAATTGTTTTTTGATGGATCAAGGAGTAGACAAGGTGTAGGAGGGGGAGCTATGCTTGTTTCACCTCAAGGAGTTAAGTATTATTCAGCTTTTAGATTTCAGTTTGCATGCTCTAATAACACTGCTGAATATGAAGCTTTGATACAAGGATTGCATTGGTCAATCAAGAGAGGAATAAAGAACTTGCAAGTCTTTGGTGATAGTGAGTTGATTGTCAACCAAGTTAAGGGGCAGCATGCTATCAAGAATGATCTACTCAAGTGCTACAAAAATAGGGTGTGGGACCTCATTGAATATTTTGAGGGCTTTGGCATCAAATCCATTCCTAGAAAAGAGAACCAAGCTGCTGACAGGCTTGCAGTAGTTGGAGCAGCCTTTGATGTTGTTGAAAGCATCCAAAAGGATAAGGTACATCCAAACATCCATGTGATTGTAAGGCCTTCAGTGCTAGACAACAATGTAAGTTGGCAAGTGTTTGAAAATGATCAAAAAATCATCCATTTCTTGCAAGAAGAGGCTGAGTTCTCAGCTAAAAATCAGGAAAAGTTGGAGCAGCAGTATGGTGACCAAGTGGTACAGCTGAGAACCAACAAACTACCAAAGGGACTTATTACTTTGGAGTCCATTTTCAATCCTAATGATCAGTTTAGGAAGGAGAAAGCAAACATCCAAGTCAAGGGAGAAGATTCAGTGTCCATCTTGGTGGAAGAAGGCAAATCACTCCAAATTGGTAAGGTGACAATTGAGCAAGAAAGGTATGAGTTCATACAGCTTTGTCAAGAATTCCCTGATGTGTTTTCTTGGAGCTATGAATATTTGAAAGGTTTCAATCCCGAGTTAGCTCAACACACCATTGAATTGGATCCAAGTACTAGACCCATCAGGAAAAAAAAAGGCCAGTCAATCCACACATGGAGCCTCTCATGAGAAAAGAATTGAATAAGTTGATAGAGTCAAGAATCATATTCCCTATCAAGCATTCTAGTTGGGTGGCCAACTTGGTTCCAGTTAGAAAGAAGAGTGGGGAAATCAGATTGTGTGTTGACTTCAGAGATTTGAATAGAGCATCTCTCAAGGATCATTATCCACTTCCTTCCATGGAGCAGATTTTACAAGTTATTGCTAGCTCTGAGAGGTTTTCATTACTTGATGGCTATTCAGGGTACAATCAGATTATGGTGAAAGAAGAGGATCAGTTCAAGACAGCCTTTACAACCAAATGGGGAACTTATGCATACAGGAAAATTCCATTTGGGTTGTCCAACGCTGGAGCTACTTTCCAAAGAGCAATGGACATGGCATTCAAGGATTTGATTAACAACATGGTGCTGATATATCTTGATGATATCACTGTTTTTTCAAAAAATGCAGTAGACCATATCTTTCATTTGAGACAAGTGTTCCAAAGGTGCAGAATTTTTGGAGTATCCTTGAATCCTAAAAAGTGTATTTTTCTAGCCCATGAAGGAAATCTCCTTGGCCACATTGTCTCCAAAGAAGGATTAGCAATTGATCCAGAAAGAGTTGAAGCCATAAGAGCACTACCATTGCCAAGCCACAAGAAGGCCCTTCAAAGTTTCTTGGGGAGGATAAATTTTGTTTGGAGGTTTGTCCCAAATTTCGCAGCCCTAGTCAAGCCTATCACCAAGATGTTAAAGAAAAGCATAGCTTTCAAATGGACAACAGAAGGCAAGGAAAGTTTTGAAGTAATCAAAGAAGCCATCTCTCAAGCCCCAACTCTCATTAACCCAGATTTCTCCAAGGATTTCATCCTCTATGCAATTGGAGGTGATGATACTATTTCTACAATTTTGGTACAACAGAACAAAGACAATGATGAGCAGCCAATTACTTTCTTCAGCCAAATTTTGGAGGACTATGAGGTGAGGTATTCCTTCATTGAGAAGCATGTTCTTGCAGTAATCAGGAGCTTGAAGAAATTCAAGCATCTAGTTTCAAACAACAAGGTTCAATTGCTGGTTTCTCATGTGGGAGTTAAAGACTTCCTCCTCAACAAAGAGCTAAATGAAAAGAGAGCAAGTTGGATTACTCATGTCATGGAGTATGACATTGAGATCAAATTCATCAAATTGGTCAGAGGAATAGGATTGTGTGAGCAGCTGATTTTAAACAAACAAAAGGAAGCATGCAACGAGAAAGAGGTTGTTTTGGCATTACAAGACAACCATGAGCAAGGGAGCACTCAAGAGGAAGACAATGGTGTCCTCACTCCTTACTGGACCCAAGACATAATGCACTTCCTAAGCACAGGTCTATGCCCTCCAGAGATGAACAAGACCAAAAGAAGACACTTCAGATTACAGGCTATCCCATATGCCCTTGTTGATGGTGTTTTGTTCAAAAGGGATGTGAATGGAGTGTTGCTGAGATGCATTGGTACAAATCAGATTCGCAGGGTGTTAGAAGAGTTCCATGGTGGAGCAGCTGGTGGTCATTTTGCACCAAGAGTGACAGCTCTAAAGATCATGAGAGCTAGCTATTATTGGCCCAAGATTTTTAGTGATTGTTATGCATGGATCAAGAGGTGCAAGAATTGTGCATTCTTCACGGGTAAAGAGAGACTAGCTTCCCTTCCATTACATCCAATTTCAGTTGACCAGCCATTCATGCAATGGGGTTTGGACTTCATTGGAGTCATTAATCCAAATTCAAGCCAAGGACACAAATGGATTCTAACAGCAACAAATTACTTCACCAAGTGGACTGAAGCAGTAGCACTCAAGGAAGCAAATGAATCTAGCATCCTGGACTTCTATGAGGGAATAGCAACCAGATTTGGCATACCTGCTACAATAATATCAGATAATGCATTGGCATTCATTGGGTCCAAGGTAACTGAATGGGCTAGTCAAGAATGGGATCTACCTAAGCACTTCATCAAATTATTACCCTCAGGGTATTGGCCAGGATCTGAATCTACAAACAAGAACTTGTTAAGGATCATTAGGAGGACTCTTGATGAAAATCAGAGGTCTTGGCATACCAAATTGAAATCAGCCTTATGGGCTAATAGGATAACTCCCAAGAGATCTACAGGTAATTCTCCATTCAAGCTTGTTTATGGAAGAGAGGAAATTTTGCCCATGTCACTTGAGTTGCCAACATTGGAACTCATGAAATAGTTGGAGTTGTTGGAGTTTGAGCCCATGGAGGTTAGATATGCAGAATTGATGGAGCTCCAAGAAATCAGAAATCAGGCATCCCAAGCAATGGAGAAGGATCAAGCTTTGATCAAGAAGACCTTTGATAGAAAGGCCAAGGATAGATCTTTCTAAGTTGGAGATCTAGTGTTAAAATGGGATGCAGACAGAGAAAAACTGGGGAGGCATTCAAAATTTGATGCCATTTGGAGTGGCCCATACATGGTCACAAAGTGTAAGGACAACAATGCTTTCTAATTGTCTTCATTGGATGGTGAAGAATTACAGATTCCAGTCAATGGAATCCATCTAAAGCATTGCTACTGAAGGGAATTCTCCACCTTGTACATATTAGCTTAGGTTTTCATTCCTCCAAGTGCTTATGCACATTGTTTTTTTGTAGATTAGCTTTGCTTTCCCTAAGTGCTTTGGCACAAGCTTGCTGTTCTAGGAAATGTGTTTTGCAGGCCTTGCTCCAATCAGGTGATGTTCCACCCTCCATCTTCCTCCTTGTAGTGTTCTAATTAGTTGGGGTACCAAGTAGAGAATTTGATGACTCCATGCCCAATGGATTGCTTCAGGCAACTGGTAACTTCATCTAGTAGGCAGATGACCCCTCTGAGTCACCAAAATTGCTATCCAAAATGTTCCCCTTGCTCATTTTTTGGCTAAATCCCTTCATTCTTCCCTCCTTTGTGCCTCAGTCATAATTTTTTCTTTTTAGGCACTCAAGAACTTCTATAAATGGCACCATTGGATAGAGCTTTTTCTCATCTTTCCAGAAAGGTAAAGTTTTCCTCCTAACTCCATGTATTTTTGAAGTTATGGCTCGGTAGAGTTTTTGTGGGAAATTTTCCCCTGAAAGGCCCGCAGCCAATAAGATGTTACCACGTGTCCTCGGGAGTGGCAGAGGGTGGAGGTAAACTTGGAATTTTTACTAAGTGATTCAGCAATTTTTCAAAGGAATATTTCACCCCGAAGGCCCGCCGACGAATGAGATGCTGCCACGTGTCCAAGGAAAAGAAATTGGGAAAATTTTCTAAGGTTTGATCCAAGAATTTTTTTTTAATGTTAGGCCCACATCGAATCAGAACTGTGCCACGTGTCTCTTAGAGCCAAGGAAGTGGCGGAGGGTGGAGATAAAATAGAATTTTTTTGACTAAGTGATTGGCACCATTGAAAAATTTCTCAAGAAAAGGCCCGCGCCCAATCAAGTTATGCCACGTGTCCTAAGGCCCGCAGATCGGCGGAGGGCAGATAAGATTGGAAATTTGGCAAAGAAGATTGGTGAGGGCGCAAAGTTAAATTTTTCCCCCAAGGCCCGCAGACTAATGAGATCAGGCCACGTGTCCTCAGGGGGTCGGAGCTTCGGAACGCGGGGAGAGATTGGGAAATTTTTCCCAAAGGTTAGCAAAAGAAAGGAATGTTTTCCCCCAAGGCCCGCATCCAATGGGAGCTCACCACATGTCCCAAACCGGTGGGAGGTGGGGTAAATTTGGGAAATTTTCCCAAAGAAAAACATGAAAAAAATTCAAAGGAAAGGCCTCTCCCCTAAAATGTGAGCCAATGGGATTGTGCCACATGTCTAGTGGCGGAAAAAAATGTAAGACAGGCCCGTAGGGGAAAAGGGAAGGAGAAAACCCACAGCCAATGGGGTTTAGCCAGTGTCCAAGTCAGAAAAATGGTCAACAACGATGAAAAATTAAAGAGGAAATGCTCAAAGCAAATCACATCTTGCCATGTGTCCTCAGGTCATCGGCCCGACGGAGAATTTTTGGAAAATTTTCCAATGGCCAAAACGGTGGAAAATGAAGCACAGAAGGCCCGCGTCCAATCAGAACATGCCATGTGGCACCAGGAGCTTTGGAGCGCGGGGATTTTTTGGGAAATTTTCCCAAATGCAAAAAGTGGGAAAATTTCAAATTTTTGGCCCGCCAACCCGTTTTGGCCCTGTTTTTCCCTAAATTTTCAAATGGCCATAACTTTCGATCCAGAGCTCAGTTTTTCATGTTCTTTATATCAACAGAAAGTTGGTGAAATTATCTACAAGATTCTGGGGTCAATTTTGTATTTTTATGGAGTTTGGAGAGATAAAATTGAAAAACACCTCTGGCACGTGGTAATGAATATAAATGACATTTCAACCACCATTTTTAATGAAGAATGGCTCGCATTCTCTCCCAGCATGGTGAAAAATTTCAAGGAATGGACCTGTAAGGATGCCCATGCTGTTTTATTGCATTTTTGGTTGGTGGTTGAAACTCTCCCATGTTTTCCCATGTTTCTCTCTCCTGGGGTCGTTCTTGCATGGTAAAATCCAGATTTGGCTCATTTTTTGAAAGGTTGAACACTTTTCATGTATTGAAGGCCCCCTCTTTCACCTTAAAAGTGATTTTGTGGAAAACTCAAACCTCTTCCACGACTGTAACCTATTTTCTGCCTCTTAGATGTTGTAATGCATGTGTTTTGATTGGAAATGACAATGCAGGCTATGTGAATGAGTTTTAATCCTCTGTTTGTGTTGTTTGATTCATTTATGACCTTTCATTACAGTTTATCAGTTTGTGCATGAATTTTTGTTGCATTTCTATGATCTGTGTCAATCTGTAGAAGTAAAAAATGCTCACCACTCCTTGGTGCATCACCTTATTAGCATTAGTTTCAGTTTTTTGCATTCTCTATCTCTGTCCCCTTTGGAATTTAGAGTAGGATATTGAATTCAAACCCTCTGTAACTGCAAGTGATACACTTGATTAGAGGAGTTGAGGAACCAACCTCTAACCTGGAGATTCTTTTCCCATTTTTACAAGTCCCACACTTGGGGAAAAGATTCAATGTTGTGTAATCACACTGGATGTCCAAAAGGTCAAACTAGAAGTCTGATCAACATCCAGGGGTGCTACTGATTTGCACCAACAAAAGTTTCATTTGAAGTCATAAAATACATGTTTAAACCAAAGTATTCAAATAAATTCTATGCTTAATGGTTTTCTAGTTTAGTTATGAAGTAATTTTCTTGAATTTAGGTTCAACTTTCTGTGTCTCTCCATTTATAAGGATCCATGCCTATAACCAATCCCATTGACATCCCTCAAAAAACCTCTTCCTAATAATATTACATAGGCAATCGATATATATGCTACCAATATTTTCATCTTGACTCTCTTCGAAGAGAAAGAATCAAAGGTGAATTGAGCATCCATGATTTTTTCTATCAAAGGAACTTTTTTAGTTTCCATAGAGTAAAAATGTGATAAGGGTTTTGTAAGAGTAAGCCCCAAGGAATGAGCTACATTGGAAAGCATGACGTTGTCAAAAATTCTTGAATCGATGATACAATTACTGAGATTGAAACCATTGGTCGATAAAGATAAGTATAATTAGATAAATTTTTCCTAATGAAGAGGTTGAGGCCAATTTATTTTGAGGAAGGAGAATTATGGGATTAGGAAGGATTCCCTTAGATTACATTGGTAAATTGAGAACATCTTTTCTCTTGAAAAATTGGGACAACCTTTCAAATTGGTTAGGATTAGATTGAATATATTCAACATTCGACATCTAGATCTTAGTCTTATTTGTATGATCAATGCTATCAAAAGTGTAGTATGAAGGAGATAATGAAGTAAAATAACCTTCATTCCTTGTTTGCATAGGCACATTACTAGTATTAGGAGTAGCATAGGGAGATGAGGTAGAGGGATGAATTACCTTTTTCACAGGAGGAGTTTCTTTTAATTGTATGAGGATAAGGGGTCCCTCTTTTCACAATATTTAGGATAGTTTTTAAGTATGCTTTTTCTTTTACCTAATCCTTTAACTTCTCTACCTTCTTCTTTTGATTTTATGAATTCTTAAAAACATATAAATATTAGTTGTTCATATCATTTACACCATCATCATAATAATCTTCCTCATACTCCAAATACATGATATTGGAATCATCATCTGGTTCATCATATGGCTCATTTGTATATATGAATTCTTCATAGGAGTCTTCTACTTCTTCATGTGCTTCTTCTATTTCATCAACCACTTCAACAAAAACATTAAGAAGAGGGGATTAAATAGCCAAACTTGGATGAGTGGCTAGAAAATGGTTTGTATCCTTGAGAGGATGATTATTGAAGTTTCTTTGTGAGATGTCTTGATATAGAGTATTTGGCATATTTTGAGACATTTAATTCTTTTAAATGCTAATAAATAATTAGCTAGATTATGAATTGTAGGATCCGTTATACTCTAAGAGGTACCCTTATTATTATATTTCAAGGATTCCCTTCTCAAATTTACATCCATAATATGAGCATCTTTGAATTTTGTGGTTGTTACTTGAGTGGTGGCTAGATCTAGAATGTGTGACCTTCTTAATAAAATCCCATTTCAGGTAACTAAGTATTGATGAAGAAGAAATTTTGATTCTCTGAAGTAGGCATAACATGCACACAAATATTATGGATCAATTTATTAAACTTAGAAAAAAAGTCACACATGGGTTCATGCAAGTCTTTATTCATTTGTGTAAGTTGTGTTAGTAATGCAGGGTTCCTTTTAAGACCCCTCTCCAAAAAATAATTATAGAATGGGTGAAAAATATATGAAATTGACTTTCAAAGAAATGGTGAATATCCAAAAAATAATTCATGGAAAAGGAAATTTGACATGCTAAAGTTTTCAACATTTTCACAAAGTTGGATGGTTGTTAGACAATTGCCAATGTAGAATCAGACAACCTTAGTTAGATGTCCATCTATGTATAATTTTATGGAATAGGTATGATGACCATCTATGTAGAATCAAATGGACTGGGTTGGATCGTTGTCTATGTAGCATTATCCGGTCTGAGTTAGGTGTTTATCTACGTAGAACCAGATGGACTAAGCTAGACTACCATCTATGTAGAATCATATGGATTGGGTTGGATGGTTATATATGTAGCATCTGATGACCTAATTTGTATGGTCATCTATGTAGAATAATAAATACTAGGTGTATATATCTGCATCTCTAAACATGGATGTCTCTTAGCTGGTCATCTCTTTAACACTAGACGGTTGTATACCCTAGAAATAAACATTTGTATCTTAGTTAGATGTCTTACCTAGAAACAAGCCAGGCTTGGAAGGTCATCTATATGTTGAAAAAAGGAAACACTCATATTTTTATTGATAGCCCAAATTTCACAATGAATAAATACATATAAAATGTGGCTTTTGGGGGCACTTCCCACAAACCCCCACTAGGGTGCATGACCTCCAGACCTCCCAAAGGGCTACCCCGCCTTGTAAATCCTTGGGATGTGTATTATACCTCAACAAATATGAGTGCAGTTTGATTCGAAATGATGGAAAAATACATGCATAAGTTCATTTTTTAGTGTAAATGGTAGGTGAATTGACCCATACAAATGACTAGTCAGCTGGAATTTTAGGAAAACCGAGTGGAAGCCGACTACTAAAAATTTACCATTTCTAATTTCCAAAACCCCTAATATTCATGAATTAATGAAAATTCACCTCTAAAATTTTCCTTATAGTAATTCATGTGCATTTTCCGAAGGATTGAATGTAGCTTCAAAATTTCTTCTCGTGGTATCCCAACCATCAACAAAATGAGGTGGTAAGTGGTATAACCACTTAGTTATGATATCTTGAAGAGTTTTCACACACAATTAGATAGATACATCTTCATGAGAAACATCCAAATATCCTCATGCAATGAAGAACAAAATAATGTGTTTATTAAGATTTTTTTCAACATCACCACTGAATTTAGCAAATTTCTTCCATGAACCATGGGGTAACTCATGATATGGTTCAACTAATGCTAAAGGCCCAATGATTGGTCCATAAGGAATCGGGGGTGGAGGAGGTAACAATATAGTTTGGAAGGATGTATGCATAGGAAATTTTGTTACACATAAGAATGACAATCTGTAAGTAGAGGATCTTCCTTCTTCTCTCATGGACCAATTTCAATTAACTACTAATGAGCTAGTCAAACATCTTGATAAATGTGTTTGAGGAGAAAATTTAAATTTTTGCGACTGGAGTAGCTTGAAACTAGTATCCACAACAAATTTAGCCATAATATTGCATGTAAAAATATTCCTGACTAATCTTATAGCGGTGAAAAATTCCTTATAATGGAAAGAACTCTAATATTGCAACAAGTCACACAACAACGAAAAGTGGAAATTTCATGTTCATTCCCCAACAAAGTCGCCAAAATTTGTTGGTTGGATATTTTTTGGAAACAAAATATGAGGTTCAACCAAATCATGTGGCATAAATTTCCTCCTAAAAAATGGGAGGCACTATGTTTATTTCCATTCTAAGAACAACAAAGGAATATATACAATATTCACACTAATCTAACCTTGGGATGTGGAATATCATCCCAAAAGTTTTTTTTATTTATTTCAAAAAGGAATATAAAGTAAGAAGAAGGGTAATTTGGAGTGAGAATTAGAATGATGAATTAGGGGAATGATTTAGAACAATATTTCAAAAAATCTATTTTTAGAAAGTCCTGAAATTCTACTTTTAGTAGTTTTCGGGGAAAGTCCTAAAAGTCTATTTTTAGTAGTTTTCAGTAGCTTATTTTGCATTTTGATGGTTTTTGGAGAATTTTTTGGATTGGTAATATTTTGAGTAGGATATTTATTTATTAGATACATGATCTAGTTGCGTGCTTCACTCTTATTTCCAGTGGATCATCTAGTTTGCAAAATGGATCAATGAGCCAGGAGATATGGCCCCAACAACAGACACTAAATAAAATAATAAGTCATAATAGAAAATATTTTGGTTTTTAAACACTTTTTTATTTTAAAATAAACCCCTAAGGTGGATACAAAAGGCCTTCATGTAGGATTAACTTTTGGTTCTCATCTGGAACCCTTCATATTCCTTTTTTTATAAATTTTCCATATTCTCTATTGTTTAGCTATAAAGTAGCTTGTTTCAAATAAAGAGATAGATCTCTGGGCATACATATCTCTTATGGATTTTTCCAATTTGAATTAATTTTAAGTCACAATATTTTATTTTTGTTTAGTTCCCTTTAATTGTAAATTTGTGTAGTTTTTATATTCACTCAACCATTATCTGTGTTAACACCTCATTTAGTTAGAACTGAACGCTCAGCCAAAGCATGCACAAATACCAAGTCCCTCACTTGTGATGCTTGATAAGAAGTTAGACTTCATATTCATCACAACAACCAAGAAAAAATTCATGCATACGTAACCATTACAACCATGTCACTTTCGAAACACATATAATAAGGAAAACACTAAATTCAAATAAACCATCATCAATATCAATTGCATTGTTAAATCACCATACTTGGATCCATGAATAATAAATATCCATCTAAAGTTATCCATTATAATAGGGACTCATTACATAAAAATGAGGCTAAATAAAAAACCAATCACTAAAATGTTGCACAAAACCATGCACGCAAACATCAAACCCTAGATCTATAATAGAACACCATAAATTCGCTAGAACATACAATGGCTACTTATAACTATGACATACATTAGGTATATATAGGGGTGGGGAATTATCCTTCACCACCCATGCACTCTCCTAATAATAGGCATGCTCATAGAAATAGAATTCATTCTTTCTTTCCTAAAAATAGCCATGCGTACAACTCTTGCATGCTTTTAAAACTTCTACTAATAATAAACTAATCCTAAAGATACTACTTGATTTCATCCTATTAATAGCTTCCATAAAACGTGTTCCGCATGTTATTTTTCCATTTTCTTGAGCCAAACTCAAAGTCTATTTTTAACATGATCTAGAAAATCAGCTAAGTCTTTGCTTTATTTATTGTGTGTGTGCAGTCCTGAGTGCTACCCTATTCAACATGCACGCACGCCCTCCTACATGCTACCCATGTTTCTTTGTACACACACATTCTTGCACGTAATCCTCTTATGCTTCTTCTGTATTTAGTTAATTTTCCCATCCAACAATTTTATTTTAAAAGCACATCAAACACCATCGTTAGTGTGTTTTCCACCAAGTTACACTTCAATCTGGATCACGGAAATATGGAGACAAATACTTTTGCTTTCTACTTGGTAAATACATATCCAAATTAACTAACACAAGAGAGATAGAATAAAAATGAACCGAATTTATATTGAATAATATTAAACTAGAATTAAAAGGATAATGTAATGCATTGAACTAAGGAAAAAAAATACCAACATAGAGGAAACATTCAACAAAATTTCTAAAATGTGTCTCTTAATTCCTTTTAGGAGAAAGTGAAAATGCAAATCTTTTACTTTTTACTCCATAATTCTAGAAAATACTTGCTCTCAAAAAATGTGAAATATATTACCTCTATTCAACAAAAATATATTCCCCTTTGAATGCATTCTATATTCTTATATTTATAGATAAGAATCGGAGATAAAGAGGGAAGAAATTACATCCTAGTCTAAAAATAGTAAATACATTTTGAAACCCTTTACCTGGGTCTTATGAGAAATTACCAAGTCAACACGCATTTTAATTCAAATGATATCGAGACATCCAAGAATTCACATGTTTAAGACAATAATAGAGAAATACAAAATTCTTCAACCAGAATCCTCATTTTTTGCCTCTTGATCAACGTATTTTTCATCATATTAATAGAACCTTTGAATCATTTCTTGCACTTCTTTCTCATCTGGTCCACATGAAGATCAATTTATTATATGCACTTATTTCCTTCCTTCTTTGTAGCTTTTGTAGCCGCCAACTCAACTTCTTCGTGAGTAGTATATACCTTGAGGATGGGGTTGATGTCTTGATAATGATCAAAATCCCATCCCACCTTCTTCACCACATCCTTCATTATCTGGAAAAAATCCTCATATTCTACAATATTGAGTGTTATCAACTTCTTATTCTTCACCTTCCCAAAAACTAATTCTTCTTCTGATGCTTCCTTTTCCCTTGGTTTCTCTTGAAAAAAACATATTCACCAAATCTTACAAATAACGCACTGCCAAGGGATACCCATCCTTGGTTCTATATTTGAAATCGGGGCATGTTATCATAATCTCATCTATAAAATGGATGGCCATGTCAAGGACATTATTTATGCACTTTTCTTCTTTCTCATTCACCTCTATAAGCCACTGAACCTCCAATGTCTTATCCCTTTTATCTTCAAGCAATATTCGGATGGTGGTACCCTTTTCTAGGTTTCTCTGAGCTACTTCTGTTAACATATTTTTCAAAACAATCATGGATTTCTCATCAGTGAGTTATGTAGGCTTCACTTTCAATATTTCCCTTGGCGACTTCTTTAGTTTATGTGTAGCAAATTATTCTTCAGCGATCTCAAAGTCAAGGTCATCCACATGAGTCTGCATACTCCATGACACCATCTTCCTCGTGTGTATGGACGCACCCCATGTGTTGATCAATTCCCAACCATAAATTTTCTCTTCCGCTATTTAAATTTTAAATTTCACTTGCAACACCTTGGATTGATCATCAATGTAACTTAATTTAGGTGTGTGCATGACCTCATCCTTCTTCCTCCTTCTGGTGTGCCTTTCTATTGGTATATGATGCTCAGCTGATTTCATGCACTAGTTCCATCCCCACCCGACACTTCGTTTTTTGTTGGTTCTTCAACTCCCTTGCCTTTATCTCCTTTCTCAATACCTCCTCTATGCATCTCATGCACCTATACATCACGATGTATATTCTCATTCTTAACCTCTTCTTTCTCCACATCATGGATGATTGGAGTCTCTGTGTTACGTATAACCTCTTTTTACATTATTTCCTCATCACTGTTGCCATTATGCACTATCCTTTGCATCTTATTATTTATATTTTTTTGGATTGGTTTGGGTGGTGTGACTCTTGGTGAATTATTCATAGGATCTAAAGTACCTGCACCACTATCATGTTCCTTGCATGACCTCTTCAAATTTCTTCTGAGGCTTTGATAAAGTGTGGTGATATCCTTTGGTTCTTCCTACTTGTTCTCATTATTTTATTACTCTTCATGCCTTGGATGAGTGTCCTCACATGATTTCCTTGTTCCAAGCATCTTCTTGCCCTTAGGTGGCTCTGGGATCATCAATTTTTCCTTGATATACTTTTCATTGACTAACTTTGTCTTCAAGTATATATATATATATATATATATATATATCTTGGCTGATTCTTCATTACCTATTTTCAAAGTTGTGGAACTAATATTTATATCCTCTGATATCATACCATTTATGTATGCATCCCTCCCAAGATATACATATGTTTTACACATAGTGTAATAATCACACTCCACCTTATCATCATCAAACCCTATCTTGAGCACGTTTGAAAATTTTTTCACAGATTCCTGAAAGTACCACACTATAAAGGCATAAGGTAGCTTACAACATGGGATATTCTCACCATTCTTCAAGTAGAATATTCCCAGGAAGAAGTGGTGGTATAATGCAAACTCATCTTTCCCCTTCAGACTATGGGAAACTAACTTCGGATGCACTAGTCATGGTAATATTCTTCTCGCATTCACCTGTACCACCTTTCCACTCACAACTTATAAGAATTGGTTATTATAACATAGGTGTACTCCATGAATTTATTTGTGAGGGATTTATTCTCTAGGGAAACTTCAATATGTTGTCACTTGGGCCATGTAAAACCCTAATTTCTGAGAAAACATGGAAAGGAGGATCACTCCTTATGTTATCTTGTCACCTAGGCATGCTTAATATATGATTCCTTTTACAATGAAGTTTGAAGTGTTGTACACGATCCATTTTTCCATCTTCTGCGCAACATGGAACCATATTTTATTTACCTGGGTCCATCTCTCTTGCGCTCCCAAATTTGTAACCATACGCATGACGAATCTTAAGACTGGGCAAGGAAGCTTAACAATATCCATCATGTGGCTAACTCTCTGATACTTTAGTGCAATGGAATTTGTCTCTACTCCCACTTAATCATCCAAAGCTATCTCTATCTCTACACCTAAACTACACAATCCTATAACCATTCCAGTCATATATGTAGTAATTTACATCCTTCTACCTGTAAAATAGAAGAAGTCCTCATGGCCTCGCAACATTAGCCATTGATACAAACATTCTGGCTTACCAAAATAAGGCAGCTCATATATTTGAAGGAACCTTGTGCTCTCCAGATCCTTATATCCCTTATCATCATAAATTGGTTTCTTATTGGTGGTCCTTTCATTCATCTTTCATACTAGTTTAGTTTCTATCTCATGTTTGTTTGAGTATGAGAGATGGTTATTCTCAATAAATTAGCATTTTTAGATGTGGGACTCCCAAATATGTGCCATAATGATTCCCTCTAGATACCACATTTTTTATTATTGTTATTTTGGAGCTTCTTTTACCTCAACCTCTGTTTCTTTCTTCTTTCCTTTAGTCACCACCGCAAATGCCCTCTTGGATGCCATTTCTTTTCCTGCACATTACATTCTTCACAACCTCAAATATCTCATGCCCTAGGTGCTTAATAAGCATTTATTTAACCATTTGCACCAACCACTTAGCTCTATTCACCCTCATTTCTCCCAAACACTTGTCACTTGCAAATAACTTTGTGCCCTAGCTTGAATTCATGTTACTAGTTTTCTATAACCCTAGCTCACAAACCATATTCTTTGAAAACAACATTCCACACCTTTTTTTAATCTTATAACTTCCACCTAAAGGAGCTCCACCACTAGGTTGTGTTCTTCTTTAAATTGGGTTACTTCGATCTCTCAAGCTTCATCGCACTTTTACCAAAATTCACAAAAATTCACCCTCTCCAACACTCAAATTATTCACTAGTTAAGGTAAAGAATTAACCCTCTTATGTTCCCTTTTTTATAGATTTCCAAAAAAATTCCCATATTTATTGCTCCTCACCTACCACCGTACTGCTTTAACTCTAATTTTTATTTTTTTGTGATTTTTTCTGCTTTCTCCCACGCACTACATTCGTAACCTTCTAGCACACTTACTAATTCTAAGCCACATAAATCTTTGCATAGGCTTATTTGCACTGGGAAACATCTTCCTCTATGATTTATACCAAGAAGTCCATCCTTCTTCTTACCTTGTGTTACACTGAGATGCATCTTCTTTGTGTGGTCTTCAATCAGAGTAATTTCCCTTAACACCTAAGATGTTATTTTCTTTTGTTTATGTGTAACTTTCAAAAGGAATCCATCCTTTTTATATGCACGCATACATCCATACCAAATTTCCTCTAAGTTCAAGCATCATGGATCTCTACTTTGTGCACTTGCACCTAGTTCACCCGACACTAAATGTATGTGCGGTCATCTGCACATGAAATCAATAGATAATAATCAACCTCCCGCAAAGAAGTGCACTTATTACAACAAAACAAGAAAAGAAAAAATAAAACATAAAAGGGAAATCTAATCTTAGTGGTAATACTACCATATTACAGACAATAAGAAGCTTATTTATTGTAGGGCTTTAGCCTACTCCTATTGAAGTAATCTAGAAACATGGTGTAATATAGCACCTGTAATTGACATATGCCTAATTCAAGTATCTTAGTTACTACAAAAGGTCCCAACCAATGCACCTTCAACTTTTCTGGGTGGTGCATAAACTTGGAATCATAGAGAAGCACCATATTTTTAACTCCAAATGTATTGTTATTAATGTTCTTATCATCTCAGGTCTTCTATCTTTCCTTCTCATTTTTCTAGATCTAATACATAATGACACTTCACTCATCTAGTTGCATTAGTTTCTCAACATGGTCTTCCACATCCTTTTCATCTGACAATCCACATGTGCATGCAATACATAGGGATGGTAACAAGAACTCCACTAGTAGTACCTCCTCTATGCCAAACACCAATTGAAAGGGTGTGGACTTGTTCAACCTTTTATATGTGGTCATGTAATCCTAAAGTATAACTGGCACTTTATCATCCCAAGCCTTTCTTCTAACATCACAAGTATTCATCAAATTTTCTCCCAAGTTCTTTTTGAAATATTTTGTTGTACCATTAGGTTGAGGGTGATAAGGGTTAGTTTTATGGTGTTCCAAAATAAAATCTACTAATAGAATTATAATTGTCTCATTCAATAAATGAGTTCCTTTATCACTGGTCAAGCTTAATATACAACCGTACCTACTAATGATGTTTTCACAAAGTAACCTTACTCTTGTAGGTGAGGTATAATATTTTGTAAGCACTTCCTCTACCCACCTGGTTATATAATCTATACATGTAATTATATAGTGCACTCCACTTCTTCATGCGGGTGGAGTAATAGGTTCTATGAAGTCAATATCCTACTTTTCCAAAGGTTCCATGTTAGCTAGAGGTCTCAAGGGCATGCCATCCATATTCCTAGGATTTCCAACTCACTGAAAATGATCACATACTATAATGAACTTTTTAGTATCATTGTACAAAGTATCCCACCAAAGGTCAACCATTAGTATCTTGTGTGCAGTGGTGTCTAATGCACAATATCTTCCTGTAATAGCTCCATGAGCTTCCTCCATGATTATTTCATGATCATTCTCTAGAATGCACCTGCACAAGACCTCGTCACAACCCTTCTTATACAAGTATCCTCCAATGAGATAATAGAGTGCTACGTAAATAAAAAGTTACTTCTTCTCCAATGTTTTCATCCCTTATAGTGTTAGTCCAGTTCACAAAAATATTGCTATATCCTCTAGATCTATGTACATGTGATTTAACCTATAAAAATATGCATAAACCATGGTATCCTCAAGACTCTCCATGTTCTCCCCAGAATTGATCCATGATAGATGATCATGCCTTGAATTTATCTTTATTGGTTTTACAATAAATGTGAAATTAAACTCTTGAAAAATAAGTATCCACCGATAGATGCACCATTGAAAAATAGGCTTGATGAAAAAATATTTTAATCCCATAGGATCTATGTAGAAAATGAATGGAGTGACCACCAAGTACTATCGAAAGTTATGAAGCATGTAGATCATAGAAATGCCTCGTGCTCTGTTGTAGTATAATTTTTCTCTACTGGTGTGAAATTTTTACTTGCAAAGCAAGTGGGATGATCCACATTTCCTTCTCTAGGTTGTGCCAAGATTGTATCAATTTATATTTTATAGGAATCAACATTTACATGAATGGGTTTGTTCCTGTAAACACAAAATCATGCACTTTGGGTAATTATCTAGTCTTGATTGCATACCACTATTCATATACTAATTAACTCATGACTTTGGCCATCTTTTCTTTCTTTTTGTTGCCAATTTTTGTCTCACACTCTCTTTATCTTAGTCTATCTTTTCACACCTTCGAATTTATCATCCTGGACACCAGCACCAAGTCAGGACATCAGTGTCAGGTGCCCTCGTCCCCTATGGGCACTCCTGACCTCTTTTTACTTTTTTCACATCTTTTGGGTCCTTTATAGCCATTTAAGAATATTATCTTTTTGGAAGTCAACCTTTTCGGGGTTAACTACAAAATTTAAGTAAAGGAATCATATAAATATAAAGTTATTTGATCATTACAAGGGACCAAGCCCTAAGAATTAACTTTCACCACCTAAAGTTATATCCAAAGGATATTCAAGAGAATTCAAGCATCCATTCTAGTATCCATTCAAGGTCAAGGGGCTACATTCTTATGCATACATTTCATAGGAGGGAAATTTGATTCTATTCCAGGAAAACATCTATTTACATATTCTACATATATCTATTTTCTCGCTATAAAGTGTGACAGACACAAGAGCCACCTAGGGCATAATTCTGTACACACACACACACACACACCTAGAACTACATTAGGTATGAAATGTAGTGCAAAACTAAGTCATAATTTCACTCATTTGATAGCCGAGGACAGTCTAACACATCATTTGCATTCTTTTATTTTTGGGATTTGATGCACTCTTGAGGGTTTTGCAGGTCATTATTTCATTATAGGTTATCAACAACATTAGAGATAATTGTGCAACCTACTAAAAATAAATAGTGAGGGATAGAAAATATCTTGTAACCCTACAAAGGATGTTTTCTAAGGATTTTAGAATTCACAGGTACGCATATAAGGTCTAGGGAACCGCATGCATCCTTGCCCCTTTCCAGGTGTCCCAGTCTAAGTAGATCATTATCTCGCACATTTTTCTGAGGATATTTGTGACATTTCTCCCTCTCTATTCACCTAGTCATCACTTCAGCACTGTTTAGATTTGGTTACAAATCAGTTAATTATTCTTATCCCTTCTTTTCAACTAGGGTTTCATATGATGTTAGCTTATTTTTCTTGGGTCTATTTTATACTTATTTTTATATTCATTTTCTGCTACATTGCATTAGATTAAATGAATTTATAAATTAAATATTTTCTTAATCATTGGATGAACCCCACTTATGATCAGTCATTTTGATCCTTTTTTGGCACATTATCTTTTCTATCATGTCTCCCAAAGTTGCTCAAATTTCTTTATATGATTTAATTCAAATGCATCCAAATTGCTAAGTTATTCTGAAAAAAAACCCTAGCCACCATGTATCTCCCTAGAGATACGCCACCACATCAAGTGAATGTTATTCTCGATCATCCATCTAACAACCATAGTATTTGTGATTCTCCATCTAATCAGCCCATGTTGGAGTCAATTCAAGATTTGCATTATTTATTGGAAGAAAAATTTTAGGCTATGGAATTCATGATTACATCTCTTAAATATGAAATCCAACAACTTAATGATGCTTCTTATGATCATGTTTGTTCTCCTTCTACATCTCATCTTCATTCTATGTATTCTACATGTGTTCATATGAGTGAGCCTCAAGTCTTTCCATTACCGAAGCCTTTCATGTTTAGTCACAATGCTAAGAAAAATGATATTCTTATTGAGATCCGTAGTAATCAATTGATCACTTTACCATCTACTCATGACTATCCTCCTTATCATCTTGAAAAATATTAGGGTCCTCCATATTACAATTATCATCGAATCAATGGACATAATGATAATGACTTATATGCTTTAGAACGAAGAATCAAACATCTTGAGTGTTAAGCCTTTATCTCATTTTCTACACAACATTCTATGGTATGCCCATCTACAAATGCTACATCCAAATGGGATCCTAAATGTGCTTCATCTATGTCCAATGAGAATCATGTTATTAATTCTAACATTCCTTCTTCGGTCACTCAATCACCACCCAAGAAACCACCTCTCAAAATCACTCTAATACCATCTCATCTCAAGTCATTTGCGACATCATCAAGTCAAACTAAGAAACCACCTCTCAAAATCAATCAAGTCCATTTCTTCTCCTATCAAATACTAAATACAACCAAGATATCTTGGTTGTATTTAGTATTTTTTTTCATTTACTTGTTATACGTACACTCTATTACACATGCTAGTTAGATACTTTGTATGTTATTATCTTTTATAATACACACATGCACGTTCATTTTCCTTCTAGTTGTGATTGCAGGATTTACACAGATATTTACATAAATCATAGATGCTTCAGGTAGTACCTCATGCCAGTACCACAGTGGCTCCCATGGGCATCCACTTTCATAAAATAAAGGTGTTATTGCTTCATTTTTCAAATCACATCATTATTGGATTATACACGATTTGAAATACATTTTATCTATCTAACATGATAACGGGTTCTTCATGTGAAACATTTTCTTTATGGGTCTACTTTCTTCCATGGTTGTCTGACATCTTTCTTATCACTATTTTTCATTGTTTTCTCTTTGTATCCCATTGTTTGTGGGATTTTCTATTTGTCTTGTGTGAAAACTGTATGATTTTTTCCACATCGGCCTCGACCATCTTGTGACATCGTGAGTGATGTACCATGTTTGCAACCCACTTTTCGTGGTCTACATTTTCTTCTTGCATCTTGTCTTCTTGCGTGTTAACTTACACATTATATTCTTGTCTGCTAACTTAAATCTTGTTAGTTACATGCATGTTTATCTTTCTTGCGCTAACACTTGTCTCCTAGCCATTTTTTTTGCATATGCCTTTGTTTCTACCAAGCACACCCCCCTATAGGGAATCAATTTCAGTTCAAAAATTGGTCCTCCTTTGGACCACATACCTTCAGTGATGTCGCATGCACCCGAAAAAAGGTAGGAATCATTTGGGTGAATCAGTCACCCCATACATATTTCTACAATCATAGTTTAACATAGCACAATAGCGGTACAACACAGTCATCAATATTAGATAGGGATCAAAATTAGACTTAGGTCCTTAGCCAAAAACGGACACCAGCACCCAGACCCGGATAGTAGTGCCTAGGTTCCCCTAACCCTTATTGGATGTGTGTGACCAGGGGGTAGTTACACAACATTATTTAGTGCAACACAGTCTACATCACTTCACACAATAGATTTTACAAGGCATACATTGTATAGTCCTTAGCACTCAACATACATACATTACACAACATTTTTTCGTTGGATCGGAATTGGTCGAACCAGATCAAATTTTTACACACCATCTATAGTGGTGTTCCATACTTTAGGAAGTATTCAAAGGTTGGAGGATGACACTAGAATTTTCTCCCTACACTTCTTCCACTTCTTGGTATGAGATATCTTGAAAAAGTCACATTCTGCATAGCAGCTGATGTGAGATCACCTGAAAAATGTGATCTTCCACATCATCTTCAGGATCCTTTCTAGCCCCTTTTACTCATCACGGATCACATGCACATGTTCCTTTTTCACATTTTTAGCATTTTTACACACTTTTTTACATATTTTGACCATTAACTTATGTATTTGACTACTTGATTGTTCTTCCCTTTTGTAAGTCCATCCATATGGGAAGTGGCAGTTAACATCATCCTACATTAACAACATCAACAACAAAAACATCATCATCAACATCAAAAAAAGGAGCATTAGCAACACAACATGTGTTTCTACCTTAAGGTCATCATCATCATCATCATCATCACTTTTTGCACTTTCTCCTCTTTCACATCCACATTTTACATTATTATCACTCCATGATTTCTCTTGTCTCTCGGTACATTTCTCACCATCAATCTATATGGTTATTAGGTGTACATATCTTATCTAATTTATATTATCAATTTTTTTTAACAACATAACGTGGGGGAAAATGTAGACATAAAATCATGCACTTTGGGTAATTATCTAGTCTTGAGTCTCACACTCTCTTTATCTTAGTCTGTCTTTTCACACCTCGACATTTATCATCATGAAAATCAATGCCCAACCAGGATGCCAACGCTAGGAAACCCCTTCCCCTTTGGGTTCCCCTGACCTCTTTCTACTTTTTTCACATATTTGGGTCCTTTCTAGATATTTGAGCATCTTATCTTTATGGTAGTCATCCTTTTTAGGGTTAATTATGAAATTCACAAAAATGAATCATATAAATATAAATTTATGTGATAATAATAAGGGAAAAAGAACTAAACATTAGCTATCACCACCTAATGTTGCATCCAAAGGCTATTCAAGAGCTTTCAAGAATCCATTTGAGGGCAAGGGACTGCATTCTTTTGCATACACTTCATAGAAGGGGAAGTTCATTCTATTCCGTGCACACATCTATTTACATCTTCTACATCTAGTTATTTTCTCACTATCAAGTGTGACACACATAAGAGCCAAAGCACTAAATATTATGTATCATCACCTAATGTTGCATCCAAAGGCTATTCAAGATATTTTAAGAATACCTTCTAGGGAAAGGGACTTCATTATTTTGTGTACACTTCATAGGAGGGGAAGTTCATTCTATTCCATGCACACATCTATTTACATCTTCTACATCTAGTTATTTGCTCACTATCAAGTGTGACACACATTAGAGCCATCTAGGAAACAATTTTTCACACACACACACACCTAGAAATACATAGGGTATGAAATGTAGTGCAATTCTCAGTCATTAGATCACTTATTTGACAGTTGAGGGTAGTTTGAACCCTCATTTACATTCTTTTCTTTTTTGGGTTTGATAGGTCATTATTTCATTGTCAGTTATGAGTGACATCGATGATCATTGTGCGACCTACTAACAATAAATAGTGAAGGATAGAGAACATCTTAGGACCCTACAAAGGATTTGTTTTTAGGATTTTAGTAGTCATAGGTTCTAAGAGAAGGACTAGGGCACCTTGAAATGCATCTACCCATTTCCAAGTGCCATCGTCTAGGAATATCATCAGCTCACACATATTTCTAAGGATTTGTGTGACACTTATCCCTATCTATTCACCTCGTCATCACTTTGGTTTAATTCAGATTTAGTTATGAATCAGCTAAGTATTCTTATCCCTTCTTTGAAACTAGTGCTTCTTATTCTATTAGCTTAAATTACTTGGGTCTTTTATGTACTTATTTATATATTCATTTTCAGCTACATTGCATTAGGTTTAGGCATTTATAAATTCAATATTTACTTGATCAAGTCCATAAAGAAAAGTGTAAAATTGGTGTAGTGGTAATCTTCTAATGCAGTATCTCAAACGCTTACTGTTGCATGTCACCCCAATGAAATTTTCTTTTAGCCTTACACAAATCTTCTAGGGGCGTAACAATATTGTCATATCCCTTAATAAAAATTTTTATAGTAGCCACAATGCCACCAAAATCCATGCACTTCACTCTTATTGGTAGGATCTTATAAACCCAAAATTACAACTATCCTGTTTTAGTATACCAATAATCCTTCCTTGCATATGATGTGTCTAACAAAAGTTCCAAAGGGTGTAGAAAAAATATAGTTCTTAATGATAAGAGAGATGCTCAACTTCTTGCACCTCTTAAACATGAGCCTTAAATTATCAAAGTGATCCTTAACCAACCCATAGATAGTCCAATCATCTAGATAAGATTGTAAGAACTTATGAATGAAGTCATGAAAATCTGACACAAAAATGTGTGAGAATACTATTGTCACATTCTTCCAGGGAAAATTTTTGTGGCAAATATTCATTGATTCATGAATATTTTGGTTTTTAGAATTTGAAATAGGTGAATTTTTAGGATAGGAATTAGGGCCAGGTCACCAAAATGTTATGGGTACAAGTTAATTTCAGGGTCAATTCACCATTCCTGTGAAATAGAAAATCATGATATTTGCCTTTATGTTGTCATCATGTACCATTTTTTAATGTTACCATCTGAAAACATAATATATGATGTCGGATATGTTAGGAAATAAGATAAAATATGTAGAATAATCCCTTACAGAATCGCAACAGTAGAAACTAATATGCAGAAAATATTACAGATCTCAAATAAAAGTGCAGAATAAATAACACAACATAGAGAGATAAGATTTAACGTAGTTCACCCAATTTGGGCTACGTCCACCAAGAATCACTTGCTCAGATTTTATTACAAGCCTTCACTCTCTCAATACAATACCCAGATCCATTTGGAGCTATGCTCAACAAACCCTACAGAATTCACACCCAAATTCAAAACACATCTGTAATACATTTACTTGTTTGTCTATCATATGCATAAGACCATATAAATAGACAACTACTTAAGCAGTTTTACAAAACTGTGGGTATCAAAACCATGGGCAAAACCCATCCCATAAACCTATTGGTCAAAAATCTCACCCATATGAGAAGAGCAAGTATCCCGATATGTCGGGTGTAATTTTTTGAGGCCAAAAAAAATACGCCTTAAAAAAAAAAATTCGGGGGCTGCCGCCCCCAAACCCCAACGAGGATACATGAAAAGTGTATTGTACTCTTAGTGTACAGTATTCAACACTTTCACACATAAAAACAGGCTCCACAACCTAACAATCTCCCACTTAGAGACTAGTTTTCCTCTGAGCAAGCTTCTCAACCCTTCACTAGTTTCTGCGAAGACCAACCAAATCTAAACACAACTTTAGTTTTTCCCTTGTGACCACCTTGGTCATCATGTCTACAGGATTCTGACTAGTATGAATCTTCTCCAACTTCAGCTTCTCTTCCTCCAAAGCTGTCCTAATGAAATGGTACCTTAACTGTATATGCTTCGTCTTGGAGTGGAAAGCAGAGTTCTTAGCTAGGTGTATAACACTCTGACTATCACTATGTAGCTTACATTCCTCCTCCTTATGCTCTAAATCCTCAAGAAATTGTTGTAACCAAATCATATTTTTTCTTACCTCTATGGCAGCAACATACTCAGCCTCCATGGTTGAAAAATTCACCAGCTTCTGTAGTCATGAAATCCAGCTCATTGTTGTCCCACCTACAGTGTAAATATAACATGTCGTGCTCCTCCTGCTGTCTACATCTGTAGCCATGTCTGAATCTACATAACCACATAAAGTGGTGTCTGATCCACTATAGCACAAAACTACCCCCATGGTCCCTCTCAAATACCGAAGGATCCACTTTACTACTTGCCAATGCTCTTTACCTAGATCACTCATAAATCTACTCACAACTCCCACTGCATGGGCAATATCAGGCCTAGTGCACACCATAGCATACATTAAACTGCCAACTACTGAAGAGTAAGGTACCTTGGACATCTGGTTTCTTTCCTTCTATCTTGGGACACTGCTCCTTTGATAACTTAAAATGGCCTGCCAAAGGAGTCCCAACTGGTTTAGCATCCTGTATGTTAAACCTATCCAATACCTTCTTAATGTACTCTTCCTAAGATAAAGATAGCTTCCATTCCTTCCTATCCTGAGCTATCCTCATACCAAGGATTTGTCTGGCTGCCCCCAAATCCTTCATATCAAAGGATTCACTTAGTTGTTTCTTGAGTACTTTTATTTCCTTCATGTTTTTACCTGCAACCAACATGTCATCTACATACAAACACAGGATAATATAAATTCCATCCTCAAATTTATTTGTATACACGCAATAGTCATAATGACATCTAATATAACCTTGCTCCATCATAAAGCTATCAAACTTCTTATACCATTGATGTGGAGTTTGTTTCAGGCCATACAATCTCTTCTTCAGTTTACACACCATATCCTCTTTACCTTTGACTTCATATCATTCTGGTTGCTGCATATATAGTTCCTCCTCCAAATCACCATGGAGAAATACAGTCTTTACATATAACTGTTCTAAGTGCAAGTCTTCTGCTGCCACTATTCCAAGAACAATACTGATAGAAGTCTTTTTTACTACAGGAGAAAAAATCTCATCAAAATCTATACCTTGTTTCTATGCAAACCCCTTGACCACCAACTGGGCCTTATATATTTTATTTCCTCCTCCTTCATCTTTAACTCTGTACACCCACTTGTTCTGCAATGCTCTTTTGCCTTCTGGTAGCTTCACCAAATCCCAAATCTGGTTCTCCATGAGAGACTTATGCTCCTCATCCATGGTTGCTCCCACTTCTTACTAGCATCTACCTACATTGCTTCATCAAATCTCTCTGGCTCTCCACTATCAGTGAGTAATAAATAATAAATAGAAGGAGAAAAAAGTTTAGGTTCATTTCTTACCCTAGAAGACCTCCTCACTGTAGGATTTTGGGGTTCCTGTTGAGTAGGTTCCTGAACTGATGATTCATGGGTCACTTTCCCATCCGGAAGATCCTCTACCACAGCATATTATTTCTTGGATTCTTCCTTGTTTTCCTACAACTGTTGCTTATACATGACTTTCTCATTAAAGACCACATCCCTAGACTGAATGATTTTCTTATCCTTAATACTCCAACATTTAAATCCAAAGTCATCACCACCATAATCAATGAAAGTACATTTTTTTGATTTACCCTCTAGCTTGGTCCTATCATCCTTGTCTATATGAACAAACACCTCACATCCAAAGACTCTAAGAAATGAATAATCAACTTTCTTACCATATCATGCCTCCTCAGGTATGCCTCCATCCAAGGCACTTGAGGGTCCTCTGTTTATCAAGTACATAGTTATGCTCACCGCTTCTACCCAAAAAGAAAGAGGTAGTCCTGCATGTAACCTCATGCTCCTAGCATGTTCAATTATTATTCTGTTCATCCTTTCTGATACCCCATTATGCTACGGAGTTCCTGGAACCATCTTTTTCCTGCAGATTCCATTCTTAGAATAGTAATCATTCAATTCATTTCTACACTACTCCCCTCCATAATCTGACCTAAGACATTTAGCTTAAGACCTGTTCATTCTCTACCAAGGCTTTCCATTTAACAAAAGTGTCAAATACATCAGATTTGTTTCTAATACAATAAACCCAAACTTTCCTTGTTGCATCATCAATAAAAGTAACATAATAACTTGAACCCCCAAGAGATGATACCTGAGCCGGCCCCCACACATCAAAATGTACCATCTCTAACTTACTCTCTTTCTTCATAGGTCCAACCTTGAGAAACCTTACTCGATTCTGTTTCCCATATATGCAGTTCTCACAGAAATCCAAACCTATTTCTGTATATCCAAGAAAATTCTTCTCTATGATGTTCATGCACTTATGGCTCATATGATTGAGCCTATAGTGCCATAATGTTATATCTGCATCTGAAGCCACAAGATTACAATCATTAGTACTATCAGTGGTTAAATACAAGGTTCCAACCTTCTTACCTCTTGCCACCACAAGAGCACCCTTGGTAACCTTCCAAGAGTTAGCTGTAAATATCACAGTACAACCATCACTTCCCAATTGCCCCACTGATATCAAATTTCTCCTTAATGTAGGCACATGTCTAACATCCTTTAATAGCCATGTATTCCCATTCTGCATCTTAACCTAAACATAACCTTTTCCAACTATACTGCAAGGCTCATCATCACCAAGAAAAACATGCCCAAAATCCCCTTAAACATAATCAATAAAATAATGCCTATGTGGAGTAGCATGAAAAGAAGCCCCTAAATCTAAAAGCCAAGATTTAGAAATATTATGCAAAGAAAGAATCAAAGAATCCTGACATACATTACCTGATGCCACATTTGCCTCCTTTTTTTCTTCTTGTTGTTTCTTCTTGTCTCAAAGCTCCCAACAATCCTTCTTTGCATGCCCAGACTTTCCACAGTTCCAACATACAATCTTGCTCTTGGATTTTGACCTTTCCCGATCTTTCAATTTTCCACGGTTTCCTCTATTCTTCTGTCTCCCTCTAGTTTCCACTGTCAAAGCATTCCCTGAAGTAGAATATTCCCCAGAGATTTTTCTTCACATTTACTCGCTTAGAATCACCCCTACAACATCCTCAAACATCAACTTTGAGTTAGCAGGAACCGAGTTGCTTACCGCCATTACCAAGATATTCCAACTTTCAGGTAAAGAGCACAGAATTAATAAAGCCCTAACTTCTTCATCAAATTCTATTGTAACCAAAGCTAGCATATTCACAACCGTATTGAAATCATTTAAATGATCTGCTACTAAACTATTCTCAGACATCTTCATATTAAACAACCTTTTCATTAAAAATATCCTATTAGAGGCAGAGGATTTTTCATACAACTTCCCTAATGCATCCATTAGATCTTTTGTAGTCTTTTCCTTTGAAACATTAAATAATACCAAAGATGCAAGACACAACCGGATTTTCCCAAGTGCCTTCCTATCCAGAAAATCCCATTCTGCATATGTCATGCTCAAGGGTTTTTTCACCTTCTCAGACAACGTAGTATAAAGATCCTTCTGATAAAGGTAATCTTCCATCTACATCTTCTAAAGACTGAAATTCTGCCCGTTGAATTTATCAACCCTCGATCTTCCATCATCTGCCATAGCTCCCACTCAAGCTAAAAACTTTCCCTACGATTCAACACTTAGCAAACCAAACCAGGCTCTGATACCAATTGTTAGGAAATAAGAGATAAAATATGTGAAATAATCCCTTACAGAATCGCAACAGTAGAAACTAATATGTAGAAAATATTACAGATCTCAAATAAAAGTGCAAAATAAATAACACAACATAGAGAGACAAGATTTAACATGGTTCATCCAATTTGGGCTACGTCCACCAAGAATCACTTGCTCAGATTTTATTACAAGCCTCTACTCTCTCAATACAATACCTAGATCCATTTGGAGCTATGCTCAACAAACTCTACAAAATTCACACCCAAATTCAAAACACATCTGCAATACATTTACTTGTATGTCTATCATATGCATAAGACCATATAAATAGACAACTGCTTAAGCAGTTTTACAAAACTGTGGGTATCAAAACCATGGGAAAAACCCATCCCATAAACCTATGGGTCAAAAATCTCACCCATATGAGAAGAGCACGTATCCCGATATGTCAGTTGTAATTTTTCGAGGCCAAAAAAATTACACCTGAAAAGAAAAATTTTGGGGGCTGTGCCCCTGAACCCCTGCTACCAGGGGTTGCTTCCCCTGGACCCCCGCTCAGGGCCCGACCCGGCCCCAAACCCCGGTGAGGATACATGAAAAGTGTATAGTACTCTTAGTATACAGTCTTCAACACTTTCACACATGAAAACAAGCTCCACAACCTAACAGGCTTATAACATAAAACATGCTACTGACTGAAAACATATTTTGTGCTATTTTATGCTACATGTCGGTAGCATAAAAAAAAGAAACTAGCCAGTAGCTATGGGATTATTTTACTTGTGTCATATTTTGGGAGGGAAAATTTCTCATTAAGACAATCATTTTAACTATTAACATAAAACAAATTCCATAAAAAAATAGTGAAGTCTATATTTTTTGACAAAAAATCAGTTTTTTTTTTTAAATTGTTTGCGTCATATTTTGTGAGGACAAATTTCCTGTCGAGCCAATTATTTTATTTGTTATTTTCAAAAAATTAAAAATAAAAATACATATATTTTTGGTTGACATCATATACTATTATCCAATAACATCATATATGTTGTCTTCTAGTAGCATTGTCTGACAACATATTTACATTTTCTTCATATTTTTCATTAGCGTTAAAGTCAATTTTCACATATTCGCCAATGAATTTTTACGATTTTTTTGCGGTCTTAAAATTTTCCCTGCATTCTTCAATCTGAAAGGCATAATAGTGTACATGAAACTTCCCCATTTAGTGGTGAAAGTGGTCTTTTCCTGGTCTTTGTGCACAATGAAAACCTGATGATAACATAAGAACCCATCTATGAAAGAATAGATATCGCGCCTTGCAACTCAGTCAAGGATTTCATCTGTGAATTTTTTAGGAAAAATATATATAACACATGAAGGATTAATGTCTTAGTTTTCCACACAAATACTAATCTGACCATCCTTATTGATACTAATAACCATAGGGCTAACCCATTCAGACTCTTAAATTAGTTCAATAATTCAAGACTTAAGCATCTTATGAATTTCCTCCTTCACTTTCACGCACAAGTTTGGGTTCATCTTATACAACCTTTTCTCAAAAGGTCACACACCTTCTTTCAACTTAATCTTCATCACATCCATGATGGGTGCACTCCCTTCAACTCATGATAGCCCCATGAAAATAAGTCCTGGACGTCACATGAAATCTCAATGATCTTGGCTACCTCATGTTCTGACCAGTAATCTCCAATAATGGCCTCCTTAGGCACATCTTCTATGCCAATATTAACCTTCTTGGTATTCATTGGAGCATGGTACATGTGTGCATTTTCATCTGTAATGTCCATTACTTCATGCACATCTTCTGTATGGCTAATCTCCAAATTCTCAACCTTTTCATCATCGATGAGATACAACATTTTACCCTTCTCTTTCTCCTTCCAGGGGCATCCAATCTATATCTCCTCTATCTCTTCAGTAGCCAAGCGTGCTTCAAAATTAGGTTTACCAAGTAAATTGAGCATGAGATCTTATATTTTCACGCTATCCCCTATGTGATGTGCTTCATGATCTATAAAGACTCATGTACAAGTGGCTTATTAGAAAAATAGTCAAAGGTTTGAACAATACCTGAAGTCATTTCACACGAGCTTGCAGTCTCTATTTTTAACTCAGGATGGATATACCATGTCCGTGCCCATCCGCAAAGAGTGGAGTAGAACTTATGCCCCTATATAGATGGTGGTAAGGCCTCCATAACTTACACCCATTGTCTCTTATAATTATGAATGTGTACCAAAGAAAGATTCTTCCCATCATACTCATAGATAAATGTGGGCACATTCCTCTGATTGAACCTTGTTGAGAAGGTGATTCTCACTTCTTGCTAACCCAAAAGGTTATCTATGTGTGTTTCCCACTAGCGCGCTAATCTCCCATGTAAGGTATAGACTAACATGTTCCTTTGATCCCCTTCATTTGGCCATTGGTTTTCCATAGCGCACAAAAATGTATCAGGATTTCCTTGACTAGTATACCTTAGTAACTGGATTACACTCATCTACCTAAGCATGCATGACCTAATAATTCTGGTTCCTCTTCCTTTCATCTCGTGCCCAACCATCTCATATGTGTTATGGGACCAATTAGCACAATAAAAATTGGTAGTGTCACTTAAAGACTACACATCTTCTAACTGAATCATGCCTTCTCTAGTTGGTTCCACTTTTTCAGGGTCATACACCATTTATGCATAGATTCTATTAATCTCTTATTCACTCAAGGGATTAACATATGGTTCTTCCTACGAATAATTCGAAGCTATGATCACACACTCATCCTTGTTTTTAAAATTGATGTATCTCTTATTGAAGTGCATATCAACATTTTTTGTATAGCACCAAGGTTGTCAAAGTAATGTTGGGTAGTTATTTACCTCAAAAAGCTCCAAAACTTCAAATTCCCCAGTGAACGTGTCTCCCTAAAAGGTAATGCAATCATCCTTTACGACCCTGATAGGCATAGCCTTAGTATTGTTTTCCATATATAACACATTATAATATGGCTGCAATGTCGGTCTACCCATCTCATTCCATGCATCTAGAGTCAAGACATTTACCTCAGTGCCTACATATCAGTCAAAATATTATTTACTATTCAGCCATCAATTACTGCATCCAACGTTATCTCCTTGTCAAATTCATGGTTTTGTGGTGATAGGATTGAGTGTAGTATATGTCACTCATGCTCAACTACAATGTATGGGACCTTTTCACACAACCATTTCCCTAATAATGGGATGATATTCTACCGATGCAACATATTACATACCTCTTTCAGATCATCTACATCACATGTTCTCTCTCGTGCACCTGCTCTTTCAAGCATTGGATCTCACCCTGTACCTCTCTAATGATTCCCATAGTTTCCTAGTAAACTTCCTTCTAATGTGTAGGATCTGGATACTTGGCATGCAACATTTCTTCTATCTTGATGAGTGGCTTGGATTTATGAGGTTCACATACATGTAGTTACTAGTGTGGGTTGTAAATCTGGATTAGGTTTTTCAGCATTCACTATTCATTTATGTACCTTGATCCTTCTTGTGATTATTTCCTTCTTCTTTATTTTACACATGTGCTCATATAAGTTAGGACATTCCTCAACTTTATGTTGCTTCCCAAAATAGACACATAATATATTCTAGGGACAATTATTGATGGTAATGATCAGGGTACCCACATGTATAAAATGTCCCATGTCAAAATATACTTCTACCACAGAGACCTCTTCTCCTATATCCTCCATAGAATCTAATTCCTCCATTATTACATTCTTCATAAGGCCGAGTTTCCTACACTTGAGAGCTACTTTCCATTGTGGTCTATCGTAGTCCAGTTTCACATGCCTCATAAATTTGATCTATCAGCTGACAATCCTTCACATCATGAGTGTGCATGTCACAAATTTTGCAATACATGGATATATTATTCATCATTGTGCACTGTAAGGGAGGTAAATTCCAGAAATCATGATTCTTATACCATATCTCACAAGATTGTAACAGTGTGTGCATTTTACTGTGTGGGAAGCTATCCTTAGTATGTCCAACAACCTCATAATTTGTACACCATATTCCAAAAGATGTTTCATGTGCTAAATTAGTTGAAAGATTATCCAATTGCTTAGTCATCATTGCTATTTGTGCCTCCAAACATGGAATTAATCTAGCGTTAGCACTTCTAACCACCTTATTGTGTAGATATGCTTTCAAGACCTCATGTAGATTGGCATATATCTTATGAGATGAAGCCCTCTGAAATGGTATCAACAATCCTCCAATGAATCAATGTGCATGCTGACTTGGATGAATATCATAATATAATTTTTATAGAGGAGTCTTAAAACATGCATCATAATCTATCACAATTTCTAAAAATCCCTGTTTGATATCCTTGAGTACACTGATACTTTGTTGTTCAAATTCTAGAATGTGGAACTCATCTAAAAATGTAGTGCACAAAGCATCGGAATCTGCAGTAGTATGGTGTGGGTCATACTTTCTATACCAACTATACGTGCACCCTTGAATCATAATGGAAAATTAGCTTTCCTTCCTATCTAGAGTGGTAATTCCTTTAGCACGCAATAATATTTCACACTTGTGAATGTGTTATGTTGTATCCTCCACACCTCTATACTTTGTTAAATGCAGAGACATCTCAAAATAGACATGTGGTGTCTGCTGAGGTTGATTCGGTGGTGAATGTTATGGTGGTGGGCCTTGCCCTAGATTAGGACTAGACTTAGATCATCCACCAGTGATTCCTTTGGGTGACTACTAACCTAACCCTCCTGAGCCTCACATACCCCCTTTTGTGAATTACGGCTGAGTTGATGAACTCCCCTGTGTCCCATTTGTATTAATGAACTAGACATCCACGATTTGCATTGTCACAACTGTCTATACACCAATACTTTTTCGTGTTGATTCTCCAGAAAACAATCATGTAAGAGTACTCCCAAACACTAGTGTCTGTTGTGTTGCTACGAGTACCTGTTGTACTGCTAAAAGTGTGTTCCTAGTTTGATACACTTCCTAATTTAACACAAAGTTATATCTGCATGTATCATCCTTCTTACCTTCACTACTCTATCCTTTAACTAACTTACGATCTAAAATACCTAGTGCAAGGGATAGGTATCCAGGATGATTCATATGCGCATTCGTGGTTCTCTTCTATCCTTTGACCCGCTCTCATCTAAAGCTGATGGGGACTCTCTATTGTGCTTTCCCAATGTTGGGAGGATATGATGTTGTGGCTCCTCGTCTTCTTTGATAGATTCAAAACCTTTGCAAGCCATCATTCTTCTCTACTAAAAATTTTCTTAAATTTCCCTCTCTCGCACTTCATTATAATTGAGACATATTTTCTCTCTCTTTCTATCTTGCACTAGGGATGCCATCCTTATCCACACTTTCTCTTATACCTACTTGCAGTGAGAATTCAGCTAACCATAGGAAATATCTCTAGTCCTAGTTCTATTATCAAGATATTGATAGCTAATATCGAGTGCAATTAAGATCCTCTAGGGTCATGTAAGAACTTGAAATCTACTTCCTTAGGGAAATAATACGTTGAAATTATGTACTCAAACATATAATTACACAACACACCTTCCCACTAATGATGTACAACTCTATTTGATTCCTCATTTGCATCAAAGAGAGTATCATAATCTTCCTACATCTAGATCCTTGACTTGGGATACTAAATTATGTTTGATGCGTAATTTTCTAACCACTGATACAACTCTACTTCAAAAAAAATGAAGAGCATCTCGTACAGTTCGTGATAAAGATTATCTTCCACCCACTTTCACATATTGAAATCAGGTCCAATGCTATACCTCTATGTAAACTTATCTTCTATGTATTCTACCCAACTTTCAATTCTCTCTAGAGATATTCGATACATCATATTCATTCAACATCCTATTATATTACTTGGGAAGAGGTCCCAAAACAAAAACCAAAATTTAGTTTTTAATTTCACTCAATTGTTATGTGCTCTGGCACTATATTTTATTAGAACTGAATTCTTACCTGAAGTACGTGCAACTACTCGGTCCCTCATTTGTGATTCTTGATAGGAAGTTAGCATGCATATTCATCATAAAAACCAAGAAACTATTCATGCATACGTAACTATTACAGCCATGTCACTTTGGAAACACATATAATAAGGAAAATACTTAATTCAAATAAACCATAATCAATATCAATTGCACTGTTAAATAACCACACTTGGATATATGAACAATTAATATCCAACCACAATTATCCATTATAATAAGGAATCCTTACATAATAAAGAAGCTGAATACAAAACCAGTCAATAAAATGCTACACAAAATGATGCACGCAAGCATCAAACCCTTGATCTATAATAGAACAACATAACTTCACTAAAACATAAAAGGAATACTTAGAACTAAGCATACATTAGGTATATATAGGGGTGGGTAATTTCCCTTCACTTCCCATGCACTATCCTAATAATAGGTGTGCGCACAAAAAAATACTTCATCATTTATTTCCTAAAAATAGCCATGTGTAAAAATTTTACATGCTTTTAAAAATTCTTCTAATAATAGACTAATCCTAAATATAAGAATTTATTTAATCCTATTAATAGCCTCCACCAAATATGTTCCACATGTGATTTTTCTACTTTCTTGATCCACA
Organism: Taxus chinensis; assembly: GCA_019776745.2. Lineage (NCBI taxonomy): Eukaryota > Viridiplantae > Streptophyta > Pinopsida > Cupressales > Taxaceae > Taxus > Taxus chinensis. The sequence goes on from CM034148.1 coordinate 379,967,059, forward strand.
CTCCAAGTCTATTTTTAGCTTGATCTAAAAATTTGGCTAAGTCCCTACTTTATTTCCTATGTGTGTGCAATCCCATGTGCTACCTTGTTTAACATCCATGCATGCCCTCTTGCGCCCTACCCCTATTTCTCTACGCGCATGTGTTCCTACGCATAAGCCTATTATGCTTCTTTTGTACTTAGTCAATTTTCCCATCCAAAAAATTTATTTTTATAGCACATCAAACGCCATCGTTTTTGTGTTATCCACCAAGTTTTACTTCAATCTAGATCAAGGAAATATGGAGATAAATACTTGTGCTTTCTACTTGGCAAATGCAAATCTAAATTTACTAACTCAAACAAGATATAATAAAAATGAACCAAATTTATATTGAATAATAGTAAACTAAAATTAAAAGGACAATGTAATGCATTGAACTAAAGAAAAATAACACCAACATAAAGGAAACATTTAACAAAACTTTTAAAATGTGTCTCTTAACTCCTTTTTAGAGAATGAAAATACAAAGCTTTTCCTTTTCAATCCATAATTATAGAAAACAATTTCCCTCAAAAAATGTGAAATATCTTACTTATATTAAAAAACAAATACATCCCCCTTTGAATGCATTTAGTATTCTTATATGTACAGAGAAGAAGGGGAGAGAAAGAGGGAAGCAATTACATCCTAATCCAAAAATAGTAAATACATGTCAAAACCCTTTAAATGGGTCTTATTCAAAATGATTAAGTCAACACACATGATAATTCAAATGATATCGAGACATATAAGAATTCACATGTTCGAGACAAAAATAGAGAAATACAAATTAATTCAACTAAAATCCTCCTTTTTGGCCTCTTAATCAAATTATTTGTCATGATATTCATAGAACCTTTGAATTATTTCCTACACTTCTTTCTCATCTGGTCGACATGAATATTAGTTTAGTATATCTCACATGTTAATTAGATTGATCAAAGTTTTAGAAAATCTCTGAAGCTTTTTGAGGAATATTTCCAAATCATTCAAAATATTTTGATATACAATCAACTTATCAAATTATTGTAACTCAAAATATTTCTTTGCTTTAGAATATTTTTCAATCAATTCCTTGAACTTGGTGAAGATGTCACTTGCTAGTAAGATGTTTATGTCATGATTGAGGAACTAGAAAGGCATCTTGGAAACATTGGTGGCATATATTCCTTCTTCTCTTTCCTTCTACAACTTTTCCTTGGATTATTTCAAAGTAATCACTCAGAACTCAATGGCCTCATAAAACTCATAGTTCCTTCCCTTTTCTTCAGTTACCTTTTCTTACACTCGGGTACTAGTATATACCTTTTAAATCTCATTTAGGGGCTCTAGATTGAGTTCTTAGTTATTGCATTCTTCTTGAACCTCACCATTTATTTTCTCAAGAGGTGTCTTTTCTTTCTCAATGTCATTTTAGACATCCAAAACATATTTGAAGATATTTTGACCATTTACAAGGATTCTATCAATCCAATCATTAACTTCTCGACATTGTTGGCCTATATTCTTAGATGCTAAAATTGAAGAGGCATCAAAGATTGTTTGGTTTGAGAGAAGTGACTTGAGTTGGCTGAGTGATCTTGATCAACAAGTAAGTCAAATGTTCTTCATTATATTTAATTTCATCCTTAGTAGCTTTAGTTTTCTTGATATTTCTAAATAAATTGTTCAAGACTACTTGAAGGTTTTGTTGCAGTCCTTATGATTTAGATTTTACCAGTGCCACTTTGGTGATTTGATATTAAAAAGATGTTACATCTTATTTTCTTTTTCTATAGTAGGCATATCAATCTCAACAAACCTATCTCTAGATATATGAATTATTATGTGACAAATCATATTATATTTCTTTGCTATGCAGGAAGGAGTTAGATTTAACATGTTGTTATCAAAAGATTTTGGAAGCACCGCTTTCTTTTTCTTCTTAGGGGTTTGTCTCATAAGACAAGATGGAGTGATGGAGGGAATCAACATTTTCTGCAAATATGCTATCATAGGGATAACACCAGGAGAACAAGTGAATGTAGAAATAAAGAGAGGAGGGGTAGATAAAATAGATATGGGAAGAGTGGATGGAGGAGAAACAAAATAAATAAGAGAAGAGATCATAGAAGAAATGAAATTGGAGGATGGATTCAGATGAGTCACTTGAGGAGATCCCAAGAAGATACCAAATCTTATGGAAAGAGGGGAAAGGGATGAAAATAATTATTCCATGAGTGACACATGTGGGGATGAAGATGGTAAAGAGGAAATGATAACAGATGATGTGGAAATGATAGAGACTTACATAAATGAAGATTATGGAGGAGGTGGAACATGAGGAGGGGAAGGATTAGGAGAATGAATGTGAGGTTGAGAATAAGTAGGAGGTGAAACATATATATTTAGGATTACAAGTGGTATAAAATGGGTGATGAGAGGAAAAGAAATAGGTAAGGCTAGAGAGACCACGATAACCAATGATACCCTTTGATCCTTACGAGGTGAATAATACTACACGTTGACAATTTAGGTTAGATTTGTAGAAGTATAATACTTATCTCCTCTGATTACAAACTTGAACCTAACTAGATGTTTAGGCACCTTGATTTTATATTTGGGGTTAATAGAGGGTCTTGCTTCTGATGAATTAGTTACTTTTATAGGAATGCCTCCCTTTTTAGGTTAGATTTTCAATGAAGAAAACTAGTGGTTGGTTAGATTCAGAATTTATGTGGCACATTCATCTATAGATGTAACCTCATTGATAGAAAAATTGATTAGAGAAACTACCAAACTATCTAATTTAATCTAATTATAGATATAATATAGGAAAAATATATTATCAATCGTTCCTTCTGGAATATATATACTATTGTAATTTATCACTTCTCATAAATTCATCTAGCTATAATCCTTCTTCCTTAAGAACACCTCATCCCTACAATAAATCCATAAATATTCAAGTTGATGAACATGAAAATGAAAAGTTCTAAGGATTTTTAGTACTTCTCTATAATAAAAAATAAGTCTTGAATGTAAGGATTTTACAAGTTACTCTATGCATCTCCATGGTAATATTCTTTACCTTGAATATGGATGAGAAGGTGTACCATCTAATTGAGATAGGGAATTGGATTCTCACCTTGTGTTTCCTTTGTTGAAACTTGTGCAGATCCAACAACTACCTTATCAATTCCATCAAGACAAATCTATCTCTTGCGTACCTCTATAGTAGATATGGAGAAACCTATAATCCTCCTACTTGGATGTATATAAAGGTTGGGAATCAAAACAAAATACACCCCCAGTGTGGTAGTGAATTATAATCTAAATCAATACAACAAAAATTGGATTGATCCTTATCCATACTACATATTATTCTATAAAATAAAACATCATTTACCCTTCTGAAATGTTTAAAAATTTCTCATAAAGTTAGCTGAGGATAGAAATCATATACACAGGATGAGTTTCTTGATCCATATGTGTTCAATCCATAATACATCCTCATCCTAGTTTCCACAAAATTCAATTAGGTTGTCATGTATAATTTTCCTATGGTATGAAATTTCTTTAGTTGTTTGCAAAATAAATCTCTAATGCATTCACCCCACTTGAAATATTGTTTATTCTTCCTCATGATGTGGATGAATTGATACCACCACTCCTAAAAATATTTAGCCCCATAAAGACCAACGAATAACCTCAGTAATGTTATGATATCATTAACGTTCAAAATTATGTCACTCCTAGGTATGGATTTGTGAAACCGAATTATTGTACATGCTTTAGATTCTTAAGGTAAATTTTATTTAGATGCTTAATACAGACTACTAAATTTTCATCTCGATCCCACTGAAATTTTTTAAGATCAATATCCACATATTCATTAAGTTCTTGAAGCCTAAGTAATTCATCAAAATAATCTATATCTTGGTGGATTACTACTTCTCCATCTTGGTTGTTAATTGTCCTCGTGTGTGTAGACATGAAATCATGCACTTACTACTTACGTCATGCCTCTAAGTATGTTATTATATGCATGATTCCTAAGTAATAAAACTCGACATTAGCAACACTTGTTTTACTTTTACATTACTTTATCCTCTTGATACTCTTATCATTTAGTTTTTTGGAATGACTACTTGTGAACATTAGACAACATGTGATCCAAATCTATATTTTTAGTTTTATTCTATGAGCATCTCAGATACTACCACCCATCCAGAACATGAGACCTCAGGTGCTATTGTCCCCTTTGGGCACTTATTTCATTTTCATTTTTTTTCTCAAATTTGAAATGCCACATCATTTTCTATCTTTCCTAAAACCTCTTTTATCACTTTGGATTATCCTTTTTTTGTTATCAATGACAAAATTCAAACAAGGGTATCATATAAAGACACACACACACATGAATTACTCACTATTATTACAGGATAGATAAATTGGGATATCACTTGTTATATACTACTTGGGAAAAAAATCATTCAAGGAATACATTTGGGTAGCATTGTTTACTGCATAGGAGGTGTTATTTTTGAATTTCATATCACATATTTATCATTTGGGGAAAATTAGTTGTATCCCAATTTCTTGGTGTAACTGGCACGAAGGAAACATAGCTTTAAGGGACATAATTCAATCACACACACATAAAATAACTACATAGACTCTGAAATATAATGCAACTATCGGGGAAAATAACATTAGGATGATTTCCAAGTTCAATTTTACTCAAGCATGTGCATTATTTATTTCATTTAATGTTTTCTCAGTCCTTGTGCAGGTATCTAGGGTTTATTTAATAGGTTTAGGTGTGACAATAAAAATTGTTATCATGATAAAAATTTGGAATGAAAAATTTAAAAAATTTGGTCATGAAAACCAAGCCCACCACTTAAAATCTCCTTTCCCAGACATTATGAACCCTTCCTCCAGCGATCCTATCAACTCATACAACCCCTTTGAGTTATGATCCTAATTTTTAGCTGAGAGAAACATGCTAACATAGATTTTGAATTTGTTTCATGTATAGGGAGGTAGGTACAAGTGAATTTCATGAATCTATTGAGCTCTGAGCTGGAAATGTGTTATCAGAAGCACTAAAATGGCTATTTTATTCATAATAAAACAAGAAAACATCCTCTGGAATCCATTTTCAAGGGTTAAACTCAATAGGAGATTGGGTAGGGGAGAAATGAAGATATCCATAATAGTTTTAAGGAAATATGTGGAGGCATGTGGTGTTAGGATCCATCTGAGAAAGCTTGGGTCATCACAGGTGCATGGAATGTAAGTTTCAATGGTGAAAGTGATCTTGTTATGAAGGTTACGAGAGTTACAAGAGAATTTAGGAGATAAAAACATATTCAAAAATATATCTTAGAGTCCTCTACATGGTAGATTCATTAATTTTTATGCTAAAATTGACTACTCTCTATGGTAGTTCGGGTGATTGTTGTTGCTTCATTATGGAAAAAGGGTGACTGGGACAAAAACTAACAATTCAAGAAAAATAAAGTCCTAAAATCAGTTGGGATGCATTAATTAGGTGTTTTGGAGTCAAAATCATATAAGTGTAGACACCTAAACTTGGTATCTATACCCCATGTTCACCTACGTCCACATAATTAATTTTAAATTAACTCATCCCCTTCTATTTATTAAAATGCCCCCAATTCATCCTATCCTTAATGAATTTAATTAATTAATTCTCATTAATCAATTAATATTCTATCCATTTCCCTAATGAAATTTCTATTTCCTATCCCTACTATTTTTCTAACCTATCTCTACTGCCAACTCACCTACACCTCATCCCTAAACATCCTCTTCCTTCCTAATGCTTTAAAGTTCTTAATCCCATCCTTAAAAACATGAAATCAATCCAAAAGAAAAAAAATCCTCCCATTGGGGAAACTTTCTTCATAGTCAGTGATGACCCAGGTCCCAGTCGTCATCGGGCCTATAAAGCTAAGTGCTTTCTTTCCATTCATTATCAGATGCATGCAAATTCCCAAGCTTCCTTGTAACTTGCAAATAATCTCTCATGCTTGAGCACTCTTAAAGATATTACAGACTTATCAGACCTCCTTAGAATGTGCTTACATCAATCTTGATCAGCCTTTGTAAGATCGCTATCATTTTGCACAACTTTAATCAAATTTTATCGTATTATTGTTTTTTACTTGTATCTAACCTTTTGTAGGAGAATATCATCCACAACAATGCTAGTTGCTTTGTCATCAACCTCCCTTTTCAAATCCATAATTGTAGGTTACTCTTTTAGCTTGAATTTCCTTGGCTTTATCCAACTCTTTCATAGTCTCCGTTGACCCTAACAGGTTACCATCGAATCAAACTTTTGTAGATTTTTATTTCTGTTCCATAAATTTCTCCCATATCTATGAGTTATGTGCCTTTCCCAGTTTTCTAAAATCCTGATCCAGTTCCTTTGATACATTAAAATCAATCTATCTGAAACCCAGTCACCAGATGATAGTTCTCAATCCTTCCACTTAATCCTTTTTTTGGTCATTTTCCTACTTTGTGTTCCTTCAAATCTCCTTTGGAGGTTGATTCCAGCATATACAAGCCTCTACTACATCCGGATTACATCTAGATATTGCAATGTCTGCATGTTCCTATTACACTCTAGATATTCACTCCTAGGTCGTCGTTGACATGCCTCTGCATAGTCTGGGTCACCAGCGACCTAGACCAGGTACATTTAATTTTCATTTATTTTGATCAAATCAATAATTCAATCAATAAATAGTGATTCCAAATTATATTTTCTTTTAGTTTCTCCATTGTATCATTCTACCTTTTCATCCATATCACTTTTTTTTAGAAAATGGGGGTTGAAATCCATAAAAGGAATCCAAAATATCCTTGGAGCCATCATGTTCTGGGAAGCCCCCACATAAATCTATCTGATCAATATCATTTTCAATCTATTCACAAGTCTTCTCCATCTGATTTACAGTAGAAAAATCCATCATCTATCTTTTTCCCGTATTCATCATATCACATCCGAGGTAACATAAACCCTCTAAAATTTCTAAGTTTTCTAGTTTCTTTAGTAGCTAGTGCATCAACTTCATTAAGAATGAAAAACTTGGTAAAAATTCCTGGCACGCCCAGTGGGACAACCCTTTTGGTGATCTCTTTCTTTTCTATCTATATTTTGTTTTTCTTATCTTCCACTAACATTGTAGTGCGAGTCTTCACTTTATTGCTTGCTCATGTTGAGTTCTTGGCTTCGATCACTCATTGCTCAAAAGTGCAGAAAAATAGGAAAAGTGTTATCTGAGTATTCCTCACTTTTCCCCCATTTTTTCCTTTTTGCATCGTAATTTTCCGTTATTGTCTATGTCCTCATCGAATATCACACTTTGCTTTAGTCTAAAAAGAACCTTTCTTTCTGCATCATGTTTTCTCACATAGCTTAAATAGGGGTTTAACCTTCTACATCTCACACTTTATCACACACAACATAGACCTCAAAAATCAAATTAACACATCAATATATCAGCTTACCCAGTTTACTGATTGAGATTTCATCACCCTTCAGAAAACCGCCTGAGACTTCCCTATTCATAACAAACCTGAAACCAAACATAGTTTACCTTCTTCTAGGCACCTTGTTATCCATATCATTTTCTTTCCACACTTTCTTAAATAAATTAAGGACATAAAAATAATCTTGTGCTTGAATTTTTTGGGTAAAACTTATTTCATGCCCGTAGTTACTCATTTAGTAGCCAATATAATGGAACAAAACTTGGCTTCAAATAGTTCCTTATCTCAACAAATGTTCACCAAAATAGTTACCTCAGCCATGCCGTTGCTTATTTATTTCATGAGATCTCAACCCCTCATCGATGTCTGTCACCCAGAATCCCTTATTCACATTACAACTTTAAGTGAGAATAACCTATTCTTACACCATCAAACTATCCCATCTAGGCCAGCTACCCAACCATTCATTTGATCTAAGTCTTTTGGAATTCCTATAGTCCCTTTCAGTGATACCATGTTATAAGAGCTCCTGGATGCCAATATAGTGGTGCTCTAAGACTATCTCCTTAAAATATCAACTCAGATTCCCTTAGATGGTCTTCCACTCTAGTAACTTTTTCCTTATCAAACCAATCCCAAAACTACCTAGTTTGTAGTAAATGAGCTTTCTACAACCCATCTCGATTCCTCTTCCACCAATCCCTCATCTCATCAAACTACCCAGATAGTCATGTCTATTCCTCCAAAGAACACAAAAATCAACACTACACTTCCTATCACCTCTTCAGTTGCTATCTATACTAGTGTCCCTAACCAACATATCCAAACACCATATCCCCTATCTAGACAATATGGCCTTCTCACATATAGCATTCTTTTCAATACTTCCCAACCCACTTTCACAGGTACTTTACATAATTAAGTATCTTACCCTTTTCAAAAACAGTTTTAACCCATTCATACCCACATTCCTACTCAACACTTGCTGAAACAGCCTCCCCAATCCCAACAATCCTACCATGTTCCCATCTCCCAGCAACCATTATTTCAACAACCACCTTTTCAATCACAACCCATGATTTATATTGACCCAAAAAAAATTCCTCAAACACCCACACATCTGCAAGCTCATCAACAAACTCATCCGACTGCTTCTTACATGCAACCACTATCTGTCATCCCCCAACAAACTCTCTTAAATGATCCCATGCATACCCTCAGGCTAGCCAACCTTGAGGCCATACTTTAGGATCCAAAGTATCATTATCATATGAGAAAATATGTAATGAACCTATTCACCCATCTATACCAATTAAACCATATCCTCTATAAGGGTAATTACCAAAAATTGCCAAGTTTAACAATAAAGAGGATCCACAATAGAACTTCATGTATTTAAACATGCACGTTATCTTATTATACATGATCAATAATTTATGGTCCGCACATTCCCCATGTCATTTTTTGTTCTCTCATTGGAATGGTATAATAGTATCCCTCAATATTTAATATTTTCTTTCTCCCAACTTGTGCAGTTATTTTTAGAACATTGTTTGATTAACATTATGCATAAAATAACCATCAATGTAATCGCACAATGATGCGTCATTATACACCAACTATCCTTCCCTCTCCCACAAGATGATCTCATCAAGCTCTTCTCACATTCATGTGCGAAGCATAGATCTTCTACTTTACAAATCCAATCATTTCGAACCTTTAACGAAGACTTCACCATGGATCGTAATCTCAAAACACATGCCATCAAGTAGGGTTGTTTAAAATTAAATTCAAATAAACCCAAATATGAATTTACTAAATCATTCACACATAACGACAAACAAAAGGCATCGGTCAATGCTATGGTCATTAAATCATCTCCCGCATCTACATCTAGCATGTGGACTCAGCAAAAATTCACTTTACTAATGCCTAACTACACTCCCCTTTGGGATTCATATAGTACAATATTTGATAAGTAGATGGCAGTAAATCTTAGTACACTTCCTCCTCTGACCAGTTGATGATTCTAAATTGAAACCTATGTGGTATTGTGAAGAACATTACTATAAGTACCACCAAGTCTGAGGACACAACATATAGAGATGTTACACTTTCAAGGATTTGGTCCAAAGACTAATCAATTAGGGTGACCTTCAAGTGGAAAATCCAAATACTTCACCCAATCAACCACTTTACATATTTACACAACCTTTCCCAACTCATACACCAACGAGCTAACCCACCACTTCTACTACAATCCAAGTACCCAACGCTTACAATATAAACACCCTGAACACTACTGATCAAGAACCTATCCCATCCACAACTTCCTATCCTTCATCATTGATCACGTCCACACCCTTATATATCCTTCCTTAATCTATTATACCTAAATTTATCTTGACATCCACTCCCATCTCTATAAATTCTAGAAACCCATTTAGAAATATATCATTTATGCCCCTCGAGACATTCATGAAGTAACCATTCTAACTTATTTCCACATACAACATTGGTCCTTCATCAAATCCCTTACCTATCATATCTACCTTGTCATCTACTTCATCCATTCCAGTAGGCTTGACCACCTCACCTATATCCATTCCACCCTTTCCTGTCATACCATCCAAAGAACCTATACCAATTCCTCCTCCCACTCTTTTACCTCCATCGACTGTTGTGGTTACATATGCACCACCTTCTTCCTTCACACCAATTTCATCATTTGAGGAATTATTAAAAGCACTTCACCTTGAAAATACCTCAAATGTTCCTCCCATGTCATTAACATAATCCCATCAATCTCCACTTTCTCTAGATCACTTCAAAAAAATGTTGCTTCCTGCACCTGAACCAACCGTAACATCACTTTATCCCCCAGTTAAGGTTTTCCTCACTTCTACCAAGGATGCATCTTCACATATGAAATCTATAATCCCTCCTAGAGTTAAACCATCCTATCCAAAAAAAATTGTTTCATGACCATGAACATTTCAACCCACCAATCAAAAAACCATTTAACACTAACAACCAAACAACATCAAAACTGAATTCAAGTTACCAAAACATCAATATACTCGGATTTTACCCTAAACGTCCAAGATATCCCACAAGGCATCTTGTAGCACTTTATTTGGATCATATACAGAAATATTCCAACACTTACTTCAAACCTCAACAATCATGCTTCTGCCTATCAAGGCCTTTGACCTAAAAGGAAATAAAGCTTTATGGTTCAATTCCAACCTTATGTGTGCCTTTCATCATACCCCTGGGCCTGATACCAAAAATTATAGAGCACTCAAGACCATTATCCATAAACTCATTAAAGAGGAAATACTTCTTCTTGGACCAATCGAATCCCTACCTTCCATATCTAGTCTAATTTCTTCCATTTCACCTTTAGGAGATGACTCTTTCAGGGATAGTCCCTGATTTTTATTAATGTTGTTCAAGTAACCACCTAATCCATCTCATGTGATACAAAACTAACCTCCAAACAAAAATCCAATACCTTAATTTCCATTCATCCTCCTAAGGATTTAACCACATCATGAAAACCAAAGGTTTCTGTTTTAACAACTCTTAGGCCTATTCCATAAAGTATCATTAGAAATATTCATCAGGCCCCAATCAAGATGTTACTTTACGAGATCATCTAAAGATTTTCAGATCATAGACATGATCTTACTGAAGCATTAAATTTCATTCTACCATCTAGTGATGAAGCTCATCCCTACGCATCTCTTTTAGGAGCCCTTATAGCTTCTAATTCTACCATATAATTTGATGATGCTGAAATTTTGAACATCCCATTGGAAGAATGTGATCTTCCCCTCTTTATTACGTTCAAGATCAATGATATATTCATTCAAAAATACATGATTGATAGTGGGGAAAGCATTAATATCCTTCCATCACATAATTTTTATCAACTCAAGATCTCAAAGGAATCTCTTACCTAGACGCATGTGGTCCTTCATGCTTTCAACAATGTCATCACTCTCACCTTGGGAATGGTTTTCCTTCCTATCAGTGTTGGTGAGAAGATCATCCATGAGATATTCTACATCATTGAGGGGGAATTTTAATACAGTGTTCTCCTTGGACAATCATGGATCCACACAATGCATTGCATCCCCTATTCACTTCAACATTCCCTTAAATGTGAGCATGAGGGGGATATTCTCATGCTCCCCATGGATTCTCCTCCCTTTCAAGGATGCAACATGACCTATAGACTAAATGGTGTACTTGTTCCTAAGAATGATCCATCTGCACCATCTACCAGATTAGCCATTCTCTCATCCAAACTCCCTAACTATGATTCCCTGGATACCGTAATGGACAAACTTATAATGGGGGAGTATCACCTTCTCACACTCAACACCCTTCCCACTCCTCACTTTATCGGTAAACCTGATAAGGAGCCTATGTATCAACCAAACATTGGGGATGTTGTTCCTTTCGGTCCACCACATCTTTACACCAACCTCATCTATGGTGGTTTCAATACCCCTCCTCTCATGTCAATGATCTTCCACATGCTAGGATTTATACCGGTGGCTTTTTTTTTCTCAACAAACCATATTTTGCGTATACCTATCTCCATCATTGTGCATGGAAAGGATTCATCCTAGACCATTATGATCTGGCCCACATGGCCTTATTCCTAATCAATGTCGTAAACCTCACAAAAAGTATAGGCTAGGCTACTAGGAGATTTCCCCTGAGCCCATCAAACCATTTGAGATACTTATGGATATGCCTTCTCCAACTTCTCTATCTTCTTTTAATCTTGAAGACATGGAAATGGATGACACCATTTCCATTGCTTCCAAATTTGTTTTAGTCTCCATTATAACTTTGGGCCGATCACTTATCAGTGTGAAAATCAGACTAGGTCCCTTTCCCTTTGCCATCCAGAAATGATTGGAGAGGATTATTCTATCATTCACATCCTTCATTCTGTTGATAATGACATCATTCTCTCCTATATTGGGGTAGAAGATTCTTATCTTCGTAAGACCTTACCATTTGAAGTTTTTTAACATTGTCCCTATTGCTAAAGCATATGGAAAACTTTGTATATGCACAGACTTTTGAGATATCAATCTTGCTTGCTCTAAAGATGACTTCCCTCTTCTAAACATCGATCAACTTGTGGATCTTACCTCAGGACATGAGATTTTTTCTCTCATGGATGATCTTTTTTATTGATAATCAAATTTTCATCACACCAAAAGATCAACACAAAACCTCCTTCATTACTCCTTGGGGGACCTTTTGTTATCGTTTCATGCCCTTTTGTTTATAGAATGTTGGTGCTACTTATTAGTGGGCCATGACTTATATCTTTCATGATATTATCCATAAAACTATAGAAGACTATGTTGATGATATTTTAGGCAAATATAAACATTGACATGACCATCTAGCCATTCTCAAAATCCTTTTCAAGTGCCTTATTCATTTTTTTATTTGTCTTAATCCATCCATGTGTGTATTTGGAGTATTAACTGGAAAACTCCTTGGATTTATTGTTTCTATTAGGGGCATTTAAGTTGACCCCAAAAAAGAAAGGTAATTATTGAAATGCCTCCTCCTTCCAATATTAAGAAACTTCGTAGAATTTAAGGCCACCTCTAATTTGTCTTCCATTTCATCTCGCAACTCTTAGATCGTTGCCAACCCTTTCATCACCTCGTTCGGAAGGACATATGATTCAATTGGGATCATGATTATCAAAAGGATTTTAATGATCATAAACAATATCTCCTATTTCCACCGGTGGTTACACCACCATACAAAGGGGATCCATTTTACTTTTACATTTATGCTACAAATCATGTCTTAGGAGATATGTTAGAACAACATGATGACTAGGGTTGTGAGCAGGTTCTTTTTTACATTAGTAACACCCTTCATGATTCAGAAACCCACTACACTGAGGCTGAAAAGTTGTGTCATGCCCTCATTTTCACTACTTCAAAGTTTCATAACTATCTCCTTAATCATAAGACACATGTCATTACTAGTTTTCATCTTCTTAAGATGATGCATATGAAGCCATATCATAATGATCGTATCACTCATTGGATCATGCCCATGACTAAGTTTGACCTCTAGTTTATTTCTCAAAAATATATTAAGGGTCAAGCCATTACTGACCAGTTAGTAGAAGCCCCTATTCCTAATTCATATCTCCCCTATGAGCAATTTCTAGTGAATCCATTAATCAATTCCATCATGAATATGATAGTATTAAATTCGCTCTCTTCTTGGATGGCTCAAAATTTCAGGAAGGGGGAGGCATTGATGTTGTTCTTATTCCTCCTTAGGAAATTACTATTCCACTCACATATAAACTCAATTTTGAGTACAAACAATATGTAACAGTATGAAGCCCTTATTTGAGGCCTTAAAACTACTATCTTTTGAGGTGTTCAAATTCTTGAAATCTACAAGGATTTCGAGCTTATAATAAAAAATGTCACAGGATATTATTGATGTAAAAACAACATATTTAAAAATATCACAATATTTTTCATCTTATTCTTAAATATTTTGATTCCTAAACCATCCAATTTGTTCCTTGATCGACCAATTTTATTGCTAATACAATGTCATCCCTTATGGCTCTCATCCCATGGAAAATAGAGGAGTCTAAGCTTCATGTCTTCATTCATCACTGTGATCAACATTTCCATGAATTACCCCAGGTTAATCTTATTGAATCTAATTTATCAGACCTTTGGTATTCTCAAATATTTGATTATCTATTTGAATCCATTATTCCTCTTGATATATCCAAAAATGCTAAGAGGTGTTTTCTTGAACGTGCTCACCATTATGTGATCCTTGGCAACATTATTTATAAATGTGGATTTGACGATGTTCTTATCTGATGTCTTAAATCCCATGAAGCCTCTCAACCCATCCAAGAAGTCCATGATGGTATTTGTTGTGGACACTTTGGTGGGTTAGCCATTGTTAATTGTGTTCTCTATCTTGGCTATTACTATCCTTCCTTTAATCATGATTGTTGTGAGTATGTTAAGAAATGTGAAAACTGTCAGTAGCATTCCAATCTTATCCATATTACTAGTCAAGCTTTGCAGCTAGCTCAGGACCTTTGGCCCTTTTCATAATGGGGCCTTGACATTTTTTGTCTTATTAATCCTCTTTCTTTACAGAACTTCACTCTATCATCACTACAACCAAATATTTCACTAAATGGGTTGAAAAATTTCCCATTCACCTCAACTAAGTTTGTTCCAATCATTAATTTTATTTATCGACACATTATCTGTCTCTTTTGTGTTCCCCACAAACTTGTTATGGACAACATAAATTCCTTTAAAAATAAAGATATACAGAAAATTTGTAACGCATTCAACATTCAACTTAGTTTTTTTTCTCTATTTTATCCACAAGCTGATGGCCAAGCCAAAGCTACCAATAAAATTTTTTAGAACATGCTTGCTAAGATTATTAATCAAGCAGGTTGGAATTGACATCTCTAACTTCCTTTTTCCCTTTGGGCCTATCGCACTTGCATTCATTTCTCTATGGGGGCTACACCATTTTCTCTTGTTTACAGTTTTAAAGCCATCCTTCCTCTTGAAGTTCAAATTACCTCTTTGTGTGTGTCCCTTCATGACTTCATCTCTGATGAAGACTATTTCCAATCTCATATAACATAGCTCAAGTTGTTATAAGAGAGTTGTCTTCTCGCTCTTGAACACCATCATGTTTACCAAGAGTGCATTAAACATGCTTACAGTAAGTTCCTTAAAGAATGTGACTTTAATGTCAATGACCACATCCTCAAAGAAAATCAGAATGTCACTGCTCTGGAAAGGAGACAACATGGAAAATTTTCCCCTAACTCGATTGGACCATACATTATTGCACACAAGTATGGGTCGGGAGCCTATCATTTATCCTCCCTTGATGGAAAACTGGAAGTGGAACTTATTAACACATTATACTTGCAACCATTCTATTGTTAGCGCATTTAATAGTGTGCCTTTAGTCATATCATTAGATCATTCCTCCATCTTAGTCCCTTCCATCTCTCATTTTGATTATTTGGAACTATGTGGTCTTCTGTCACTTCCTACATGTGACCTTAAATATGGATACAACATCTCTTCCCGTAGAATATTCCTTATGGATATGTTCTCCTCTTTGGTGATAATTCCATTATCATTACATCCATCCTCCCTCTTATTCACCTATTTGAACCATACAAAGGGCCCAGGGGTTTCTCTTGTACACTTATTATTCCCCTCATAAGTGGTCTACTTAACTAGTCCCATTTCTCCCTCATGTAAATTCAAAATTCATGGATGCTCTTGTTAAAATCAAATTTATCAAAAATAGACCGATCCCTTGAAGGAAAACTGTTCATGTAAAAGAAAAAATTAAAAACATGCAAATCAAAGTCAAAAGTTAATAAAAAAAATGAAAAAGAAAAAAATGATCCATTGAAGGATGACTAGCATATATTACTTTTTTCCATCTATATTATATTTAAAGTAGACCATACCCTCAAAGGATGGCTACTCTTTATGGAATTTGAAGGCTTCCCACATTGATCATCCTTCCATTTTATTATCATCCTAAGAAATCTTCCCTCATTGATCAACTTTATTCTAGTAGACTTCCCATATTGATCAGTTTTTATTTCCTCTTCCTAGAGCTGAGACATAGTTTTAGGGAACACCAATTTTGGAGAACCCACTTCCCTTGTATAAGTACATCTCAAACTCCTTTATCATGTCAAAATTAGGTTTATGAGCTCATCTCATCCATTGTTCCTTATGATATTTGGTATAACTATCTATCATTGGTTATTTTTTATTATCATTTTTGGTCACATGTGCCTTATGTTACTTGGATCCCCCTCTTGTTTACCTCCAATGAGATTGGATCCATACTTTCCTCACATGTTCCTTGATATGACATAGAGACATTTATATCTATAGGTCACTATCATTAGGGTTACGTCTTATCCTACTTATCATATGATCTTATCCTCTCTTTCTCATCCTAAGTCCCACTGGGCCATACATATTTCCCCTTTGGGACACTCCTCTTAAACCATTTGTTTATTTAATTCCATATTCATGGCCATAATAATTTTTACCTCTGGGAATTTTATTACAATATTTAAATTATCCTATTTTTGGGCATACATTCTTTTTCCAAAGTCCAGATTTGTGGCCATATTCTAGATTTTCACTTTAGGGCATTCTGTTTCCATATTAGGAATCTTCTCCTTCTCATTTCAAATTCTACATTTTTGGCCATATTTATTTTCCCCTCTATGTATTTTACTCCAATCCACCCCTTAAGTCTACTTCTGTGGACATACTTACTCTTCCTTCAGGCATTTTTCACATTCCTAACCAACCTGCACACAAATTTCATCTCACGGCCATACCTTTCCCCACTTGGGGAATATTTTATTTTTTCCTTCTCAGCCATATTTTCCCCTTTGGGTCATATTATTTCATCACCTGCTGTTCCATTTTTCCTTCTTGACCATTTTTTGTGTCCCATTAGGCACCATACCTTTTGATCCTCATCCCTTACAAACACATACCTATCCAATTGATTCCTCATGTACAAAGGATTTCACATACTTTTCACATATATTTACACATAATTTGATTACTTTCCTATGCCCCATTGGTCATCCCAGTTTACATCCATACTACAGTGGTTTCTGCCCACTCACTAGTCCATAGAACATCATTTTTCATCTATGTTGAGAGTGCAATCATCCTCTACCGATGTGATATCTGAGTCACTGCCATATTTTTTATTGATATTATGATCCTTTTTACCTAGGTTATTTTTCCCTAGTTATGCTTTCACCCACCTTCCCTTCATCAAATATCTTTTATCAAACATGTCATTGATTTCCCTTGACGTCATCAATCCCCCATCTGAGGGGGAGATTATAATATACCTTTCATTAATTATCATCCAACTCTCATCATTTTTGTGTCATGACTTGCTATCTCAAACCACTCAACAAAAAGGGGAAAAATATAGACACCTAGAATTGGTATCTATACCCCTTATTCACCTGCGTATGCATAATTAATTTTAAATTAATTCATCCCCTTCTATTTATTAAAATGCCCTGATTTATCCCATCCCTATTGAATTTAGTTAATTAATTCTCATTAATCAATTAATATCCTATCCCCTTCCCTAATGGACTTTCTATTTCCTATCCCTACACTTTTTCTAACGTATATCTAGTGCCAAATCACCTACACCTCATCCTTAAACATCCTCTTCCCACCTAATGTTTTAAAGAACTCAATCCCATCCTTAAAACATGAAATCACACCAAAAGAAAAAAATCCTCCCATCGGGGAATATTTCCCCATAGTTGGCAGCGACCCACCCTAGTCGTTGTCGACCCTATAAAGCTAGGTACTTTCTTTTCATTCATTATCAGATGCATGTGAATTCCCAAGATTCCTTGTGACATGTGAAAAATCTCATGTGCCTGAAAATTCTTAAAGAATTAAAATACTTCTCAGACCTCTTTGGAACGTGCTTGTGTCAATCGTGATTAGCCTTTGTGAGATCGTTATCATTTTACACTGCTTTAATCATTTTTTATCGTATTATCATTTTTTTCTTATATCTAACCTTTTACAAGAGTATATCATCCACAATAACACTCACAACTTTGTCATCAACCTTCCTCTTTAGATCCATACTTGCATGTTGTTCTTCTGGATTGCCTTTCCTTAGCTTTATCCAACTATGTTATAGTCACCATCAACCTTGGTAGGTTGTCATCGACTTAGCCTTTTGCATCTTTTTATTTTTGTTCAAGAATCTCCTTTTATCTCAGCATTAGTTTTTTGTCTTTCCCAATTTTCTACATTCCTCATCCAGTTCCTATGTTACATTGAAATCAATCTATTTGTACCCCAGTCACCATCGAACAAGGACCTAGTTCTCAGTCCTTCCCCTTAATCCTTGTTTTATGTCATTTTCTTGGTTTCTATTCCTTCATATCCCCTCTACAGGTTGATTCCAACATATACCAAACTTTGCTGCATCTAGATTACATCAAGATCTTGCAAGCTCTGCATGTTCATCTTACACTCCAGATCTTCACTCAAAGGTTTCCATTAACTTGCCTCTACACAATCTAAGTCACAGCCGACCTAGACCAGGTACATTTAATTTTCATTTATTTCAATTAGATCAATACTTAAATCAATTAATAGTGCTTTCAGATTCTATGTTCTTTCAGTTTCTACATATTATCAGTAGAAATTTCATTCATATCACTTTTATTTATAAAATGGGGGTTGACATCCATGAAAGGAAGCCAAAATCTTCTTGGAGCTGACATTATCCAAGAAACCACCACATAAATCTATCTACTCAATATCGTTTTCAGTCTATTCGCACCCATCATCTATCTTGCACCTGTATTCATCATATCTTATCCAAGGTGACATAAACCCTCTAACATTTATGAGTTTCCTAGTTTCTTTAGTAGCTAGTGCATCAACTTCATTAAGAATGAGAAACTTGGTAAACAATAATGTTTGACCATGTAAATCCAATTTTTGATCCTAGCGAAGAAAATAAATTCCCATGTTCTGATTTTACGTTGACATCTTAAGTGAGTGGAACATTGTTTGACTTTAGATGTCCCTTTTCCCTTGTCCCTTAGTGCAAGGGGATAGTGGGGGAATAAAATTGTGACCCCCTTATTGAATAATTATTTTTTCATCACTTAAATGACAACCTGGGCTGTTAGAACAACTTGCAAACTTGTTTTAGACCAATTTGGCCCCTCCCCATGACAAATGATACCCTTGACATATTTTTTAACCTCATATGTGTCATTTACCTTATCCCAACATCCAAGAGGAAATCTTGGACACAAAATTATGCACCCTTCACCCTTTTATCCTCAGTCACATGGAGAACCATATCTTAGCTCCCATGAGCCTGTTCCTAGTCCCTGCATCTATTTTTCTACCACATGGTGATACTTATCACTATCTCATGTAAATAAAAATTTAGTGTTACTATTATCCGCTCACCTTAAATTTCCCTTATTTTCATGGGTGAAACTCACCTTATAACCCCCGAGTGACCCAAGTTAAGCCAGGGTTAAATTGCTAAAAATGAAGAAAGGGTTAAAACTACAACCCAAAAACATTTTTGCATTTTTGAATGTGATATTTTTTCCCTCCCAAACACCAAATAATTTTCTCTTATGCTATTAAAATTTTCCACAAACCTATGCACTTGAAAAAAATATTTTCTCATAACTCAAAAACCCCGCATCAAAATCTCATGAAATTTTAACATCACCTTTCTTGAAAAAAAACCTTCCTTTTGGTACCAATCTTCCATCAGTTGATGATATGAATAATTTTTAAAGGCCATAACAAAAAATGCATCCATATAATTTTCGTTTTTATATCTACAAAAATATGGCAATTAAAAACCCCTAAAATTTGGAGCAAAACATCCTGGAGTGAAAACGAAACTTTTGAGACTACTCACATCTCATTCCAATATCTAAAAGACCACTTAATAAAAATAGTAAGTTTTATTAGGTTCTCACATAATAAAAATAGTAATTTTTGAAAATGATTCACTTTTTGAGTCATCATCACCCTTTCATGTTGTTGGTCGTCAAATAGGACTTTTTAGAGAGCAATAGACAGGAGACGAAAAGTCCCTCCTCTTTAATGGGAGAGGTTCCCTTATTCTGAAACGAACTTATTTACAAATATACAGAACATTATTTTATGGTTAAACTTGGATATTACGAAAGTGCTTTCCACCAGGATCATCAGTTACGCAAGGACTGAGGAAAAAGAATAAGAAGATGAGCAGAACAGCAACATTCAGAATTATAGATAGCAGAATAATTCTTCGTGTATGCGAAGCTTCAAAGGATTTAAGACAAGATCTTTTGAATGAGATTAAATTTAAAGACACAAAGTTCCATAAATAACCTTCTTCGGATTTATTAGTCAAGGACACAAAGTTCCTTCTTGGTTGTACAAGATCGCTGTATTTGCAAAACTGGACAGTATGCAATCAGAGAGACCAAACGAGTTAAGAACAAAATGATCTTCACAATATTAAAGGAAAACACAGAGGCAACAAGAATCAGATAGACAAAGAACGGAAAGCCCTTTTTGTATTGATTTCTTTTAAGATCTATTTACACTTTCAGCAAATATCCAAGTTCTTCCTCTTTCTCAAAATGGCGTGGAAAGGCCATTATATAGATTACAATTCAGTTAGGTCTTGTAACCGTTTCTTTTAAATAAAGAATAGTTAAGTATCGCCGGTTGCAATATCCTAACTAATTACAAGGAATACGAAAAGAATGGGAAGAAGAGAAAAGAAAGAAAGAAGGAGGAGACAGGTGGCGAGCTACAGGGAGGGACCCACTGTCTTCAGAATTCGCTGCCTGAACTTCTTCAAAGCCTCGGCTATGTCTCTGCCACGTGGAACCGACGTGTTGGCTGCAGACTGAGTCCAAAATCCTAGACACTTCTCCATCTCTTTATCAAACTCGACATGAGTATGATAATCTTTATTTTCTTCTTTAATGGCATATTGAAGAGAGAAAATGTCCTTCATCTTTTCTTTGGAGATGGTGCTTTCCTTGAACAGATCATTTTTGACAAAAGCTCTGAACTGAGCTTTGATTTCTTGCAGGGACAGGAAAGCACCAGAGTTTTCATCCTGAAGATGACAATGTATATCCTTGAAGGCAGCGACTGTCAGTGCTTTGAAAGCTTCTCCCTTCTGCCAACTGTTCTTCATCTCTACCACAGCTTCTTCTAATACTCTGATCTTCCACTCCACGCTGTAGACCCAAGACTTTGATAAATTGTCTTTGGCATCATCAAAAATCTTGTTCGCCATTAAGATGTTCTCATCTGTTTGTCCCATGAGGCGGAGGTCTACTATGCAACTGCTCCAGATTTTGAGTTCTTTATCCATGGTATTGATAGTGGAGGAGAGCTTCAGTTGCATATTACTCACCTTTTCATAGAGCTTGAAAGCTTCATCGATGAAGTTTAACCCAGCAACAAGCATGTCATCCACCATGGCTTCGATAGCTTTGCCATAAACAGAATACTTGTACATATCTTTTATACTTTGCACTTCATCTTGGCTTAGTATTACAGGAGGAGGTAGAGCAGTCAAAGGGGTGGGATCCAAAACTTTGTCCTTAGATAGAAGAGACTTGATGAAACCTGTAAGAACTCGGGCTTTCTCTTCCAGCTGTTCGATAGTTTGCTGTCCTTTTTCCAATCTCCCAATAACTCTTGTGACTGTATCCTGGAGGTTATGGATCTCGCCTTCAGGGGTAGATTCTCCCATTGGGATTCTCAGTAGCTCCAAGTCAGATACTTGCAAGTCCTGTTCTGATTTGTCCATTGCAGGCTTGGCAATCTCCAGGAATTGCTGACCTCGAGTATCAGATACTATTCTGGAGGTGGTTCTTCCTTTCTTGGCACGGGAAGGCGTGGTGCCCAACATGGCTGCAACAGCATCAAAATTTGGTCCCAAGTTTTGGGAGGATGGTTTTCTCTTCCTTTTGTCAACCAAGGGTTGCACCCATGCAAAAGAGGAAGAAGAATCTGCAGGAGAAGCAAGGGGACCAAGAGACAGGGAGCTCATGACACTCAGGGTCTGTGCAGCTGTTGACTCAAGCTAGGATGTGGAAGGAGCACTGGAGACAATGGCAGTAGAAGAATCAATAGCACCTGGAAGTTCAGTGCTCTGGACCTCCTTGTCTTTATCTGTTAGGTCCTCAGGAACCTTTGTAGGAGTTGGCCTCTCACTTTCTTCACTTTCACTGAGGATGATGATGTTCTCTGGTCCGATAGGAAATTCTACCTGTTTCTCCTGAAGATCTCTTTCCACTGGTTCCTTCTTTACTTCCTTGAGCTTCTTCTTATATACCTGAGTGGATGGAGAAGGAGTAGATTCCACAGGTCCCTGAGCTACTGAGGCAGGAGGGGTTTTCTTTGGTGTTTCGGACCTTGGAACTGGTGCTTCTCTTATTGGTGTCGATTCATCCTTGGAGGAGGATTTTCCCGAGTGCCTCCTGAATTCTCAGACCTTCTTATTGAACCAAACCTTAGTCCTGACTAAGACTGGAGCAAGGATTTCAGCCAAATCATCCCTCTCTTTTCTGTTCCAATCCAGGTCCTCTAGAGGGGTGTGCTTGATCACATTTTCATACTCATATGAGTATAGCTCAGAATTATCATCTTCGAGGCCTTCAGGAACTTGGTACAGACTGAGTTCTTGAATCAATTGTAAGGAGAACCTGCCATAATGCCTTCTTCTAGCCTCAAAGTCGTCTGCACAGTCAGCCCAGTAGTCTTCTGTATCTGCCACATGGTGATAGGCTGTCTTGATATTCTGTTCAATAAACTTCTTCAAGTCAAAGCAGGTTCTTGGCTTGAAGAAATGAACGGTGATAGGGACCAAAGTTCTTTCTATATTCTGGGCATCCAGGGCTGTTTTACATGTGTAATTTCCCAGAGAGATGGGAAAGTGCAAGCCAGAAATCTTCTTGTCTCTGCAAGTTCTGTGTAACTTGTCCAGTTGCCTGCATATTTCGATCAAGGCCATCTTGTCATTGCAGAACATGGGAAGCCGCAGAGGAGTACTCTCATAACCAGCAAGCCTGATGTATGAGAACTTCCTGAATTGGATGAAGTAGGCCCCATACCGTGATATCAAGTTCATGGCTTCATCTGAAAACCTCCGGGTAGTGTCACCCTCGAGCAATCGGACCACGTACATAGTGAAAGCATCATTAACCCTTCTGAAATTGCGGTTGCTGGTCTCCAAGGTAAACTGCGGGCAATAGGCATACACTGGGTTGCCTTTGTGGGTGTCTATATATGAGAATCCAAACCATTGCCTTGATGCTGCTAGAGTATACATCAGATATGAAGTCATGAAAAACTTCTTTGTTTGCAGCACGTTAGATAGCTGCTCCGTCAGATTCATGCTGATGATCTCAGCCCAGTTGATATTTTGTGTACCCTCGCACACCATACTGATGAGCGGGCACATCCAGAAATGGAACTCGCTGGTGGAAGGCAAACCCATGACCCGAGCCAGCAGTATTATGAAATCTGACAGTTCTTCGTTGAAGTCTGCTCGGATGAGGGTTTTGGTGAGGCGGGAAGCTCCCTTCTTAGGGTTTTTTAGCCAGGACTTCGCCACTCGTGCTCTGTACTTGTCACTGTCTTGATTGAACATGGCTTGCGCTTGGGCTTGGGAAACAACTATGGTATTGTCCAATTCTGGGATCCTCAGAGTGGCAGCAATGGCGGCAGCGTCTAGCCTAGCGATGAGCTCCCCATGTACGTTTGTCAATTCACTTGAGGCGGGGTCGAAGTGAGCTCCGCATGCAAGCACTGTATCAGCACACTGTACAGAAATTGAGAATCCTCCAGCGTACGCCAAACCACTGTCATGAATTGTCTGAGCCATCGGTGAGGGATTTACATCTTCCATCCTTGCCCAAAAATCGCTGAAATCGAGATGTCGGGCCTCGCTATCTCCAATGTTGCTCACAGCAGACTCGAGTGGAGAAATCTGTTCTTGTCCTTGAAATTTGATCTTCATGTCGATAGTTTCAAGGGAACAAGGTTGCAAACTAGACTTGGAATGGAATTATAGAAGCAGAGGAACGTGCACAAGTTTGTAAGCGGCAAGGGTTTGAGCAAAGAATAACAAGGAAGATGCGAGAAAATGCAAAGGGGAAATGTTCATTATATAGCCGTTTGGGGAGCGGAGTGAATTCAATGCGCATTTAATTACGCAACCACCAATTTGAAAAGCGTCTAAGTATGGATGACACTAGGCACGCTTGGGACATGTGAGACGCGAATGCGTGAAACACGCGGCTCGGGCGAAATGGAGAGAGAATGCACAAAAGCTTTTGGAACAATTGGGACGAAAATGCGCGAGGTACGCGGTTCGGACATTTCGACCGAAATTGGAACAGCGGGCCCGTTTGGACTTGGGACTTTTGGGACAGAAAGTTCCGGAGTACGCGGTTTGACCGGCTCGGCCGAAAATGAAGCGGGGCGCATTTTTTTGGTTTGGGACAAAGAATTTTGAAGTACGCGACTAGGAAGCTTCGGCTGAAAAAGAGAAAGCTCGTACTTTTGACTTTGGGATATTTGGGACAAAAAGGTGTGAAGTACGCGGTTCGGGTGGTTCGGCCGAAATTGGAATGACTTGCACAAAAGTTTCGAGACACTTGGAACAAAAACTTCCGACGGGCCCAAAGATAGGACAATTTCGGGGATTTCGGCCGATCGGGGAACAACTTGCACTTTGGAACTTGGGACAGTCGGGACAAAAATGTCCGACAGGCCCGAAATACATGCGAGAAAGGCCTAATACTTGGATTTCTTCAATTTTATGACTTAGGTACCTCAGAGAAAAGCACTTAGACTCAAAATTTTCAAAATTTGCTCTTGTTAGAGAGGGGAATTTTGAGTAGACAACACATGTCAAGACCACTCAAAAGTTCCGATTTTAGAAACTTTCTAAAAATAGACATCTACGGTGGGACCTGCTAAAAATGGTAAGTGTTGGGATTTTGGTCAAATTTTTCATATCCATCCATCTCCCATCCATTTCACTAACTTTCATCACTACGAAGATCAAATACTCAGGCTTAGAGCCAATTTCCATATCAAACATGGAGTATCCCAATGTAGGTGACAATGATGTGAAAAACATGGATCTGGAGGACCTAAAAACAAGGATGCTAAGAGAACCCCATGAAGCTGTGGAGGAAAAAATATTTCCAACTCAACTATTCTGATCTTGTAGACATTCATTTTCCATTCAAATAAAAAATATTTACCTAGCTTGTGCCCAAAATTATGACCCATATTGGAGAATAATTCAAGTAGATGATAATTCATTGCAGGTAGTTCTCACTCCAAAGGGTATATCTTAATGAATGTAAATTCACACTGGTAAAAATATGGTAATCATCACTCATGAATGGGCAAGAATAGATTCATATTTTCAAGGTTTGGCAGTTAGATCATGGATCAATCATGGAATGAAGCAATCATGGATTCCCAAAATTTGGTCTTGAAGTGAATTTCATGAGGTATACTCAAATGAAATAATATTATTGAATAAGGTGATGAGAGAAGAGACTACATAAGACTTCTAAGACTGTATGGCTTAATTCATTCTAATGGTCACAAAAGGAAATCAAATGATCGATTGGGGAATATTATAAGTAACAACATTTACCGACAACTGTGGCAGTTTTCTACCTCTAAGATGTCCACAATGACTTCTTATCTTGTGTATTCTCTTGTGCACATTAGGCCTTTATGAGGTCTTTCTTCTACACCAAATCTGTCATAAAAGTCTCTAACTTATGAGAAATATCCACAACTTACATAACGGGAGAGTATCTTTCACTTCTTGAGGGTGAATGATGCATTCACCATGTATGTCATAAGGTTACTCGAAGGTATTCTTAAGAAGATAATTTCACCTCAAGAAGATGGGTTGTTTGAAATATATGGAAGTTACTTCATCCAGTTCCCCACATTCACCCATATTAGAGTCAGAGGATTTGATCTCACACATCATAGGTTACCAAGGTACCCAAGTGACAAGATCATCTTGATTGAGTTGTTCAAGTAGTTTTCTCATGCTCACACTAAGTGAAAAAGCATGAAGAAGAAGGGTGTATCTTTCCCTATCTCCATGGGGATTTATTAATACAAGAGTTAAATAGATGCAATGAACATTGAAAAATCCCTCACAACCTTCAATATGTATTCCTACGTATCCCAGATAGACTTTGATATCAAGAAGAACCCTACTACTTTCCATCTATCAGGTTTAGATCACATTTGATAGAATGAAGACTATTGAGCCAACTCAAAGTAAATTTTAGTGGTGAATATTCGTTAGTTCATGAATATTCCTATTTTTGAAATTTATATTTGGTAAAATTTCAGGTGTAGGGATTAGGACTGGGTCATTTAAATTTTTTGGGTTCAAGTTACTTTTAGAGGTTAGTTCACTTAGATTTTACACCAAGAGATGATTTATTTATTCAAATTAACATCAACACGAAATTGAAATTTGTAAAATCCACCTTCATAAACATAGTGATTACAAATTTACAATTTTGAATCTCAAGTACACACAAAATTTTCTTCCCAATTACTTTAACTATGTCTGTATTTCTGTGGGCATTGACGATCGAGATTGAATTCATATCACAACCCTCCAACATTAAATGTATTTTAAAAATTAATATATTATTATATTGAAATTACATATAATGCAAAATGTCAGAAATGCTATCGGTTAGTATCATATACTTCACTACCAACCGATATCATATATTATGTTACCAGCTAGTAGCATACCACATACTGTCAGACGAAAAAATATAGTATGTTGCCAGACGTTAGCATATTGTATGTTGTCATCCAACAACATATAGTACAACATATAATATGCTACTGATTGAAAAATATATTGTATGTTGTTGCCCAAATAATACAATATACTACCAAATAGAAACATACAATATGCTACCCGTCAAAAGCATATAACATGTTATAGACCTGTAACATGTTATATTCTTTTGATCGGTAGCATACTGTATGCTACCATTTTTTAGTGATATAGTAAAAGGAGGAACACAATGACTATGGGAATTATTTTTTCTCACTCCATATTTTGTGAGGACATATTTCTCATTAAGATAATCATTTTGACTGATAATATCAAAAAAATTAAAAAATATATTTTTTCCCGTACAAAACTGGCAAAATCTGCATTTTCTCCTTAATGACATTAACACTTTCTAAACAAATAAAATGAAATTACTATTCTAAATGACTGGAACTAAAGCTAATATATGGAATTTTTCATCCGTTTCATGTTCCTTGAGCATAAAAGCCTCTTTCCATTGATAGTGGATAGTCGGCAATAAAGCATTTCTAGTGGATCGAGGCGAGTATTGGATCCGTATTTTACAAAATATTACGATATTACCGATCTCCTACATAATCACGCATAATATTGAGATTCAACCGCTTGGCACATGGATTCACCAATTAATATGCATATAATGTTATTTTCATGTGAGCCGTACGTTGAGAAGATTTTCCTTGGTCCAACTACACTGATGATTTTTAGGTCAGAAGACAGGACTACATGAGGATGAATGCAAATCAAATGTAGATATTGATCAAGCATAATTCGATTGGAGAAGGCATGACATGGGTATGGATCATAGGTGTGCGCTCAGTGCGTATCAAGCAAATGAGTCATCTTCACTTCCTCCATTTACATATAGATGGGATGCATCGTGACTATATCTAAAGATTATAAATTACCATACCAAGATTGTGCCTCAAGGAACAAAGTTCATTGAGTTTAAGTGGAATGGAACCTCTTTCCAATGAATCAGGTGGTCTATTGGCTCCAACAAACATCCAAGGTGACTGCAAGAAGATCTCTTAACAAGGAAACTGATAGGGTCACAAATTCTTCTCGTTAGAGAATGTGGTTGATGTATAAATGGCCCCAGGAATATGGAGAACATGCTAGTTCTGAAGCTACTATCCTCCATGGAAGAGGCTTCACGTAATTAAATTGATACAAAATTTCAAAATTAATCCTATTGAGCGACTTTAGGTGGGAGAAATTGACCCATATCAATATCCTAATCATCCTTAAGTTCCAGATGTTTCCTTGGAGGAAAATGACTCATCCCATCTCGATGAAGCTTTAGTTTCATATCATGCACCCAAGAGTTCCTTCGTGCAATATTCCCACTTACGCCTATCACCAGTTGAAATTTTCCCATGGGTTCAAGAGATTACTTGAAGAAAATAAATATAATGGTGAAACATTCAGTGAAGCCTATATTTCATATAGAGAGATCTCATACAAATAAATAGAACAAATGCACTCCTCAAACATCTTCACCAAAACTAACTCTCAAGATTACCATTGGATCTCATTACATGGAAGTACTAATAATTTCCTAAAGTTATTAAAACCATAGGATAGATGACACCAAATGATTATGGATAGTTACTTATCATTCCTTTTACCCACATTCAACTATATCAAAGAGATGACCATTGATCTCGCATATTCGCATAACTTGATTACTCAAGGTACCCATGAAGTGAATAAGATCATCATTGATTAACAAGTTGTGTAGAAGTCTGAGAACCTTGACTACTTCACGCCATAGTGAAAAAGCATGAAGCACAAGGTTTATCTTTCCATATCTCCCTGGAGATAACCTATCTCAAACAAGAGTCCCCAGAGTGGTCAAAAGAGCTCAAGGTAATACTATACAGGGGAGGGTCAATGATAGATGGGTGAATAAGATAATCGAAAAATGGAAGGAACTATTGCATTGAGATTATATCTCTATATAATTTTTCCCTCACCACCGTTTCCAAGGTGAAAGATGCCAAAGGTTGAGATTCATAGAGAGAAATATCCCATTAGGATAGTATTTTTGCC
This sequence comes from Taxus chinensis, assembly GCA_019776745.2. NCBI lineage: Eukaryota > Viridiplantae > Streptophyta > Pinopsida > Cupressales > Taxaceae > Taxus > Taxus chinensis. Next base: position 379,996,204 of record CM034148.1, read on the forward strand.
ATTTATATTTGAGATGATTTGTCTTGATTCTCACTCCTTGGTGAGAAAGAATGTGTTTTCATATTTCATTGATAAGTTTTATCCTTTGTGGTTATGCATAATGAATTCCATGTGTGAAATGATGAACAATGTAATTTAATAACTTAATTCTTGTGAGGATCACACACTTGACATCTTGGAAGAAAATAGTAAAAGTGTGCAAAATATTAGATCCCCTTCACTCTGTGAATAGTCATTCTTGGAGGGAATCCTAAATTCCTTTAAATAATTGGTCCAAAAGAAGACATGAGATCCTTCCTCCTTCAATGAGGCTACATTGTAATCCTGTACAAAGATTAGAGAATCTATCTCTAATAGCACGGGAGATCATAAAGTATGGTTCACAAAGTGCAAGTCCCTTGTTGATATTTTTGATGCTTGAATAAATGATTTGGAGTATGTTTGTTTCCCACAAGAAAAGGAAGTTACACTCGCAACAACTCAGTTTAGCAAAGAGGTCAAGGGAAAGGATTTCATCGTTGGAGAATTTCCATAGATTCCATTGAGAGAAAACTCTCCATCATAATAAGCTTCTTCATCTTCAGATTGATCACTTCTCTCTCTTCTTCCTTCTTTATCTACATTCTAGTTCTTCATTGGGAATGTACTCTTTGGTTACTTTTTCTTATTCACTTAAGTGACCTTTTAATTTTGCATTGTAAAAGTAATTTTTTATAAATAATAAAAAACTTTTTTTTTATTCTTATGAGAATATGAAAGGTCACAAGTTGTAAGAATATTAAAAGTCACTTTGGGGGATATGGAGAGACACTTTGTAATGCTATATATATATTTCTTCTCCATTCCAAAGGGTTATATTTTTTTCTCCTACCATAACAAGTAAGAAGTGATTTTCTTATCTCCTTGTCTATGCTCCTCTACTTCCTACTTTCCAACTATGCAAGATTTATCATCTTGGATAACCAAGAAAGAACATTGTGTCTTCAATTTTATAATCTCACTATTGCATACATAGTTATTTCTCTTCATATTGAGTGTGGACCTACTCTGGTTAATGACTGTGATATTTGTAAGTGCGTACTCAAAAAACATAACCTTATCCTTATTTTGCTATCTACCCTTTACCACTTTTCAATAAAATTCCTCCCTTTTATTCCATACAAAAAAATTCCATAGGTTTAGTGGAGTACTCTTGTGTGATCCATAGTCTAACGGCCAGCCAAAAATTATTTTATTTCTTGCATTGAATAAATGGGATACTTCCCATTCCCAAGAGGAGGGACCTAGTCTCAGAGCATTGACAAAAAATACTAATTTTTCTTATGAAATATTATCTCATAAATAAAATCGTATAACGGAGTGGATGTAAAAAGAGAGAAAGGAAGAATACAAGTTTAGAAATTGAAAAGATTAGAAGTACAAATGTTGTTAGGAAACTAGCACCCACTTCAAACACTAGCACTCATGTAGTCCTATCCTCATCTGGTTGGTCTTGTCTGAAATATTTGCATATCCCAGTTTCCTAGAAAAATCATATCTATTCTATATCTATCTTGTTCCACTCAAATTACAACACAGAATTAGCAGAGATCTTTGAATACAAGCTAGGTCATTCTTATCTTCATATTAGACACACTTACTTGTTCTTTGCATGATATATCTTTCTTATTACTGTTATATTCACTTGATCTCAATTCTATGATTAAGATTTAATTTATATTAAATTATTTTGTGAACCTGATCCATTCATGCTCTTTATCATTTCTCTTTTATTTTATTTTATTTTATCATGGCTAGCACCTCTCATGAGTTTACCACATAAAATATTAATGAATTAAATACATACCTTGTTGATCATCCTAAAAACATCGATCTCTTGTTATTTAATTCTCATGAATAATACTAATAGATCTCTTCATCCACTCTTCTAGACACTATTTTTTATCCCCACTATGGCCACCACATCTTCTATTCTACTCTCCTACCCTCCCACCAATGCGGGGCATCCACTAGTTATGTTCCTATGTCTGCACCTAACACTCATATCTCTTCTCCTCTTATCTATCATGTCAAACCTAGAAATTATTTATGAACCCATGACTTAGAGTCCTTGTATCATGATTTTCAGGCTCAAATTCATTAATTGTAATAGGCCTCTTCTCTTCTTCACCATTTCTTGATTCTTCACTTCCTCTTCATATTCCTCTTACACATGTGGTTTATTTTTATCTTCTTCCATATAACTTTACCTCACCTAATTTTCCTCTCTTTTATGGCCATGAATATCCCCAAGAGAACCTTCAATAATTTCATGTGGCACACTTGGATTATACTTGTGATGACACACTATTGACCAAGATGTTTCCTAGGAGCTTATAGGAATATGCCCTATGATGGTTTTATGATTTTTATTTGTACTTCATTCAATATTTTACTCCTTTAGTAAATATATTATTGGCTCAAAATTTTATGAAGATTGGAATGAAGATATCACATGATCAAATGGAAAAAATGATGCAAGGAACTAATGAATATCATAGTGACTATGTTTTGCATTATAAGACTAATCATTCTAAAATGAATAATGTCTTAGATGAATATGAATTGTAAGATATTTTTATCCAAATCCTATTACCTCCTTGATAATAATGTGTTCTCTTTGAATCTTTTCACCCTTTTGATCTCTATGTCATACTCATAATTTTTTTGAAATGAAGTTACTTTCTTTGGGTAAGATTAAATATGGTGCTAATATTTTTGATCAATCTAATAATAAGTTATTAAGTAAATATTCCTTTAAGGGAAAGGATAGAGATGATAATCCTACTTTCAATGCTAAATATTAACCTACAAAGCTATAACTACAACCTACATTCCAAATTTTTAGTATATTTCCATATCCACCACATATGTTGTTTCCTTAACTCCTAGAAAACAATTTTATTACTCTTCCACGCCCTCTTGAGCTAGATCTTAATTAGTCTCATGGAAAGAAATTTTATGAACGTGCACATTGTGATAATAGTAGATGCAATGGATATTATACTGAATTTTTTTTCAAACTTAGACATTTAATCCAAGATCTTATTGAAAATCATGACATTGATTTTCATGAATCTACTATTTCTATTTCTAAATCTACCGATAACAATAACAAGCTTAAAATATTCAATGATTGACTATCGAAGCATGAAAAATAATCTCCTGCATCTTCTTTAAATCATGATTATCATGTTGTTACTCCCGCATCTTCAGTCATCCTCTTGGATTTCTTGTTGGTGCTACTAATATGTCTCCACCTATCATTTCCTTTACAAATGATGATTTTAATTCCTCTTTTTCATTGCATAGATTACACATTTGATGCTTCTATTAGTCCTCATGGTATTAAAAATGTTATGGTGCATCTTAATTACGATAAAAATGCATCTTCAATATCCTTCTTACAAGCTATTAGTTTTTCATTATCTCAGATGACTTGTAGATCACCCACTTCTCATGAGCATGTCACTCTTCCCATAAATGTAGGTCCTCTCACTATCTCTATGCCTTTCATTGTTTGATGTATAACTATGTATTGTAACATGGTCTTAGGACTCCCTTGGTTTAGGGTTGTTAAAGCCATGCCATTCATAGTTCACTTATGCCTTAAGTTTATACATGAGAATCACATTATCACTATTCGATGATTTCCAATATGGACTCCTTTATCATTATCTTTTATTACTACTACACCTTCTGTGACTTCTATCACTAGTGAACCTACTCCTACATATACTCATGATGACACCATAGATTTGGAACATACTACTCTATATTATAGATCTCTTACTACTCCTAGTGATACTTTTACACTTATAATTAGCTATCCTCCACATGTGAATTATTCTTCTATCTCACGATGGGTACATCGGTCTCACATTCTACCTCATAGGCATAGGTATCCACCTAGGACACACATTACCCATGGACAATATAGGCCCATTTCACAGTCATTATCTCCACAAGTAATCCCACATTTCCATAGTCTTTGATCATGATCACATGTGTACCTCCTTCACACTATCAGATATTGGTACCTTTCCTCTTATCCTCATTAGATGGTTCACCATAGCATTCACACATTGGGGGCACACTATCCCCCCTCACTACCTCATAACACATTCTTTTTCTACGTTTAAACATGACTATTGAGGGCACACTTACCTACATGGAACTCACATTACACACATAAACTAGGGACAACCTTGATCCCATCTCCTATTCATAGCATTTTATTCCAATAATTGTAATTTTTAAAAAAATATTGGCCTAGATCTTGATTGGATATATCCTTGCTTTCTTATATTATTCTAAATTGCACATTTATTATCATGTTACATTGATTCATAGTATGATTTATCATTTTTCCACACACACATGTGCATTCACATGGTACTTTTGAGGTGAATGTAGGATAGTTACAGGTTATCAGACGATGTATGATGCATGTGACTGTTCTCTACCATTCCCACTGAGGCTCCTCGGGGCATCTACCTTTCCTATTTCTCTATATTCAGGTTATATCATTGTAATTTCTACTACATTTATTACTATTTGGAATACTATCAATTTTTTCTAACATTCTAATGGGTGCTTCATGTGTAGTATTTATCTTACAAGCCTACTTCTAACCATAGTTATCTAATATTTTTGTATCTTGTTTATGATTTTGTATTGATTGTTATTATCTGCGAGATATGTCCTATGCTTGATTACATGTTTTTATTTAATATCCTTTAAGGATTTGAGTTTCTTGTGACATCCTAAGTGGTGTACCTATTCAACCACCTACTCATGTTTCCTTTACCATGTTACTGCTTGTTTTTACTAGTTTCTATTACATCATGCAATGTTTATTTGTGACTAGCACTTTTGGCTATCCTTTCCCATAATTTTACATGGATCATGGTTATTACCATGTGAATTCCTTATTCCCCATATAGGAGTTATTTTTCATATGTGCTCATAAGTTTCGTCTTTCCTGTTTTGGGCCACACTCTCCTTGGTTCATCTCACGCACCCCAAATGAGTGGGGGAAATAATTGGGTGACTATTTCACCCTCTCAGTAGTTCATATAAAATACACAATGGTACAAAAAAATCAGAAAACAAAGAGCTAATAACATGGTTTCGAATCAGACTTGGGTGAAAATCAATACAGAGAGAAAATTTCCTAGATCAGATAGAAGCGGTGGGTGTTAGTGTTCCACTTGGGTGGTTAAATCCTGGGGAAAAAAGGTATAATACATGATGAGAAAGCTTCTAATGATAATTTTATACAAAATCCACTAATAGGTACTCAATTACAGGTTACTATTAGATACACTAGGAAAAAATTAGTGACAAGTTACATACTTTTGGAAAGAAAACTAATTATCATGTTTTCTTCAGATCAAATAAGGAATGAAACCTACGGAATATCCAGGATAATTATTTTCCTAGAATGATGTTTCATCCATGACCATTTGTTTTGCATTTTTGACCATATGAAATGACACTTATCCAAGGAGAAGTCTTAATAGTTGGAAGGAAAAGCCTATAACTCTCCCAATAATCTTCCCTTGGCAATAAGATGCTCAAACATTTAGTTTAGTGAAATGATTCTCAAATACTTGGTTTGACAGTAGGACATCTAAATCCTCGGTACTATGCCAAGCATCTACAAGGGAAAAAACATACAAGAACAATTCTATCTCTTCTCTCACAACATTCAGGTGTATTCTATCCTTGATTAATTTATTTTTTAATACGTATTTCTATTTTAACATTTACTAAGATAAATATCAATTTCATTTATCATAAGAATTTCCTACACTTATCTTCTTTTACAAGTTTGAATTTACTCCAACAATAGGAAACACAGAAATGGAACAATGAACAATCTAAAAAAAAATCAGACAAAGGTAAATCTAAGGAATAAACGTGGGCCTCATCTCTAATATGCACATGATGTCACCTTAGGATCCTTATCCTCTTCTATATTTCACAATATACATTCTACAATCTCCATTCATTATAATCTCAAGCACAATCCTCATTTTGCATGTTATTAGTTATAAATCCCTTTAGCTCTCCATAAGGTATGCTATTCCTATATACTTTATGCTACCAAATATTTATTCACCAACATAAATTGGGGAAAAATGTAGACATGAAATCTTTCACTTACTAAGTACATCACGCCTCTAAGTATGTTATTATATGCATGATTCCTAAGTAAGAAAATTATACATTAACAACACTTGTTTGGCTTTTACATTATTTTATCCTCTTGATGCTCTTATCATTTACTTATTTGGAATGACCATTTTTCTTTTTAACATTGGATAACATGTGACCCAACTATTAATTTTCTATGTTATCCTCTGATCATCCTAGACACTAGTTCCCATTAGGGACAAGAGCGTCTGGGAACTACTATCCCCTTTAGTAACTTCTATCTTTTTCTGTCCTTTACTCAAATTTGAAATGCCACATCATTTACTATCTTTTCAAAAATATGTTTTTATCACTTTGGGTCATCCTTTCTGGTTGTTAATGATGAAATTCAAACAAGGGAATAATTTAGATACATGAATTAATCACTGTTATTAGGGGATGGATAACTCTAGCTATTACTTAGGTAAAAAGAAACAATGAAGGATTGCATTTGGGATGCATTATACACTACATATGAGGGGATATTTTTGAATTCCATCTCACACATTTATCATTGGGGGAAGTAGTTTTAGCCTACCATTTTTGTGTGATTGGAACAAGTACAACCTAGCTTCAAGGGAAACAATTCAGTCACACACACGCACGCACGTGCGCGCGCACACACACACTCACACAAGAATTATATAGAGTTTGAAATGTAGTGTAATGCTTGGTGATAGTCACATTCGGGTGATCACTGAGTTTAATTTGACTCAAGCATATGCATTATTTATTTTATCTAATGTTTTTTTGGTCCTTATACAGGTAGCTAGGGTTTTTTTGTAGGTTTAGGTCTGATAGTAAAATCCTAAAAAAGAGTGGATGCAACAAAAAGTGAAAGGAAGAATACAAGTTTAGACCTTGAAAAGATCATAAGAAGAGATGATGCCAAGACACTAGCACTCACTTCAGACATTAACACCTAGGTACTCTTGTACTCATCTGGATGGTCGTATGTGAAAGAGTTCAAGATCCTAGTTTCCAAGATGAAGCATATCAAGTCCATATCCAACCTTTTCCACTTATCTTTCAGCCCTAAATAAACCCATATATCTAAATACAAGATAAGTAATTCTTAACTTCCTACTGTACACACATTTTTGTTACTTACATGATAAATATTTCTTGTTACTATTGTATTTACTTGATCTCAGTCCTATGATTAAGATTTAATTTCTATTAAATCAGTGTCCCCGTCATAATGGATACAACTACAAGCATGAATTATGGACAATATGAAAATATGGGGATGGTTGTAGTAAGATCCATCCCTATATCATATATGCATTATATCTAGGGTGTCTTGGAAGGGCTATTTAATCTTCTCCATAAATCAACCATGTCTATGTGGCCAACATTTGTATATATGATGCCAATATTGGAATCAATATTTGAAGGAGGTATCACCCCTTGATATTTATACTTCATCTCACTTTATTTTCCTTTAAAATACTCAAAATTTTATTTCCCTTTTTTTAATTCAGACATCAAAGTGAGAAAAAGGTCTCTCAATTTTCCATGAAATCCTCCTCAGTTCCCCAAAACAAAAGTTAGGAAAATTTTCCTTGATTTGTTGGCATGAAAACCTAAAATGCATTTTCTAGGTTTCTTTCCTTGACAATCACCTTTAGAAACCTGACACAATAGTTGGAGATTTAGATTTTATGAGCACCTTTGAAACTATAATATACATTCATCAGGAATTGGAACTTGTTCAGAAAATTGAAAATCCTGACAAGATGAAATTAGAAATCAAGACATATTTAGTACCTCAAAGACCCTGACAGCCTACTTGCCATGGATTAGCACATGTTTATCATCCCTTAAAATATGAAACACCGAATTGGTGTTTTTACCTTGACAGGAAGGTAAGAAATACTAAAAATTTCATGTCAGGGTTTTGATCTATCCATCAAGATGAAAATCCTAACTGGTGTTAAATTATTGATTCTTATTTGAAATTTTAATTCTTGCCCATGATGAAAACAAGAATATGAATAAAAACCATAAAGAAACCTCAATCATAGAAACGTGAAGAGGGGGAAGGAGGAAAATTAACAAGACAAAAATACTAAGGGAGAAAATAAATAAATTCCTCATAGAAATTGATGAAAATAAAGGAATATGATAGAACTCACCAATAAATAAAATGGGTATGAGATATTTGTGTGAAAATATGATCAAATCATCGAGAAAGCATGATCGAAGGCTAGCAATCAGAAAAGAAGTCCTCACAATAAAAAACAGAATTCATATAAGGTGCAAATGACATGGAAATCAACCTTTTTATAATTGGCCAACATTAATTACATGTCGATTGAAACACACATAATCAAATACGACTTGGAAATTAATGTGTTGACTTGAGGATTAGGAATTTGACCATAGATGACACCATATCTAAATATGTAGGCATGTTCTAAAAAACTGACAAACTGACTTTTGCGTCTTTCAAGCTTAGGGAATGGAAAGCATTATACTTGAAAAAATTGGTCTTTATGTATTTCAATAATTGGATATTGAATAACATAAGACATGTTTTTGTATTGACATGTTCTTATGCCTCATATCCCTCAAAAAACCGAAACACTAGTGTATCAAGTTTGGAGGTTTGGGGAACACCAAACAATTTTCATGATTTTACCTTTATGTGTCCCGAATCTTTCATCCATTAAAAACCCAAAATAATGGGTGTCATGTTTCAAGGTTCTGAAGACATTTAACATTTAACATGCTTTTTGTTAAGAAATCATGAATTCCTGAAAAACACTGGGCTTAGACACTTTGGGCTAGAAACTTGGATATAATGAAAAAGGGATTAACTCTAAATACCCCCAAGAATAAAAATTTGGTAGGTTGCCCAATATTTATAGTAAAACTTAAATTTTGGGATATAAATTATAAAAATTAAAGAGTACACCTGTTAAGGTATCTTTTATAGAACTATTGAAAAAGGAGTCTATTTATAAGGATATATTATATGATAATTTACAATCTTTGACCCTTTTGTTACTACTCATCCTTTTGATTTTGCATCTATTATGCACACATAAGTCTATGGGTAAGGAAATTTCATCTAATCTAGATGATATCCCACCTCCAATCTGGATTATATCCCACCTCCACTTAATGAGGAACCCTTCTCATCTCTTCTTATTATGACTAAAATTCAAGGATTGGTCATTAAGTTTGTCTCAGTCAATAATGGAAATGGTCTCAATATTTTCCTAGTTGTTTACTTAAAATTATGGGGTTTTTATGCATACAATTGACATAACTATTACTATCATAAGGGGTTTTGATTATATTACATGATCTATATTAGGTATTATTAATCTTGAACTCTTTGTTGGACCCAAAACTTTTCTTATTATATTTCATTTCATGGACACAAATTTACATTATAATATTATTTCAAGTCATCCTTGGATCCATGCTATGAAATTTGTTCCATCTAGTATTCATTAATGTCTTGACTTCATACATGGTATTTGTGAGTATATCATGGCTTTTGACTCACATTCTTTCGAATATTGTAAAGTTAACACCTCTACTTCTCAAGTATCCATTATTCTTCTTCTTCAATAACCTAATGCTATTGATAAATTTCTCACCTATTTTGTAAGAGAATCTAGCCACTAATATAATGTTAACACTCATTTAACACATTGATTAAACAAAATATGGTTTTTGATCCTACTACTCACTCTGCTAATGATTCTCCATGTGATAATCCTAACCTATTGGATAATATAATGTTGTAAAATGATGTTAATGATTATTTCTTGGATAGTGATGTTAATACTATTGTACTTACTAATGTTAATACTTGTGTAAATTGAATTTTAATCCCATAAAAAATATGAATCTATGTTCCATTTTTTTCTACTAGTCCTATAAATTATTGGCTCATATATTCTACAATTAAAACTTATGTTTCTACCACTATAGCTAGTCATGACACATCCACTGTAGCTAGCTCTGACCCATTGCGAAATTTGGTAATACAATAGTTTGTATACTTTTAGTTAGTTCTATGAACATCTTGATACCCCACATGAGTTATTATCTATCTTTATTGATCTTGAGTTACTTACTTTGCCCTATTTATGGCATCAATTTACTAAAGCTTTATCTCGATAATTTTGTAATCCTGTTTTAGTAACTATAACCATATATCTAGATGTGACACTAACCATTGTTAAGCTCTCAATGATAACATAAATAAACTACAGTTTAATGGTATTACCACCTTAATATATGAAAGATTCACTATGATTGAATTTATCACACTCATTTGACATAACTAACTCTAGTAAATGACCATGTCATGATAATTTTACCAAAACATCTTACATTCATAGAATCTACGAGGAATATAGCCTAATAAATGTATATCATAATAAGACTATATATAATTATGATGCATTGCACACTTTGGATATTATGCCAACTAACAATATGCAATTCGACCCTGACATGGATGATAACCTTTATGATAGATAGGATCTTTTGCTACTCCTTTAATATACATAGATGATTAAAAAACAACTAAAAAACATTCAAATAATTACATAATACAAAAAAAATAACATATTTGTAAAAAATATTGGCTAGTTTTTTACTTTATACATGTTATTTGTCACATTAGTTTCATATATAGCATATATTTTCTATATACTCTGTTTACAAATGCATTCATGAGGTATATTGAGATTGATGTGAGACACACACAAGATGATACACGATGAAAGGTACCATATTGATTCCTCCACATTAATACTACTCTTTAGGGGAATCTCCCGAAATATAAAGGTGATTTTATTTTAGTACACTTACTTTACACTTCCTCATGATTCACTTGATTTATACATAGGGTATATGCTATATTTTGAGATAACAAGGATGACACATGTTTGTGCAGCACTATCCTATTATACTATCAATGTTTTAAATATAATTTTTTTCTATACTTGTTTGATCCATTATTATCACTACTTGTACAACTTATTTCCTTTCTTATATACTATGTTATTTGAATTTATGCTTATGATTGAATATTGTCTTGTTTAATTACAGTTCTATGATTTTTTACTCTATATAGCATAAGTGCCTTGATTTTCTTATGACACTATGGGTGCCCCATGTTTGTGGCTCCATTTATATCAAGTGCATATATGCTCTTGTTTCTTTATATATGGATTAAAATTCCTTCTAGTGTGATTTTATTGTGACACCGTGGGTGTTCCATATTTGTCTCTATGCCTCTATATGACTATATTTCTATGTTTCTATATTATTTCTTACTAGTCTATACATTGTAGTTTCTAATGCCATACTATTGCTACCATGGATTATGAGTTATTTGAATCTTATTACACTAATGTTTCTATTTGTTTACTATTGTTATTATGGATTATGACATTAACATGGTAAATTTTAGTGGTGAATATTCTCTAATTCATGAATATTTACATTTTTTTAATTTATATTTGGTGATTTTAAGGGGTCGTACAGAGAAACATTTCACCTAGAATTTTGGGATGCAAGTTACTTTTGCGGGTCATCTTGACTAGTGTTTAAAATAAATTTCATACTTATGCATATATATCGCCTCTACCTCGAAACACCAATCAGGTACATACAAAAATATATAGACTAATAAAAAATGTAAGCATCTGTGAAATTCAATGGCTCTTACATAAAATATGCCCATGGAAAAGCTCAATCACATAATCGAGACACCTAACTATAAATGCCCAATGGATGATCTCAACAACATAGTCCAAAAGCCTAACTACATAAGAATTCTTGCATACTCTAGACACATAATGGTATAGTCTAGATGCCCGACTACATAATTTCATATGTGTGGCCTTATAGTCTAGACACCCAACTGCCTATTCCAAAAACCAACTATATAACCCAGATGCCTAGCTACAAAATCTAGATTCTCGATTGTATATTCATGTAAATAAGTGCATGCTCTGAAGAAAAATGGTTATAATTCTTTCTTCATCCGTGAATTTTTTTTATATCAGTTGTGTTGTATTCATTATAGTATGAAATTAATGTAATGTCGAATCTATCATGTATAGTTCAGATTCATGTTTATTGTCTCTGCAAAGTCTTATATCATTTTATATGGTGACTGGATGTTACCCTCATTCATATTTGGGAATTTTTAATTGAAGATTTATTTATTTTTATTGTCTCGTAGTAGTATATGTAGTCACCCAGTAGGATATGCATATGGCTGTATGCATTCATAGCTTCCTAGTTACATATACAGATGGGTGTCTATATGTGTAGACTCCTAGTTGCATATGCACAAAGCTATATGTATGTGTAGGTGTCTGTCATTTAGTTATTCCGTACGGAAAACTCATGTACACTTGTAGGTTCCTTACGAAACTTTCGTACAATCGATGTGTCTATGAATGTTTTTATGGTCACTCCCCTGCAACCATCTTAGACATGCCTTTTCCCAGATAAATTATTCTCCTACATCACAATATACATTTTTCTCATATTTTCCATCAACATGAAATCCATTTTTATAAATTAACAAAAAAAATTCAAGTTGGATTTTAGTAAGCAGTCTCAAAATTTTCCCCAGACATGAATAACTCTTACTAAATTGATGTTTCTATTTTGGTATTATTTCTACTCTAGATTATGACATGATTGAGTCTTTATATACTAATATTACTACTACTATACACGTGTATTATTACTTGTTTCTTTTTAAATGTTATTTTCTCTTTGCACCATTGTTTGAACTATACATAATCCATTTTACAAGTACAGGTTTCCAATGGTGGCCACCATTCCACACATTTATGAGATCCTACATAGATTATATAAATTACAAAACATGTTTACACATTTATTATTATGATCCATGCACTCAAATTATTTATCACACATGCCTCAAAATAAGCGGTATTCATTAGCATGTATTATACATCTATAGATAAATTACAGAACATAAGAAACAATTTTATATGGTCCATATTACCAGAAACATGTATAGATACTAAAAAGTGTTAGAATTCAACATAGTAAAAATTATATAGTATAGTCAAGACCAATGTATAGTCCTCACAACAATGGATGTTCCCATACATGTGCATATTCTCATAAATTTCTAGTTTCCTCAAATTCTATTAGCTATTCATAGGTTTCTTATACAATTTTATACACATATTAGGAAATTCAAAGCATGATACAAGGGGCATGAGTAATTGTAGAAACTCAAATTTTGTATTATATTCTTTAACAATTTTTATCTTGACATTACACACTTGCATGGGAAAATATACTCTTTTCATTCTTCCTTAGCACATCCTGATAGTTCTTCCATTGATTTTTTGATTTTTGCATAACTTTATGTTGGTAGTTTCTGAGGTTTTATAACATAAAATGCATCTAAAGAAATCCATCCTCCAACATAGAATAATAAACTGTGTTTTCCCCTCACAGTCAAAACTTAAAGTTTCAGTCAGAATTGACATATGTCAATCTTGACCATAATGTTTGGTTTCAGACCGACATGTTTTGGGCCCAAATTCTCAATTTCATCATCTTCATATGAACTAATATTCCCTCATGGTTGGAATTTCATGAAAACATAACCATTAAAATAACATATAAGTAAGTCAATCCTATGCCATTTGGGTTCCTATCACTTTATGTTCTCCTCATGCTAAAATAAGAAAAAAGGCACTTACTACTCCCTAGAAAATGAAGTAACTAATGAAAATCCATTATGGAAGCACTCTCTATAGGTCTAAAATATCCTCCCAAGTCTAGGAGTCTCCACCTTATTTCCACAAGAAAGTAAAGTGACCCTTCCCAAGTATTTGAGCAAGTGTGAAATTCAAGCAAGACATTGTCAAAACACAGTTGTCAAGTTCAAATTGCACTACAGTAGATATCACATGCTAGGAGACCGACATGTAGTTTGAGTCCTCTTAAGAGTAGTGGTGACGTTGGTGGTGCTCTGGGGTCCCTATAACCCACCTAGCTCTTTTTTAGGAACTCCATATTGTACTACAAGGTTTTGATATGAGTTTATAGAGCCATTATAAAGGTGTGTGAAGAAGATTGACATACACAAACAATCATTTTGAGGTAGGTGAAGCACTCAGGAATTTACAGGCCCAAATTCTAAGTAGGGCTAAGATTGCATAGTAGGGTCAACATTGTATGGACGGTCTTGACCTATTTCTACAGTTTTACCTAGATCTAGTGATGTAGGAGCATCACGGAAGTGGAGCATCGCGATAATTTTCTTCCATAAGGGAGAGTTAAATATAGATTTGTAAATTTAATTGTGTAACTATTATAATGTCGGCAAAAAGTTAGTTAACAATAAATTGGTCAAATAAAGTATGCACGCCTTTTCATCATTAGGGGTATAAAAATAGGTTTCAACAGATTACTATCTTGGTATTTCGTTCAGTGAAATATGGGATTATTCGAGTTGTTCTAAAATTGAGGAATTAATTAATAGAGCTGGAATGTAATCTTCCAGTGTGTGTATGGGTACGAAAAGAATTAAGTATTTTCTTGATTGCATTGTATTAGTGTGTTTGTAGGTGTGGTAGTGTATAGATGTGAGTACAAGAAGAATTAGAAGAAGAAGATTCTGTACTTTCTGTAAACCAATAAACAAGAAAATTGAGTTTTGTAGTATCTTTGTGTGTTGTTTATTGATTTAATTATCCCCTCTTGAATCTTCCTTTGGGTATGTATGGTAAAAAGAGCATAGTAATGCTTGATTTGTAGCAATTTTGTGGAATAATTTATAACTTGAATATTAATTCAATGTGTATTGATCTCAATGGTCAATGAATTCAATTTAAAGCTTGAGTATTACTTTTATGCGAAAAACATAGAGAGGGTCTCATATTAAGGAGAGGAGATTCTAGTTCTGATAAGAATAATTAGAATACAAGTATTATATTTATAGAAGGATCTTTGAGAAGATATTACAACCATGCACCATTTTAATGGTATAAAGTGGAAGATCGTGATACTTTGAATTTGGTTTGTACTTTTGGATTGAATATGTTCGGAATTGTTACATTACCTTCCGGCATCGATAGGAAATAAAAGAGAAGGGAGGTCGAACCACTGTTTAACGTGGAAGGTGAGACTTGTATGCATGTGAATAAATATGAATTAGGACGTGAAGCCTACTATATTTGAACAACAGAAGGCTTGGACGGATATTTATCTGGAGCACATCCAAGTATCGGGTGTGCTTAATAATTCAACTCTGAATACAATGCATTGGGTGGATATTTAGGGATGGCCCCGCCCTTTTCAACTGAGACAGGTAAATTTTAGGCCGATGAGTCAAACCCTGTATAAGTTAGTAAAGAGAAAAAAAGGACATTGGGCGATTGAGTCTAAGTACAGTTGACGTCTCATCCAGAGAAAATGACGCCTGAATAAGTATTATCAGAGTCGATTCAGACCTTTGTCTGATTCAATTTGATAATTAAAAGAAATATATACCTCCAAACTCAACGTGGTAATCCGAGAAATTAGCTAAGTTTCAGTTCCATTGGAGTTATAATCTCAGCTGCGAGATCTCAAAGAGATTCCAAATACTAGTATTGCGGAGAACAAGATTTGAGTCGTTTACATGCAAAGGATAATACACAGTCTCCATTCAAATCATGAGCGTATTGTGATTTGGCGTTGAAATCGAAGTAGTGGGAGATATACATTGACGGTGCAGGGGATCCATAGTCGCCTGAGTTTTAATTTGCCCTGGTAGGCGTGACATTACACAGATCAACAAGAAGCCAAGTGATCTCAAGAGTGATCGGGCAGTGGAGTAATTGCATGACAAACAAGAAGGTATCAGTAAAATATCCCTTTCAATCCTGAAGATGTAGTTGTTAACGTGGAGTCCCTATTCAATTCATTGAATGAATTTCTGTTGTAGAAGATTCAGAACTCGTGGTTGAAGAGACGTTAGTTTGAACAATAAAACAAATAGACAATTAAGTGGGATTCAGGTCCAAAATAAACATTGGAACCTACCATGCAAGGAGGAGGAATTCGGGTAAGTACCAGTCCAATATAAATCTAGTTGATTTAGTTGTGAAGGGAAAGTGTGTGCATTTTTTTTTATGCACTAGAAATTCTAAGCTCGTGACATAGGTAAATACAGTGGGCTGAATTCACTGTTTGAAGGAATATCATAACAAATGGAGCATGGAGATCGATTTAAACAATTATTTTGAAGACGTAGAAGGTATTCAAAGTATAGGAGTGCTGCAAACTTTCAATAAACTCAAATTTTATAGAGTCAATAAAAAAATTGCAGGCAAATCGATAACAGTCATGGAGTGGTATAGTTGGATTAGATGAATTACAGAATGTTGAAGGAATTTGTGCAAGAGAAGAAGATGAAGATTCTAGAGGAAGTATCCTATTACCATGGCTATAGGATTCCTAAATGGCTTGAAGAGATAGTTGAGAAGAAACTGAAGAAAACAGAGGAATTAGGGAAAAGGAGGAAAGATGAAGCCCAGAAAAAGAAGTTGACAGAAGAAGAGAGTGTGTTGCAAAGTAAGGTGCAGTTAGTGAAGGAGGTGATGGCTTAAATAAGACAGAAGAGGAAGAAAAAAGAGAATAAAGAGACGAGAAGGAGAAGAGAACAAGAATAAGCTCTCCAGAAGGAGATCAATGAAATAAACCAACAATTAACCTCAATTGAAAGTATGATTAAAAATAGGAAAAAGTAATGGAATGGATGCAGGCTAAAAAGATGCAGATGGCCTATTCAGATGATCAGGAAAAGAAGAAAAAGGCTAAAGGAGAAAATATCCTTGAAGACAAAATTGAAGTTGCAAAGTAAGCAACTGGAACAAGAGTCTCAGATAAGATAGGGAAGAGGTGATCAACACCTTGAATAGATGAAGATGTTGGAGGAAGACAGTGAAGAGGCAATCAAGCCTCAATATTTTGATTCTAATCTTTTGAGTAAATATATGTTTGCAGCTACAAATGAAGAAAAAGAAGGAAGTCAGAAAGATGAAAGGGTACATGATGCTGCAACAATATAATTGGCAAAGGCTCATTGGGAAGCCTTGAGACAAGAAGAAAATCATCCATGTGAAGAATTTTATAGAATATGTTTTTTTGATAATTTTAGCGATAATTTTCTTGATGTGGATGAAGAAGTGTAGGATATGAGGGAGGACCTCAGGAAAGAGGAGAGAATGCCAATGGGATGCATACATGAAGAAGATAAAATGAGACAGACCATTCCTATATTTGATGAGGAAGAAGGGATGGAGTATAGTTAGGAAGAAGTACAAATGATTGAAAAAATGATTTTTGCTGAGCAGGATGAAGGTATACAAGATGATGAAATAAAAGACCAAGAAGAGGTCTTAAATGAAGAAGAGAAATTTTGTGATAAGGAAACTCTAAATGTAGAGTTGTAACAGGTTGTTGAGGTGAACAAGAAACCCATAAAGTGGGTACAGAAGATTTCATATTTGATGAAGATGTAAAATTTCAAAATGATGTTTTGTATGAACAAACACTAGTACTGTTAGATGAATTTACGAAAGAAGAATATGTAAAGTTCCAGGGATTGCAGAAATAAGAAACTCCAATGGTACAAGTTTTGGAACAAGAATTCCATGATTCAGCCATGAAGAATGAGTGGGAACAACTAACAAAGATGAAAGAAGACACCAAAGAAGCTATCATGCCTCACATTTTTATTTTTAATTTGTCATTGTTTGGTGAATGTGCAGGATTACTAGACAAGGAGATACGAGCCATAGAGAAAAGATCCCTTCAATAAATCTAAAACAAGAAGATAAAAATGAATATTGTCATTTGGGAGTGAAAATCATGAAAGATTCAGATATGGGAAAGAAAAAGGCAAAAATATCAATTCCGGAAGCCAATAAAGAAGGAACACAAAAGAATTGAAAGAAGCGAAGGAAATATGCAAAATTTAATTTGAGTAGAAGCTCAAAAACTTTCCCTCCTAGGTAATCTGATGCAGGAGCATCATGGCAGTTTTCTTCCATAAGGGGGAATTAAATTGAAAGAGCAGCTACATATTTACACAGACTACACAGTAATAATACTTATATATATATTCATTCGAGAGTGTTTACATATATATATGATTCAAACATCCTATTCTTAAGCTCAAGCTTCCTATAAAATCTCAACTACATAACCAACCTAGAATCTCTCACACCTATTTTACGGGTGTTCACAGAACCACCAAACCTATTTACATATTAAATATCTATGAGTTGTTAATCAACCAATTCTATTGCATAATAACACACCGTAATTTAACAAACCATCTAGAGTAATAAATAATATTTTCCTAACATTCCCCCCCTTAGTGCGAACACGGGGAAAACTTGCTTTGTACTATAACGTACCGCTATGTAGCCTGCTCATGATCTGGATGGTTTCAAGGATAATACCAACAACCTCTGGATGGTTTTCCAAGTGGTAAACCAACAACTACATAACGGATGGCTTTTAAGGACAATACCAACAACCTCTGGATAGTTTTTCTAGTGGATAACTAACAACCACAATATCATGATGTTGCAGTAGTATCATCGGCTCTCATCACTATCTCACTACAAGGAGTAACATAGGAAAATCTATAAAATATTGTTGCTCATACACATAAGCTGAAAATGGAAATCGAACATTGGATCATGTTCCCCCCTCAATGTGAAATTTCCACTTATTGAAAATGGGAACACTGAAATATAATCACACTGCAAAAAACTGAAAGAAAACTTAACAAACACATGTCACAAAGCTGATATACGGCCCCGTCGTTGGCAACTGATGAGAGCTCGCTGATTGACCTCCAACCTCATGTGCCTCTACCTGTCATTCTGTTTTACTTAGTAAAGAAAATCTTTAGAATTATCATTGTTTTCTTCAACTACTTTTTCTTCCGCATAATCAGATTCATCATCTATGCCCATATTTTCTTCATCCATTTTGATTGTTCCATTTAGAATATCACGAGCTCAAATTTTACAAAATGGAGCTTTATGCCTCTTTTTCTTGCAGTATAAACATTCAATTTCCTCCTTATTTTTGGAGAAATTCTTGTACTTATTTTTTAAGTACAATGCAGTTTCTTCTTCTACATCTTCTTTAGTCCTTTTTCCCTTGGCTAGAAGAGATGATATCATATCTTCCAATGATTGTGAAGGAATATGTCCAAGAGTGAAAACAACATTGCTATATTTGGAAGATAAATTATTCAACAGTTATCACTTTTGCATCTTCATCATCAACCTGAGCTTTGACTTCTACTAATCATCTAGTGAGAGACCTAAAATCATTAATATGACTAGACATTCTAGCTCCTTCGCCCATTTTTAACTTGAACAACTACAATTTAAGAGAAAATGTTGCATTCACTGCTTTAGCACCAAAGGTTTTGTTCAAGTTTTCCCACATTTCATGAGACGATTTCTCAAGATCAACATAGTTTAGCTCATTATCTAAGAGAGAAAGACCCATAATGACTTTTGCTTTATCATCTCTCATTTCCCATTATGTTAATTTATTCAGATCTGTAGGTGTTGGTTCTTTTCCATCTTCTATCCTCCATATATTTTTATTCATCAACTGCATTTGGATCTTCACTTTCCAAGTATGAAAATTTAGCCCATTGAATTTTCTAGAGGGACTTCCATTGTGAGATGGAGAAAAAATATCTAACAACACTTTTGACAAGACAATAATACCTTGAAAAATGATGACGACTCTGACTCTTTTGATGAATTTCGATAATGACAATTAAAAAATCCTAAAATCACCTCTATGAATTTGAATTTAACGACCTATTATTCACTTAAATGCATTTTGATGACACAATGATGAAAAATATATTGGTAAACCTATAACAACATGCACTATTTGACAACAACTTTTTGATGTCGACATTTGATATATTAATTTTGACTTTACACTACTAATAATACAAACATTTAATTTTACATATGAGACAAGAAAATAATCAACAAAAAAACATAAAATATATTCCTAAACATATTAGGAGATTGATGACTCAATAATTAAATTTTATCTATTTGAAAAATGTAACAAACTTATCTTCTAAGCAGTGTCTCGATAGACATAAAGTCAAATGACCTATTTCTACGAAATCAAATATACGAGTCTTCAAAGCATGATGACATGTCTCTTGATAAAGAGATATCAGTTTTCTTTTACGAATGGCATTGAATGGAGTACAATTTACATTTGTTTAAGGAAGATAAGGCACATATGGATAATATAAGACGTATACATGAGTGATGAATAACAAGAAATATACACATATATCATTTAGACGCATCTGGAAGGGACGTGTATGTAGCAGAGATCTGATATGAGTTTGAATAATTCCAAATGTACTTGTTTCACTCGGAATGACTCGTTCCTATAGAAACAGATAAGAGTTAGGTGCTAGGAGGAATACCTGTAGAATGTCGAGATGGTGTGCGCGTACCGTAGAGAAAGATCAGGCTGATTGCGAAGAACTCCTTTTTGTCTTGGAAGGACTACCTGCAAATAAGAACACAAGACCACAAGATTTGATTAAACAATAAATGAGGAAACTGCCTTGGGCCCAAGAAATATAAAACTTCCTTTCGAAGGTGGTCAGTTTCCCTGCTAATATGAATTAACGCAAAAGACTGTAAAGTATCAATTAAATTGTTTCGTTGAACTGGGTAGGGGAAAGGCTGGTTTTCTGGTTTTGATCAGAGGAACCGATGGCGGTTACTGATAGCCGATGCCGGTTACTGATAACCGATACCGGTGGGTTCTAGGATCTTCTTAGTAGCTATGGTGTTTTGTAAGGCTGGTTTATGGATGATATTAGGAAATGGGATGATTAGAAGCAAAAGAATAACAGTTAGATGCAATGACACGTTGGGTAGTAGATTCAGAGATGGATTTAGGAGGACTGAAATTCACAGAGCATAAGAAATGTTATAACAGAGGACATGCAAGATGTGACTTACTGGTTTTGACAAAGATGCAAGTTGATCTCCTTGGTTGTAAACACTTCTGGTATTTCCACTCGTCTCTGCTCTGTCAAGTGAAGATCTGGACTCTGTTCCTCGCTCGCAATGCTCTCTGTTGATCCAGAAATCCTTTGACTGATCTCCAAAAATGAAATTCCGATCCGTTGTTTTTGTTTGGGGAGCCCATTTGTAGGGAACCGATGGCAGTTGCGTAACCGACGGCGGTCGAGTAGGAACCGGCATCGGTAAGGAAAAAGTAGGCTATTTTTAGTAAAATAGCCCACCTTCCCTGCTTTTCTCCCGAGAGATCAGTTGCGGGCTTGGTCAAGTGACTAGAAGGTCGGTTTTGGGTGTGAGAAAGGGGTCATTAGTTATGGGTGTAGGTGTGGACCAAGTTTTAGGTTTTAATTAGGTTAGTTTAGGATCAGGGCTATGTCATGATGAGGTGGCAAAATGAGGTGGCAGGTGAGGTGATGTGGATTTATCACTTACAAGGTAATTAATAAATAATTGTGCAAGGTTTAGGTAATGAGGTTAGGTTGCGAAATGGGATGCGGGTCACAAGGGGTCGTAAGACACGAATTTGGTGTCTACATTAGCCCCTTATTGTCGTGTAGCTTGTTCTGTAAAGCTGCGCGGACAATAATATGAAGTGGTTTCTCATGTTAAGGATATAGGTAATCCCCCTCAAATCTATCGCAGATTGAGTGAACGGGAAATCAGGGATAGGGTTGATAAAGGGTACATGTTGTAGAGAGGATGGTAAGGTGGTGGGGTAGGTCCAAGGAAGCAGACGCATGTTGAAATGCAATAGTACGACGAGGGTACATGATTTGACAAGCAAACCAGCAATGTGTAGGCAAAGGTCGATAGTTTATCCAAACAAGGGTGATATAATCCTGGTATCCAAGGCATAGGAAGTAGCTCCAGGGTATATAACAGGTGAGGTACAGGAACGTTTAGGCATGTTCGGCAGTACCAAATGGTTGGTTTGGTTGAGATAAACGTCACGGTCTAGGTCTAGGCAAAGTTGGTCGACAGATCAAGTCAAGGACCCTAATCATGCTAAAACACGAACAGGTGAGCTCGATTGAACAAAAGGTACATGATGGATGGATAAAATAAAACGTTGAT
Source organism: Taxus chinensis (assembly GCA_019776745.2). Lineage (NCBI taxonomy): Eukaryota > Viridiplantae > Streptophyta > Pinopsida > Cupressales > Taxaceae > Taxus > Taxus chinensis. Next base: position 380,018,646 of record CM034148.1, read on the forward strand.
TGTGGGTATGGTATTGAAGTGATACGGCCTTGGGTCGGGCCAAGTGGTTGGGTTGTGGCCCTGGGTCAGGTCATAAGGGTAGAGTGAGGCCTTGGGTCAGGCCAAATTGTTAGGGCGAGGCCTTGGGTGGGGCTGGATAGGTAGGTTGAGGCCTTGGGTCGGGCCAAATGGTTAGGGCGAGGCCTTGGGTCGGGCCGGATGGGTAGGTTGAGGCCTTGGGTCGGGCCAAATGGGTAGGTTGAGGCCTTGGGTCGGGCCTAATGGTTAGGGCGAGGCCTTGGGTCGGGCCAAATGGGTAGGTTGAGGCCTTGGGTCGGGCCGGATAGGTAGGTTGAGGCCTTGGGTCAGGCCTAATGGTTAGGGCGAGGCCTTGGGTTGGGCCGAATGGGTAGGTTGAGGCCTTGGGTCGGGCCAAATGGTTAGGGCGAGGCCTTGGGTCGGGCCGGATGGGTAGGTTGAGGCCTTAGAGGCTAGGTAGGTCGGGCCGTTAGGGACTAGAGGCCTTAGGTCGGGCCGATAGGTAGGTTGAGGCCTTGGGTCGGGCCTAATGGTTAGGGCGAGGCCTTGGGTCGGGCCGATGGGTAGGTTGAGGCCTTGGGTCGGGCCAAATGGTAGGGCGAGGCCTTGGGTCGGGCCAAATGGTTAGGGCGAGGCCTTGGGTCGGGCCGGATGGGTCGATGATCACGATCATCACCTAGTTCGGGATGAGGCGTGAGGGTCTAAATAAATGTTATCGCAAGGTATAAGAATAAATAAGAGTACCGACCTGCGTGTCGATGATAGAGAAGATGTATTTGTTTAACATCTAAATAAAACGAGATATGTATGTTGATTTGAGTTATAATAATAAGAATGTTTTCGTTTTGACTTTCGGTGTTTTGAAAAAAGGATAAAGAGGAATTTGATGAAATAAAAATACACAAAAATATTTATATTTACCATACATGATAGGTTATGGTAGGGGATGGTCGAGCTAACCTTGGGAGACCCCATGTCTCCGAAGTGCTGCCTACATAGCCCATTGCACAAAGCAAGGAGGGGCCTCAGACCGATGTAGTTCTCCCTTAGGATCAGGGAGAGGCGAATTCAGGCAATTTGGTACGGTTTAGGCAATTGGTTGGTTGGTAAAAATATTAAGATTGGTAAAGGTAAGGTTGATGGTGTTGGTAATGAATTGGTGATGTTGTAAAAGGTATAAGGGAAGCGAAAGTTAACCTACCCAAGTAGAAGGGAACCATGTCCTGATTAAGGTCAACACACAATCCTAGATGCGAGGCAAAGCAGAAAGAGTGCTCCGTAGGTGAAAAGAGCTAAACAAACCACACAACGTAGAACGAGCTTGGAGCCCTAGGTACCGTGCATAGACGAGAAGTCAATAGGTGAAAAGAGTTGTGTGATCACAATATATCGAGCGTACATTACGTCCCTTGAGTTGAAACAAATGGTGAGGTGAGGTGGATGGTATAGCTGAGGTGCAGAGAACTTATTACAAAGTGAGTGTTCTGACGAAAGAGAACCTACCCTAAATAGACAAGTCCATGACTCAAAAGTCCTTTTGAATGAGGCTTTTATTTTATTGAATGTAGACTGATCGATGCGGGAAGTCTACAAGGGATATTGATTGTATTATTCTTGAGGTCTTCACGAAGCTGATCGATGCGAGAAGCTTCTGCTAGAGGCTGACTGTGTATAGCTGTCCTTCGAGGGAGCAGTCTATTTGTAGTAGCAGATATGATTTTAGTGCATAGCTGTCCTTCAGGGGAGCAGTCTATAGAGAATAGCAGCAATAATTTGGCATATAGCTGTCCTTCGAGAGCAGTCTATATTTAATTTAGATGACTAGATGTTCTTTTTAGCGTGAAACATCTAGTTTAGTAGGAAGTTTGACTCAAGAAAATCCCATAAGAATACGGCTTATCTTAATTCTTTGAAGTCATGGACTAGACTAAAAAGGGAAAGGCGTCGTCAAGGGGAGGTGAGAATCAAACTATGTGAGCTTGATTGTTATTATGAGGTGTAGGAAACAGAGTGTATGTAGTGGTAAGTGAGCTCAAGGGACGAGCGGCAGGTAGATAAGAAGTGATATAACACTAATTTCAACAGTAGAATGGTCGAAGATGCAAGGCATTAAGGGGTTCAGGCTCAGGTTTACCATTAAGCGAAGCTAAACGATAAGTGCCTGATCCATAGGTGTGAGTGATTATATAAGGCCCAATCCAATTGGGAGAAAATTTTCCACGTTTGCTCTTTTCTAGTTTGGTGACATGTTGATTCTCTTTGAGGACAAGATCACCAACCTTAAAAGTACGCTCATGAAGTCGCTTATCATAAGCACGTTTGATGCGTTTTTGATAGATTTGAAGGTGATCAAGAGCTGTAAGACGACGTTCGTCAAGAAGCTCCAATTGGGCTAACCGCTCTTGACGGAAATCATCGTTGGTGAGAATATCCTGAAGAGATATTCTAAGGGAGGGTATTTGTATTTCGAGAGGCAAAACAGCCTCGGTACCGTATACCAAAGAAAAAGGTGTGGCATTAGTAGAGGTACGAATGCTAGTACGATAAGCCCAAAGGGCAAAGGGAATGTGATCGTGCCAATTTTTGCCGGAGTCATTGACAACTTTCATGAGGATTTTGGTTAGGGTTTTATTAGAAGATTCAGCCTGACCATTGGCCTGTGGATAGTAAGGTGATGAGAAACTAAGTTTGATACCAAAGTTGTCACAAAGGTCTTGTAACAACTTGTTTTTAAAAGATTTACCATTATCTGTTATTAGGCGATGAGGAATACCAAAACGACAGATAATGTGATGGTTAATGAATTCGACAATTTTTTCTTTTTTGATTGAAATGAGTGGAATAGCCTCCACCCATTTTGTGTAATATTCGGTCGCTGTGATTATCCAACGGTGACGTTGTGAAGAGGTCGGGTGAATCTCACCAATAAGGTCTAAACCCCATTGTGAGAAGGGCCAAAGATCTCGAGCGACCTGGAGCGGGTGGCTAGGAGTATGTTGAAGGTTGGCATGTTGCTGACACATAACACAACGCTTAACATATTCGTAGCAGTCGTTATTGAGAGTAGGCCAATAATAACCAAGGCGAAGGATTCGTTTGGCCACGGCAAGGCCGCTAAAATGTCCACCACAAATACCGTCATGGACCTGTTGGATGGTATGAGTGGCCTCCGCGCCAGTTAGACAGCGAAGGAGGATGCCATCAAAGCCACGTTTATAGAGGAGTCCCCCCATGACAACATAACGCGAAACACTTTTAAGAAAAGCACGTTTGCCGTTACTAGTAAGGTCAGGTGGGAGGACAGAGATTGTAAGGTAGTCGTGAAATTGGTGGTACCAGGTATCCTGCGAACTAGTAGACACAGTATTTATCGTACAAACTACCGGGGTTGAATAGGATGGGACAAAAAGTTGTTGGACCACGACGAATAATTCAGAGTCAGTTGGTGCGGCGGGAATTTGCGAGGCTAAGCAAGCCATAGTGTCCGCAAATTTGTTAGTGGAGCGTGGAATGGTTTGTATAGAATAGTGAGTAAATAAGGCTAGAAGTGAATCCACGTAGTGTTTGTATTTTTGAAGTTCCTCATTTTTGCATTGGTAGACGCCCATAACTTGATTGACTACCAATTGAGAGTCGCCAAAAATGTTGATAGATTTGATGCCTAAGTGTAACGCAACTTGGAGACCCAGAACAAGGGCCTCGTATTCCGCTGTATTATTAGTGCAAGGGAAATCAAGCCGGAATGAAAGAGGCATAGGTTCAGCGTCGAGAGGAATGAGAACAACGCCGGCTCCTCCGCCGCGCTGGCATTTAGATCCATCGAAGAAGAGGGTCATTTGATACAACTCTTCCCGGAGTGAAAGAGTGGCGATGAGTTCGTCGGGGAAGGTAAAATTGGTAAATTGTTCCCCAGGTAAAGGGGCCTCCGCAAGTTGGTCTGCAAGAGTTTGTCCTTTGATTGACTTCTGTTGTACGAATTCAAGGTCAAGGTCAGCGAGGAGCATAAGCCATCGAGCGATACGTTGGTTTAGATGCGGTTTGGCGTACATATAATGAATGGGGTCTGTGTTGGTGATGACAAAAGTTTTGTGATTCAGGAGGTAATGTCAGAGTTTGGTGGCTACAAATGATAGGGCAAGGCACAATTTTTCTACATGTGTATACCTAGTCTCATAATCCACGAGGGTACGACTTATATAATAAACGGCCTGTTCTCGTCGTGCCGAATCCCGATGTGCGAGCATAGCACCTATAGCATGGTCAGTGGCGGAAAGATAAAGGTAGAAAGGGCGGTCGTCCTGGGGTGGGATAAGCACGGGTGGCTGCAAGAGATAGGATTTGAGAGCTTCGAAGGCTTGGTGACACTCCTCACTCCATTGAAAGGCAATGTCCTTTTTAAGAAGGTGATGAAAAGGTTGACACCGATCCGAGAGTTGGGAGATGAAACGTCGGATAGATTGGAGCTTACCTTGTAAACTACGCAATTGTTTGAGATTTTTGGGTGGGGGCATTTCTAGGATAGCTTTGACTTTAGATGGATCGACCTCAATGCCACGCAAAGAGACGATAAAGCCAAGAAGTTTTCCCGAAAGAACACCAAAGACACATTTCTTTGGTTGAAGGCGGACAGAATATTGTAACAGGCGATCAAAAATAATGGTTAAAACATCGAGATGTTCACTACGATGTTTAGACTTGCCGAGAAGATCGTCGACATAATCTTCAAGGATAGTGTGCATAATGTCATGAAAAATGTAGGTCATAGCCCGCTGATAGGTAGCACCAGCATTCTTAAGGCCAAATGGCATGACACGATAACAGAAGGTTCCCCAAGGAGTTATGAAGGCAGTTTTGTGTTGATCGGCAGGGGCAACCAAAATTTGGTTGTATCCTGAAAAGCCATCCATGAGAGAGAGCATCTCATGACCTGCAGTTAGATCAACAAGTTGGTCAATGCTAGGTAAGGGGAAGTCATCCTTAGGGCAAGCGAGGTTAAGATCCCGGAAATCTGTGCATATCCGAAGTCCCCCTGTCGCTTTAGTGACAGGTACGATGTTAGAAATCCATTGAGGATAGTCAATAGGCAAGATGAAGGAAACAGAAAGGAGTCGTTGGAGCTCCTCTTTGACCAAGAGAGCAATGCGTGGATGCATTTTTCTCAATTTCTGTTTGACTGGTTTGGAATCGGGGTTTAGGGTGATGTTATGGACGGCAATGGTAGGATCAATTCCTGGCATGTCAGCGTAAGACCATGCGAAAGCTTGGTTGCGAGCACGGAGAAAGGTAGTAAAGGCGGCTTGTTCTGATGTGTTAAGGGATTGTCCAATCTTCACAATGTGAGGATCCTCCTCCGTGTGGATGTTGATTTCTATAGTAGATTCGTTCAGCATGGTTTGGGTTTCAGATGGTAAGGCTCGTTGAATATAAGAATCATCCGCGCCAAGGTAAGTGAGGATGGAGTCATCATCCTGGCATTCAACAACATTAATCAAAGGCGAATCCTCTTCGATCATGTCTGGATACAGAAGGGGAAGAGAAGATGGGTCCTCATTATCGCGTTGATAAGTGAGAGGACCTATGAAGATAGCATTTATGAAAAAAAAAAGTTAGGAGGGATGGATTCAGGGTCTATAGATTCTGTGGGTGATGATGGCAAAGTGGGTGATGATGGTTTGGTAGGGGCGACGTCTTCTTCTTCCAGGATACAGCTGACAGGAGGTGTCTCCTGTGTAGGTGTTTCGGGAAAACCGAGACCACTGCGATCATTATGTTTACGGGTAGTCACGGGAATGAGTGTATGTCGGCCTTGTTCGTAAAGGCCAAAACCAAAGCCTTTCCACGCACAGCGAGTCAAGAAGGTGAGGGCGAAACGACGATTTGTCAAGTATTGAAAATCAGATTGGAAGGGAACCACACCAAGAGGAGGTTCAGGGGTAATGGAGGATGCGTCAACACCCCCATACGTTAGGTTAGTGCGGCAATGGGGTGGTCCGTAAGAGATTACCTCCCCCACGCGACGGTCGTAGGTGGGATGTGCATGTAATTGTCCGTACTCCTGCGGGGTAGGGAAAGAACTAACGTTATATAGGCGGTACTCCCCCAGCGTAAGGCGCTGAAAAACATCTACTAAGGGGTCGGAGGTTGGAATGTTAGCTGCGGGAAGGGAAGTGGTTTTTGCGATGGTGGTTTCATCAGTTGAAGGCGTAGGCGCGGTTGAGGTGGATGGTTGAGGTACATTTGAAGAGGATGGTTGGGTTGAATGTATGGGTGTCTTGATTGGTATAAGCACATCGTTAGGGCGGTATAACATATTGCAGGTTTTAAAGGGGGGAGGGTCAGCTTTTACGGTGTAGGACTTCCCCTCGTACTCAAATTTTATGCATCTATGTAATGTTGAGGGAACGCATCCCATGGCTCGGATCCAAGGACGACCCAGCAATATATTATATTGGAACTCTCCCTCCAAGACATAGAAGAGTTCGGGTAAAGTACGTGGTCCTACCCGAATGTTGAGGATCACGGTGCCTAAGGTAGAAGTAATAGCGTCATTGAATGACCGCAACATGATGGGGTTGGCACACATGCAACTAGAAGGGATATTCATTTGTTGGAAGGCTTTTGAAGAGATGATGTTTAGGCTAGCACCCCCGTCAATCATAACACGACGTACCCGAATGTCCCGGATGTAAGCTGAGATGAAAAGAGCAGGGTCAGGATCTTCTGTACCAAAGTCAACAATTTCGTCTTCGGAGAAACTGACTGCAGCAGCTTGTTGTACAGAGACAGAAGTGGTTGGGGCAGTGGGTTGTTTGGTGAGAGAAGCAACGTGATTGGGTGTTAGAATGGAGGCGACAGGCAGGGTTTCATTAGGTAAAACCTCTATCCCTTGAAGGATCTCAACGAGAGCTTGTCGATGAGATTCAGAAGTCTGAATGAGATCATACAGTGTCATTTTTACGGGCGATTGGTGAAGCTGTTTAATCATATTTCGGTGGGCAATGCCATTAGAGACGGGATAGGCGGGTCCGCGAATGACCACTTTAGGTGGTGGTGCAATCGGGATGTTTGACGGAGAAAGAGATGCCGCAGGTGTGTTTTCTTTTGCTTTCCCATTGTTTTTCTGCCCTCGAGTAGCGACACTAATCATATTAATCTCGTAGACCTGAGATGAGGAAGATGGTTGGGATAACTCATGGTCTTCAAGAGGTGGGGTTGTAATAATGATAGATCTTGGTGAGGCGGGGACAGATGGTATAGGAGAGGGAATGGAAACTAAAGGTCTCTCCCTTCGTAAGTTGTCTTTCTTAATCTTTCTATCCGGGAGAGGTGACTGACGAAGGATGGTTTTTAGAGCTTTGCATCCCTCCACATCATGTCCTGGTGTGCGGTGATAAGCGCAGATTTTAGACTCATCGTAACCCATAGGTCGGGGTTTAGACGGGTCATAAGGTCTAAGTGGAGGTAGGGAAATGGTCGCATTCTCCACCAACATAGCAAGGATTTTGGCGTAAGATCCTTTGAGTGGGTCAAAATCGGAAGAGGATGAGGGTATTGGTTGTGCGGGTTTTGGTAATGTTTGGGCGTGGTTGGTTCGCACGGGTGGTGGTTTAGCCGAGGGGTGTTGATACGTGGTTTTCACTAAACGTGATTTCTTTGGCGCAGAAGCTATGTTGGATGATGAGGCCGTAGATGATGTGGTATCAGAAAACAACCACGGGGAAATAGGAGTGACCGAAAACAAATCTTTTGATGATGGAATTTGTTTAGGGTTGATAGGTGGACAGGATACGCGGAGTGACGGTGTTGCTATACCCTGGAATTTCTGTATGGGTGCGGAAGGCGTAGGTTGTTTTGAAGAAAACGCAGGAGGTATGATATATTGATGTAAGGTAGAGGGATGGGGTCCCAATATGGAAGGTAGGTATGACGATGATGGTTTTGATTGTGATAGGGGCACGGATTGAGTTTGTCTCCTAGGTGGCGGGACGGATTTATTTTTGGATAGATCGAGTCGCTTAGGCGGGTGCATTAGACTGGGCATTGGTGAGGTCCCAAGCGTAGGGGAAGATCTGGTTAAGTTGATAGAAGTGGACGGGGCATTTGGTAGAGGTGAGGGGGGTGAAGGTGAGAACAGGGGCATTTTAAGCTTCTGTAAACACTTCGGGTATATGGTGGAGACATCAGGATCAGTCATTTGCATTTGAGTAGAAAAAGGGGTACTCAAACGTTCCCATAGGGCCTGTCTATCTTCTGTGGAATGACAGTCCTCACGTGTGAATATGAACTTTTGTACGGAAGAACGACGGGTTGTGATTCCAGTCCACTGTGGGTGTGACACAGGAGGTAGATGAGGCACTGTATCAATAGATGTTAAGAGGTCAACCGGTCGTTGAAAAGATTTAGGCGATGAGGGACTAATAGGTAGGAGGGCGTGTTTGAGGGGATCTGTCATGTTTAAAGAATGTGGTGATGTCAGTGTAAGAGATTTCTCATCTAAGGATGTCAAAAGGAGTGGCGAGCCTTCCTCTTGTGCAGCAAGAGCGGTAGAAGGGGACGTTTGGGAAATAGATAAATTAGATAACATCCGCTCACAGTCTTGTAGGGATGTGGTGTAAGAAGACTCATCGATGAGAAGAGAAGTCCGGGCAGTTAACTCTTTTATGGGTAAAGGAATGATTTCACTTTGGCTTGATGGTGGTGAAGGAGGTTCAGACTCCTGTGTTGGTGGAGAGGCTTGATTCAAAATTTTTTCAATAGAGGCTTTTGGCTGAGAATCGAAGACTGCATGGATCTCATGAACACTCTCCTCGGCTAAGATATCTTGGTTTACGTTACTGTTGGACGAGTGATTCGGGAATGGCTTGTTGAAAATTTTCAGATTTCGGTTAGCAGGGGCGTTAGGATTATCGAGGGCTATATCCCCCGCATCAACCATTTCCTGCACTATGTTTTTCAACATCTTGCAGTTCTCATGACTGTGTCCCTTCACGCGGTGGAAGTTACAGAAGTCATTTTCTTTGTACCAGGAAGGTATGGCGCGAGTGGAATCAAACCCGGAATGAGGTTTAACAGGAGGTAAGGTAATGGCTCCTGCTTTGAGCAATTTTTCCAATATCACACCATATGTTTCTCCCAAGGGAGTGTAGTTGATGGGTTCTGCTTTATACTTATAAGTGGTTTTTGGCGGGGTATTAGACGGTGGTTGGGATTTGACCATCACCGCGTGGACAGCTCCTTTTGATTTAGAAGAAGTGGATGTGTGAGGAGTGGCGGTATTTGGTTTATTGATAGAATCAGGAGTTCGGAAATTGGGGTTTTTGTTACGCAACCGCAATTTCTCCTCTTCTAAGGCTCGAATTTCTAATTTTCGGGCCATAGTAAATGCCTCGTCGAATGTACGGAAAGTTTGAATTTGGAGGGTGGGGGAGATGTGCTTAGCGCAGGCCCGCGTAAACAGTTCGATAAGTTCGGTTTGAGGTAAGGCATACGTAAGTTGGTTGATAAGGCCCCGCCATCGTCCAACAAAATCTGCGATAGATTCGTCCTCAAATTGTCGGATGGCATAGAGGTCGGTGATAGATACTTTCTTGGCAATGTTAATGGAGAAATGATCCAAGAAAGATTGGGCTAGCTGGTTAAAAGAAAAGATCGAGTGCTGGGTTAAAGCACTGTACCATTCCAAGGCGGGTCCTGATAAGGACATGGGAAAGGTGCGGAGTAACAAGGCATCATCATGGGTGATCAAATAACAAGCGTGTCTAAATGATCGCAAGTGTTGTTGAGGATCCTCTTTACTGTTAAAACGAGTAAATTTTGGCAACTCCCATTGAGGAGGATATGAATGAAGGGGGACAGAAGGGTGAATGGGCTCCCGACAAACTTGCTCGTATGTCAAGGCGCTACGACTTCCTGAAACAGAAGCCTCCAGGTTTTGCATTTTGTCCATCATTTGTTTAATTAGATCAGTAGTTGGATGAGATGATGGTGGGATTGTGATAAACGGAGGCAAATTGGGCCAAGGACCACCGCTAGACACTGGTGGGGTTAAGTGTTGGTAAGGTGTGGAGGATGAATATGTTGAGGCAACTGAATAGGGATGTCCCAAATAGGATGTTGAGGTCACTGGATACGTGTATGGGAGTGAGAAGGTAGGCGGAGCTTGAGAAGGAAAGCTCGTGTGGATAGGTGGCAGAGAGCAAGTCATGAACGGAGCAGTCTGCAAGAAAGATGAGGTAGGGGCATTTGGTGGTAGTGATATGTGGGGTCCAAGATTAACCAAAGGAAAGCTAATCGGGGTCGTATGAACCTCTGAAGCCGTCGGATTGGGAGACGGGGCTAGAGATGCAGGAAGTAAGGCAGTGTTATCAGGAGGAGTGGGAGCTAAATGAGCAGCTATACTAATAGGCATGCCAACAAGGAGCTGACCATCAGGCGTACGGTCAGGGGCATGAGACAAATAGTATTGTACAGCGCTGGGATTAGCATCCAGAAATTTGGAAAAGTCCTTGTCTCCTACAGGAATTTGGGGGATCTCACTGGTGTCCGTAGGGTTCCCTATAGAATGTGAAGGGGGTGATTCAGGCAAAGACACAGAGCAGGCATGTGAAACCATGGCGGCGGCTTGCTTCTGAGTGATGACAACCATGGACAAGAACACACAGGAAAGTTTCAATCTATCAAGAACAAAAACAACCTCAGAATGATGAATTTGGCAGGTTGCTGGTTTGTCAGGGGCTGATGAAGACAGTAACCGATATCGGTTTAATAACCGGTGTCGGTCAGAGAGCAGACGACGTCGGTCAGTTAACCGATGCCGGTGTCAAAATTCTAGGATAAGAAGATATAAAAGGCTGCTAATTTGATTTTTAGCAACGTTGAGTATATTTGTCAACTTATTGATCACAGAAGACAAAGTATGATAGAGAAAACATAAATTTGAAAACAAGCAAGATGCACACACAAATCCAGAGACTAATCCTAGGGTTAATTTTAGTTATCGTGGGCTTATGCCTTTAGACGTAAGATGATGTCAGAATCCTAAACAACAAGACCTAGGGGAAATGTCAAGTTTGTTTTGGCTTAGAAGGTTACCTCAATCAGGCGGAGGAATACCGCGGAAAAGGGGGGATGTTTGAGCTGTTGTGTTAATTGTGAAGTGATTCGGTATGTGTTGTGCAGTGAAACTAGGGTTAATTTCCTGTCAATACCGTGGATATCACCCCCACGTGTACGACCTGTTACTTAATCTATGTTCACTAGAATTGAAGAACAACAAGCAGGAATGCAATGCATGTGTTTTAAACCTAAATCGAAAATTATGTTCGATGAAGCAAGAGAGATGACTTTCACTAATGCGAAACTAGGAAAGCAAGACAAATTCTTTACGAAATATATAACAAAAGCAGCAACAGCAAGTATGCTTCCTAAAATGAAAATAATCAAGAGAAAGAAACCCAAAATGGGTCCCACCGGGTGTGCCAAAATTTTTCACTCGGAATGACTCGTTCTTATAGAAACAGATAAGAGTTAGGTGCTAGGAGGAATACCTGTAGAATGTCAAGATGGTGTGCACGTACCGTAGAGAAAGATCAGGCTGATTGCGAAGAACTCCTTTTTGTCTTGGAAGGACTACCTGCAAATAAGAACACAAGACCACAAGATTTGATTAAACAATAAATGAGGAAACTGCCTTGGGCCCAGGAAATATAAAACTTCCTTTCGAAGGTGGTCAGTTTCCCTGCTAATATGAATTAACGCAAAAGACAGTAAAGTATCAATTAAATTGTTTCATTGAACTGGGTAGGGGAAAGGCTAGTTTTCTGGTTTTGATCAGAGGAACCGATGGCGTTTACTGATAGCCGATGCCAGTTACTGATAACTGATGCCGGTTACTGATAACCGATACCGGTGGGTTCTAGGATCTTCTTAGTAGCTATGGTGTTTTTTAAGGATGGTTTATGGATGATATTAGGAAATGGGATGGTTAGAAGCAAAAGAATAACAGTTAGATGGAATGGCACGTTGGGTAGTAGATTCAGAGATGGATTTAGGAGGACTGAAATTCACAGAGCATAAGAAATGTTATAACAGAGGACATGCAAGATGTGACTTACTGGTTTTGACAAAGATGCAAGTTGATCTCCTTGGTTGTAAACACTTCTGGTATTTCCACTCGTCTCTGCTCTGTCAAGTGAAGATCTGGACTCTGTTCCTCGCTCGCAATGCTCTCTGTTGATCCAGAAATCCTTTGACTGATCTCCAAAAATGAAATTTCGATCCGTTGTTTTGGTTTGGGGAGCCCATTTACAGGGAACCGATGGCGGTTGCGTAACCGACGGCGGTCGAGTAGGAACCGGCATCGGTAAGGAAAAAGTAGGCTATTTTTAGTAAAATAGCCCACCTTCCCTGCTTTTCTCCCGAGAGATCAGTTGCGGGCTTGGTCAAGTGACTAGAAGGTCAGTTTTGGGTGCGAGAAAGGGGTCATTAGTTATGGGTGTAGGTGTGGACCAAGTTTTAGGTTTTAATTAGGTTAGTTTAGGATCAGGGCTATGTCATGATGAGGTGGCAAAATGAGGTGGCAGGTGAGGTGATGTGGATTTATCACTTACAAGGTAATTAATAAATAATTGTGCAAGGTTTAGGTAATGAGGTTAGGTTGCGAAATGGGATGCGGGTCACAAGGGGTCATAAGACACGAATTTGGTGTCTACAGTACTCAAAATTGTGACAATTCACATGCTCAAATCATAAAACCCCAAAATAATATTTGAATGTGAACGCATGAAGTCATATCATTGTCCCTTACTTATAGTGCACAAATCTTGTTAGACGCAAAATAAGGTCGGAAATTTTTTCTTGAAGTCCGTATGGAACTGCACACATGAAGAGTGATTGTCGGGTGGATTTTTGGTATAGATTCAAACACTAAGATGATCAAATCTTGAATAATATGAAGCACAAACGATTATCTTTGTATGATGTCATTTGAAACTTTTCAAACCCCCTCAATCACCTTCCACACAGCTACAAAAAAATTACTATCTTTATGTGATGGCATTTTTCTGTTTCTACGTATCTCTAATGCATTCTTACTCTAGATTAATAACTGCAAAACAAAGGTCTCTCATCTCACTTTGATGTCAAATGAAAGAGCAACTACATATTTACACTGAATACATAATAATAATACTTCTATTTATTCATTCGAGAGTGTTTACATATATATAGGATTAGGACATCCTACTCTTTAGCTCAAGCTTCATATAAAATCTCAACTACATAACCACCCTAGAATCTCTCACACCTATTTTACAGGTGTTCACACAACCACCAAAACTATTTACATATTAAATATCTATGAGTTGTTTATCAACCAACTCTATTACATAATAACACACCATAATTTAACAAACCATGTGGAGCAATAGATAATGTTTTCCTAACATAAATAAATATTTGTAAATGTAATTGTGTAACTATTAAAATATCGGTAAAAATTCAATTAGCAATAAATTGGCCAAATAAAGTATGCAGGACTTTTCATCATTAGGGGCAAAAAATTAGGTTTCAACAAATTACTATCTTTGTATTTCATTGAGTGAAATATAGGATTATTCAAGTTGTTCTAGAATTGGGGAATTAATTAATAGAGGTGGAATGTAATATTCATGTGTGTGTATGGGTACAGAAAGAATTAAGTATTTTCTTGGTTGTATTATATTAGTGTGTTTGTAGGTGTTACAGTACAAATATGTGAGTACAAGAAGAATTAGAAGAATAAGATTGTGTACTTTCTGTAAACCAATAAAGAAGAAAAGTGAGTTTTACAGTGTCTTTGTGTATTGTTTATTGATTTAAGTATTCCCTCTTGAATCCTCCTTTGGGTATGTATGGTAAAAAGAGCACAATAATGCTTGATTTGTAGGATTTCTATGGAATAATATATTACTTGAATATCCATTATGTGTGTATGGATCTTGAGAGTCAGTGACTCTAATTTAAAGATTGAGTATTAGTTTTATGCCTTATATAGAGAGGGCCTCATATTAAGGAGAGGATATTCTAGTCCTGATAATAATAATTAGAATACAAGTATTGTATTTACATAAGGATATTTAAGAAGATATTACAACCTTGCACCATCTAGTATTAGGTGTTAGTTCTAGCAATGAAGCATTTCTAGAGTAAGATCATCCTGTTCTATCCGGTAGATCACTTAGAATCCTCCATATCCATAAATAATTAACTAAGTTTAATTCCTCCTTTCTATTTTTATAGTTTCAAGATTAATAGTCACTATGTAAAGCGTTATTATGATTTGTGTAATTAATGTCAGAATTTAATTAAATCATAATATGTTATTCTCAAAATAATTCATCTTTTAGAAACTACTCATGTGGTTACAAACACTCCCAAGAATGTTAATCCAACTAGAGGTATTCATATTACGGAAAAAAATGGAGATAGATCTAATGTGAATCAAACACATGTGCTCAATCTAATAGATGATGAGGGATTCATAGAACTAAGGAATAAGAAAACCCAGTGGAAAGCTTATTCAGAACACCAGTTCCAGAAGGCTAAGCTCTATCTTCAAGCTGAAAAATTTTTATCCTCAAAGAAACTGGATAATCTGCTTAAGGAAGTTGTCATGGAACATATCCCGTCAAAAGAGATGGATAGAAGAAGCCTCAACAAATCTATGGATCTGTTTTCTAATCCATTTGAAAATTTATTAGAAAGTGAAAATGTTTTTTTGACAACTAGAAATGAAAAACAACAAGAATTTAACAATATTCATAACATTATCTAGGAATTTGTCTCTACTCAAACATATTTTCTCTCTAAATTGAATGAATTAGATAAGGGGGGCCCTAATCAATATGAAAATGAGACTTCTCTGAAAACCCCTTTCAAACAAGAAACATCCAAGGTGACACCAAAAGAGAAAAATACTGGCTCTGGGTGACCCTCCAAGAAGGTTACAAGGAAGAAACAGAGTCAAAGAGATATAGAGATGGAACCCAATCTAAACTCGATATATAGAGCTTTAGAAGAACTAAGAACCAAGTGGTCAAATGAATATTATATCATGGAATGTCAGGGGGTTGAATAACCATGTTAAAAGGAGGATGATAAAGGATTTAGAGGTGATATACAATTTTGACATTTTGGCTTTGCAGGAAACCAAGATGGAGGAGGGTCTTTTCTTGGAAGCTAGTAGAAGGTATTGCAAAAAAATTTTTACGGGTTTTGTTGTTAGTTCGATTGGAACTCCTGGTGGAACGAAAGTTATCTAGAATGAAAAAATCTCAAAGGTACGAAGCTTCTTAGTATAAATAACCATATGGATTTGTTATTTCAAGATAAGAAGTCTAAGGAATTTTGGATCTTATCTAATATTTATGCCCCAAATATAAAAGGCAAAAGAAAAATCTTTGGGCTGATCTCTCTAAATTTCAAAATTTTATGAAAGGGACTGAATGGGTGATTTTGGGTGATTGCAATACCCCTTTATGTGCGAGGAAAAAGAGGGGGGGAAATATTTATTTTACTGAGATCATGAAAGACCTTCAATATTTCATTTCTCTCAACAATCTCATGGATATTTAGCTATGTGGTAGTATATTTACTTGGTATAATAGAATAAAAGGATATCAGTTGATTCAAGTTAAACTTGATAGAGCTCTGACTTCATGGGGATGGTTGAACAAAGAATCTGGTCTTTTCTCCCTTCCTCACATTGGGTCTAATCAAAACCCTATCCTCTGTCAGATCAAGGAAAAAGAGAGGAGCAGGAACCCTTTTAGATTTGAGAAGATGTGGCTTCAAGATGAGGATATTTTTGATTTAGTCAAGGACTAGTGGAATGTGAAAATCAAAGGAACAAATTTGTTCAATATTGTTAAAAAGTTAGCTCACGTGAAGAAAAATATGAAAGGATGGAATAAAATAAGTTTTGGTAATATTTTTGAGAAAAACGAGTGTCTGGGTAATGATATATCATCCCTCCAAGGTAATATGGAATCTTTGGCTGAGGACACTCTCTTGCTCTAACAACAAAAAGAGAAGGAATTATTAGCAGACTATCATAACATTCTTTTGAAGGAGGAATTTTTTTTGGAAATAGAAATTGAGGGTCCAATGGCTCAAAGAAGGTGACAAGAACACACAGTTATTTCATATCTCAACTTTAAAAAGAAGGAGATATAATAGAATTATCTATATCAAGGATGAAGAGGGAGTGCTGATCAATGGCATTAAGGAAATCCAACAAGCTTCTTGTTCTTTTTTCAGCAGGCTTTTGGCTTCTACCAATGCTTCCAAATGCATTAAGGAAGAGCAATTCCTAGATTATATTCCTTGTTTGATTAATGAAGACAACAATATCATGCTTGCCAAAATCTCTTCCATGGAAGAAATTGAATTTATGCTGAAATCCCTAAATCCTGACAAAGCTCCGGGACTGGATGGGTTTCCGAATCTCTCTTTTCAAACTTTCTAGGAGATTGTGAAGGAAGATACTTGCAATACTATTCAATAATTCTTTAAGAATAAAAAGATGCTTCAAGAGTTAAACATCACTTTTCTTGCCTTGATATCTAAGAATCACGATCCTACGGATTTCAGGAATTTTAGACCTATAATCATGTGTAACTGTGTTTATAAAATGTGCTCCAAAATCCTTGCTTTAAGAATTCATCTTGTCTTGTCTTCGGTCATCTCTGACCAATAGGGAGGCTTTGCTATGGGAAGTCAGATCTAGGATGATATAGTCACTATTCAAGAGACCCTTCACTCGATTAAATAAAATAAGAAGGAAGCCATGTTTATTAAACATGATATGAAGAAATCCTATGATAAAGTCTCTTGGCCTTTCCTTCTGAAGGTTCTAACTAGGTTTGGTTTTGGTGAAGACTTCAAGATGATGATTCTTTCTTGTATTTCCATAACTAAGTTCTCGGTCCTAATTAATGGGACCCCTTGTGGATTTTTTAACAGCACGTGTGGATTAATACAAGGTGATACTATTTCTCCCTTTTTTTCATTATCATGGCCAAGACCCTAAGTAGATCCCTTAATAAGGCTTCCTTGGCAGTGAGGATAAGAGGTATTTCTCTTGTTGTTAACTGTAACAATGTTTCTCACCAACATTTTTTTGATGACACTATGTTGGTGGGTGAGGCTTTTGTCTTGGAGGATATGGAATTCAAATAGTTAATGTTTGATTATGAGGAGGCGTCAAACCAATTGATAAATTATGGGAAAAGTTTGGGTTTCTTTATCAACATCCCGAAAAGAAGATGCAATAAAATAGCTAGAATTCTTGGTTGTGTGTCTAAAACCTTCCTGACTAGGTATCTAGGTATGATTATTAGAGTGGAAAAACCTATGAATATTGAATGGAATTTCTTAATTGATAGGTTTTTGAAGAAACTCGAATGCTGGAAAGGTTCTCTATTATCCCAAGTTGGAAAGGTAGTCCTCCTCAAATGCTCGATTCAAAATTTTCCTATTTATATGATATCTATCTACAGGTTACCCTCCTCTATTTCTAGTAATTTTGAGAGTATTCAAAAAATATATCTATGGAATGGCTTAGAACCCAAAGATAGAATTACTGTTATTGCTTGGGAAAAGGTTTGCACCCCTAAAAAACTTGGAGGTGTTGGTATTAGAGACTGGACCAAAATGAATAAAGCAATGTTGTCTAAAATGAGCTGGAGGTTGGTCAAGGAAGAGAGTTTATGGAATTCTATTATCAGAGGAAAATATTGACCAAATATTTTTTCCAATGAATGGTGCTTCTGCATCTAGGATTCAAATGATTCTTGTTTCTAGAAATCGATAAATTGGGAAAAACATGTTGTCTTTGAGGTTAGAAAATGGATGGTTCGAAATGGGTGAATGAATAATTTTTGGGAGGAAAAATGGTTAGGAGAATTTCCTCTTAAGATCATTTACCCCATGGTCTATAGATATTTTTTAGCCAAATATGGGACCAAGGTCAGTGATTATTTCAACTTTGATTAATCCATGGGTCAATGGAAAACTATAGAACTAGATGGTTCTAACAACATTGATATTTCTTCTATTAACAAAAAATTAAGAGGCATTATTGTTAAAAGGAAAGATTAGAAGATGATAGTATTTACTGGTCAAAGGAGGACGGTGGAATTTTCTTGGTTCGAAGTTCCTACAACTCCTTTTCTGATGTGGGGGAAACTAAAAAATTCAATTGGGGAAGTGTTTAGGTTAAAGATTTAATCCCCAAGATCAATATGTTTTGGTGGTTTATTATCCATGATAAGATTCTAATTGTCAACAACCTAAACAAGAGAAATTTCCATATGGTTAACAGGTGTGTGTTGTGTGAGAGTGAGTGTGAAGACTCCTCACACATTTTTCTTAGGTGTCCCTATCTAGTCTCGGTCAGAAAGACCATTCTTAATATTTTTGAAGTCAATTGGGTATTCCCATATTCCATTAAAAAACTATGGACTCAATGTTCTAGTCCTTTTAAGAACCAAGGATTAAAATATTTGTGGACCTTTTCTATTATGCATTTAGCTTGGGATATTTGGAAGGAGAGAAACAAAATAATTTTCAAAGGTAAGAAATATTCATTCAAGAAAGTTGGATCCTGTTGTGTTAATTCAATTTAGGCTAATTTCTCTAATCTGAACCCTCAAAAGAAGACTATCTTTCAGAATGAAGCCAAATTTTCCTTAAAGTTGGATGTAGGATCCTCATATACTAGCACCCCTACTCTCAACCATAGACTCAAAGGATGGGTGAAACCTAGCAAGGACTGTATTAAGTTTAAATTTGATGGCACGTCCAAAGGAAACCCTGGTAGAGATGGCTATGGTGGGGTGTTCCAGGATTCTAAAGGAAGATTTATTCTTGGGTATCATCACAATATTGGCACTCAAACAAATCATGTTGTTTAAGCATCGGGGTTTTTTTGGGAGGTGTCTATAGATCTTCAATAAAATTTCTCCAATTTGGAGGTGGAAGGAGACTCTATGAACATAATTAACAACATTACTGGGAAAGGATCCATTTTTATTTCCATCCAAAACTCTATAAAGAGTATTAAGGAAATGTGAAATTTATTTGAAATTATTACCTTCAAGCATGTTTATATGGAGGATAAATTTGTTGTGGATTGTTGTACTAATATAGGGGTTAATTGTGATGATTTGACACTTATTAATGAAGTGGAATCTCTTGATCCCAAGGTGCGAGCACAATTACATAATGACATAAATGGAAACATCACCAAATAATGTCAGTTCATGGTGTGTCAAAGTCATCATGGTCATTTTTTGTAGGAACAATGAGAATTTATTTCTAAATAATATTAAGATCTGGGAGGGGATCCACTCGTGTGTTGGGAAAGCCTTTTTTACATCCCATGCCTAGAGAAATTACATTTTTTGGCCCGCATGTAATCCTCTGGCTACTTGGAATTTTGGATTTTTTTGAATGGTTTTTTGTGCAGCCAAATGGGTGGTGACCTAGTTAGAACCAAACCTGCTGATCTTGAAGGGATGATGCTTGAAGCCATGGCTCTGTTTGATAGTAAGGGTTTTTTGCCCTTCCTAAAAAATTGCAAAGGTAATTTTGAAAATATTAGTAAAGATTTTTCTAGCACTTGGAAGACTACAGAAAAGGTGCAGTGGTTGAAACAAAGGGGATTAACATTGAGGAAACTATGGATTCAATCGCCAAAGTGATGGGTCTTCCTACAGTTGGGAGGGAGGTCTATAAACTTGAGAAAGAAGCCTCTGAAGAGTTGAACCTTTTTCTCAAAGGTAATAAAAATCTCACTTCCCACTTTGTTGGTTATCTTCGTCTGTCTTTACCTAAACCTTTTGACGATGTGGCTCTCACCCTTATCTAATTTCTCACTCTTGAGGGCTATCACAAATGCATTTATGCCTACCACCTACATATGCTTAATCATTTCAAGCGTGGCTAGGATTTTAGCTTCCCCTACTTTATTTTTCGCTCCATGAGTGCTTCTATCTCTTAGTTCAAAACAAGAAGGGTCTCTGTCCCGTTCCATCAAGTATTTATTCTTGCTCTTGTCAAAAGAGATTCTCTGGATATTAACAAGTCTAGATCTCTAACTAAAACTTTGGATGCTTATGCGGATGGATTCGACTCAGACTCAGAGGAAGAAGACTCGAGTGAAGAATCTAATTCTCAAGAAGGTGACTTGGAAGAGGATAAAGATGAGGTTGAGATTATGGTGGCCTAGAATCTTAGGGAGATGAAATCCAAGTAGGTTCCTAGTGTTCCTTTGAACACCAAAGGGGAGTCTAGTAAATAGGATTCTCTGACTCCTATCAATGTGTAATTGGAACAAAAAATTGAGGCTATGGGGAATGTTGGACCTGTGAAAGGGGAGAACCATTTGGCTAAGATGGCGGTGGATATTGAGGAACTTAAGGGAGATATGAGACTCACCAAGAGCTCGGTGTAGTTTTTGTTTAATGATTGGCATAAGATGAAAGCACAGGTTGATGAAGCGGTTAGCAATGGGTATGGTGGAAAGATTGATGTTTTAAAATCCAACTATAGTTTCATAATCAATGAGTTGGACCATTTTCGTGCTATTCTCCATATCTACATGGAGTGGAGTGTAGTCATGGTGAAATATACTCTGGAGCATCTCCAGACTTTGGGTTAGCTTGCTAATGTTTATAGTGTTATGGATAGTCAGGGAAGGAAAAGAAAGGTGCCTCCTGAAGGTCTCGACTTGGTGTATTGGGCTGGTAACATAGATTCTCTTGCTAAGGAATGGGAAAAGGTGTTGTAGGGGCTTGAAAAATCCTATAAATGATCTGGGGAGGGGTGTTTTGTTTTATTTAATGTCTCGATAACTTTTTAGCTGCTAGTTTCTACGGTGCTGTTAGTTCCTCTATGTTTTTTGTTGTTGTTGTTTCACTACTATTTATCCTAAAGGAGCCCATTTATTATGGACTTTATACTATCGGTTTTTTATGGTTTTGTAATGTATTTATCTACTCTCATGGAGCTGTGACTATGTTTAGGGTAGGGTCTCTCAACCCTTTTTTACTTCTTATAAAAAATCATCTTTTTTATGCATGTTATTTAGGAGCATTATAAAGATTAAAAATGTTGAGATTAATCACTTAAAAATAAAATAATTAGGTGAAATCAAATCCTTGATAAAACACCATATCCCTAACCCTTGTGGCCTTGGGGTTTTATCTGGTATTTAGGTATTTTTTGTTGACATAAATAACTTATCATGTTATTGCTTTCACATATGCATCTATTAAGAGCTCTAACCCTAGCTCTATCCTAGGAGTACATGATGATTTAGATTTTTTTGTATGGTCTCTCAATTCATACATACAAACAAATATGAGGAACTTGTTCATAAGCCACAATATTTTATTATCGATATGTTTTCTAAAGTTATCCTCACCCTTCATGAAGACCTTATTCAAGGTCATGGGTATACTACTAACTTTGATAATAATACAAAATAATTTACTACATATGAGGTCTAATGTGTACGGAAATTATTATGTGACCATCTTGATAACAATGATATTCTTCTATATGCTTCCAAAGATCAAATTAAGCATGTTTCTATAGAAATATTTATAATACCGACATCTTCTATGCCTACTTCCTTGGGGGCACGTAGCATTCCTATGAAAATGTATCTATGCCTATTCATGTAGCCACTATTGCTACTACATCTCCTATCCACAGTGTATTTTAGTGGCGAATATTCAATAATTCATTAATATTCTAGTTTTTAAATTTTAATTTTAGTGATTTTTTAGGTGTAGGCATTAGAAATGGGTCGCCTAAATTATCTGGGTTCAAGTTATTTTATGGGGCCAGTTCACCTAGAATTTACAACAATACCCGACTTTTTTAATTCAAATCGCAATTAACATGAATTTAAAATTTGTATAATTCTCCTTTATATATATGTAAATTATTGTTAGAAATAAGAACACTGAGTGGGGGTGAATATGTGTTCAATTAAACTTTAAATCAAACCAAGAATTATCACTTAACCAAAAATGAAAATAAAAAGAGCAATAGCCAACACACACAAACACATGAGCCAAGAATTTTTAAGTGGGAAACCCAATTTGGGAGAAAACCCACTGAACCACAGCATAATAGGCCAAAAGGTTGCAAAATATGTTCAGCTACAAATCAACTACAAAAGCTACAACTTCAAGTCAAGAAACAAATTGACAATATGCAAGCTACAACTTGCCAAAAAGTACCCACTTCTTGATTGGACTGAGATAAAACTCAGTAAGAACATAAGAATATGATCACATTTAAAATTTGATGTCAATACATATGATATTGATACTAGATTAGAACTCTACTCTTCACAATACACCTTAGTCTTTATTTTTGTAATTCACCTTAGAAACTATTTTTTCAATTTTCTCTATACCTTCACCCTACATCAATCACTCACCAAGAGCTTTCAAACACTCACTACAATCCATCTTCTTTAATATCAATTCACTATGTGTTTGATCAGTCCACCTTTTTAACTTAAATTCCATGTATACTTGACTCTCTGCTACTTGTTCAAGACACAGTCTTTATCAGTGGTATTCAC
Source organism: Taxus chinensis (assembly GCA_019776745.2). Lineage (NCBI taxonomy): Eukaryota > Viridiplantae > Streptophyta > Pinopsida > Cupressales > Taxaceae > Taxus > Taxus chinensis. The sequence continues at coordinate 380,041,306 of CM034148.1, forward strand.
TTTATATCATTGTTAAATCCTTTGTCTAGAATTTTTGTTTTCTTTCAACACCTTTTGTTTACCTACACACACTTGATTTCACAAAAAACTTCAACTCACTTTCTTTCACACATATATCTCTATTTTTCACATTATCACAGTTTATGTCCCTTTTTTCACTTTTTATCACACTTGTATATGTTTCAATCTCTTTCTTTATTTTCTACTTTCTTGATATATATGATTTACAAACATTTATATTTCAAGATCCATTCACTTCTTTTAATGTTTTTCACCTTCTTGTTGTTATGGCATATTACACTTGTGATTTAATCAAGGCTCAAACTCACTGCCCCCAACTATATATTTGTTTTCACTCTATTACAAGTATCTTAACACACTCTTTCTCTAATTCAGTTCCACATTTTCATCATCATATAATCCTCTCAACTTCAATACTCTTTATGTATAATTGTTTTTCCATATTTCATATGAACTTATCACATTCCACACAACACCTTCGAGCTCCTGGCTCTTCATTGTCTATTAGAGAGTTCAAAAGACTTTGACAAGGTAAGAATAGGAAAAAAATGACTATTTACCTTCCATTCAAGCTTGGAGAGAAAATAATGAATGAGTAATTGTTTTGAGTCTTTTCAAGTTAGACTTCAAGTTTAACAAGAAGATATCACCATTTCTAAGGTTAGCTCCACTTTGCAATATTGAATAAACCCTCATTGTTTGAGTATTTTAACTTGACACCTTAAGAAAAAGTCTTTGCTTAGTTGGAAATGATCATAACAGTTGACTGTGTTGAGAGGTGAAATGGAAAAAATTCTTGTTTTTTACTGTCACCGTGACTGTGTAAAAAACTGGTAACAAGAAACCCTTCCACACTTAATGAAAACATTTGAAATATTTGTAAATATTCATATCGACTCCATAGATGTTTCTTAATAGAATCATGATTTTTGGTTGGAATATTTTGGACAATCAATCAAAAATGTCTTCGAAACCCTAGCAGTAGGGTTTGTAACAATGAACATACCTGAGGCAATGTAAAAATCAATTTCTCTCTCTAAATTAAATGATTTTTTTTTTTTAAAAAACTCCACGGTCTTTGTGAAACCAACTTCCACCAATTTAAACAAGTTTCACCTTTGACAAGATTCTAGTTACTCCCAGAAAACCAAATGTCATAGGTACAATGGTGTGTTGAAGATGACTATGCAATGGTATTTGATCAAGACATAGTTTGTTGTTTTATCCCAATATTTTACCTGTTGTGAGTAGATCAATCATGAATGACACACCCTAAAAGTAGAGCACACACATCATCTTTAGCTCAAGATCCCACATACACTGATTTGTTCATTCTAGGATGTGGAATAACAATCTTCTTCTTGACTGATTTCAAGTAAAAAACTACTTCAGTATCTTTTACAACCACTTCACCTTTGATATATCAATATTTCCATCTACATCATGTTGATCAAGAGGATTTAGGACTACATTTTTTGAATAATAAAGCTTATCAATCATCCACACAGAGGGATTGCCAACAATTTCTATAGAGGACAATCAAAGTGCATGTTTGGAGAAAACAACACAATACCTTGCACCACAAGGATATCAACATAAAAAAATTCTCTTGTCAAAGATACTAGCACTTCATGAAAACTTAATAGGGTCATTTTTTTACATTTCACTGAAGAAAGCAAACATGGATACTTAAAAACATGACCATCTCATATTAGCCCTTAACAACACAATCATGCATGTTTACTATAACTCCTCTTGAAAATAATGAAATCATTATTTTTACTTATACAAGGTCTATTATGATTCTGAGATATGTTTCTAGCTTGCACTAGTGATCTAGAGATGGAAAAATCAAATTTGGCAACTCAACTTAAAGAAAAGCCATGGAGAGAGAGCAAACATCAGCAGAAGAATGTTCATAACTTTCTTAAAACATATCCAATTCACCTGATTTTTTTTTCACTATCTCAATATTGGAGTCCTCTACAAACAGTTTTTCAATGATTTATCCAAAGGATGCAATACATTTTTTCTTGATCATTAAGAAGATAAACACCTTATTACATAATTTCCAAAAAGTCTGTTTTAGAAAATCTAGCATAACTTTCACATACCTTCTCAGAACTTGATGAAATGTTTCCTAGAGCACAACTCACCCTAATACATGATCCATAATACCATTTTCTATATTTTTTCATGTAATATTCCATTCCATCTCATTTTCTTCATCCTGTACTGCTAGTTCTTAAGGCTACTTTCTCTGCACTTTTAAATTTTAACTCCAGGAGATAAAATGAGGTTGGTTTTTTCTGACACATATTATAAACACTATTAATAATCTTCTCTTATGCTCACATTACCTTGCTATGACCTGTAACAACTTATCACACCTCATTAGGCACCAGAAACAAGCCTATATGGGCTAGTTTTAATTGTCACTTCCACCAGATGACCTGATACACCCTATGATACATCTTCCTCATGCTTGTAACACCATTTATAACTTGTAGACCATATGAAATCAGTAATACAACATGTAATTTTCCTTTAGATACTAACCACTTCTTAATTTGATCTTGTAACACTTTGAAACCAGCTTGAAACATGCATGAAACTTACTTAACCCAACAAGAATCATTGAGCACCATTGAATACGAGCTGACCTATATGATATTTCCTTCTTACTTTGGCATCAATGTCATGTGACATCAATGACAACAAACACTACTGCAACATGGTGCAATAATCTCCCCCTTTTTCAATGATGGCAATGCACTAAAAAATTTGATGCCAACCTAATATGCTGACATTTTCAGAGCATGAAACAAGTTTCTAGCACAATCTATCACCTTTGACATCTACGACAAAGGTGTACAAAAAAAAAACTGATTATCTTGAAAAATCAACAAAAATAGAGTATGCTCATAGCTTAAGGAACTCCCCCTAGAAATATGCTACTCTCTTTCCTGAAGAGACTCAAATTTGCTGCCATTATTATTCTATTCAACACCTTCAACACTCACTCTAAGATAAAATCATGAATATTCATCCTTCACCTTCTTCTATTGTCTTTACTAGACCTTTTGGTTTATTCCTAGAATTAGTAAACCAACTCCCCCTATCTAGACTCAAATTGATCCCTCTTAGAGCAACTCTGGCATTTTAGTTGCTCCCCTATCCTTTGGAGATATTTAGTTTCTTTTAGGGTTTGATGTTACCCCTGATTTATGCCTTAATTTCTGAAAATTGGCTCTAGGCAAAGGTTTTTTCATTATGTCATCCACCTCTTCTTTTCTAGATACATGCTCAAGCCTGAATCTTAGCTCATTGACCTATTCTCTCATAAATTGATATTTAATATGTATATGTTTTGTCTTTGAGTGTAGAAATGGGTTCTTTAAAACACTAATAACACTTGTACTATCACAATATAGAGGAATTGGCCCTTCACTTTCCACCTTGTAATATTCAATTGTTTATTTCATCCACATCCCTTGTGTACAAAAATAGTTGATACAACATATTCAGATTCATAAGTAGAGAGAGTTACAAGAGATTGTTTCTTACTTATCCATGATACAAGACACTTACCAAAAAATAAAGCTCTACCAGTTGTGCTTTTTCTATCATCTAAGTTTCCTTCCCATTCTGCAAATATGAAGGCCTTAATCTGAAATTCATCCCATCTTGGATACCAAAGACCATACTCTAATGTCCCCATGATATACCTGAATATTCGTTTCACTGCTAGAAGATGAACTTCCCTTGGGTCTTCTTAAAATCTTCCTACTAAACCAACTTACTGCATAATGTCAATTCTTGATGCTATGGAATACAAAAGGATGCCTATCATGGACATGTATAAATTCTAATTTACCCTAGGTGAATTATATTCTCTCCTGATTTTACACCCTACACTCATAGGAGTGCTAATTGGCTTACAGTCATGCATATGGAATCTCTTTAGCATCTCCTTAATATAATTTATTTGTAAAATGAATATTCATTCCTTATTCTGAAGAATCTGCAGCCCTAAGAAAAATGAAATATCTCCTAACATAGACATTTCAAATTCCTTTTTCATTACCTCAGAGAATCCATGTGACATGCTTTCATTATTTCTCCCAAAAGTAATGTCATCAACAGACACAACCACAATCAACAGGTGTTATTTTTCTTCCTTAATGTACAAATTGTTATCTACTACACCTTTCCTAGATCCATACTCAATAAAATATTTATATAACTTACTATACTAGGATCTAAGTGCTTGTTTGAGCCCATATAATTCCCTTTTCAACCTGCATACATAATCCAAAACATCAGTAAGACTAAAACCATTTGGTTGCTCAATATAAACCTCTTCATTTAGGTGCCCATTGAGAAAGGCTGACTTCACATCCATTTGATATAATTTAAATCCTTTATGATCTGCATATGCTAAGAAAATTCTAATGGCTACCATATTATCCATAAGAGAAAATGTTTCATCAAAATCTACTCCTTCAACCTGTGCATAGCCTTTATAAACCAACCTTTCTTCATTTCTTGTTACTTATCCTTTTTCATTCAATTTGTTCCTAAATACCCACTTTCTTCCAATAACATTCTTGTCTTTTTTCCTAGGTACCAAATCCCATGTTTTTTTTTTCACAATTTGGTCCAACTCCTCATTCATTGCTTTTGTCCAATGTTGATCATTACTTGCATCCATTACATTATTTGGTTCTATCTTGGATATAATATCTATATCTTCTTGATTTTGAATATTCTTTAGTCTCTTTATTGTCTGAACACCCACTTATTTGTTTCATATGGTTTGGATTAAAGGATGATCTCTTTTAACTTTCCTGGAAGGTACTTTTATGTCAAGGCTTTCATCTTCTTCACTTTCTTCTTCATGTTCAACTTCTAAAATTTCTTCATCATCCTGATTTGCAATAACTTGTGGAGTTTTTTTAGGCTGACATTTCACCTTATTTGATCATGACTCATCAATTATAATGTTTTTTCTTTCAATTATCTTTTTTTGACTCTTATTATAGCACCTATAAGCCAAAATAACAACTAAGTATCTTAAAAATATACCTTCATCACATCTTGATTCAAACTTTCCTTGATTTTCATCATCCCTTTTGATATAAAACTTTCTTGCAAATAATTTTATGTGCTTTACACTTACAAGCCTAATTTTCCATAGATCATATGGTGTGTTCTTGTTGTTTACTCTATTTTGAGCTCTATTTAATAGGTATATTATTGTACCTACTACTTCTCTCTAGTATCCATTAGGTAAATTTTCCTCATTTAGCATAGTTCTATCCATTTCTTGCACTGTTATATTCTTTCTTTCGACCACCCCATTTTGTTGAGGTGTTCTTGCAGATGAAAATTGTCTTCTTATTCCATGAGTTTCACAAAAATCATCAAATTTAGCTGACCAAAACTCTCCTCCTTTGTCAGACCTTAAGCTCTTTATTTTTCCATTCTTTTCATTTTCAACTAGAGATTTAAAAGCCTTGAATCTTTTTAGTTCCTCTGAATTTTCCTTGAGAAATGTAACCCATGTCATCCTACTGAAATCATCAATCAAAAACATAAAATAGCTATCCCCTTATATACTTTCAATTCTGGTTGGTCCCACAAGGTCTATATGAATCAATTCTAAAGGTTGTGTGGTGGAATACTCCTTGATTTTGTAACTTATTTTTGTTTGTTTCCCATGGAGGCATGCTTTATAGAGTTTATCAACTAGTTTTCTGATCTTAGGCATGTTTCTAACACACCCCATAGAACTGATTTTGACAAGATTGTCAAAATTTTGATGTCCCAATCTTCTGTGCTAAAGCCAGCTCTCATCTACGCTACTTGTGAAACATTTTTCTTTGTTAACTTCCTTGAGAACATACATGTTATTTTTAGTTCTCTTTTCTTATGTCACAACCTTTATCATGAAATACAACAATATATCATTGTTTGCACATTTGACTAACACTTAGGAGATTGTGCTTTAATCCTTCAACATACAATAAATTTTTAGTTATATTTTTTCCATTATCAAGACTAAGCTTATCTTTTCCAAAAATGTTTATTAATGTATTGTTCCCAAATCTCACTGTGCCAGATGCATTTTCTTCTAAGGATATGAAATTTCTCTTGTTTCTTTTCATATGGCTAGAACACCCACTATCAATGTACCACTCAATATATTCACTCTATGAATAATTTTTTTTTTTTGCTATCAATCCTTTCTCTTTATTGCCTGTAGGATCTGATTTAACTCTATAGAAATTCTTGTTATGATGTGGAGGTCTTTGATAACAAATCTTGAGAATATGCCCATACTTTTGATAGTTATAACAAATCAGTTTATCCTTGTTCCTTGCATGATAAAAATTCATATGCCTACCATGATCTTTGGAGTACATCCCACATTTTACAAATTTGTGACCAAATTCATTACATGCAAATAAATATCCATAAAATGAGTGTGCATACCTCATGGCATAGTGTCTTCTTGGATAATGTTTCCTCTTGAAATCGTATTTCTTGACTTTAGGGGGATTTTGGATTGTCTTGGTCACCTTCTTGTTTGCTGATATGTGATTTTTCTTCTTTTCCTTAAATCCCAAACCATTTTTGTCATTTGCATATTTTTACTTTCTTAAGAGATCATTCAAATCAGTTGTGCCCTTTTCAAATTTGTGGTAGACATTCAGTTTTGCAGAGGACTAATCCAACTAAGTTTACAGCAGCTCCAATTCATTTTGAGCCTCAAATGTTATTTTTACTTAATTTAAATGGCCTCTTCAATTTTCTTGACTTGTGCTTCAAATTACCTAACCATTTCTTCATGCTCTTGAGCTTCCTTTTTATGATTTTCTTCAACAAGGATGATATTTATTTCATACTCTTTCACCATGAGTGTCATTTTTTTATTTCTCTTTCATTGATGCTTTATATTTTCTAGATCACTTATTAAGTCAACCTCAAGATTGACTTTTGCTTCTTCTTCATCTGAAATTTCATATAGTGTCTGAATTTTACCTTTATAATTACTCATAACAGATACTTCTACAGCCATAAACAAAGTCTTAGCTTGCATACCTTCGTCATAACTTTCAAAGTTGCTAGAATCACTAGACTGTGAATAGCTTGAACCTTCTTTTGTGTAGAAGTTTTTCTTATTTTTGAAGTACCTATTTTTCCCACCTTGCTTCTTGAATTTATTCTTATTTTTTTGAGAAGAATCCTCATCATATTGATTTCCTTTTTGTTTTTTAGGACAATTAGAATCAAAATGACCAACTTGGCCATAACTGAAACACTTAAATGGGAGCTTACCTTTATAATTTCTTAAACCTATATTCAGCTTCCTCAAAAACATGACCTCTACCTTGTCATCATCTATCTCTTATTAGAATTAGTTGTGTTCTTATTTTATTGAGAATCTTTATCCACTTTGAAAGATACCTCCTTATTTACTGATTTTGAATCACTGATTCTCATCTCATATGCAGTCAATATTCCATGAAGTTCATCCATTTTCAAGGTAGATAAATCCTTAGCTTCCTCTACCAATAAAACTTTTGCATCAAATTTTGAGGATAAGGATCTGAGCACTTTCTGCATAACCAAAATCTCTTCTATCTTCTCTCGTAAGCCTCTGATCATATTTATGATTTCATCCATTCTCTATAAATATGAAGAAACATTCTTACCTTCCTTCATATTTATGCTTTCAAATTATTCTCTATAAGTCTATAGTTTGGATCACTTTACCTTGCTATCTCCTTCATATATTGTCTTCAACTTGTCCCACATTTCTTTAGCTATAGTGCACTGCATAACCTTTATGAATTCAGACTCATCCATCCCAAAAAGAGTTGCATTCATGGCTTTAGAGTTATTCTCACTTTATTTCTTCCCAAATGCATTTGTAGGGGGTTTTTCTAGAATAGTGTAGCCACTATCAACTAACTGCTATATATCAAATACAAGTAACATTAAATAGGTTTTCATTATAACACTCTAGAAGGCATAGTTTTATCCATTGAACAAGGGTGCTTTGGAGGTAGAAAATCCTCTAGCTAATTAATTCCTTGCCATAATTAAATTATCTGGATATCCCTTGAGTTTCTAAACTCACCACACCAGGGCCTTCTCTGATACTAATTTTTATAAAATGGTCATTGAGAGGGGGATGAATTAGTGTTCATGTAACACCCTAAATTATTGTTACTTCCTCCTAAGTATTCAAGTGTTGATATATGATCTCTTCTGTATAAGGATGCATTCCTTTGATTGTGAAGTCATGCTTGATATGGATTTTATCTTCTTTGCTCTTGAAGATCCTTGACTGAGTCAGAATATGCTTGGACTCTTTTATTTCTTTCATTTTTAGCACTTGAGTTCAATTTGATTTTGGGATGAATTGTGGATTTATCCATCCTTATGACTCAACCTTGGATCAGTTGCGTTGATCCAAGAGATGTTTTAAGTTTATTTAGGATGAACAAAAATTATCGACCTTACGAAAGTTGCAAGGTCTGAATGAGTTGAATGAGCAATTCCGGAGTTTAACTCAGGCTAATCATGTTAAATGAATTTGGTTCCAGATATCGTAATATCAGGAAGGCCTATTCCTTAAGCCAGGTAAGAAATTCTGGTGTATACTGCAAGCTTAATTTGTAATGCCGGATAGAATCCATAACAGGAATGTTATACCCTGTTTGGTTCTAATACTGATCGGTCTTATTTGGGAGACCTAGACTGGATTCGTTAAGGTTAATAACCATTAACCTAAACTATAACCTATTGGTTGAATTATTGCTAATCTAACCTAGCCCTAAAACTATAAGCTTAATGCTACTAAGGTTAGCTACACCTAGCACTATGGAAGTAAGACTAATGTCTTACCTTATGATCTACCTATGTTTTTAACCTATCTTAACTAATGATAATGGATGGAGGGGAACCTATGAAGGGGCGCGAGTCATGGGCGGTGGTTTCTATGGCATTTATGAGGTGGATAAGGATGAAGGACATGGGATTTGGCGGAGGTTGCAAATGGCTATTGTGACCTGACGTGGAAGTATCCACCAAATTTGGGAATGGTTGTTTGTTTTCATTTGGTAATCACCAACTTTGGCGGTCAGTGGCAATAGAGAATAGGTGGGAATTTAGGAGTTAATGCAATTGATGAACTTCGGTTCCCAAGCGCGGATTGCTTAGGAAGGCATGCAAATGGAAAATTGGTTGGTTGTTTGGTTTTCCATGCGTTCTGTTTTTCTCTCTACTTGATCACTGGTTCTTCGAACCAGTCTACTCTGTGTTGCATGGCAACTTTCAGAATATCTAGCTCCTTTCTCTGTCGGGGAAAGTTTATAAGGCATGAAGGTAACAATTTATTGTTGTTTAATCTATCGTAGAAGAAGAAGAGAAGGTGCTGAGAACATTCAGATGTCTTCTTCAGATTTTTAAGTGGACACTATCAGGCATGATAGGCCCTAACTTTTAAAAATCTTGCTTTCCTTCAAATGCTTTCATTAAAACAACTCTGTTCAGATGATTTTAGGTTCAGTTGGTTTATATGGTAGCAATGTTTTGTTTCTTGATGATTGAGGAATCCATGGTTTTACGTAGACTCTGTTGAAGAGTTTGCTATGTTTATTTTAAGGATTCGACTTCTGTCGAAGTGTTTGCTGTGATTTCTTTGTGAATTCAACTTCTGTTGGAACCCTTGCTGTGTTAGCACGTTGGTTCACTTCTGTTGAAATGTTTGCTGAGTATACATAAGGACTCAATTTCTGTTGAAATGTTTACTGTGTATACTACCTGGATTCGACTCTGTCGAAGTCTTTTCCATGATTTCAATGTGAATACAACTTCTTTTAGGTCCTTGCAATGTTTCTTATGAATTCAACTTCTGTTGTAGACCTTACTGTGTTAGCATGTTGGTTAAAATGCTATTGGATTGGTTGTTGTGTATACATATGGTTCGACTGCTGTTGGAATCTTTGTTGTGTATACTCATTTGGTTGATTCTATTGAAAGGTGTGCTAGGTTTACTTGAGAATATGACTTCTGTTGAAGTCCTTACTGTGTTTTCATTTTGGTTAAACTCCGTTGAAATTTTTACAAGGTTGGTATATGAAAACGACTCTGTTAGAGTCCTTACTATGTTTTTGTATTGGTTCGACTTCGATTGAATCTTTGCTGAGCATATGTTATGAAGGTGACTTCTTTGATGTCCTTGCTGTGAGTATTTTTCTTATGATTTCGACTTCTGTCGAGCTTTTTTGTGAATACTTGTTGGAGTCCTTGCAGTTTCTCAAGTGAATCTGACTTTTGTGATGTCCTTGATGTGTATTGCGTGTCGGCTCGACTTTTGATAAAAGCCCTCGCTGTATATTCATTTGAATCTGACCCAGTTGAAATGTTGATGTGTTTGTATGTGGTTTGACACAGTTAAAATGTTGTTGTGTTTGCATATGGAAACGACTTCTATTATGACGTGAACTAGTCTCTGGGTCAACTGATATATTGAGTTCTTAACTGTGCCATAACAGGCGATGGCGTTGGATAATATCATGTCTGAGGATTGACAGGGAAAGACTTGGTGGGTTTAATTTGATTTTTTTAGAGATTATTACTTGGTCGCAAGAACTCTTGAACTGCCTAATAGCTACAGGTGATTTTTATAATTGAATTTTGATGAAACTGTAGTTTCTTCTTTTGATCTTGACTGATTTTGATCTATAAATATAGATTCTATGTATGATGAAATATTAATGTGATTATTGATTTCTTTACAACCTTGCTTGGTCAAAGGAAACACATCCTAACCGAGAGAAATCCTGCTTGAGGAAATATGTTTTTTTTTTTTAAACGTATGTATCATTCTTGACTTGCATGAATGGAAATCAGGTTTGTATTGGAAGGAATGGGTGTTGATTTTCTTGCCTTCTCTTTTCCCTTATTGAATTCAAGCTTGAATGTATAAGCGTTATTCTTGAGAAGTCAGTATAGTCCTGAACATGATTGGAATGGAAATCTGAATGTCTCTGCTTCTTTCTCCTTAGTTGTAAAGTATATGTTGATATATATAACTGTAGGACTAATAAAATATTCTCTCCTCGTCTAGAAACTTTGAGTGCTTTCTTCTTTTGTATTCCTTATGTGAACTCTACGGTACGGGCTTAAGAAGAAAAGACTGTTAAACTATAGGGAGAGACTAGTAAAAATGTATTGCAGTAAAGTTGGTGTATTTTTCAATACCATTGAAATAATGTAATGTTTTTAAAGGAATCTCGTCAGTTGAACTTAATGAAAGTTATAATTTGCCTTTGAGGAATTGTTGAAAACATACCTGTTGGAAACATGAATTGATAGGATATTCATTTTTGAATGGAATAATTTGTTGGATTATTGTTGTCCTTGGGATTCAGATGGATGGATGTCTTGGATTCATTTTGTTCTTCTTAGTCTCTAATATATATGATGAATCATCTGAAGGGTATTTAGGATTAATTGGTAACTATAATATAAGTCATGCGTTAAAATTCATGTTAGAATTACAGAAAGATGATTAATCTAATTTATGTTAAGTATTTGATGAAATGATTTCATTTAAACAGGTTATTTAATGAGAACAATTGGTGGAATGCAATTGTTTTAAGAATTAGTGCTTATCATGCTCAGTTCACTGAACTGACCCGTGTTGGCAATTTTTGCAGATGGTTGTCGTAAGTGGTAAATACACGCATATCTGATATGATACTCATATTGTTTAATTTGGTTTTATGATGAATTCCAACTTGATTTCTCTAATTGTACTATATGAAGAAAGTTGTTCTTTTGCTGTTGAGTATTGTATCAAATATGTTGAATGCATAAATTGTAATTGTTTGGCTTAGAAATAAATGAAGGGGGGAATTGTTACTATGTGGCTGCATTTGTATTGTGATGGATTGATCCTCTTTGGTTCGATTGTTTTTAAGTGCATTTTTATTATTGTATACCTTGGAGGTATTTGGATTCTCTAAGTAGGCCTTGTAAAGATTATGTGACTGAATACTTGTAAATGATTAGTAGTTTTGTTATGCTCTATATAAGGCTAAATTGGAAATTAGTCCACTGTCTTTCAAGAAGCTAAGGTTCAAATAAACCTTAACAGGTAGCTGAATGGGAAGAGTAATCTATTACTCCCTAACCTTGATCTAAGTTAAGAAAACGTAAATAATGATTTTAAATCACTATATCTTAATAATAGTAAGTAAGATATATTTCAATTTTGAGAACTGATATAAACCTAAAAGGGTATAGTTAGCATCCTTATGAGAAGAATTTGGGCTACTACCCAATTTCGTTGATTAAGATTATTGTGATTCAATGAACTCCTTGACAAGATCTCAAATCTTATTAAACTTCTCTCTATGAAATGGATCTTAAATAAGTAAGGCAACTCAAAGATGAGGAATTCCAGGGGTTGGGATAAGACTACCTAGAAAGGAGTGTCTTACAGTATAATTTCAACTCAACGTAAGTAACACCTTAAAGTTAAGTAGATCTTTTCGAGGTGGTTTTTAGGGTGCCAGCACATGTCAACTACAAGGTTGTACCTTCGAGAAGATTAGGATCTTCTCGAGGATACAACAATGTAGGTGACTTATGGCGACACCCTTTGAATTGATCTTTAAGATTTACACCATAAGCTCGGACAATTTTTTACTCTGGGATTGGTTAGGAACATGGTCATGTTATGAGGCTGCCCTTGGAGACTCAGGGTACCTTGACACACAGGGTTAACTAGGTTTGACCCAGTATGTCAGCTTAACCCTAGTCCTCGAGAGCATCCTTATAACGTTGTCATGTTATTAATCCGTTCCTGAGTGAATGAATTGGGATGGAGGAGGCTGACAGAAGTCAGTATAAGACATTTTATATAACATCAGAGTGGGGTGAAGGACGTATTCCAAATTGACGAGTATGCCATCAAGGAATACGAGACATGAACAGTATGTTTCAAAACTTTGGCAAAAGTATCGCAAGCTGCTGATTGCGTTGTCCTATGTCACCTAGTCTGAGGGATGTGATGCCGAAGAATAATGGTAACAATTATTCAGATAGGTTCCTTGGACAGAACATTCTAAAATCCCAGATTAGGGAAGAGAACCGCAAGAGTGAAGTGTTAAAATAAAAACGCCAACTCTATGATACTCATGAATAGATCGGTAGATCACCGAGTCATGGAATGAATAGATCGGTGGTTCACTGAGTCATTACAGCTGCATATGGTTATCTGTTATAAGAATGATTGTTTTGATCTGTGATTTGTAAATTATGTATTTAGAACTAGGAAGAACTTATCAATTTTTTTTTGTTCTAATGTACTAAATTGGGGAATGTTACGTCTTGGTATCAGAGTTGAAGGTTGTAGCTCTTGGACCTATTGTGTCCATAATCTGATAAAAACCTGAATTTTCTTGTAACAGAAAATGGTTAGAACAAGGGGGAACGTTGCGAATAATGCTCCACCTGAAGGAGGGGTGGCAACAAGCCAAAAGCTTGATGAGATCCTTGCTGCCCTATTAGAGACAAGAGATCATTTGGCTATACTTGAACAGTAAGTAATGGGAAATGAGGAGGATGATGAAGCTGGTAACAACAATTAGCAACCTCCTAAGGACAACCCCAATATGGGTGTTGATAATAATGTTGGAAATGCACCTGTCCAACCAGAAAACAAAAAGGCCAGGTTGGCAGCGGAACTCACTAATGATATAAAAAGGATAAGCCCACCTAAATATGATGGCACCACATTAGGAGATGGAGCTGAGAACTGGCTTAGCGAAATGGAGAAGTAATTTGCAATAAGAAACTTCTAAGAGGAAACCAAAGCTATTTGGGGAGCCTATCAGCTTTCCCACGAAGCATCTTCGTGGTGGGACAGCCGTAAAGCTAAGCTAAATATGATGAAACCAATATCACTTGGGATCAATTTAAGGGCTATTTTAGGCAACGTTGGCTGCCACAACTTTTCTATGATCAGAAAATGACAGAATTCCAGAACTTAGCTCAAGGAAAGCTAACAGTAACTGAATACTGGGAGTGGTTTACGAAACTCCTCAAATACGTACTGCAATATCAAACTGACGAGAAGTTCAAAATACGAAAATTCATCATGGGGACTAAATCCCATGATAGGAGGAGAGGTCGATGTTCACAGCCCTACCACTATGGAAGGGGTTGTTGAAAAGGCCATAAGGCAAGAACAAAAATTAAAGGCTATTTCTGCTCATAAAGAGGAAGTGCAGAAGAAGATTGCAAACCCTTCTTCAACTTCACTTGTACCCAAGAAGGGGCCATGGAAAAAGTTTGGAAACAGAAGTATGTTTCCAGGGGATAATAGTAAGAAAACGATAGTGAATAAGCCTGTTGGAAATGTAAGGGATAGTTTTGCCAAAAATTATAACAATGGGCAGAAGCCCCATGGAGGACAACGTGATAATTTTAAGGCTGGAAGTAATTTTGAGCCTAAAAAGGGACCTGTAGGAGGCTGCTATAATTGTGGCAAAGACCACTACACAAATCAGTGCCCTTTGAAGAAGGATGATCGTAATCAGCAGCATAAGATACATGTTGCAGTAGCAGACAAGCAAGTGACACCTATAGAAGTTTTAGGTAAGTTATTTGGCATACCTGTCACTATTCTTTTTGATACATGAGCTACTGAATGTTTCATTTCTAGTAAACTTGCTTCTAAACTTAAAAGAAAAGCTGGAAAAATGGATAAATCTTGGACTGTACAGTATGGTAATAACTCTATTCATACAGTGAGTATGTGTCTTTTTGGGGCAGTCCTTGACTTACCTAACTTTTCCGCTGAAATTGACCTCTATGTTGCACCTTTGGGATCCTATGACATTGTCATCGGTGTTAATTGGTTAGCTGACCATAAAGCAAAAGTAGACTATTTTGAAAAGAATATAAGATGTTTAGATGATCAGCTGAAAAAAACAGATATACAAGGAGTGAAATGGGAAATTTCAATTAGGAAACTGTTAGCTATGCAACTTAAAAAGGCTAAAAACAAAGGATGTACTTTATATGCAATAAAGATATCTAAATTTTCAGAAGAAGATGGTGATTCCATGAAACGATTCCCTCTGTTACAAAGTTTCAAGGATGTATTTCCAGAGGAATTACCAGGTTTACCACCCAAAAGGGAATTTGAATTCACTATTGAAATCAAACCAGGGATGGAACCTATTTCCAAGGCACCTTATCGGATGACTACTACAGAGTTAGTCGAGCTTAAGGCACAATTGCAAGAAATTTTGTCTAAGGGCTTGATTAGACCAAGTGTTTCACCTTGGGGAGCGCCAGTAATATTTGTAAAAAAGAAAGATGGAACACTTAGGCTGTGTATTGACTATCGGATGTCAAACAAAGAAACAATTAAGAACAGATACCCACTTCCAAGGATTGATGATCTATTTGATCAGATGCATGGGGCAGTGGTTTATTCCAAGATAGATCTTCGATCTAGTTATCATCAATTAAGGATTAGAGAAGAAGATATTCATAAAACAGCTTTCCGAACCAGGTACGGACATTATGAATTCACGGTTCTACCCTTTGGATTAACTAATGCACCCGCAGCTTTTATGAACTTAATGAATAATATCTTTCAAGAATATTTGGACAAGTTTTTACTTGTATTCCTGGATGATGTTCTCATATATTCTAAAAGTGTCGAAGAGCACAATGAGCATTTGAAGATAGTTTTGGAAATTTTGAGAAAAATAAAGTTATACGGTAAGTTATCCAAATGTTCTTTCTTTGATACTGAAGTTCACTATTTGGGTCCTGTCATTAGCAAGGAAGGAATTGTTAGTGGATCCTTCAAAATAGTGGCCAATAACTGAGTGGCTTGCACCCAAAGAATGTACATGAAGTGAGAGAAGCTTCATGGGTCTGTGCTGTGGATATTATAGAAAACTTGTTTAAGGATTTTCTAAAGTGGCCTGCACCACATTAACGGTCATTGCAGTAAGAAGGATAGGAAATTTATTTGGAATGATAAGTGTGAAATGCTTTCAAAATTCTGAAAAGCTAGTTGACTTCCCGCACCTATATTAGCTGTACCAGCCTTAATGGGATCTTTACTATTGTAACAGCTGCTTTTGGGGAAGGCCTTGGTGGTGTTTGTTACAAAATGGTCAAGTCATAGCATATGAAGTTAAAAAAATTAAGTTATATGAGTGAATTATGCCCCCTCATGATTGGAGCTTGCTTGCCATTATTCATGCACTTCAAGTCTGGAGACACTATTTACTTGGGAAAACCTTTTGAGTTGAAAATGATCACTTAGGGCTGAAAATATATTTTCACTCAGCCTAATCTAAATGCCAGACAGAGAAGGTGGTTAGAGTTTTTATCTCCATATAATTTTTAAATAAGCTACATCAAAGGGAAAGAGAATAGAGTAGAGATGCTCTAAGTCGTGGAAGCACATTTTTGCTCTTATAACATTCAGAACTCCAGTTAAAGATGAGGGTAAAAGTGCTTCAGAATATGATATATACTTCAGCAAGTAAAAGCAGTGCTTGCTGTAGTAGAACCTAAGATGAAAGGTATAAAGGTTTTTCATTTTGATAAGGAAGGAATCTTACGTTATGAAAATAGAGTATACGTACCTTTGCTAAATGATTTTGAGAAAGAAGTTGTTAGTTGGAATTTCATAATTTTCCCTTCTCTGGACACCGGGTATCACAAAATGTTGCTAATCTAAAACAAAATACTTTTGGAAAGGTATGAAAAGGATGTTATTGATTTTTGACTCATTGTCTAGAATGTCAGACGGGTATAAGGACAGAACACATGCACCCTGTTGGACTATTATATCCCCCATAGCATACTACAGTACAAATGGGCAAGTAATAAGCATGGAATTTGTAAAGGGTTACCTATGTCTAGGAAATAAACATGATGTTATCTGGTTAGTTGTAGACAAACAACAAAGGTCTAGCTCATTTAATCATTGGAAATTTGAAGGATGATTCTCCAATGTTAGCACAAAAGGTTTGTACATGAAATTTTCAGGTTACATGGCAGTACCGGAATGATTATATCTAACAGGGGATCCTAGAATGACCTCAAGCTTTTGGAAAACGCTTAATAAGCTCTTGGAACGAAACAAACTTCAGTTCTGCATATCATCAGGAACTGATGGACAAACCGAGAGAGTAAATCAAGTGTTGGAAGATATGTTGCGAATGTATGCATGGATCAACAGTATAAATGGGAAGGTATCTCCATTAGTTGAGGTTCGCATACAACAACACTTATCACTCATCTCTTAACATGGCACCTTTTGAAGAACCTTATGAAGAAAGTGCCCGCACCCTATTAGTTGGATAGTATTGAGGATGAGTGGTAACTGGGCCAGAAATCCTCACTGAAATGGAACAGCAAGTAAAGCTGATCGTGAACGATTAAGGAAGTAGAGATGGGTGAAAGAGCTATGCTACCCTAAGGGGGTTGATCCAAGGTTTGCACTTGTGAAAATGTTTTCTTTGTAAACCAGAAGAGTCTATTTAACTTTTAAGGTTAGCTACACCTAGCACTATGGAAGTAAGACTAATGTCTTACCTTATGATCTAACCTATGTTTCTAACCTATCTTAACTAATGATAATGGATGGAGGGGGACCTATGAAGGGGCGCGAGTCATCATGGGCGGTGGTTTCCATGGCATTTATGAGGTGGATAAGGATGAAGGACTTGGGATTTGGCGGAGGTTGCAAACGGCTATTGTGACCTGACGTGGCAGTATCACCAAATTTGGGAATGGTTGTTTGTTTTCATTTGGTAATCACCAACTTTGGCGGTCGGTGGTAATGGAGAATAGGCGGAATTTAGGAGTTAATGCAATTGATGAACTTCGGTTCCCGAGCGTGGATTGCTTGACAGTTAAAATGTCGTTGTGTTTTGCATATGGAAACGACTTCTATTATGGACGTGAACTAGTCCCTTCTGGTTCCCACTGTATATTGAGTTCTTAACTGTGCCATAAACAGCGATGCTTTGGGATAATAATCTGTCTGAGGATTGACAGAAATACTGGTGGGTTTAATTTGATTTTTTTAAGAATTAAGTACTTGTCCGCAAGAACTCTTTGACTGCCTAATAGCTACAGGTGGATTTTTAATAATTGATTTTGATGCAACTGTAGTTCTCTTTTGATCTTGACTGATTTTGATCTATCACTATAGATTCTATGTTGATGAAAATAATGTGATTATTGATTTCTTTACAACCTTGCTTGGTCCAAAGAACACATCCTAACCGAGAGAAATCCTGCTTGAGGAAAGATGTTTTTTTTTTTTTAAAACGTATTATCATTCTTGCACTTGCATGAATGGGGAAATCAGGTTTGTTTGGAAGGAATGGGTGTTGATTTTCTTGCCTTCTCTCTTTTCCCGTATTGAATCAAGCTTGAATGTAGAAGCGTTTATTCTTGAGAATCAGTTAGTCCTGAACATGATTGTAATGGAAATTGAATGTCCCCTGCCTCTTTCTCCTTAGTTGTAAAGTATATGTTGATATACTATAACTGTAAGGAGGACTAATAAAATATTCTCTCCTCCTCTAGACACTTTGAGTGCCTTCTTCTTTTGTATTGTGCCTTATGTGACCTACGGTACGGCTTAAGAAGAAAAGCTTTAACTAATATAGGGAGCGACTATAACAATGTATTGCAGTAAAGTGGTGTATTTTTCAATACCATTGAAATAATGTTGTTTTTAAAGGAACTCGTCAGTTTGAACTTCTGTCATTATATTTGCCTTTGAGGAATTGTTTGAACACAACCTGTTGGAAACATAATTGATAGGATATTCATTTTTGAATGGATAATTTGTTGGATTATTGTTGTCTTTTAGGTATTCAGTGGATGGATTGTCTTGTTCATTTTGTTCTTCTTAGTCCTCTACTATATATGAGGAATCATCTGAAGGGTATTTAGATTAATTGGTAACTCTATTAAGTCATGCGTTAACATTCATGTTAGAATTACAGAAAGATGATTAATCTAATTTATGTTAAGTATTTGATGAAATGCTTTCATTAAACAGGGTTGATTTAATGAACAAGTGGTGGAAATCAATTGTTTTAAAGAATTATTGCTTATGCAGTCTCATGTTCACTGAACGACCCGTGTTGGCAATTTTTTGCGATGGTTGTCGGAAGTGGTAATACCGCATAATCTGATATTAGATACTCATATTGTTTTAATTTGGTTTTATGATGAAATTCCAACCTTGATTTCTCTAATTGGACTATATGAAGAAAGTTGTTCTTTTGTGCTTTGAGTATTGTATCACATATGTTGAATGCACTAAATTGTAATTGTTTGGCTTAGAAATAAATGAAGGGGGAATGGTTACGATGGTGGCTGCACATTTGTATTGTGATGGTTGATCTCCTTTGTTCGATTGTTTTTAAGTGGCATTTTTATATTGTATACCTTGGAGGTATTTGGATTCTCTAAGTATGCTTGTAAAAGGCCTTGTAAGATTATGTGACTGCTACTTGTAAATGATTAGTAGTTTTGTTATGCTCTATATACGGCTAATATGGACATTCAGTCCACTGTCTTTCAAGAAGCTAGGTTCAAATAAACCTTAACAGGTACTGAATGGGAAGAGTAATCTATTACTTCTATTACTCCTAACCTTGATCTAAGTTAAGAAAACGTAAATAATGATTTTAATCACTATTCTTAATAATAGTAAGTAATATATATTCAATTTGATAACTGATATAAACAAAAGGGTATAGTTAGCATCCTTATGGGAAGCATTTGGGCTACTCCCAATTTCGTTTGATTAAGATTATTGGATTCCATGAACTCCTTGACAAGATCTCAATCTTATTAAACTTCTCTCTATGAAATGGATCTTAAATAAGTAAGGCAACTCAAAGATAGGAATCCAGGGTGGGATAAGACTAGCCTCAAAGGAGTGTCTACAGTATAATTCAACTCACGTAAGTAACACTTAAAGTTAAGTAGATCTTTTCGAGGTGGTTTTTAGGTCCAGCACTGTCAACTACAAGGTTGTACCTTTCGAGAGATTAGGATCTTCTCCGAGGATACAACAATGTAGGTTGACTATGTCGACACCCGTTGAATTGATCTTTAAAGATTTACAACCATAAGCTCGGACAATTTTTACTCTGGTATTGGTTAGGAACATGGTCATGGTTTTGAGGCTGCCTTTGAGACTCAGGGTACCTTGACACCCAAGGGTTAAAACTTGGTTTTGACCCAGTATGTCCAGCTTAACCCTAAGTCCTCGAGACATCCTTATAACGTTGTCATGTTATTAATTCCGTTCCTGAGTTGAATGAATTGGGATGAGAGGAGGCTGACGAATCAGTTATAAACAATTTTTATATAACATCAAGTGGGGTGAAGGACGTCTTCCAAATTGACTAGTAGCCATCAAGATACGAGACAAATGAACAGTAATGTTTTCAAAACCTTTGGCAAAGTATCGCAAGCTGCTGATTGCGTGTGTCCTAATGTCACCTAATTCTGAGGGATATGAATGCCCAGAATAATGGTTCGAATTATTCAGATAGGTTCCTCTGGACAGAACATTCTAAAATCCCAGATTAGGGAGAGAACCGCAAGAGTGAAGTGTTAAATAAAAACGCCACTCTATGATACTCATGAATAGATCGGAGACCACCGAGTCAGGGATATGAATAGATCGGTGGTCACGGAGTCAGTCATTTTAGGTGCATATGGTTATCTGTTATAAGAAGATATGTTTTGATCTGTGATTTGTAAATTTAATGTATTTAGAACTAGGAAGACACTTATCAATTTTTTTTTGTTCTAATGTACTAAATTGGGGGAATGTTACGTCTTGGTATCAGAGTTGAAGGTTTGTAGCTCTTGGACCTATTGTGGTCCATAATCTGATAAAAACCTGAATTTTCTTGTAACAGAAAATGGTTTAGAACAAGGGGAACGTTGCGAATAATGCTCCACCTGAAGGATTGGGTGGCAACAAGCCAAAAGCTTGATGAGATCCTTGACTTGCCCTATTAGAGACAAGAGATCACTTTGGCTATACTTGAACAGGAAGTTAATGGGAAGATGAGGAGAGGATGAGGAAGCTTGTAACAACAATTAGCAACCTTCCCTAAGGACAACCCCCAATATGGGTGGTTGATAAGAAGCTGGAATGCACCTGTCCAGAACCAGAAAACAAAAAGGCCAGGTTGGCAGTGGAACTCACTATGATATAAAAAGGATAAGCCCACCGAAATTGATGGGCACCACATTAGGAGATGGAGTTGAGAACTGGCTTAGCGAAATGGAGAAGTAATTTGCATAAGAAACTTCTAAGAGGAAACCAAAGCTATTTGGGGAGCCTATCAGCGTTCCCACGAAGCACTCTTCGTGGTGGGACAGCCGTAAAGCTAAGCTAAATATGATGAAACCAATACACTTTGGGATCAATTTAAAGGGCTATTTTAGGCAACGTTGGCTGCCACACACTTTTCTATGATCAGAAAATGACAGAATTCCAGAACTTAGCTCAAGGAAAGCTAACAGTAACTGAATACTGGGAGTGGTTTACGAAACTCCTCAAATACGTACTGCAATATCAAACTGACGAGAAGTTCAAAATACGAAAATTCATCATGGGACTAAATCCCATGATAGGAGGAGAGGTCGATGTTCACAGCCCTACCACTATGGAAGGGGTTATTGAAAAGGCCATAAGGCAAGAACAGAAATTAAAGGCTATTTCTGCTCATAAAGAGGAAGTGCGGAAGAAGATTGCAAACCCTTCTTCAACTTCACTTGTACCCAAGAAGGGGCCATGGAAAAAGTTTGGAAACAGAAGTATGTTTCCAGGGGATAATAGTAAGAAAACGATAGTGAATAAGCCTGTTGGAAATGTAAGGGATAGTTTTTGCCAAAAATTATAACAATGGGCAGAAGCCCCATGGAGGACAAACTGATAATATTTTAAGCTGGAAGTAATTTTGAGCCTAAAAAGGGACCTGTAGGAGGCTGCTAGAATGGTGGCAAGACCACTACACAAATCACTGCCCTTTTGAAGAAGGATGATCGTAATACAGCATCATAAGATACATGTTGCAGTAGTGCAGACAAGCAAATGACACCTAAGAAGTTTTAGGTAAGTTATTTGGCATACTGTCACTATTCTTTTTGATACATGAGCTACTGAATGTTTCATTTCTAGTAAACTGCTTCTAAACTTAAAGAAAAAAGCTGGAAAAATGGATAAATCTTGGACTGTAACAGGTATGGTAATAACTCTATTCATACAGTGAGTATGTGTCTTTTTGGGGCAGTGCCTTGACTTACCTAACTTTTCCGCTGAAAATTGACCTCTATGTTGCACCTTTGGGATCCTATGACATTTCATCGGTGTTAATTGGTTAGCTGACCAAAAAGCAAAAGTATACTATTGTGAAAAGAATATAAGATGTTTAGATGATCAGCGGAAAAAAACAGATATAACAAGGAGTGAAATGGGAAATTTCAATTAGGAAACTGTTAGCTATGCAACTTAAGAAGGCTAAAACAAAGGATGTACTTTATATGCAATAAAGATATCTAAATTTTCAGAAGAAGATGGTGATTCCATGAAACGATTCCCTCTGTTACAAAGTTTCAAGGATGTATTTCCAGAGGAATTACCAGGTTTACCACCCAACAAGGGAATTGAATTCACTATTGAAATCAAACCAGGGATGGAACCTATTTCTAAGGAACCTTATCAGATGACTACTACAGAGTTAGTCAAGCTTAAGGCACAATTGTAAGAACTTTTGTCTAAGGGCTTGATTAGACCAAGTGTTTCACCTTGGGGAGCGCCAGTAATATTTGTAAAAAATAAATATGGAACACTTAGGCTGTGTATTGACTATTGGATGTTAAAAAAAGCAACGATTAACAAATACCCACTTCCAAGGATTGACGATCTATTTGATTAGATGTGTGGGGCAGCGGTTTATTCCAAGATAGATCTTTGATCTGGCTATCATCAATTAAGGATTAGAGAAGAAGATATTCATAAAACAGCTTTCTAAACCAGGTATGGACATTATGAATTCACGGTTCTACCCTTTGGATTAACTAATGCACCTGCAGCTTTTATGAACTTAATGAATAATATATTTCAAGAATATTTGGACAAGTTTGTACTTGTATTCTTGGACGATATCCTCATATATTCTAAAAGTGTCAAAGAGAAAAATGAGCATTTGAAGATAGTTTTGGAAATTTTTAGAAAAAGAAAGTTATACGGTAAGTTATCCAAATGTTCTTTCTTTGATACTGAAGTTCACTATTTGGGTCATGTCATTAGCAAGGAAGGAATTGTAGTGGATCCTTCAAAAATAGTGGCAATAACTGAGTGGCTTGCACCCAAGAATGTACATGAAGTAAGAAGCTTCATGGGTCTTGCTGGATATTATAGAAAAATTGTTAAGGATTTTTCTAAAGTGGCTGCACCAATAACGTCATTGCAGAAGAAGGATAGGAAATTTATTTGGAATGATAAGTGTGAAACTGCTTTCAAAATTCTGAAAAGCTAGTTGACTTCCGCACCTATATTAGCTGTACCAGACCTTAATGGGATCTTTACTATTGTAACAGATGCTTTTGGGGAAGGCCTTGGTGGTGTTTTGTTACAAAATGGTCAAGTCATAGCATATGAAAGTAAAAAAATTAAGTTATATGAGCTGAATTATGCCCCTCATGATTTGGAGCTTGCTGCCATTGTTCATGCACTTCAAGTCTGGAGACACTATTTACTTGGGAAACCTTTTGAGTTGAAAACTGATCACTTAGGGCTGAAATATATTTTCACTCAGCCTAATCTAAATGCTAGACAGAGAAGGTGGTTAGAGTTTTTATCTCAATATGATTTTGATATTAGCTACATCAAAGGGAAAGAGAATAGAGTAGCAGATGCTCTAAGTCGTAGGAAGCACATTTCTGCTCTTATAACATTAAGAACTCAGTTTAAAGATGAGGTAAAAAGTGCTTCAGAATCTGATATATACTTTCAGCAAGTAAAAGCAGTGCTTGCTGTAGAACCTAAAGATGAAAGGTATAAAGGTTTTCATTTTGATAAGGAAGGAATCTTACGTTATGAAAATAGAGTATACGTACCTTTGCTAAATGATTTGAGAAAGAAGTTGTTAGTTGAATTTCATAATTTTCCCTTCTCTGGACACCCGGGTATCACAAAAATGCTTGCTAATCTAAAACAACAATACTTTTGGAAAGGTATGAAAAAGGATGTTATTGATTTTGTGACTCATTGTCTAGAATGTCAGCGGGTTAAGGCAGAACACATGCACCCTGTTGGACTATTATATCCCCATAGCATACTACAGTACAAATGGCAAGTAATAAGCATGGAATTTGTACAAGGGTTACCTATGTCTAGGAATAAACATGATGTTATCTTGGTAGTTGTAGACAAACTAACAAAGGTAGCTCATTTCATCATTGGAAATTTGAAGGATGATTCTCCAATGTTAGCAAAAAGGTTTGTACATGAAATTTTCAGGTTACATGGAGTACCGGAATTGATTATATCTAACAGGGATCCTAGAATGACCTCAAGATTTTGGAAAACGCTTAATACAGCTCTTGGAACGAAACTAAACTTCAGTTCTGCATATCATCCGGAAACGGATGGACAAACCGAGAGAGTAAATCAAGTGTTGGAAGATATGTTGCGAATGTATTGCATGGATCAACAGTATAAATGGGAAGAGTATCTTCCATTAGTTGAGTTCGCATACAACAACACTTATCACTCATCTCTTAAAATGGAACCTTTTGAAGAACTTTATGGAAGAAAGTGCAGAACCCCTATTAGTTGGGATAGTATTGAGGATAGAGTGGTAACTGGGCCAGAAATCCTCACTGAAATGGAACAGCAAGTAAAGATGATTCGTGAATGATTAAAGGAAGCAGCAGATAGGTAGAAGAGCTATGCTGACCTTAAGTGGGTTGATCAAAGGTTTGAACTTGGTGAAAAGGTTTTTCTTCGTGTTAAACCCAGAAAGAGTTCTATAACTTTTGGCAAGGCTGCCAAGTTGTCACCTCGTTACATGGGACCTTTCAAAATTGTCGAAATAATCAATCCTGTAGCTTATCGATTAGCATTACCACCTGCTTTGTCTTACATGCATGATGTTTTCCATATTTC
Organism: Taxus chinensis; assembly: GCA_019776745.2. NCBI lineage: Eukaryota > Viridiplantae > Streptophyta > Pinopsida > Cupressales > Taxaceae > Taxus > Taxus chinensis. The sequence goes on from CM034148.1 coordinate 380,066,612, forward strand.
TTTGCTTAAGAAATATGTTTTAGACTTGTCACATGTTTTAAATTGGAATTCCTTGCAGGTCCAAGACCCAAGAATAATCGTGGTTAAACCCACACGAGTGCTGGAAACTCACCAATTGCATTTGAGAAATCATGAAATACAACAATGTAAGGTCCAGTGGACCAGTTTAACGAAGAAAGTGCAACTTGGGAAAATCTGGAAGAGATGAAAATTTCTTTTCCCTTTCTTTTTGAACAGAATGAAATTTGTTGACAAATTTTTTTTATGAACTTATCTTTTTCATGTCTTTATGAAAGCCAGATTGAGGCAAACATTATTCAGGTTGAATAAAATGTATCATGACATTGATTTCTAGAATTATTCAAGTTGGAAATAGTCTTTTGTATTGTGAACTAATAAATTGGTTGACCTGAAGGTAAATCAAAATATGTAATCATCGGGACAATGAATCTCTTAGGAGGGAAGCATGTAACACCCTGAATTATTGTTACTTCCTCCTGAGTATTCAAGTGTTGATATATGATTTCTTCTATATAAGGACATGTTCCTTTGATTGTGAAGTCATGCTTGATATGGATTTTATCTTCTTTGCTCTTGAAGATCCTTGACTGAGTCAGAATATGCTTGGACTCTTTTATTTCTTTCATTTTTAGCACCTGAGTTCAATTTGATTTCGGGATGAATTGTGGATCTATCCATCCTTATGACTTGGCCTTGGATCTGTTGCATTGATCCAAGAGATGTTTTAAGTTTATTTAGGATGAACAAAAATTATCGACCTTACGAAAGTTGCAAGGTCTGAATGAGTTGAATGAGAAATTCTAGAGTTTAACTCAGGCTGATCGTGTTAAATGAATTTGGTTCCAGATATCGTAATATAAGGAAGGCCTATACCTTAAGCCAGGTAAGAAATTCTGGTGTATACTGCAAGCTTAATTTGTAATGCCAGATAGAATCCATAACAGGAATGTTATACCCTGTTTGGTTCTAGTACTGATCGGTCCTACTTGGGAGACCTAGACTGGATTCGTTAAGGTTAATAACCTTAACCTAAACTATAACCTATTGGTTGAATTATTGCTAATCTAACCTAGCCCTAAAACTATAAGCTTAATGCTCCTAAGGTTAGCTACACCTAGCACTATGGAAGTAAGACTAATGTCTTACCTTATGATCTAACCTATGTTTCTAACCTATCTTAACTAATGATAATGGATGGAGGGGAACCTATGAAGGGGCGCGAGTCATGGGCGGTGGTTTCCATGGCATTTATGAGGTGGATAAGGATGAAGGACATGGGATTTGGCGGAGGTTGCAAATGGCTATTGTGACCTGACATGGCAGTATCACCAAAATTGGGAATGGTTGTTTGTTTTCATTTGGTAATCACCAACTTTGGTGGTCGGTGGGAATGGAGAATAGGTGGGAATTTAGGAGTTAATGCAATTGATGAACTTCGGTTCCCGAGCGTGGATTGCTTGGGAAGGCATGCAAATGGAAAATTGGTTGGTTGTTTGGTTTTCCATGTGTTCTGTTTTTCTCTCTACTTGATCACTGGTTCTTCGAACCAGTCTACTCTGTGTTGCATGGAAACTTTGAGAATATCTAGCTCCTTTCTCTGTCGGGGAAAGTTTATAAGGCATGAAGGTAACAATTTATTGTTGTTTAATCTATCGTAGAAGAAGAAGAGAAGGTGCGAGAACATTCAGATGTCTTCTTCAGATTTTTAAGTGACACTATCAGGCATGATAGGCCCTAACTTTTAAAAATCTTGCTTTCCTTCAAATGATTTCATTAAAACAACTCTGTTCAGATGATTTTAGGTTCAGTTGGTTTATATGGTAGCAATGTTTTGTTTCTTGATGATTGAGGAATCCATGGTTTTACGTAGACTCTATTGAAGAGTTTGCTATGTTTATTTTAAGGATTCGACTTCTGTCGAAGTGTTTGCTATGATTTCTTTGTGAATTCAACTTTTGTTGGAACCCTTGCTATGTTAGCATGTTGGTTCACTTATGTTGAAATGTTTACTGAGTATACATAAGGACTCAATTTCTGTTGAAATGTTTACTGTGTATACTACCTGGATTCGACTCTGTCGAAGTGTTTTCCATGATTTCAATGTGAATACGACTTCTTTTAGGTCCTTGCAATGTTTCTTATGAATTCAACTTCTGTTGTAGACCTTACTCTGTTAGCATGTTGGTTAAACTACTGTTGGATTGGTTGTTGTGTATACATATGGTTCGACTGATGTTGGAATCTTTGCTGTGTATACTCATTTGGTCGATTCGGTTGAAAGGTGTGCTAGGTTTACTTGAGAATATGACTTCTGTTGAAGTCCTTACTGTGTTTTCATTTTGGTTAAACTCTGTTGAAATGTTTGCAAGGTTGGTATATGAAAACGACTCTGTTAGAGTCCTTACTGTGTTTTCGTATTGGTTCGACTTCGGTTGAATCTTTGCTGAGCATATGTTATGAAGGTGACTTATTTGATGTCCTTGCTGTGAGTATTTTTCTTATGATTTCGACTTCTGTCGAGCTTTTTTGTGAATACTTGTTGGAGTCCTTACAGTTTCTCAGGTGAATCTGAATTTTGTGATGTCCTTGATGTGTATTGCGTGTCGGCTCGACTTTTGATAAAAGCCCTCGCTGTATATTCATTTGAATCTGACCCAGTTGAAATGTTGATGTGTTTGTATGTGGTTTGACACAGTTAAAATGTTGTTGTGTTTGCATATGGAAACGACTTCTATTATGATGTGACCTAGTCTCTAGGTCAACTGAGATATTTAGTTCTTAACTGTGCCATAACAGGCAATGGCGTTGGATAATATCATGTCTGAGGAATGACAGGGAAAGAATTATTGGGTTTAATTTGATTGTTTTATAGATTATTACTTGGTCGCAAGAACTCTTGAACTGCCTAATAGCTACAGATGATTTTTATAATTGAATTTTGATGAAACTATAGTTTCTTCTTTTGATCTCGACTGATTTTGATCTATAAATATATATTTTGTGTATGATGAAATATTAATGTGATTATTGATTTATTTACGACCTTGCTTGGTCAAAGGAAACACATCCTGACTGAGAGAAATACTGCTTGAGGAACTCTGTTTTTTTAAAAAAAAACGTATGTATCATTCTGGACTTGCATGGATGGAAATCAAGTTTGTATTGGAAGGAATGGGTGTTGATTTCCTTGCCTTCTCTTTTCCCTTATTGAATTCAAGCTTGAATGTATAAGCGTTATTCTTGAGAATTCGGTACAGTCCTGAACATGATTGGAATGGAAATATAAATGTCTTTGTTTCTTTCTCCTCAGCTGTAAAGTATATGTTGATATATATAACTGTAGGAATAATAAAATATTCTCTCCTTGTCTAGAAACTTTGAGTGCTTTCATATTTTGTATTCCGTATGTGAACTCTACGGTACGAGCTTAAGAAGAAAAGACTGTTAAACTGTAGGGTGAGACCGGTAAAAATGTATTGCAGTAAAGTTGGTGTATTTGTCAATACCATTGAAATAATGTAATGTTTTTAAAGGAATCTCGTCAGTTGAACTTAATGAAAGTTATAATCTGCCTTTGAGGAATTGTTGAAAACATACCTGTTGGAAACACGAATTGATAGGATATTCATTTTTGAATGGAATAATTTGTTGGATTATTGTTTTCCTTGGGATTCAGATGGATGGATGTATTGGATTCATTTTTTTCTTCTTAGTCTCTAATATATATGATGAATCATTTGAAGGGTATTTAGGATTAATTGGTAACTATAATATGAGTCATGCGTTAAAAGTCATGTTAGAATTATAGAAAGATGATTATTTTGATTTATGTTAAGTATTTGATGAAATGATTTCATTTAAACAGGTTGTTTAATGAGAACAATTGGTGGAATGCAATTGTTTTAAGAATTAGTGCTTATCATGCTCAGTTCACCGAACTGACCCGTGTTGGCAATTTTTGTAGATGGTTGTCGTAAGTGGTAAAGGCACACAGATCTGATATGATACTCAGATTGTTTAATTTGGTTTTATGATGAATTCCAACTTGATTTCTCTAATTGTACTATATGAAGAAAGTTGTTCTTTTGCAGTTGAGTATTGTATCAAATATGCTGAATGTATAAATTGTAATTGTTTGGCTTAGAAATAAATGAAGGAGGGGATTGTTACTATGTGGCTGCATTTGTATTGTGATGGATTGATCCTCTTTGGTTCGATTGTTTTTAAGTGCATTTTTATTATTGTATACCTTGGAGATATTTGGATTCTCTAAGTAGGCCTTGTAAAGATTATGTGACTGAATACTTGTAAAGGATTAGTAGTTCTGTTATGTTCTGTATAAGGCTAAATTGGAAATTAGTCCATTGTCTTTCAAGAAGCTAAGGTTCAAATAAACCTTAACAGGTAGCTGAACGGGAAGAGTAATCTATTACTCCCTAACCTTGATCTAAGTCAAGACAACGTAAATAATGATTTTAAATCACTATATCTTAATAATAGTAAGTAAGATATATTTCAGTTTTGAGAACTGATATAAACCTAAAAGGGTATAGTTAGCATCCTTATGAGAAGACTTTGGGCTACTGCCCAATTTTGTTGATTAAGATTATTGTGATTCAATGAACTCCTTGACGAGATCTCAAATCTTATTAAAATTCTCTCTATGAAATGGATCTTAAATAAGTAAGGCAACTCAAAGATGAGGAATTGCAGGGGTTGGGATAAGACTACCTAGAAAGGAGTGTTTTAAAGTATAATTTCAACTCAACATAAGTAACACCTTAAAGTTAAGTAGATCTTTCTGAGGTGGTTTTTAGGGTGCCGGCACATGTCAACTGTAGGGTTGTCCCTTCGAGAAGATTAGGATCTTCTCGAGGATACAACAATGCAGGTGACTTATGGTGACACCCTTTGCATTGATCTTTAAGATTTACACCATAAGCTCGAACAAGTTTTTACTCTAGGACTGGTTAGGAACATGGTCATGTTATGAGGCTGCCCTTGGAGACTCGGGGTACCTTGACACATAGGGTTAACTAGGGTTGACCCAGTATGTCAGCTTAACCCTAGTCCTCGAGAGCATCCTTATAATGTTGTCATGTTATTAATCCTTTCTTGAGTGAATGACTTGGGACTGAGGAGGCTGACATAAGTCAGTATAAGACATTTTATATAACATCGGAGTGGGGTGAAGGACGTATTGCAGATTGACAAGTATGCCGTTAAGGAATACGAGACATGAACAATATGTTTCAAAACTTTGGCCAAAGTATCACAAGCTGCTGATTACGTTGTCCTATGTCACCTAGTCTGAGGGACGTGATGCCGATGAATAATGGTAACAATTATTTAGATAGGTTCCTTGGATAGAGCATTCTGAAATCCTAGATTAGGGAAGAGAACCGCAAGAGTGAAGTGTTAAAATAAAAAAGCCAACTCTATGATACTCATGAATAGATCGGTAGATCACTGAGTCATGGAATGAATAGATCGGTGGTTCACCGAGTCATTACAAATGCATATGGTTATCTATTATAAGAATGATTGTTTTGATCTGTGAGTTCTAAATTATGTATTTAGAACTAGTAAGCACTTATAAAATAAAATAATTTTTTTTTGTTCTAATGTACTAAATTGGGGAATGTTACAGTTCAATTCAACTTTAAATAAAACCAATTGAATTAATCACTTAATTAGAAATTAAAATCAAAATAGAAATAACTAACACACACAAGAGTCAAGAATTTTTAAGTGGGAAACCCAATTTGGGAGAAAACCCACTAAACCAGAGCAATATAGACCAAAAGGTTATAAAATATGTTGAGTTACAGCTCAACTATAGGATCTACAACTTTAAGTCAAGAAACAACTTGACAATATGCAAGCTACAACTTGCCAGAAAGTAGCCACTTCCATATTAGAATGAGATACAAATAAATACATCTGATACTAATCCTATATTAGCAATCTACTCTTCACAATTTACCTTAGAACCTATTTTTGCAATTGTCTCTATACATTCACTTTGCATCAATCACTCACCAAGAGATTTCACACACTCCCTACAATCCATCCTCTTGAATGTCAATTCACTATGTGTTTGATCAATCCAACTTTTCAATTTCAATTCCCCGTATACTTTAATCTCTTCTACTTGATCAAGTCATAGTATTTATCGTTGTTATTCACTTTTTATCACTGTTAAATCCTTTGTCTGGAATCTCTTTTTTCTTTTAACACCTTTTGTTTACCTATACACACTTTTGATTTGATAAAAAACTTCAACTCATTGTATTTCACAAATATATATCTATTTTTCATGTTGTCACAGTTTATGTCCCTGTTTTTCACTTCTTATCACACTCGTATATGTTTCAATCTCCTATTTTCTTTTCTAATTTCTTGATATATATATATATATATACGTTACACACATATATATTTCAATATCCATTCACTCCTTTCACTATTGTTCACCTTCTTATAGTTATGGCATATAAAACTTGTGATTTAATCAAGGCTTAAACTCACTATCCCCAATAGTATATGTGTTTTCACTCTATTACAAGTATCTTAACACACTCTTTCTCTAATTCAGTTTCACGTTTTCATCATACTATATTTTTATCAACTTCAATAATATTTATTTACAATTTTTTTCCTATCTTTCACATTAACTTCTCATACTCCACACAACACCTTTGAGCTCCTGACTCTTCATTATCTATTAGAGAGTTCAACAAACTTTGAGAAGGTAAGAATAGGAAAAAAATGACTATCTACCTTCCATTCGAGCTTGGAGGGAAAATAATGAATGAGTAATTATTTTGAGTCTTTTCAAGTTACACTTTGATTTGAACAAGAATATCTCACCATTTATAAGGTTACTCCACATTTCAATATTAAAGAAACCCTCACTATTTGAGTATTTTAACTTGACACCTTAACAAAAAGTCTCTACTTAGTTAGAAATGATCATAACTATTGACTGTGTTGAGAGATTCACTATTTTTCACGAGACTTGATCAATTTACCTTGATAAAATCATGTTAAATTGATGCATAATATCTCCATACATTTATTCAAACCTTTAGAACTTGATGCAACAGAAGAAAAAACTCTATTTGTAATAAAAGTTATTTGAAATGGTAAAAGTGTTTGTTTTTTACTGTCACCATGATTGTGCACAAAAATGGTACCAAGAAATCCTTCCAAACTTAATGAAAACATTTGAAATATTTTGAAAATGATTCATATCAACTCCATAGAGGTTTATTCAAAGAATCCAAATTTTTGGTTTGAATATTTTGGAGAATTGATTGAAAATGTCTTCAAAACCCTAGCAACAAGGTTTGTACTAGTGAACATACCTGAGGAAATGTAAAAATTGATTTATCACTCTAGATGTAATGATTTTTTTAAACTCCAAGGTCTTTGTGAGACCAACTTCCACCAATTCAAAAAGTTTCAACTTTTACAAGATTACAATTACTCCCAGAAAACAAAATGTTGTAGGCACAATGGTGTGTTGAAGATGACTATGTTATAGTCACTTTTGCACCCACTAAGAACAAGAGAACCTCATGTGCGCCGACCTATCACCCAACGGGCGCTCACTTGAGGCACGCGAGAGGGATCCGAGTCTCTCTTTTATGTGAGTCTAGTGGAAGGCATAGCTCATGATTCTGACTTAGTGATTTGACAGACATGAAGGGCTATAGAGCTCAAGACAGATTCTACACCCCTTTAGTCATAATAGAACCAAAGCGTGCAACAGAAAAAATAGAACTAAGAGTTGTAAATCTACTACTATACTTAACCATTTAAGTAAGATTCACGATTATATGAGAACAAAAGTAAAATAGAAATATGAAGATAATATAGGGAAAGAGTCTTAGTACATTTGTCATGGTAACCTTATCACATTCATTCATAGTGTTTACTTATAAAAGATTACAAAAGGCAGACCGTAGTCATGCACCATGTGTGGATCCATACATGTATTCTAACAAGACAAAAATTTCATTCCCCATTTTACCATTACATCCTTACTGGAATTCTATACCCATTTTCATCCCATAGTTCTATCAGTAATTCTACAGAGCTCTGCTACCTCACTTTCGTCTATCTTCTTTGCCAAGGGTGCATGTATAAATAGGCCTCTGAGCTCTAACAAACTATTATGCAGCCTCAGAAGTCAGATCTAGCCCCAAGTGTCAAGGTGTGGGTCACCTTGAGCGCATGCCTCTCCATGTCATGATTACATTTTTGGATATTTCTATCGCAAGGTATATTCCATCCAGGACACCCTATCACCAGGCTGGAACCTTATCCAAATGGAACATTTTCTTCATGTGTTTTGTCCCCAAGGCCAAAAATGGCTAAGTCCCGAAATGTTCTTCACGCGGCGCATGCGTCCTGGGTTCTTCAAGAAGCCTTTTGAACTCTACCTTGCATTCCTACACTTGTGCGCTTCCCCTGGCCATGCGTGCCTATGCGCCCTTAAGATTTGGAAGCTAAATTAGGGGCCTAAGATTACCCCACACTTCACCTATTCTCCACCCTTAGAAACCTTCTCAAAGAATGCAATACAAAAGAATGCAAGGCCTTGCCTTGGAAAAGAATGGGGGGAAAGAATAAAGAAAGGGGAAGAGAAAGAATAGGGGGAAAATTTCCTAAAGAAGGAGGAGGGGAAAGTTTTTCTAGAGGTCGGGCTCCAGTGTACTCCAAGTGCTAACTTCCTTCTGCACTTTAGTGCAAATGTCACCAACCAGGGTGCTCACCTGATCATAAGTTAGCCCCTCCCCTTGTGTGGTAATCATTTCCACCACAGTCTCTAGTTCTTTAGTGTGATCTTCTAGGGCATCCATCTTCCTTGTGATGACCTTGTAGAGCTCTTTTAGCTAGGTTTTTATTGAGACTCGCCAGTTCTCAATGGATTCGAATTTCTTTTCTACCTCAGCTATGATCCTTTCCAGCTCAGCTCTGTTGCCCTTATTATTTTCTCTAAATTCCTTCAATGTAGCTTCTTCACTGGCAAGTAGTATGCTTGTCACTTTGTCTTGATCTGCGTAGTGGTCATAAGCGACCCCCACGGTTTGTGCAGCTGTTCTTACGTCGGCGAGAACCTTGTTGTATTTGGCCACGAGCACGACGACCTTCAACTTGTCTTCTTTCTCCAAGCACACCACTACATCTTCTGTCGACTCTTATGCCAAGGGCTGCCTCTCTATGGTGAGGATCTGAGTCAAGTCTTCTAGGCACTCCAGGGAGGATCTATACTTTTTCGTATGAGGGTTAAAATTTGGGTGCTTTGTGATAATTGATTAGGAGATGAGCTCCACCTTGTTGGAAACTTCATGCACCCTAGCCTTTTCCTTCTGAAGCTCATTATGTAGTTGAGCCCTTATTAATTTCTTGAGGTTGAGATCCTTCATTAGCTTCACCACTTCTTCCTTCCTCTTGTCCAACAGGTCCTCTAAGACTCTAACCCTATCATTTCTACTGAAGAGCCTAGCCTTGATTTCCACTAAGACTTTTTTCAGTGCATTGCACACTTTCTCTTCTGATAGTTGCTACGTGTTTACAATGGGGTTATCCCCCTTTCCTTCAGATAGCTTCAATACCGCTCCTTAGTTAATCTTGAATTCAGGCTCATCAAGGTGGGAGTTGAATGCCCAAGATAACATCTTCCTCATTCATGGGTATCCACCTTCAAGGTCAAAGGACTCCATGGTGGTGAGCTCCTTAGTGGGCACGGTACTTTGGAAACACATGAATAAAAATTTGTTGGGGTCATCAATATAACCCATCATTATTCTTCCCCCTTCTGTGTGTTTACTTCCCGTGCACATGCCCTTGGGAATAGTTATCGAGAGTGTTGGGCCTTTCATGCTACTTCCACTCTTCTCCCTCTATTCCTTCTTGAACTCACCGAGCATGAGCTCCGCACTGTGCCCCAACTCTTAATTTACCAAGGCATCAATTATCTTCTGTTCCTCCCTTATTTCCTTTCCATTCACCTTCTCTTGAGTGAGATTGGGCATATCTGGCTCATTGGTACTAGCCCCTTTGCTCCCCTCTTCACTACATGCACCTTCCTTCCTTCAGGTGCCTTTCCTTCTTACAAATATGAATGCATTATTTGCATTCTCATCCTCCTCTCCTTTCGAGTCATGGATATCAATTGGTTCTTGGTCCACCTCCAGCTCTTCCCCTTCATTGTCATCTCTTTTGCCTACATAGACATTCAGGTCATCTATATCTTTAGACCCTTTTCCCTCCATTTCTTGTTCTTCTTATCTTGCAGAAAACTCTGGAGTGGGGGATGTTTTCTTTTCTTCATCTGAAGGTTCTTCAGGGTATGGTGGCTTCGCAGGCTCCAGGGTTTTTTCCTTGACCACCGTTCTTCTCTTCTTTTGGACATAGGTACTCGGACCTGCGGTACCTACATCCTGCCTTTCCACCGCCCCTTGTTCTTCCTCTTCTTCTTATTTCTCCTTTCACTTTGGTGTTGGCTTCTTTCTTCCCATGGGGTCATTTGGGATGGATATTTCATTTTATACGTATGATCCCTTCTCAAACTTTGGCCTTATGTGCAAGTAGATTCTGGCAGCAGCGCTCTCATCAATCGGTAAGGTTAGCGGCCTTATGATGTGCACATCCTGTGACATGTATCTTTCAATGTATGTGTGCTTTCCTAGGTAGACCAAATTCTTTCTCATCTCTCTATGTTCACTGTCGAGGGTGGACAAGTCGAATTTTAATTTCTTCTACTCCTTATATTTGTTTACCCCTACTTGGAAGAATTGGGCAGTAAATGAGAAAGGGAGTTTGCACCAAGGACTCCAATTGCCGTCTGCTAAGATAAATCTACCAATACAGAAGTGCTGGTACACCAAAAACTTTGCTTCTCCTTCAGTCACCATGGGGAGTTGCTCTAGGATCCTCCATTCTACCCCGAATACATTCCTAAGGTGCATATACCATTTATCCAAGTGCACCTTGTGCACCACCATCATTGACTCATAAGTATACTTCTGGAACCTGTTTGTGGGCAAAGGGTCTTCATCGAGGTACTCCCATACAAATTTATCAGATGCATCTAGCACCCCAATTTCTAAGAACACAATGGTTAATAGAATGTCTCCAAATAATATCTTTCCTTTATCCTCTGTGTTGCTTATAATCTCGTCTACTATGTATTGGGAGATACAGTACATGATGCCTTCTACAACCTTTTGGTAGACATTCAACCAGGGCTTGCTCACCTGGGTCCACCTCGCTTGTCCATTTAGCTTGGAAACAAGGTGCGTGGCCATTTTCATCACCGGATCACTGATATCTGTGACATCATAGTACTTCGATCCCTTCTTATAATCCTGGGATGTAATGGTTTCCTTAATTACCTCCTCATCTTGGAGATCATCTAGGATTGCATCCCCTTTATAGCTCATGCATGTAAAGTGCGAGATTAACTGTGGGGTTATGTACATTTTCACCCTGCGAAGTAGAAGAAATATTCATGCACACATGTCATTAACCATTGGTATAGGCACTTGGGCTTCCCAAAGTAGGGAAACTTATAAAGCTGGAGAAGCCCTACCTTCTCCATTTTCACCTTGACTACATCACTATAAATCAACATCTCGTTAGGTGTTCATTTGTTTGTTGGGAGCACCAGCTCCAATGCCATTTCCTTTGCAATTATACTCGACTAGTGATTGTAATGAATTATGGTCATTTGTCTAATGTGGGACTCCCACTCTTGCCCTAGCAAAACCCCATCCGGGTATTTCATCTCTAAGTACCATTCCTCATTAGTATCTAAGGGGATTTCATCTTCTTTCTTCTTTCCATTTCCCTTCCCCTTTCCCTTTTGGGATTGTACTGTAGGCTTATCAAATGGTCTCATGGCCATCATTTTACCCTTTGCTTTCATCCCCTGGTTGCCTTTGAGTTTTCTGAGAGTTTTCTTCGCGCACCTCGTGCCCTAGGGTACAAACCCTAATTTATGACTTTCCTCCTTTGATCACAGTGCTCTTTCCCAACGTTCCTCACACTTGTGAATCACTTCTGCTCTGGTTTGTAGATCAACTGGACTGATTGCGCACGATTTTCTAAGATTCTCCTTCGCACAAGTTAGCTCTCAAATCCTTTATCTTGAAAGAAAATTGTTCTCCTTGTTTTCGCAAAGTAAAATAATGAACTTACCATCCTTGTATTTATAGATTTTCCCACTTTTACACATTAAAGGCTAGGCTACCTACCACTGTACAACAATATTTAATGTGGAATTTTCAAAAAAACCCAACTTTAGCACTTTTCCTCATGCGCCCAATCCTTGCATGAAAAGTTTTTCACGCGCACCCAACCCTTGCACGAAAAATGTTTCACCCACACCCAATCCTTGCGTGAAAATTATTTCACCCACGCCCAATCCTAACGCAAAATTTTTTCCAACCTTCTGGCGCGTAGACAATCCATCTTGATAGAAGACTCTTGCACTCGTGTTACCAACATCAAAGGTACCTCTTCCATCGTCATGATTATTACTTTCACCTACCTCATGTTTTTGCACTTTCTCGTTATACGTGGATTTCCAATGGAAATTTATTTTTCCACCCATCTACCTTCCTAATGCATCTTTTCAATAGGGCTAGTTTGAATGGTCTACCAACTCAATCTTCCTGCAGAATAACTTCATGCCTCTCTTAATCACCTAACCCCACACTAAAATGATGCACGGTCCTTTACGTAATCATAAGTTTAAAAAGTAATAAGGTTACCAGTGCCCAAGGCATAAAACAAGACAACAACGTGAAAGGGAAAAACAAGAAATGAAAATCATAAAAGGAAACTCTAAACTAACTGGCAGAACTGCCTTATTTACAAACACCTAGAAGCATTATTTATAGTAGGGCTTCAGCCTACTCCCATTGAAGTGTCAGGTAATTTTGTTCCATCCAGCACTTGTAGTTGGCATGCGCCTGAATCAAGGATGTATGAAATTACATAAGGACCCAACCAATGCACTTTCAACTTTCTAGGATGTCATAGAAATTTAGAATCATATAGCAATACCATATGGCCAACCTCAAACTATTTGTTTTTAATGTGGTGGTTGTGTCATGCCTTTTGTTTAGCTTTTTTAGTTGTTTGGCTTCATCTTTCTAGTGAGTTCCTTTCATCCAACTTTATCAATTCATTAATTCTTTCTTCCAGAGATTGTTCATCATCCAACTCTCCTGCGTGCGCTATACGCAGTGATGGTAGCATAAATTCAACCGGCAAGAAAGCCTCCATGCCAAACACTAGTTGAAATGCTGTGGCCTTTTTCAACCTTTTATATGTTGTTCTATATGCCCAAAGGACTACTATCACCTTGTCATCCCAATCCTTCCTACCCACGTCACATATCTTAGTCAATGTGTGACTAAGGATTTTGTTGAATGCCTCTGCAGTCCCATTTTCCTGAGGGTGATAAGGGGTACTCTTTTGATGGGATACCATGAATTCTGCCAATACAATCCTAATTGTTTCATTTAAGAAATGAGATCCCCTATCACTTGTTAAAGTTAATGGGTACCCATACCTGCTGATAATGTTCTCCCACAAAAATCTAGTAGCCATGGTTGTGGTGCAATCCCTTCTGGGTGCAACCTCTACCCACCTTGTTAGATAATCAGTACAGGTAATGATATACCATGAGTTAGTCCTTCATGTAGCTAGTGAGATTGGTCTAACAAAATTTTATGTTTGTAGATCATGTTTTCATGTTAGAGTGTGGTACACCTTCTATGTGTTACACTCGGGTATTTTTACGGCAGTCCCGCTCGTCGGTGAACGGGTCAAGGGGGTTTGGGGGTGAAGCCCCCAAAGCAAATTTTCATGGGTGGTTTATTAACCCATGGCTAATGGGTAACCATTATGGGTTGTTTTTGGGCCCATGGTTTTTCGGTACCCATTGTTTTGATACCCACGATTTTTTCCATTGTTTTGATACCCACAATTTTGTATCAAACTACTTAAGTAATTGTCTATTTGTACAGTCTTATGCATATGATAGACAGACAAGAAAATGTATTGCAGATGTGCTTTGAATTTGGGTGTGAATTCTATAGAATTTGTTGAGCAGCTCCAAATGGATCTAGGTATTGTATTGAGAGAGTGGAGGCTTGTAATAAAATATGAGCAAGTGATTCTTGGTGGACGTAGCCCAAATTGGGTGAACCACATTAAATCTTGTCACTTTGTGTTGTCTTATTTATTCTGCACTTTTATTTAAGATCTGTAATATTTTCTACATATTAGTTTCTACTGCTACGATTTTGTAAGGGATTATTCCACATATTTTTTCTCTTATTTCCTAACAATTGGTATCAGAGCTTGGTTTTGTTTGCTAAAGTGTTGAATCACAAGGAAATTTTTTAGCTTGAGTGGGAGCTATGGCAGATGATGGAAGATCTAGGGTTGATAAATTCAACGGGCATAATTTCAGTCTTTGAAAGATGCAGATGGAAGATTATCTTTATCATAAGGATCTTTATACTCCGTTGTCTGAGAAGGTGAACAAACCCTTGAGTATGACAGATGCGGAATGGGATTTTTTGGATCGAAAGGCACTTGGAACGATCCGGCTATGTCTTGCATCTTTAGTATTATTTAATCTTTCAAAGGAAAAGACTACAAAAGAACTGATGGATGCATTATGGAAGTTATATGAAAAACCCTCTTCCTCTAATAAGATATTTTTAATGAAAAAGTTGTTTAATATGAAGATGTCTAAGAATGGTTCAGTAGCAGATCATCTAAATGATTTTAATATGGTTGTAAATATAATAGCTTCAGTTACAATAGAATTTTATGAAGAAGTTAGGGCTTTATTAGTTTTATGCTCTTTACCTGAGAGTTGGAATAGCCTGGTAATGGCGGTAAGCAACTTAGTTCTTGCTAACTCAAAGTTGAAGTTTGAGGATGTTGTAGGGGTGATTCTAAGAGAGGAAATGCAAAGAAAAATCTTTGGTGAATATTCTACTTTAGGGAATGCTTTGATAGTGGAGATTAGAGGGAGACAGAAGAATAGAGGAAACCGTGGAAAATCAAAGGATCGGGCAAGGTCAAAATCCAAAAGCAAGATAGTATGCTGGCACTGTGGAAATTTTGGGCATGTAAAGAAGGACTGTTGGGAGCTTCAGGACAAGAAGAAATAATAGGAAGAAAACAAGGAGGAAAATGTGGCATCGGGTAATGTATTCTAGGATGCTTTAATTCTTTCTTTGCATAATATTACTGATTCTTGGGTTTTAGATTCAGGGGCTTCTTTTCATGCTACTCCACATAGACATTATTTTGTTGATTATGTTCAAGGGCACTTTGGGCATGTTTTTTTTGGTGATAATGAGCCTTGAATTATAGTTGGAAAAAGTTCTGTTCAGGTTAAGATGTAGAATGGGAATACATGGCTATTGAAGGATGTCAGACATGTGCCTACATTAAGGATAAATTTGACATCGGTAAGGCAATTAGGAAGTGATGGTTGTACTGTGATATTTATAGCTGACTCTTGGAAGGTTACCAAGGGTGCTCTTGTGGTGGCAAGAGGTAAGAAGGTTGGAACCTTGTATTTAACCACTGATAGTACTAATGATTGTAATCTCATGGATTCAGATGCAGATATAACATTATGGAACTATAGGCTCGGTCATATGAGCCATAAGGGCATGAACATCATAAAGAATAATTTTCCTAGATGTACAGAAACATGTTTGGATTTCTGTGAGAAGTGCATATATGGGAAACAGAAGTGAGTAAGGTTTCTCAAGGTTGGACATATGAAGAAAGAGAGTAAGTTAGAGCTGGTACATTCTGATGTGTGGGGGCTGGCTCAGATATCATCTCTTTGGGGCTTAATTTATTCTGTTACTTTTATTGATGATGTAACAAAGAAAGTTTGGGTTTATTGTATTAGAAACAAATCTAATGTATTCGATAATTTTGTTAAATGGAAAGCCTTGGTAGAGAATGAAACAAGTCTTAAGTTAAAATGTCTTAGATTAGATAATCAAGGGGAGTATTGTAGCAATGAATTTGATAATTATTGTTCTAAGAATGGTATCCACAGGAAAAAGATGGTTTCAGGAACCCCACAGTAGAATGGGGTTTCAGAAAGGATGAACAGAACAATAATGGAACGTGCTAGGAGCATGAGGATACATGCAGGACTGGGTCTTTATTTTTGGGTAGAAGTGGTGAGCATAATTGTGTACTTGATAAACAGAGGACCCTCAAGTGCCTTGGATGGAGGCATACCTGAGGAGGCTTGGTACGGTAAGAAATTCGATTACTCATTTCTTAGAGTCTTTGGATGTGAGGTGTTTGTTCATATTGACAAGGATGATAGGACCAAGCTAGAGGCTAAATCAGAAAAATGCACTTTTATTGGTTATGGTGGTGATGAATTTGGATTTAAATGTTGGAGTATTAAGGACAAGAAAATAATTCGGTCTAGGGATGTGGTCTTTAATGAGAAAGTCATGTATAAGCAACAGTTGCAGGAAAACAGGAAAGAATCCAAGAAAGAATATGTAGTGGTAGAAGATCTTCCGGATGGGACAATGACCCATGAATCAGTTCAGGAAACTACTCAACGGGAACCCCAAACTCCTATAGTGAGAAGGTCTTCTAGGGTAAGAAAAGAACTCAAAATTTTTTATCCTTCTCTTTATTATTTATTACTCACTGATAGTGGAGAGCCAGAGTGCTTTGATGAAGCAATGTAGGTAGATGCCAGTAAGAAGTGGGAGAAAAGCCATTGGATGAGGAGCATAAGCCTCTCATGGAGAACCAGAATTGGGATTTGGTGAAGCTACCAGAAGGTAAAAGAGCATTGTAAAAAAAGTGGGTGTACAGAGTTAAAGATGAAGGAGGAAAGAAAAGATCTATAAGGCCCAGTTAGTGGTCAAGGGGTTCACACAGAAACAAGGTATAGATTTTGATGAGATATTTTCTCCTGTAGTAAAAATGACTTCTATCAGAACTATTCTTGGAACAGTGGCAACAAAAAACGTGCACTTAGAGCAGTTATATGTAAAGAATGCATTTCTCCATGGTGATTTGGAGGAGGAGCTATATATGCAAAAACTAGAAGGATATGAAGTGAAAGGTAAAGAGGAGATGGTTTGCAAATTGAAGAAGAGATTATATGGCCTGAAACAAGCTCCACGTCAATGGTATAAGAAGTTTGATAGCTTCATGATGGAGCAAGGTTATATTAGATGTCATTCTGACCATTGTGTGTATACAAAGAAATTTGAGGATGGAAGTTATATTATCTTGTGTTTGTATGTTGATGACATGTTGGTTGCAGGTAAAAAAATGCAGGAAATAAAAGTACTCAAGAAACAACTAAGTGAATCCTTTGATATGAAGGATTTGGGGGTAGCCATAAAAATCCTTGGTATGAGGATAACTCGGGATAGGAAGGAACGGAAGCTTACTTTATCTCAAGAAGAGTACATTAAGAAGGTATTGGATATGTTTAATATGCAGGATACTAAATCGGTTGGGACTCCTTTGGCAGACCATTTTAAGTTATCAAAGGAGCAGTGTCCCAAGACAGAGCAGGAAAGAAACCAGATGTCCAAGGTACCTTACTCATCAACGATTGGTAGTTTGATGTATGCTATGGTGTGCACTAGGCCTGATATTTCCCATGTAGTGTGAGCTATGAGTAGATTTATGAGTGATCCAAGTAAAGAGCATTGGTGAGTAGTAAAGTGGATCCTTTGGTATTTGAGAGGGACCATGGGGACAGTTTTTTGATACAGTGGATCAAAAACCACTTTATGTGGTTATGTAGATTCAGACATGGCTGGAGATGTTGACAGTAGGAGGATAACGATAGGTTATATTTATACTATAGGTGGGACAACAGTGAGCTGGATTTCATGACTACAGAAGTTGGTGGCTTTATCAACCACGAAGGCTGAGTATGTTACTGCCACAGAGGCAAGCAAAGAGATGATTTGGTTACAACAATTTCTTGAGGAGTTGGGGCATAAGTAGAAGGAATGTAAGCTACATAGTGATAGTCAAAGTGCTATACACCTAGCTAAGAACTCTGCTTTCTACTCCCAGACGAAGCATATACTGTTGAGATATCACTTCATCAGGACAACTTTGGAAGAAGATAAGTTGAAGTTGGAGAAGATTCATACCAGTCAGAATCCTGCAGACATGATGACCAAGGTGGTCACAAGGGATAAAAATAAAGCTATGTTCAACTTTGGTTGGCCTTCGTGGATGACAGTGAAGGGTTTGAGAAGCTTGCTTAGTGGAAATCAGTCTCCAAGTGGGAGATTGTTATGTTTGTGGAGCTTGTTTTCATGTTATAGTGTGGTACACCTTCTATGTGTTACACTCGGGTATTTTTACGACGATCCCACTTGCCGGTGAGCGGGTCAAGGGGGTTCGGGGGTGAAGCCTCCAAAGAAAATTTTCATGGGTGGTGTATTAACCCATGGGTAATGGGTAGCCATTATGGGCTGTTTTTGGGCCCATGGTTTTTTGTTACTCATTGTTTTGATACCCATGGTTATTACCCATTATTTTGATACCCACAGTTTTGTATCAAACTGCTTAAGCAATTATCTATTTATATGGTCTTATGCATATGATAGAAGACAATCAAATGTATTACAGATGTGCTTTGAATTTGGGTGTGAATTTTTTATAGTTTGTTGAGCATAGCTCCAAACGGATCTAAGTTTTGTATTGAGAGAGTGGAGGCTTGTAATAAAATCTGAGCAAGTGATTCTTGGTGGACGTAGCCAAAATTGGGTGAACCACATTAAATCTTGTCTCTCTATGTTGTGTTATGTATTATGCACTTTTATTTGAGATCTGTAATATTTTCTGCATATTAGTTTCTACAGTTGCGATTCTGTAAGGGATTATTCCGCATATTTTATCTCTTATTTCCTAACATAAAATCTATTTCCCACTTTTCAAAAAGTTCCGCACTGGCAATGGGGCGCAAGGGCATTTCGTCCCTTTTTCTAGGTTTTCCAAGGCACTGACAGTGGTCACAGGCCTTGCACAACTCAATACAATCATGGTGAATCGTCTCCCACCATAGTCTAGTGACTAGGATCTTGCGCACAGTTGCATTCCCTGCATAGTGTCCTTCGGAAATCCCACCATGGGCCTCTTCTATTATAGTTACACATTCATGTTCTAGTACACACTGGTGCAAAACCTCATCATGACCCATTTTATACAAATCTCCATTGATCAACATGAAGGGTGTTGTGTGTATGGCTAACCTTTTCCTTTCCAGAGCATTCATCCCTTTAGGCACCACACCTTCCTTGAGAAAGATAACAATGTCTTCTAGTTCTAAGGGCGCACACCACAACCTGAACAGTTGTGCATCCGGTATGGTTTCCTCGATACTCTGTGCATCCTCTCCTAAATCAATCCTTGATAAATGATTTGGCCCACAATTGTTCTTTCTTGGTTTTAGCACCACTTTGAATTCAAAATCCTGAAATAGAAGAACCCAACGACATATGCACCCTTGCAACACTGCTTTATTTACTATATTCTTCAAGGCCATATGGTCAGTGTAGAATATGAAAGGAGTTACTAGCAGATATTGTCTAAATTTGTGGAGCACGTAGATCATTGACAATGCCTCACGCTCGGTCGTTGTATAATTCTATTCTACTGATGTTAACTTTCTACATGCAAAACATAAAGGATGATCAACAATCCCCTCTCTTGGTTGAGCAAGAATGGCTCCCATTTTTGTACCAGAGGCATCCACGTGGACATGGAAAGGTTTATCCCATGATGGGAATCATAGAATAGGTATGGTGATAAGCCTTTCTTTTAGAGTGTCAAAATCCCTCTACTGTGCCTCTCCCCACTAAAAGGCACTCCTGTGTTTGAGCAATATTTCCAAAGGCGTGGTGATCTTGGCATATCCCTTAATGAACTTTATGTAGTACTCAGTGTGTCCAAGAAATCCATGCATGACACTTTGGCTGGTAGGCTCCCCTAACCCCACAATAACTACAACCTTTGCGGGATCCACCAGTAAGCCCTCTTTACATATGATATGCCCAAACAATATCCCAAAAGAAGTTGTAAAGATACATTTCTTGATGTTGAGGGAGATCCTCAACTTCCGACATCTCTCAAACATCAACCTTAAGTTTTCACAATGGTCCCTTACTAATCCATACACTTTCCAATCATCTAAATATACCTGAAGGAACTCGTGGATGAAGTCCTTAAATGCTTGTACCACTATGCGCGAAAATACAGCAGGCGCATTCTTCAGGCCAAAGGGCATGACTGTATCCTTGAAAATCCTTACTTGGTTATATCCTGAGAATCCATCCGTAAAGGAATAGACCTCATGCCCAGAAAATCCTTCCAAAATATCTTCAGTAAAGTGGGTGGGAAAAGGATCTATTATACAAATAGTGTTTAATTCCCTATAATCCACATATATACTAATCCGCCCATCTTTATTTATGTTGATCACCATTGGACTTATCCACTCTAATTCCTCTATAGCCTCAATGATATCGGATGCTATCATCTTGTTTAGTTCTTCTTTAACCCTTACGTGCATGTTGGGATTCATCCTGTAAGGCCTCTTCCTGACCGGGTGCACGCCTTCTTTCAACCTTATCCTCATTTCCCATAATGAATGGTGGACACCTTTCAACTCATGGTATCCGCGTGGGAATAAATCCTCAAATTCACGTAAGAGATCAATGATATTTGATACTTCCTTGTCTGACCAATAGTCCCTAATGATAGCCTCCTTGGGCTCCTCTTCTGAGCCGATGTTAAATTTCTTGGTTTTGAGTGGTTCATGATACACGTGTGCACATGCATCCTTACTGTCAACTACTTCACGTGCCCCAACAAAATGGTCAACATTCAGGCTTTCTATCTCCTCTTCATCTAAAAGGTATACCATCTTTCCTTTCTCCTTTTCAACACACATGCGCTCGAATTGTATGTCTTCTGGTTCCTCCTCTTTGAACCGCACTTCTAAACTAGGTCCACCGAGTAATTTTACTAGCGTATCTTCTGCCATGGCGCAATCCCCCAGAGTGAGGTGCTTGAGGTGCTTGATAGTCTGTAATGCCTCATCAATGGGTTGCTTGGTACTTCAGTACTTGAATGTGTGGACCAAGTCAACCGTTAATTCCTGCCAAATTCCCGTTTGGCAACATGTTTAAGAATGGATATACCATGCATGCGCACAAATTTTTAGTGTTGAATATAGCTTATGCACCTAAAGAGAGGGCGGTAAAGCTTCTGTGCCTTCTCCCCAGACCCTCTCACATGCCTAGATGTGGGAAGATGTGGGTACATTGCCATTGTAATTTCTAATAGTGATGGGTATATTGCTTTTTAAGAATCGGATAGTGAACGTAATTCAAACTTCACACCATTCCAACAAGTTCTCACTATGCGTGGCCCACCACCTTGTTGTTGTTCCTATCAAAACATAACCTAGCATACTTCATCACTCATCCTACCTCCAGCGAGCTTCCATCTCTCTCAAAAATACCTCAGGGTATGCATCCCCAGGATACTTTTTTATTGTCTTCCCTCCCAGGTGCCAAATTGTACACATTGTTATTACCTTGGTTATTGATCCTTTCAGATGTCACCTAATCAATTCATAAGTCCCATGTGCCCAATTATCACATGCTATACTGGTATTATCACTGACAGATTGAGCATCATCAAATTAGATGACTCCTTCTGTAGGGTGGATGGTCTCTGGATCTCTGATGGAGTGCACATATATCCTGTCCAGGACTTCCTCCCCAAGGGGTTCAGTATAGGGGGTGGACTTCCCATCAACCAACGATATAACTACCCACTCTTCCTTTTTTTCAAAGCTTATGTACCCCTTGTTAAATCAGAGATCTGCATTATTCTTATAACACCATGGATGCCTAAGTAGAGTTGGGAAATTATCTGCCTCGGCAAGCACCAAGACTTCAAAATCTCCAATGAACCTAGTCCCGTGAATTGTAATGGTTGCATCCTTCAAGACACCTATGGGCATCACCTTTGTTTTATTTACCATATACAACACATTTGAAGATGGTTGTAATGTAGGTCTTCCCATTTGATGCTAGGCATCCAGAGTGAGAGCATTAACCTCTGCACCTGTGTCAATGAGGATGTTGCTAAGCAACCATCCATCCACTACTACGTTTAGGGTAATCTCTTTGTCATAATCAAGACTATGAGGTGGGAGGTTTACATGCAATATCTACCTTTTGTGTTCTTCCTTGGCACGTGAAACCTTTTCTCTCAACCATGCCCCTAGCAAGGGAGTAATATTCTATTGCCTCAATAGTTTACACACCTCCTTAACCTCATCGAAGTCATCCCTTGGTGCTTTTACTGGTCTCCTTTTCTCATCTTTTCTAGTCTGCTCTTTTAAGCATTGAATATCCCCTTGTAAACTTTGATTTACATCCATGGTTTCCTGGTAGAATTATTTTTGGTGAGCCAGGTTTGGATACTTCCCATGTACTAATTTTTCTCTCGAAACTAGAGGTCTCTGCCTAGGCACTTCTTTTGCGTGCATGGATTCTACCCTCATTGTTACCATAACAGGCTCTATTTCTGATTCTTGTATTATTCATGGAAGCCATTATGTGTCAGCCTTCTTAATACTCACCATGGCAGTGCCCTTATCCTTCTGGTACTACTGACTCATATGTTCTTACAACTCTGGGCATTCTTCGTACTTATGTTTTCTTCAACACCAGGAGCATTGTAGAAGATCTGGACATTCGCACTTATAATGGTCTATGGCTCCACAGTTAAAACACATCCCACGTGGGAACTCACTTCTTCCTCTGCGGTTACCATGAACACTAATTCCTCTTCCATGCACATCTCCATCTCTGCACTCCTCATACCGATGTTCATCTCCTTTGGAACTGCTGGCAATGCCAGTCTAGTGCACACCAAGATCAATTACCTCATGAATCTGGTCAATCAATCTATAATCCTTTATGTCATGTGTGGTTGAGGTACATATTTTGCAATAACAAGATACATTTTTACAGATCATGTGATGCAACAGGGGGAACCTACTTGCATCATGGTCCTCGTGAGTCGTGACATATTTCACAGTTTACTGCCACGGCGCGTAGTGCCTTCTGAGTACATATCCCACCATTATCCTTTGTGTGTCCTTCCACGTTATAATCCATGCACCAAATTCCTCTGTGAATCCGTGGAACTATGTTAGCAGATAATTTCTCCAATTGCTTAGCCATGGTAGCAATCTGATTCTCCAGAAATGGGCTAACACTAGTGTCAACACTACCAACTACTTCAGCGCATAAAGTAGCTTATAATGTTTTGCATGGGTCCATGAACATTTTATGAGATAAGGCCCTCCTAAAGGGTGTGATTAACCCTCCGAAAAACCATTGAGAATGTTGTGAAGGGTGTATATCATAAGACAACTTAGACAAAAGAGTTTCAAAGTGCGCATCATATTCTCGCACACTCTCTACCATTCCCTACTAGATTTCTTTGAGAGAGCTAATGCTCTTATGTTCAAACTTAGGTATGTGGAATTCCACCAAGAATGCATTTCTCAGTGTGGTATAATCAACAACAGTCTGATGAGGGTCATACTTTCTATACCAACTATGCGCGCGTCCTTACAAGGTCATCACAAATTGACTAGCCTTTTGATCCTGGGTCGTGATTCCCTTCACATGCCATAATAGCTTGCACTTATGCACATGCTCCGTAGCATCTTCTATTCCACTATAATTTGGAAAGTGTAGAGACATCTCGAAAAAGACTTGAGGAACTAGCTGAGGCCCTTGTCCTCCCGATCTAGTCCCTTGGTTTCCTCCAGTGTTTCCTCCTCCACCAGATCCACTAGATCCTAAGGTACCAACTCCACCATTTCCACCCCCAGATCCTCTTGTGTTAGGTACAAGGCATGTGTTTTTCATGCCAAGTGCTCCCGTCATCCCACTAAATTATACGCTGACAGTTTGTGAACTAGTACCACTCCCAGTCGTAGTTCCTCCACCACCTCCTAACGCACTTCCAAAACCAGCTGCATATGTGCCTTGCCTAAACATTCCACTAAATACTAGAATAGTGTGTGAAGCCATAGAAGTCCCAAATGAGAAATTGTATGTTCTAGGTGCCGATCGGTTGCTTCCACCGATATCAAATGGATCAACTATACTCTTCCCTTGTTCAAACAAACCAAGCACCAAGGTCCAGTCACTAGGTGGGGTCAGATGTGTCCCAACAACTATTCTCTCTCTACGTGAAGGACTCTCATTAGAAGTCTGAAGGTTTTCTCTTCTATGCTTACCAAGATTGGGTACCATAAACTGTTCGGGCTTGAAATCCTCTGCGTGAACCTCAACTCCTTTCCACCATGTCTGGCTCCATAATGCACTTGTAATCTCACGCTGTCTATTGATCTTCTTTTCACGTGCTTCATTATACTTGAGCCACGTCTCCTCCCTTTCCTTTTTATTCGTCAAATCAGCCATCCTTCCCCAACTTAGCTTCCTCGCCTAGCGCTCAGGGTGGTTTAGCTGGCCATAAGAAATGCCTCTAAACCCATGGTTACTATCAAGATTTTGATTGCAAGGGGAATAACACGTAGAAATGATCCCTTGGGATCTCGCAAGAACTCAAACTCAGCAACTTCTAGACAGGAATACATGGAAATGACGTATTCCAGAGTGTAGCTAGTATGTATTCCCTTCCACTAATGATCTATAGCACGGGTCCACTTTAGATCAGGGTCTTGCAGGTTCTGATATGTTTCTTCGATCCATGGGTATGATCTATAATGCTTCCCTAATCTAGATGTATAAGCCGAGAGCCATTCAAATAAATCTACTGGGAAATAGCAGAAGAAGGTTTCGTATAACATATGATAAAGAGTGTCTTCCACCCATCTTTGAGTATCAAACCCAGATCCGATACCAAATATCTGAGTGAATTCGTCCTCCATGCTCTTAAACAAATGTTCAACACCTTCAAGTGTTAATCGCTCTGCCATCACTTTTTATAGAGATCATGATATATGTCATGCTTCCCTACAACTTTGAAAAGAGGTCTCGGCAATGAAACCAATATGTAGTCACTTTTGCACTCACTAAGAACAAGGAAACCTCATGCGCACTAACCTATCACCTAGTGGGTGCTGAGCGCTCACTCGAGGCACGCGAGAGGGAGCCAAGTATCTCTTTTATGTGAGTCTAGTGGAAGGCATAGCTCATGATTTTGACTTAGTGATTTAACAAACATGAAGGGATATAGAGCTCAAGATGACTTCTACACCCCTTTAGTCATAATAAAACCAAAGCGTGCAATAGAAATAATAGAACTAATAATTGTAAATCTACTACTATACTTAACCATTTAAGTAAGATTCATGATTATATAAGAAAAAAAGTACAATAGAAATATGTAGATAATATAGGGAAAGAGTCTTAATACATTTATCATGGAAACCTTATCACATTCATTGATAGTGTTTACTTATAAAAAATTATAGAAGGCAGACCGTAGTCATGCGCCATGTGTGGATCCATACCTGTATTCTCACAAGACAAAAATTTCATTCCCCATTTTCCCATTACATCCTTACTATAATTTTGTACCCATTTTCATCCCATAGTTCTCTCAGTAATTCTACAGAGCTCCACTACCTCACTTTCATCTCTCTTCTTTACCAAGGGCACATGTATAAATAGGCCTCTAAGCTCTAACAAACTCCTCTGCAGCCTCAGATCTGGCCCCAAGTGTCAAGGTGTGGGTCACCCTGGGTGCATGCCTCTCTATGTCATGATTAACTTTTTGGATCTTTCTATCACAAGGTATATTTCCTCCGGGACACCCTTTCACCAGGATGGAATCTTATCCAAACAGAGCACGTTCTTCATGTATTTTGTCCCAAAGGCCAAAAATGGCTAAGTCTCAAATTGTTCTTCACACAACGCATGTGTCTTGGGTTCTTCAAGAATCCTTTTGAACTCTACCTTACGTGCCTACACTTATGCACTTCCCTCAGCCATACGCGCCTATGCACCCTTAAGATTTGGAAGATAAATTAGGGGCCCAACATGTGTAATGGTTTATTATCAAGACAAAGTTTGTGGTTTTATCCCAATATTTTACATATTTTTAGGATATCAATGATGAATGACACACCCTAAAATTAGAGCACACACATCATCTTTATCTCAAGATCGCATATACACTTATTTTTTCATGTCAGCATGTGGAATAATAGTCTTCTTCTTAACTGATTTCAAGTATATAGCCACTTCTATCTCTTTTACAATAAATTAAACTTTGAGATATCAATATTTCCATCTACATCATGTTTCTCAAGAGGATTTGGGACTACATTTTCTAGAGAATAAGGCTTATCAATCATCCACATACAGGGACTGCCAATAATTACTACAGAGGAAAGTCAAAGTGCACGCTTGGAGAAAAAATACAATATCTTACAGCAAAAGGATCTCAACATGTAAAATTTCTCTTCTGGAAGAGACTAACACTTCATGAAAACCCGATAGGGTCATTTTTCCACATTTCATTAAAGATAGCAAACATAGAGACTTAAAAACATGATTGTCTTAGACTAGTGCTACACAACACAATCATGTTAGTGTACCATAGATCCTCATGAAAACAATGAAATCATAATTTTAAATTAGATGAAGTCTATTATGATTCTGAAAATTTTTCTATCTTGCAATAGTGATCTAGAGTTGGAAAAATCAAATTTGGCAACTCAACTTAACAAAAACCCTGGAGAGAGAGCAAAACTCAGCAAAAGAATGCTCATAACTTTCTTAAAACATATATAATTCACCTAATTTTTTTTATAATATCTAAAGCTTGGATTACTCTAGAAAAAATCATTCTATGATTCATCTGAAGGATGCACTATATTTTTTATTGAGTGTTAAGAATCCAAACACCTTATTACGCAATTTTAAAAAATCATGTTTTAGAAAAACTAGCATAACTTTCACATACCTTCTCAAAAAATGATAAATTTTTTCATGGAGAACAAAAAATCACACTAATACATGTTCCATTAACCAGTTTTCCATAATTATTCCTATAATATTCCATTATATCCCATTTTCCTCATCGTGCACTGTCAGTTCTTAAGGCTACTTTTTGTACACTTTTGAATTTTGACTCCAGGAGCTAAACTAAGGCTGGTTTTTACTCAAAAATGTTGTAGAAACTATTCCTTGTCTACTCCCATGATCAAATTACCTTGATATGACCTATACCAAATTATCACACCTCATTAGGCACTAGAAACATGCCTAAATGGGCCAGTTTCAACTACCACTTCCACCAGATGACTTGATACACCCCGTGATACATATTTCTCATGCTTGTAACACCATTTTTGACATGTAGACCATATAAAATAAGCAAACCAACCTATAATTTTCCTTTAGAGACTAACCAATTCTCAATTTGAGCTTGTAACACGTTGAAACCAACCTGAAACATGCCTAAAGCTTCCTAAACCCAACATGAATCATTGAGCACCATTGAATACCACTTCAATTGCATGATATTTCCTTCTTCCTTTACCATCAGTGTCATGTGAAATCAATGAAAATAAACACCAATTCAACACGATGCAACAATTACAAATTTACAATTGTATATATCAAGTACACATCAATTTTTCTTGATAATTTATTTAGTCATGCTCGTGGTCCTGTGGGAATTGATGATCGAGATCTACTACATAACACAATCCTCCAAAATTAAAGGTATTTTAACTGTTGATATGTTATTATATTGAATTTTTATATATTGTAAAATGTCAGAAATACTACCGACCAATAGCATACACTAAGCTACCAGTCAGTAGTAAATGTTTTTTTCTACCATTTAGTAGCACAATATATGTTATTGGTTAGTAGTGTAATATATAATATTGACCAGTAACATAATATATACTACCAAATGGTAGCAAAAATATTATTTAAAAATATTGTATAATTTTTTTCCACCAGTCGGTATCACAATGTATGCTACCACTCGGTAGGGAAGTGTATGCTATCAACTGGTGGCATATATTATACTACTGGCTGATAGCATACATTATGCTACTGGCTAGTAGCATACATTATGCTAGTAGATAGTAGCATAAATTATGCTTTATCATGCATTATGCTACTGGATGGTAGCATACAATATGTTATCAGATGATAGCATAAAAAATTCTACTAATAGATAGAAAAACAATTACGTAGTTTTTAAAAAGATTTTCCTACAATTGTTTAAAAAAAATTTATTGATGCATGCTACCAGCTAGAAAATATATTATGTTAGTGACCAGTAGGTAATATATGCTTCCATATGACAACATAATAAATGCTACCGACATGTATCATAATACCAACAAACATTTTTTAAAGAAAATAGTAATTTTTTGGCTACCGGCTAGTACCACAGTTTATGCTATTGGTTAGTGGCATTTTTTCGTATTGTAATAAAAGGATTAGATAATAATAATAATAATAATAATAATAATAATAATAGAGACTACATGATTTTTTTTACACCACATTTTGCAAGTACAATTTTCTCATTGAGATGATCATTTTAATTGCTAATATCAATTTTTTTAACAAAAAGTTCAAAATTTTCTATACAAAATGTGACAAAATCAGCATTTTTTTCCATAAAAATTACTTTTTGAATTTTTTTATTAATGTTATATTTTGCGAGGTCATATTACTCATCGAGGTAGTCATTTTAACTGCTATTGTTAATAAATGATTTTCAAAAGATTACATATGCTACCAGCCGACAACATATGGTGTTGGCCAATAATTTCTATCGACCAAAAACATTATCAAATAATTCACCAACCATTCAAATATTGTTTCCTTAAAATTCACCATGATTTTGTGAGTCATTTTCACACAAATTTTTAAATAAAGGTAAAAGGTTTTGGAGGTACCTTACTCGAAAGTACAACCAAATGCTTAAGAGCCAAGATAAACAGAGTATAAGAATGTGGTTTTTTAATCCATGGGGGCCATACCCCAACCAAATGATAAGAAACAAAAAAAAATTTACTTCAGGGGCCATCTTCCTACATAGATCCTAACTATGAACCAACTACATCAAAAGAGAAACTATACAACATCATTAAAATAGCTTCACCAAGAACAAGGAAATGACAACACTAATCAAATTTTTTTTTAAATTTTTTTTAAAGCAACTCTAAGGGCTTGATGGAGCTTCTGTGAAATAGAAATAGTGGGGTCCTAATTTGAATCTTTAAACCTTTTCCTAATCTTTTTGTTCTTCCATGTAGAGGCTGGAATGCTGCTGGAGTCACAAATATGGCATACGTGGGCTTGCATGAGATCTAGAATAACACTGTCCATGGCCATATAATTGTTGTGTTTTTCCTCAAGGTCTTTCATCTTAGATTCCAGAGAGGTAATTTCCTCTTTGAGGCCAGGCAGA
The DNA here is from genome assembly GCA_019776745.2 of Taxus chinensis. Classification (NCBI taxonomy): domain Eukaryota; kingdom Viridiplantae; phylum Streptophyta; class Pinopsida; order Cupressales; family Taxaceae; genus Taxus; species Taxus chinensis. The sequence goes on from CM034148.1 coordinate 380,096,213, forward strand.
GGATCAGGAGATTGTTCCTTGACAAAAGACTTAAGAAGAAAGTCCACATTATCCTCGACGGTTTTCATAGTCTCAGCTTGCATGATAAATTTCTTCTCCAAAAAAGAGGAGGTGTCTTGTTCCATGGAAGGAAGAATAGTGGGGGAACTATCCTCCACACAAATTTATTTTCCCTTCTAGCCAATGCCAAGGATTTCCTTATCTTTCATGCTACTACGAAGGATCCTTGTAGGAGGTGGCTCAGAGGTAGAGTCACAATACATGGGTTTCACCTTCACCTCGTGCCTAAAATGATTTAGAAAAACCAAGTGATGTAGTGGAATTATGGAGAATCTTCCCTCAAGTGTGACATAATGAACCATCATTAGGGCGACCTCATCAAAACGTTATGGGATTGACCAAATTAAAATGACTTCCTTCTTGATATCAATTTTTTCTCCTTCATCCAAAAATACCTTTAACTCTACTTCCTTATCAAATTTATTCTTGAAGATTTTTTTTCCATCCATGCTTAAGTCAGTGATAAACAAGATGAAATCCTCGGTGATATTAAAATATTTGCCTCTAAAAGTAATGTTTTGGTATTTTCAATTCTCCACAAATTATAGAGAAATGTATTGGTCATGCCCTTTAATTATTTCGATGAAGTCTGTGAAACCCCAAATGTTGAGGGTTTCCCATAGCTCAATATGATCCTACCACTGCAGGTCAAATATGGGTTCTACTCTATATGGGGATCCTACCATTAGAATTATCTCCTGTGATTGTGAAGGGTTGATCTAAAAGTGACAACCTATAGTTCCTTAGACAACCCTTTGACAACCTGTATTCTTATGAGTTGCAGAGATAAAACCCATTGCCTTTTCCCACACTTGATCAATATGAATTTTTTTTCAATTTTCAAATTTAAGGGGAAATAAATTTAAAGTGTATGCGATCTTCCTTAGAGATCCAAATAATGAATTACACACATGTAGGATCTTCCAGTTGAGAAGTATTGATGAGAGTGTTCACTTGATTTGTGATGATGTTTCTAACTTTTGTGGGTGTGTCATGTAAATCATTCCATTCCTTGATATCATTGATACACACCCCCATATTTTCTAGCGAATCTATTGAATTGTTCCCCTCCCTATAAACATGTTGGAAACTGATGTTTATTCCATTGCATAAGGCATGGGATTCATTGATGAAATCTCTAATGGTCCAACTAGGTGTTAGGGACTTGGAAAGATTATTGACAATGTTTTTTGAATCACCTTCGACAATGATATTACCCATGTTGAGGTTCCTAGCAAGTCTGATTCCCTATAGAGCAGCTAGGGCCTCAGAATAGTGATTATCTTGCTTACCAATGTGACCAACATACACTGCAATTACCAAGTGATATCTACAATTTTTGTAGGGGGTCTTAAAATTTTCCTTTCTCCTATCTATCATGATAATGGCTCACATGAATCTTCATTTAGCACATAGTCTCTTGAGTTCCTTGTTCATTATCTCCAAACACAAATTTTACAATTACAACAAGGTGTATCTCATACTTCTAATGCTATGGAATCTTCTCAATTATTTTATAATCTAATTGCACATGATGTTGTCTCATAGCATCTTCCTATTGGTTTAGCTACACATAAGCTTATTATCTATGATGGAAAGGGAAATCCCTAAGAACATCTTCAATTTTTTCATGTTTCTTTCTTTGACTATACATCTAATGATATCTTTCTTATAATTTATTCCATATAAGTCTTAAAGATTTTTTTTTACAATGGTTTTATAATCTCTCCACACATTCCATGCAATCTTTTACTACATAGGAAAATCAATTCTTTGTTAGAACTCTAATATTAAGTGTATCATAATATATAGTTTATATTTAAATAATATAGAATAATTTATATTCTTATAATAAAATAGCTATATATTATGATACACTTAATATTATAGTTTATATTGTGTGCAGGAAATTCAATAAATCGAAAAGGGAAAGTAAAAATTCAAGTGAAACTTGAGTTTACAAGGAGAGACAAGATTCGACAAAATAGGTTTTTTTTAATTTTTTTATTGGTTGGATAACAATTCTTGTTCCCTAGTAATATATAATATTTTAAATATTGTTGTGATTTCTAAACCCTATTCCATTTCCTGGATGGGACTCCATAAATTATTTTGCACCTATAATTTATATAAACTATAATCTTTGTATAGTTTTGTAATAAAATCTTCCGTATTTTATAAAAATTAAATGTATATATATCTAAAAACTATAAGACTATGGTATATATAAAACGATTCTATATAAACCTATAATCTAACCCTATAGAATCTATGTCATGTTGCAGATATATTAAAATAAATATAAAAGCAAACATATATCATATTTTATGGGGGTACCCCCTCTAAACCACCCCCCTCCTAACTATGTGCCAAGTGGCACCACTTGCATCACCTTGCGAGCCTCCTCCCACATCCGCCACGTGTCCTTTGCAGGATCCTCCTCTCTGCAAACCTTCCATGGAGCCCCCTCTCTTTTTTGTGTAAGGTATAGTCCCACATGGGGACGAAGAAATTTTTTTACAGGATTTATAATCCCATGCGTGGGATTTTGGTGGTGTGACTACAGTCACACCACCCCATTTTATTTTAGACCCTAAGGGGCACAACTCGGTATTTAGCTCGGCAGTGGGTGCATGTTTTATTTCACTATGTGTGGTTCAACCACGGTATTATTGTGGCTAGGTTAGCATAGATAAATTGATATTATTGTGACTTATATGATTAATTCAGTTTGTAATGAAATATATTATATGGTAATTGTGAATTGGAGGATAACTCTTCGAGTTGGTTAGTCAACTCAGCCGAGTTGATAGAAAACCCTACTTAATAAAGGAGCAAGAGGTTCATTTGTTTTTGTAAATAAATATTTTTTTCAAAAAAAATGTATAAAATATTTGTTTTTTTTTTCAAAAATATAAACAATTTATAAAAATTATTTTTTTTGTGAAAAATAGTAAATAGTATCATTTTATTTAAAAATGATATGATACGATGACGATTTTTTTACCATCATTTTGTTAGAAAACTAAAAAAAAATTCACTTACATTTTAATTTATTTTTGATATATTTTCTAACATATTCTTGTATATATTATTCAATTAACAGGGGGAATTCTATTAAAATTTTTATTTTAATCTTTATTTATTAATTATTGTTATTTCTATTTTATAAATAAATGGGGTCTAATAAATTTTCAATTGATAAATCTCAAATGTTGAATGGAAATAACTACAACATTTGGAAGATTCGATTAAAGGAAAGATTCATGGCTTCCAAATTATGGGTAGTTATGAATAGAACTAAGAGAGCTCCTATCGGAAGACAAACAACTATTGATAATGTTGTTGCGTATTAACAGAAAGTACAAGAAGCGATGTCCATTATTTTCAAAGTATACAAGATTATTTTCTGCTTCATATCAGGAATCAAGAGAGACTAAGTGAGGCTTGGTCTCAATTTGAATCGATGCATGAAGGTACGCATTTTTCAAAAATTATTAATTTGATTTTAGAGCTTATGATAACTCCCATGAAGGGAGATGAAAAAGTGATAAATTATTTAGCAAAAAATAAAAAAATATTAAGTCACATTTAGATGGATGTGGTAATAATTTGATTAAGGATAAATATTCAGTTGAATATTTATGAGAAATTTAGAAATTTCATTTCAATTTTGAATTCAAAATATCAAACAAAACATGAAATTCTAGATTTACAAAACCTTAGTTCTCTCCTCATATAGGAATAACAAGTAATGTCAAATTTTTATTCTAAGGAGAATGCCACTCAAGAACTTCTCGCTCAAAAATAAAAATGTAAAACCTCTAGATTCAACAAAAACCAAAAGCCAACTTTTAAACCTCCTAGAAAAGATAAGAATCTTGGAAATCTAAGAGTTGTCTTTGATGGAAAATGCCATTATTGTGGTAAATTTTGATACAAGAAAGAGGATTACAAATTTAAAAATAATAAAACAAATTTCAAATTTTCCAAAGGGTAAGAAATTTGATCAAAATAAAAATCAAAACCAAAGCAAGAATAAGAAAAATAGCCAAAAATCAAAAGCAATTTCTTTTTATGCCGCCTTTGCCAGTACAAAATAAAATGAGTGTATATTAGAAAGTCGTGCCTCTAGGAACATGAATTTTAGACCTGATATCCTATCTGAACTTAGTAAATGTAATGGTCAGATCTATTTGGGTGATCATTCCATTCTTGATGTTTAGGGTCAGGGAAAAGAAAAAGTTTCAAATGGTTTTATTAACAATGTGTTGTTAGTTCCTAAAATTAAAATGAATTTTCTATCATGTTCTTAGTTGACTCAAAATAACTATAGTGTAACATTATTAAAGGATAAATGGTTTATTAAAATGAACATAATGTTGTTATAGTTGAAGGCATTAAAAAGATGGCTTGTATGTGTTTTCTAGTTTTCCTTCTGCTTCTTTTTTAGCAACTCAAAGAAGTGAAATGCAATTATGGCATGAGAGACTAGGTCATGTCAATTTCAGAAGCATGTACAACATGTCTCGACTAAACCTAGTGACTGGTTTTCCACATATTTCACAAAATCATGAAATGTGTGAAGGATAATTACATGGTAAAAAATCCGCTAATCCATTTCATAGTCATCATGATGATAATTATTACAAATCTTTGGAACTTTTCCGTAGTGATGTTCAAGGATCCCTAGAAGTTCCATCTCTTAGTGATTCTTTGTATGTTTTCACTTTCATTGATGATTTCATCGGTATGATTTGGTCATATTTCATTAAAAAAAATAGATGTCTTATCAAATTTAAAGAATTTAAATATTTATTTGGAAATCTTCTAGTTATAAAATTAAGAGGATTAGAACTGATAATGGGGGAGAATATGTTACTCAATAATTTGAATCACTTTGTGTTGAATATGGAATTTAAAGGGAACTGACTACTCCCTATTCCCCTCAAAAGAATGGGATTGTGGAAAGAAAATATTACACCATTTTAGAGAGGTCTTGAACCATGATGCATTCTTCTCAAGTTCATAAAATCCTCCGGGAAAAAGCTATGAACATTTTTGTTCATATCTTCAACATAGTTCCCACTAAAGCCTTAGTAAATTGAACTCCTTTGGAAAAATGGTCAAATCAAAAAATAAGTGTATCTCATTTGAGAATCTTTGGTAGCCCTGCCTCCCTCTTCATTTTGAAATCAAAACAAAAGAAGCTTGATCAAACCTCTTATTCTTGTATCTTTTTAGGATACAGTGTAAAAACTAAAGGTCTTAGGATCTTTGATCCTTCAAAAAGACAAGTTATACAAAATAGGAATGTTAAAATCTTGGAAAAACCTATTTGTTGTTCTTCTTCTTCATATTATTTTATTTATGATGATTCTAATGAAAATGAAAATGAATTTGAAAATGAAAATTGTGGAATTAATGAATGTGATGAAGAAACTAGTGTTAAACCTATAATTGAAAATGAGATTATTCCTAGTTCCTTTGTAACTAAAATACCTAGATGGGATGAGTCTATTATTCAAGACTCTAATCTAGGAAACCTTCATAAACTGATTATAAGTTATCATACATAACATGCTTTGATGAATTTTTATGAACCTGAACCCCAATATTTAGAAGAATATTCTTCTAATGAAAGATGGATAAATGCTATGAAATCTGAATATTCTGCTTTTATTAAAAATTAGACTTGCAAATTAGTCCCTCATCCTAAAAAAAAAAGTATAGTCAGATCTAGATGGATATACAAGATTAGATATAAATATTATAGAAATATAGATAAATTCAAAGATAGATTATTAGCTCGAGGGTTTACTCAAAAACCTGGTATCGACTATGTGAAAACCTTTTCACTAGTTGCAAAAATGAGCACAGTAAGGATTTTAATTTCCATAGATTCTCAGTGTTGTTAGGAAATCCATCAGATGCATGTTAAAAATTCTTTTTTGAATGGTTATTTAAAAGAAGAAATATATATGACCCAACCTAAAGGCTTTGAAGAACCAGGTAAAGAAATGTATGTTTGTAAATTGAAAAAAAACTTTATATGGTTTAAAAAAAGATCCTAGAGCTTGGTATGCAAAGATTAATAATTTTTTCAATGAAGTTGGTTTTTCTAACTATTCATCTGACAATGATTTATTTGTAAAAATTGAAGAAAAATCTATCATTCTCATTATATTGTATGTTGATGATTTACTTATCACTAGTAATTATAACAGTTTAATTACGAAAATTAATGCAATATTTTGAGATAATAGACTTAGGATTATTGCATCATTTTTTGGGCATGGATATATTTTAAGATAAAAATTCTATTGTAGTATCTCAATCACAATATGTAGCTAATTTTCTTAAAAGATTTACTATGATTGATTGTAATCTAGTTTTTATTCCTATAGAAGTAGGATGCAAAATTGATCCTAAACCTACATGTGAAAAGGCTAATCCTACTTTGTATAGGAAACTTGTAAGTAGTTTGATTTATCTAACTATTACTAGACTTGACATTACTTATGTAATAGGGATTTTCTCAAGGTTTATGTAGAAGCCTTATAAGCATAACTAGAAGTTAGCAAAAATAATTTTGTGTTATATCAAGGGAAAAATTAATTTTACTTTACATTATATTTCATATAACAATGCATATTTATATGGATACTATGATTCTAACCATGCTAGTGATGTGATAGATCACAAGTCAACAACTGGATATGTATTCAAGTTTGGTACATGTGCCATTTCTTTGAGAAGAAAAAAAACAACCAACAGTTTCCATTTCTTCTACTGAGGTAGAATATAGAAGTGCAATGGAAGAAGAAAAATAAGCCATGTGGTTGAAGAGGTTGATGTAAGAGATGCACATGGAAGCTAAAGGAATTACTCCTCTTTTGTTTGATAGCGAGATTTTCATTTCTCTCGCTAAGAATCCAGTTCAACATCAAAAGATAAAGCATATCGAGATACATATGCACTTTATCTGAGAGAAGGTTCTTTGTGGTGATATAGATCTCTAGTACTGCCCGACAGAAGATCAAGTTGTAGACTTTTTTACGAAGCCATTGTGTGCTGTAAAGTTTTGCAAGTTATATGTAATGGTTGGTGTTTTATAGTTTCCATTGAGGGGAAGTGTGCATGGAAATTTTGCCTCATAACGGTTGACCAATAATTGAATCCTTCTCCTTTATAATTCTATTTTGGTTTAAAATCATTATAAAAAGATCTTGTATGATCTATGTAAATTGATAGAGTTTATGAAAAATACAATCCAATGTGTATTTATTTGTAAAGGCTCCTTATGTTATAATATTAATTATATCATAATATATAGTTTATATTTAAATAATATAGAATAATCTATATTCTTATTATTTAAATATAAACTTTATATTAGGTTGTTGGTTAATTTAATTAACTAACTAATTAAATATGGGTGTGCCCCATCACTTAAGAAGGTCATAACCCTTTGGGTTATTTAAATATGACCTTAGGTCATATTCAGGATATCAATTATCAAGTCACATAATAATATTTAGGATAGATACGTGGGAGTTCATTTGATTAAGGTAAAACTAGATAGAGCCCTCATTACTATTGACTGGATCCTCTCTTAGGAATTCAGACTTACCACTCTTCCTAAAATAGGATTGGATCATAATCCAATCGTTCTTCACTTCCTAGAGAAAGAGAAAGATGGCCGCTACCCTTTTTACATTGAAACAATGTGGATGGATCATCCTAATCTCTTCAAAATGATAAAATAATGGTGGGATATTCATGTTCTTAGATCTTCCATATATGTGATGGTGTAAAAAAACAAGAATGTTAATGAGCAAATCAAATTCTAGAACAAAAATTTTTTTAGCAACATATTCGAGAGGAAAATAATAAATTAGGAGGATCTAGCTAATTTAGAAAAGAAGATCATGGAAGAAGGGATGGACATAAATGATTATCACTTGGAAACAAATTTTCAAGCTAATTAGCATATTGTCATAGACCAAGAGCATACCTTTTGGAGAAAAAAATATAGAGATTTTTGGCTCAAAGATGGGGATCGAAATACTAATTACTTTCACTTGAGAAAGATTCACGACATGAGTCAAATTAGATTAAATGAAATCACAACTACGGATGGAGACACAAACAAAGACCATGTTTTCATTAAGGAGGAAGTGGTGAAGTTCTACAAAAAGTTTCTCAATAGATATCACAACCATAAAGGTGACCCAACAAAATTTATCAATAATATTCCCTCCAATCTTATTGATCCACCCTCTTTAGGGAATCTTACTACGAACGTCACTATGAAGGAGTTGCAAAAGAATGTTTTTTCCATGGAGGGTGATAAATATCTTAGGCCTGATGGATTTCTAGCTAGCCTCTATAAAAAATACTAGGAAATCTACAAATATGACCTCCTCAAAATGGTTAATGAATTCTTTAGAACTGGCAGATTTCTTAAAGAAATAAATTTCACATTTATACTTCTTATTCCAAATAAGAAAGGAGCTATTTTTTTTTTAATACTATAGAAAAATAAGTTAATATAATGTTATTTATAAAGTCTTTATGAAAATCATTTCTACTATACTCCAACTTCTTCTCCCAAAACTTCTTTCTCAGTAACAGGGAGGATTCATTTCAAGGAAGAGTTATACAAGATGGTATCATTTTAGTGCATGAATTTATCCACTCCATGGAGAAGGAAAAGAAAGAGGGAATGATTGTAAAACTAAAAATGAACAAGGAATTTGAAAGAGTATCATGGGGCTTTCTTGACAAGGTTCTTGAAAAATTTGGATTTATAAATAAGTTTAGAAAAATAACATACAACTGCATTTCCTCTCTAATGTTTTCGGTGCATGTTAATGGATTTCCTACATGTTTTTTTAAGAGCAGCATGGGACTGAGGAAAGGAGATCTTATGTCTCCCCTTATTTTCATATTGATGGCTAAAATTGTGAGAAGGATAGTGAGAAATTCCATTCAAGTAAGGGAGCTCAAAGGATTCAATCCTTCTTCATCTCAGCTCATAGTATCCAATCAACATTTTACATATGAAATAAAATTTATTCTCATGACTTCGGTGGTAGAATCCAAAAGGTTGAAAGGAATTGTTCTAGATTATGTTGATGTTTCGGGGAAAGTGATTAGTTTTTATAAGAGCTATTTACACTTCCTCAACACGTCTGGAACCGGAAAAAAAATATTTATGACATTCTTGGTTACAACATCAATTCTTTGTTAGCTACTTACTTGGATATGCCTCTTTTTCATGATAAAAACCCGAATGAGGTTTGGAATAATCTTATTGATATATTTCACAAAAAATTAGTAGCCTGGAAGGGGTTTGTTCTCTCCCAGGATGGTAAATGCACTCTTATCAATAACACTTTTCAGAATATCCATATCTGCATCATGTCCCTTTTTAAATTACCTACGGAAGTTATTGAAATATTAGAAAAAATATAGAAATATTTTCTTTAGAGTGGGGTTTAAAAACATGATAATACTACCTCATTGCATGGAATAAAGTTTTTAATCCTAAGAATCATGAGGGAATTGGCATAAAAAATATTCAGTGGATGAAAAAATCTATGATAGCTAAAATGGGATGGAGATTTCTAAAAGAAAATTTTCCTTAGACTAGGCTAGTTAGAGATAAATATTTAGAAAATTCTAGTGGTAATGAATGACTACATAGGGATAATTTTCCTAGTTTTTCACAATTTTTGAATGCCATAGTCAACTCTAGACACTTACTCATAAAATGTAGGAAATGGGACTTAGCTAATGGGGAGAAAATATCATTTTGGGAAGACAAATTGCTATTGAATTCACCATTCAAGAACAAAGATATTTGGTCTCAACTAGAAAGTCCTTACACTAACCTAGTTGGTAAGAAGGTTAAGAATTATATTCAAATAAATGCAAAGGGAAGAAATTGGTTGCAACTCCCTACTCTTCACCAACTGTAGCCACATTTTCTAATCACTTAATATGCTAAGCATGCCATCCTATCACCCATCCTAGATTGGTGCTCACCTGAGGCATGTAAAGGTTATGGGCCCCTCCTTTATATGATATTTACAAGAATGTTTATCAACATTAGAGGAAAAATACACAAAAATAACTACATGCATTCTAAGATAGAAACAAGGAAACTAGATCTAAACATAAATGCACCATAATATAGATGAGAACATCAAAATAACAGGAGGGAATCAGATTTGAACTATGAGCATCATTAATAACATAAGGTTTTGGATCCATAAACATTAAAGGAAACATACATATCAAGATCCATGACTCAGATGTTTAGAAAATTCCCATTGTATTAATTTCTCAATATTACAATAGCCAAATAACTTAAAGAGTCCATGAAAGGGATCCAATACAATAACATATTCCCCATATATTCTCTACAATAGTTTCATTACAGATATTACATCCATGCCTCCCTTATCTCTCACACATATACATTGTCTTTTCTTTCTTCGACATTGATCCATAGCGATCCAAAAGGAATCTTCTTCATCAGATCAGTCAGCACGAAGAAGGAAAATAAATACATGGACATTTTTTCTTTATAGTAGCTGGACCACCACTCTGTGTAGAGCGGTGGTTATATAACCGCTTCCCAACCAGGGCGGAATTCCTGTAACCACCACCTAGCTAGGGTGTCGGTCTTGAGACCGCCATTCTACATTGGGTGGTGGTCCTACTCTTTCAGACAGAAAATAAAAAAATGAAATGAACAACCTCATAATTTGGAAGGTTGTCTATGTCTCTTCTTCTCCATGACATTTACCATCCCCCAATTCATGGGAAGACATGAGAAAGGCTATAAATATATGTTTGTAGAAGATAATAATATCATCAAAGCATGAAAGTAAGTGAGAAAGAATTTTTTAGTGCTGGAATTGTGTTTTGTAGAAGAAAGGAGTGTTGAGATAGAGAAAGAGAGTAATTGGGAGGAAGTGTGAGATATTATCTACTTACCTTTCATATTTATTATTTGAATTGGCCAATAAAAGTTGGAAGAAAGATCAATTTCCCTTCCCACGTGGTTTTTATTCCTCTGGATGTTTACAGGATAAAACTTGTTGGTGTTTGTGAGTTTATATTATTTCCTTTTCTATAATTGTTGATTCTAAGCACAAGAAAAATTCATTCACTAGCTATCTCTATCATTTTTAGCAAAAATTAGAACAACAACATTTAATTTGTGATTCTGTTGATAATTCCAAAGTTGAAGAGTTTATAGATCATTTTGGTATCAGAGATAACAAGTATCTAGGACTGTGGTATTCATTCTTGTATTTGTATGAAAGAAATGAGATCTAAAGGAAAAGAGGATTTACCTTGCAATCCTGAAATTTCTACAAGAAAGTGGAAACAAATAATTTGAGGAAAAATGGAGGAAGAGAAATTTTTACGTACAATCAAGATGTTGGAGACCATGATGGATAAGATGTTTAGAAGGCAAGAAGAACTTACAGATTTTCAGAAGACAACTTATGTAAAGAAAGACTCCATGGACTCATTGGTTCGAGGCTTAGATGAAAATTTTGGCATAGGGAGGAGCCACCATGAGGAATATTATGGGGAATAACATGAAGAAGAGACTTCAAACATAAGAGAAAAGGTAAAATCTGATCATACTCCTTTTAAAGTTGAGATGAAAGTTGAGATTAAAAGCTTTGAAGGACAAGTAGATGCATAATTTCTTAATAAATGGTTAAAATAGTTAGAAGCCTACTGTAGCATGCATAATGTCACTGAGGCAAAGAGGATCACCTTTTCACATATGAAAATGGAGGGACACGCTATGGTTTGGTGGGAAACCCATCTAACCACTTGTGAAAAGAATAAGCGTCTTATTGTGAAATCTTGGTAAGAATTTAAAGAATTACTTAGAGCTAACTTCTATCCTATTGGCCACAAGACTGACCAAATGATTAAATGGAAGTATTTTAGATAAGGCAGTGGTCAAAGTGTGCAGGACTATACTATGGAGTTTCGGAGGTAGGCCATGTTACTAAACATAGACTTGGAGGATGAGGATATTCTAACTAAATACTTGGGAGAACTTCACACTCACCTTTGAAGGAAATTGCATCTCCACAAAGCCCAAATATCTTAATGAGGCATGTGTGTAGGAATACTACATAGATGATTAAAATAAGTAAGGAGAAGTGGAGCCAAGGGAAAAGCAGTCGATAAATTAGTAGAAAAAAAGAGTATGAGCAAACAAATAACAATTGTAAGTGGAAAGGGGAAGGTAAACAAGCTGCCACTAATTTAAATACTTGTATACATCCCAAGAATTTTTGTAAGAACTATGATATCAATGGTCATACTAACGCTACATGTTGGAGGTTACATCTAGAGTTACACCCAAAGAATCAAACCAAGGACTCAAATAATTCCATGACAGATATAAAAACAAAAGGGGAGGTGGAAATCCAAGACAAATCCGATGTAGATGAAAGGATTGTATGCACGGCCACCAACATGGACAACCAAGAAGAGGAGATGAGTAGACTATTCTAGATCAAAATCCAAATCAAAAGAAATAAGGTAAATTCTTTAGTTGATATCGGTTCTCAGTCTAACTTGATTTTTGAAGCAGTTATAAAAAAGCTTGGTCTTGAGACTTACGGTCATCCACACCATTATCCTTTGGGTTGGGTGAAGAAGGGAGTTAAAATTCAGGTAACAAGAAGATGTAAGGTCAAGTTTGGGATAAATTCCCACCATATTGAAGTTTTGGATGCTGACGTTATTCCACTTGATTCTTTTGATGTTGTATTTGGGAGTCCTTACTTGTATATTAGGGATGCTATATTTATGAGAAGGGAAAACTGGTAGAGATGGGCCAAGGATGAGATCAACTAAAACATCTGGAAACACCAGCGTAAGACACGGGTTACTATGTTGAGTGATAACCAAGAAAAATGACTTATTCGGGAAAATCATAATCGGTTTTGTTTACTTTTGTTAAAGGATAAACAAGATGGAGTAGAAGTTTTAGATATTTCTAACTAGGGAAAGAATTATTTGGATAGTATTATTCAATATTTTCAAGAAGTATTTTAGGCATCCAGTGGGTTACCACCAAAATGAGAAGTAGAGCATGAGATTCAGCTATTTCCATAGTCCCCTCTAACGAACATCGGGTCATATAGGAAATCCTTGCTTGAGAGTACTAAAGTAAAGTAACAACTCCAAGAACTACTAGAAAAAGGGGGATATGTCTGAGCACCTCACCATTTGGTACGCCTATTGTGATGGTGACAAAGAAGGATGGTTATTAGATAATGTTCATCAACTACCGAGCTTTGAAAAATATCACCATAAAGAAAATATATCCACTTCCCTGCATAGATGATCTCTTGGACCAGCTTCAGCATGCCAAATTTTTCATGAAGTTGGATCTCAAGTCAGGTGATCACCAAGTCAGAATGAAGGAGGATAATATATGGAATATTTCCTTCAAGAAAAAATAGGGTTTCTATGAATGGTTAGTACTTCCTTTTGGGTTATGTAATGCACCCACTACATTTATGAGATTGATGAATGATGTATTGCGGGATTTCATAGATTCATGTGTCATTGTATTTATAGATGATATATTGATATTTAGTGCCACATGGGAAGAACATCTAACTCATTTACAACAAGTCTTGCAAGTTCTCATGGAGAAACAATTGCTTTTTAATATGAATAAATGTGAATTTACCAAACAATCACTTGTCTATCTTGGGCACATGGTTTGAGGAGGAGAGCTACGAGTGGATCCAAAGAAGATGGAAGCCATCACTAATTAGACAACACCAATAGGAACCACAAAGACTAGGAGTTTTGTGGGATCAGTACAATACATGTGAAAGTTTATTTTGGGATTCTCTGTGATTGTAGTACCTCTACACACAGTGGCCGTAGAGAGTAAGGGTTTTGACTGGGGTAAGGAATAAGACAAATCCTTTTAGTTATTGAAATAAAAGATTAGTCATGCACCAATACTTTCTCTTCCTAATTTTAAGCATCCTTTTGAAGTAGAGACAGATGTTAGTGATTATGCTATGGGCACAGTGTTTCTTCAAGGAGGTTAACCCGTATGCTATCATTCTAAAAATTTCACTTCAGTAGTTAAAGGATATTCATTATATGATAAGGAAATGTATGCACTAGTTTAGGAACTTAAAAAATGGAAGCATTATTTGTTGGGTAAAGAAATTATTGTGCACATTGACCAAAAACCTCTCCAGTATTTATAAGAACAATCTAAATTATAGATGGAAACACACTACAAATGGATGGGGTTCCTTTCGTAGTTTCATCTGGTGACCAAATAGAAGAAGTGTAGTACAAAATTGGTGGCATACATGTTGTCTAGGCCACCCACACAGGAGAATTTCTCCTATTTGGACACTATCTCTCAGATCGATCCCTTCACGAAGGAAGCTTATGGAGAGGCATATGCCCAAGAAAAAGAATTTGGAGTGATATTTCAGCAGTTACGGTCCCAAGGGACTAAAAGGACAGGGATTTAAGATTGTTATCTCAAGGATGGTCTACTCTACCGATGGGGGAAGCTTTGAGTGCCTAAAAAAGAAAGACTTCTACTAATAAGGTAAGAACATACCTCAAAAGTAGTGTGACATTTCAATGTTGGTAAGACCCTAGCCCACTTGCAAAGGTACGTGTATAGGCCCAATGTGTAATAAGAAGTATGTAGTGCCCACATTTTACACTCATAATTACAACAGTAAAGTACCAGGATAAATTTTTTGACTTACATTTCTCACTACACACAACACAACATGGGCTCCAAGTACAGAAACTTGACTTGCACGACAATCACATAAGTCATCGACTCACATAGACACATGAAAACAACATAGGCATGTTGATGCCACACTTTTCCCAATGAATGAATAATAGCAGTGCCCTAGCCACAAAAGGAAGACTCAAGGATAGGCAAACCCACAACACATCTTTTCTTTAATTGTATTTTAGTTACGATTAAAATTCCAAGAACATTATTGTGTAAGGATAAATTTCCTGATTTTCCACCTACAGATTCTTAAGTTCATTCCGTGGTTAAGCTACCGGTTGACCCTTTTAAGATGATTTCTTATTCTTTACCAAAGTTTCCATAACTTGCATTCCTATTTTACATAATTCAAAAGCATAAAAAGTACTTAATTATCTTGACCTTATGTTAAGAATATTCTTCTCGAACATATATTCAATGTCTACCTTTTTAATCTTACAACTCAAGTGGATGTGACTTGGTGTCCATATAGTGATATTAGGTTTTAACAGAGATTTAGATGTGAGATAGCTTTTTATCGAAACCATACCTCGATCATGGGTTAGTTATTTCCCTACCATAGTTATTCTAATTCAATGACTTGTGGAATTCCATTTTAATTTATATATGTATTTTGTTTTCTCAAAGGTTGATCACACCAAGAACAATTCATATTCTTTGAAAAAAAAGAATATGTTTTATTGAGTTATAAGGTCTTCAAGTGTGGCATTATTTCAAACCTCAAATATCATCTTTACCCTTATATGCTTTATTTTCTACGTCAAATTATGGTCTTATTCTTAGCATTTTCTTGAAAAGGAGTTACGAAATGTTCGTCTAACCTCTTGAAGACATAAATGATTAGAAGACTTGAAGCTACACACAAACCCTAAGTTAACATCCAAATCAACTAAGTTTTAGATTAATTCCAAATTCACCTAAGGGTCTACCCCTCAACTATATATGAGTTTTAAGCAAGATGACATATTTATGCTAAACCACCTTCAGAGAGGACCAAGGTGTAATGTTGAAAGAAACCAGGGTAACACATTAAGCTAAGTGGAGCTAAAGAGCTCATTAAAAAAAAATTAAGACCTGGGGCAACTAAGTCACAACCTCCATCTATGTCATCTGGATCCAACATGGATTTCATGTGATGAAGAAATTTAATTCTAAATCTATCTTTAAAAAACAAGGTAGTCCGCTAGGCTACGAAGGAGGAGTTAGCTCTACAAACTCCAAGAAAAGTTTGACTGTGTCACTCCTATCAGACGGGTTTATGACAATGTCACTAAACATTTTGATTAAGATGATAAGCCCATTCTTGGACTCTGATTTTCCTAAATTAGGACATTCCATCAAGAGAAAAGATTAAGTTCATCCTACAATTTTTAATGTCTTCTATGGTAAGGAGTATAGCACATGAAAAAAAGAGATGTCCCAATGTTGAACAAGGGTAGAGTATTTTGATTTAATTCTCTTTATTACATTTACAAAGTATGAATGCACAAGATGAATCATTAATCATTTATTGAACACTAAATATGCACTACGAGGTATTACTTCAATTTCATTTACCTTATATAAATATCAAACCTTTTTAGTAGGTATACTATAAATCAAATTGACCTATGATTAAATGCACATTTCCTAGATGTCCCTAAAAGCCAGCATCTCATACATAACAAAAAATTATCAAATATAACCTTCTGTAACATGAGACAACATTATACATTTATTCATTTAACAATGAACTATATAAATTACAATGATACTAAATGAATTACACTTCGCCTTTTTGTCGTCATTCTTTCATCCTGCAAAACCACGTGAGCATGATATCAGCGATAATTCACTGGCATGACATCCACCCTAACCTAACATAATTATCATTTTTCAGTTTCCCATTTACATATGATAATCATTACAATTTGCAATCGAAATAAAAAGGTTTAGAGACATGTATTCATTACATTTCATTTTGTAATCCAAGAGAGAGAAAGAGAAGGGAAGAGAGAGAAAACACCATTTATCAAAATTTCTATATCACACAACAAGTTCCACTATAGAGTTTTAAATAGTTATTTACATGAGTCCAAAGTTTCCATGGTGGTTTGACAACCCGACGAGGGTCCCACAACTTTTTATTTTTACATTTTCTTAATAGCTACCAAAACATTCAAAATGGGCTCAGAGGCTAAGAAACCACTTCCAAAACTTATCTTCCGATGAGAACGAACACCATGATTAAATTTCTACATGTCCATAGATATACCAAGAGTTCATAGAAACTGATGGAATTGGGAAAAAGTGAACGGTTTGCGTTTGGCGGCTAGTTTTTTTAGGCTACTGGTCATAGCTGACCCAGTTGTAAATGAACAAAAGTTAGCTTGAGGGCCCATAAAACCACATCCATAACTAACATTAGTTAGAATTGATGGGATTGAGAACTAAAAAACCATTTTCAAATGGCGAAAAGTTTTCTGGAGAGACAAGTCAAAATTGGTCCAGTTTGATCTCATCAAACTGTGACCAGAGGCCTACAAAATGGATTTGCCAAACTATCTAGAAAAGTGTTTTTCCCTAAACTAAAAGTTTCATGCAATTCTCTAGTAATAACACTAGATGTTTGTGAAAACAGATAATAATTTCTCTATCTAGGTTTCAAATGGCGGTTCAAAATGAAAGCCAACTTTATAGATTTAACAACTTTCTACTACTGTAAAATAGTGTAACAAGGCTCCTATAAGAGCATAAAAAAGATCACGTATGTTTGTTCAGGGTCAATCCAGAGGTCTAGGTGAATCCTCACACAAAAAGGTACACAAATGAAGCTTAACATCTCATTTTCAGAGTTATGAAGGGTACTTAATGAGTCTCTGAAAAATGTAAAAATTAACTTTTTAAATAGGGAGATGATCAACGTTATCACTGGGAAGTCAATTTCATCTGGTCGATAGAACAATGTTGTAGTGATCTAGTTGGGTAGGAATTTTTCTACATCACCTCAGAATGAGGGTGGGAGTTCATGTTTTAATGCAAACGGGTTATTTTGACTTCATGAGTTTTGACACGACATTTCGTTGTTTTTGCTATGAGTTGACATAAACATTTAACTTTATTAAAATCCTACTATTTTAAAGTTCTATTAAGTTTCAAATGAGAAATAAAGCATGAGAATTATGATAGGTAAGGGAAGATGAACCATGCCTGGAAACGATGAGTGAAACGGGTATAAGGGGCTCCAAGTGGTTTACACTCGCGATTCGTTGAGACCACCATTTTTGCCACATGATGCCAGATAGACACGTGCAAACCAATCCATTCGTTGTGCACACATGTCTCATAATTTTTTTTTTTTTACTTTCAAGTAGTCATCCAGATCCATGAGACCACATTTTCTATGCCCAACAGATCACATGCCTTTTCAACAAATCCATTTTACACATATCCTCCAATCATGGCACTCCATGAGACAACATTTATTTGAGGTGTTTTTTTAAATATTTCTCCTACCCTATGTGTATGCATTTCTCCAACTGTATAAAATGTCAAAAAACCTTTTTGCATAATTCTTTAAAGGGTGTCCATACCCAAATTTAAAACACTTATTTTGGCGCAGCTGAGAGGGTGTTGGGAAAGGTTGTTAAGTTTTGCTTTACAACTGCCAAATACATTTCCTTCAAAGTTTCAAAGGAATTTACAACAAGCTCATCTATGAATACCCTGAAACCATTGCATTCCATGAGATGAAATATCTAAGGCATTTTGTCAAAAAATTCACATGCCTTGAATACACTTACACATTTTTCATACATACCAACTATGACACTTGCAAGTACAAAATCTTACAAAAAATAAGATTCTATTATTCATACCCTATTCTAAAGCTTCCATTTTAGCATAGGATTCATACGTGCACATCCCCATTTTGGTGCAGATTGGGAGGAAGCTAGCAAGGTGAGAAAAAAATCATATTTCCAATATGCTTTGTTGGACATCCTTACCAAGCATTTACAACTACAACACTTGATAAAAACCCTTCTATCTTTTATCCACTATTAAAAACCCACGCAGGTTCAAGAACTCATTTTTTGACACAGGCTAGGAGAATGCTAGCATAAGCCATGACCATGGCATTCCATGAGATGACATCTGGTGAGGCCTTTCTTTGCACAGTCCAAAAAGTGCCCTTAAGCACATCGATTCGTGAAAAGTTGCAACCACGTTTCCTTCAGGTATTTTTCCTTTTCCCTGCACATTTCAACTGTAATAATAGACAAAACCCCTCCTTTAGTTCTTCATTGGATAGCCATACTTTGGCACACTCTTATCCTTGGCTCATGTAGAGAGGGAACATGACAAAAATCACCTTGGTTTTTCTTCTGCTGCCACCCCCAAACTCACCCATTCCAAAAAGCAACGAAAAACCCTAACTAAAATGTTTTAGAGCTTATTTACCCTCCTCCATTTAGCTTTATTTTATTTTATATTAAATTATAAATATATTTTTATTGGATTAAGTGACTATGGAGAAACAATTTTACAAGCATCAATTGGGAGAGGTGGTTGACATTGGCGTGTATATTCAAATTTGAATAGGAATGATGGTTCGCTTTGATTCATGGTTGGAAACCCATCATAAACAAATTAAGGGAGAACCCCTCAGTTTAGTATATGAGCATTTCATGTTTTAAAGGTAAGAGGTTACAAAATAATATTAAATTGTTAACAGTTAATTTTGCATTTAATGTCTCCTATTGTGAGCCCAATGGGCATCTTATACTACACTAGAGTTATCTATAGCAAAATCAAAAATTGAATAGGGATGATGATTTGGGTTTTAGTTATGCTTAGAAACCCAACATCAATAAGTTAAGGTTGAACAAGGTAAGATTGAAACCACGCCCTAGTGATTCTCGAGGTCTAGGACACAAAGCAGAATGTGGCATCCGAGAAGGCAATGAGAATAAGGGGACACTACAAAGTATCAAAATTTATATGTGGATGTAAAGTTTTTTGTTCCAACAAGCCTAAGACTAGGAATGAGGGTTTGTATATGTCTTTTCCAGTACCTACTCATCCATGATAGGACATTTCTATGGATTTTATAGGAGGATTACCTATGTCTAAACATGGCCATGACTATTTATATATTGTTGTTGATAGATTCAATAAGATGTGTATTCTTATGGCATGTAAAAAGACAGTAAAATCACATGAGGAGCATATATATTTTCTTTGCTAATGTATGGGTGCATTTTGGTTTTCCAAAGTCTATTGTTCCTGACAGGGATTTCAGGTTCTTGGGGAAGTTTTGGACTACTTTGTGGGACAAGATGGATACCAAGTTATAGAGGAACACAACTTTCCATCCACAAACAGAAGGACAGACAGAGGTGGTAAACATGACTTGGGTACAGTTGATCAAAGGGTATAACAAAAAATATCCAAGGACTTGGGATGAGTCCTCAGCCTACATTCAGCATTCCTATAACCAGGTAGTACACACATCTACTATTAAGTCACTGTTTGAAGCATGTTTGGGATATATACCTAAAAATCCTGCTGGACATAGCAGTTGGGCAGCAGGATGAGGAGGAGACACGAGACACAGAGGTGACTAGAGCAAAAAAATTCATTGAGAGGATCCAAAAAATCCATCTCAAAGTCAAAGAACAGCTAGAGAAATCTCAAGCCAAGTACAAAGCTAGGAACAATCAGCATAGGAGAGGAACATAAGCTACATGTTGGAGATAGAGTTTGGATTTACTTGAGCAAGGATAGATTACAAGGTCAAGCACAAAAACTCAAGCCACTATGATATGGGCCCTTCACCATATTGGATCAGGTTGGAGAAAATGCTTTTTGGTTTGGCTTGCCACCATTTATGAGGATGTACTCTATAGTAAACTGTGAGAACATGCACCTATATGAGCCATCTATGATAGATGAAGATGAAGGTCTACAATTGCTACCTTCCATTGAGGATTGCATCTTGGACTCTCGAGGAAAATTAGAGGAGGATGTAGTGCTGTAACAGAAGGTCAGAGAGACAAGGAGAGGTCCACATGAGTCTTGGAAAATTAGACTGAAAGGAAAGACACCAGAGGCAGGCCCGGTGGTACTCAAAGGAGCAAGTGAGGGAATTATTTCCTTATCTACTCCCCCATTAAGATTTTGTGGGAAAAAAATCCTCCTAAGCAGGGGAGGTGTGATCCATAGGGATCCAAAATAAATCTACTTCATCAGATCAATAGTCAGCATGAAGAAGGAAAATAAATACATGGAGGTTCTTTGTCTTTATAGTAGGAGAACCACCACTCTATGCAGAGAAATGGTTATAAAACCACTACCCAACTAGGGCAACGGTCCTGTAACTGCCACCTAGCCAGGGTGGTGGTTCTAAGACTTCTGGTCTCCATTGGACAACAGTCCTGGCTATTTGAGACAAAATAAAAACATGAAATGAACAACCTCATAATTTGAAAGGTTGTATGTGTCTCTTCTCCTCCATGACGTTACCCATTCTCCAGTGCATGGGAGGCCATGGAAAAGGTTATAAATACATGTTTGTAGAAGAGAATAGGATCATCAAAGCATGAAAGAAAGTGAGCAAGAAGTTCTTAGTGTTGGAATTGTGTTTTGTACAAGAAAGGAGTGTTGATACAGAGCAAGCAAGTATTTGGGAGGAAGTGTGAGATATTATCTACTTCTCTTTCATACTTATTGTAAATTATGTACTTGTTATTTTGAATTGTCTGATAAAAGTAAGGAAGAAAGAGCAATTTCCCTTCCTGACTGGTTTTTCCTCCTCTGGAGGTTTCCAAGATAAAATTTGTTGGTGTTTATGAGCTTAAATTCTTTCCTTTCCTGCAATTGTGGATTCTAAGCATAAGCATAATTCATTCACTAGTTATCTCTGTCATTTTCAAATAGAAATTAGAACAACAACGTTTCTTTTGTGTTTCTATGGATAATTCCAAAGTTGAAGAATTTACAAATCAAACATGCCTAACAAGACACAAGTATCTGTCCATTCAAATGATTTTTTAGAAGCCTAACTTTACTGAATATCCTTTAACCAGCTTCGTCATTAGGCATAGACATGTCCCATTGTGACTTAAAATCTTATCCCTAATCAAGCTATGTAGCATGCAAGTTCCAGCTAATCCATAACAAACTCAGCTCCTTATCCTACTATGATAACCATAATGATGCCCTAGAATATGATTTCCTTGAGCTGTAAGTATTTCCTATCTTACCTTTGACCATAAGTGAAATTGGTCACCTTTCTATCTGTTCCTTTATCATGGCTTTAACCATTCTTCAAAAAGCGACTAACTCCCAAATCCACCTTGTTTGGGCGCGATCCTTTATGCATCCCAATAAGTTACTTATGTGTGTGCCATAATACTTCCATGAAACAATTAAAATACTATTCTTAGAGCTACTTAGATACTTTAGGGGCTCAACATCACCCCACACTAATGTGATTTCCACCCATGGAGATCCTTCTTGCTCCCCAAAAAAAGCTTCAATGACCAAAAATATGCTAAGGTAAAAAGGAATATCTCTCACCATCATCGCCTACATGACCAACTAGAGTAAATTGGGGAATTATGCCTCTGTTTCCCTCTTAAACTATTTCCATGCCCCCAACTTTGACGAATGCTTTCTTTGTTCACCTCTCTTGTTCATTATTGTATTTGTACTTGATTCGGTGTGATATTCTTCCACCTTCGAAACATTAATATCATGTCATTACCTTGCACCAGGCTCCACACTAAGACCCTCAAACTCATTCATGCATTCTGTGATGGAGTCCCAAAGTTTTCCAATCTAAAACACAAGCTTCTTATGCTTGAATATTTATTTTATCCAATGACAGCTATGGTGTCAACAATCTTTTCTATGAATGCATTAAAATTGTATAATTGGGACATTCTCCTACAAGACCTTGAGGAAATCCTCCTCATCTATTACTCATGCATCAATGATGGGTTCACACTTAGGGAAGCTATTAAAACCCCTATTTTCTAATATCTCTGCTTCCTTGAGTTGGGTGATGATCCTGTTGTTTTATTTTTCCTTGGTGATTTCTTCAGTGGTAGGCCCCACACCATCCTTGATGTTGGCTAGCAACATCCCCAAAAGGTCCTCCAGATACTCCATTTCATCACCATAGTTTATCCTATACTGGCTTACCATTGCTATACATTTCCCCAAAATAATCTTAACCAGGGCACCTGATTGATCATACACTTCCTTGGTACATGCCTTATCCCCCTTTTACCCTTAGCACAATCTCTCTATTTCCTTCTTCTTCCATTTCTTGTCTACAACCAAGGTTTGAATGGTTGACGCTACATCCAAGCTATGACTTACCACCTTTGAGGACATATTTTGTAGCATGTTGCATGCCTACTCATCAGTAAGGTGGCTTAGATCCACCACCTTGTATGTCTCTTGTTCCTTCTTCTTCAGATGAATGGTCTCGATTGCATTATCATTGAACTCGAATTCAGGATCCTTTGCATGGAAATGCAGGTTCTAGCTAATCATCTTCCTTATTCTTGTCACACTCCCATTCTAATCCAAAATATCTGACACATTTAGCTTCTCCACGGGGAGGGTACCTTGAAATTTTATGTGCAACACCTTCACAAGATCATCTACAAAGTCTTCATATCATGGGGACATAGGCTATCTACTTTTTCCTAACAGACTTACACTTCTAGTTTGTTACTTCTTTGAGCCTAGAGTGAATCCTTTATCCTATGTTATGACAAAGGAGTACCCCTTATCTTATTCCTTTTGTTTAGTGGGATGTGTAGGGAATCACCCTCACGTTGGATTCTTTATTTACCTAATCCATAAGAATGCACATCCTTCTTGAATCAAATTATGCTCTTCATCCATGTCAACACACCTTGGTGTCTTCCTTAGCCCTGAATTTTATCTTTCAAAACCTCGAGCTTACCCTCAAGTTCCTCCCTAAAAAGGTGGTATCTTAAAATGTAGAAATCCTATTTCCCTTTTGGAAAACTGTCAAGAAGATGTAGAAAACAATTTTTTTAATCTTATGAACATCTAAGCTCCTTCCTCATAGGGAAAACTACCCTCCTTATAGGTTTTTTTGGGGTGATTCCTCATCGAGTTTAGTTCGTGATGTACTTTCACCACTGCATGTTACCTTGAGGTGCATAATATGGAAGCTCTTGTGGGTAGTGTCCAAAGTCCCTTCACCCTTTTCTTCTTCTAGCAGACTATAGAGTCTACCTGGACCACTTTTATTGGTGGGATAAACACTTCACATGGCCTTGGGAAGGTGGCATATCTAACCTCCACTTCAAATCCTCCTTGCATCTTGGGGCATAACTTTACAAATACCCAGTGGACGTATCCCTTGATAATAAAATTGACTGACTGGTGAAGATCTAGAAAGTTAGGCTCTAAGGCCTCCACATATGTTGACCTCAAGTTATATCTATAGCTCACATGTAGGGTTTGCACATCAACGTCCACCTTATCTACATTGAAGGTTAACGGTTACACACCCTTAAAATAGTTGATGGTGCACTTCATGTACTTAGTGGTGAATGCAAACAGAAGTTTGCACCATGCCCCTAATTATCCTTTGGCCATCATGAACTGTGTCGAACAAAAGTGTCCCGTAATAGTGAACTGTACCTGGTCCCCAACAATATGTGGTAGCTCACGCAGGATGAACCATTAATTTTCAAAATATCTATGCATCCTCTCATACCACTTTTTCATCCATGTGTTGTAGGTGTTCAAGATGGACCCATCACAAGTGAATTGTTTAAACTGTACAACAAGAGATGGGTGCGCCGGTGGGTAAACCCACATGTTTCCTTTTGGTCCATCTGGGACATTGATTTCCCATAGTAAAATTAATAATAGTATTGACCCCCAAGTTATTTTCACTCCTGAGTCATTCTACATTTGCACCTCCTCAATGATACTATCCACAAAATAAATTGTGCAAAGTTGTAGTGTGCCCACTTAGAAACTCTATAGGCAACATATAACTCTGTTTGTAAGTTTTTTGATGTCTGTCCATCTCTCTGATGCTCCCAATTTGGAACTAATGAATCAGAAGGTGACCCTCACATTGGGTCTATAAGATCTGTAATAACATGAGCCCTTCCCTCTTTCTCATAGTTTAATTGTTTTGATAACTCTTCCACTTTCATAGTGGCACTCAAATTGAGGGCCATGTCCTCACTAGAATTTCACAGCCCCATTACCATATGGATTAAATTACCCATGAGTATCATCCTCCTTCACACAAAGTAGAAAAAGTATTCATACACTCGTAAAATAAACTATTTGAAAAAAGGTGCGGGTTTAGTGAAAAAAATAGCTCCCAAAGCTATAAAAGCCTAGTCTTCTACAACTCCTTCATCACCAAATCATTTATCCTAGGGTTTTATTTTTTTTCTAACCGTCGGATCTCCTTATACAGATCCTTTTCCATCAATTTGTCATGGTTGGTGGTTATGTGGTTGAAATCGTTGATTTTCATCTGTATAAATTCAAGCTCTACTTATCTACCTTAATAACCCCTAGAGGGTACCAAATTTTTGAATAAAATTCCATGGGTTCTTCCTTTTCCACCACTTGTTTCTTATTTCTACCCTTCTTTGGTGTCATCTCTGTTTTTCTTCCCATGCCCTAGGTACTTCTAATAATTCCCTATCTTCCTGAACTTGACAACTCCAATCACTTCTCTTTCATGCAACCCCTTGATGAGCTTCTATCTTCTTCCCCTCTTGCTACACCACAAGATCATGCCATAGCTCACACAACTCTACTAGTTCATGATAAGTACCTATCTTTCTTCTCAAAAACCTCATTGAATTTCAAGATTGGGAGTAAAAAATTTCTAAGGCAAAGTAGTTGAAATGAATACCTTTAACCTTTATTTATAATTTTTCATAATCTCCATGTCCTTGACCCACGTGTTTTTAAGTCACTTTTTAATAAATTAATTTTTATGACTTAAGTCAACTTCCGTGACTCTCCTTAGCGGGCTACAGTCGTAACCTTTTAGCGCACCAACACTACTTTACTCCGAAATACTTACTTTACGTGCTTCACTGTGGAAAATTACATAACCTCTGTATTGTCCACCAATTAGTTCCCTTTACCGTATCCTACCTCATGTTATATTTCTCGATATTTTGTTCTCTTCTACGTGGTCTATACTCAACTCAAATTTTTCTCCAAGAAATCTTTATTACAACACAAATTCAAACATAATTTTGCACTGCACTGGCACAAATTCCAACACCTCCTCCACACAAATCGGTCTTCTTCCTTTTTCTAGTTATCCAGAATGATTCTTTCAACAATCCATCTTCCTTTGAAACACGCCAATAATTTTCAAATTTAGATGCCAAACCAACCCATACTAAAATTATTTGTGTTCCTCTACACATGAAATCACTTCAAATTTATTTAGCTACTAGCGTGCCAATGTGCAAAAAACATAGAACAGAAAGGATAATAAAAACGACAAAGAAAGGAAACACATATAAAGGAAAATGCATTAAGTGAAATCCTAAGCTGACTGGCAATACTGCCTTATTTACAAACACACCAAAGACTTATTTATAGTATGGCTTCAACCTAGTCCCGTTAAATAAACCAGGAGACCTTGTGCCATCTAGTGCTTGCAACTTGCAAGTTCCTAAATCAAGTATATAAGTGATAGTATAGGGTCCCAACCAGTGTACTTTAAAATTCCTAAGACGGCACAAAAACTTTTAATCATACAAGAGAACCATCTACACAACTTCCAGCTTCTTATTTTTGATGTGACTATCATACCACACCTTTTACCTAGCCTTTTCCATTCTCTGACTCCATCATTCTATGGCACATCTCTCATCTATCTACATCAACTTTACATAAAATTCCTAAAGCCCTTATTCATCAGCCAAACATCCTGTGTGTTTAATACATAGGGAGGGTAACATGAAGTCAATAGGTAATATAGCCTATATGTTGAACACAAGCTAAAATGATGTTTCTTTGTTCAACCATTTGTAGGTTGCACGATATGACCATAACATGGAAGAGACTTTGTCATCCCAATCCTTTCCCTCAACATCATAAATATTGGTCAACGTGTGACTCAAAATTTTGTTAAAGGCATCTACTGTCCCATTATCTTTTGGGTGTTAAGGAGTATTTTTGTGATGGTCCACCATGAATTCTGCCAAAAATATTCTAACTATCTAATTTAGGAAATGAGTACCCCTATCACTTGTTAAACTCAGTGGGCTTCCATACTTGATGATTATATTCTCCCATAAGAACCTAGCTATAGTGGGAACAATGCAATCCTTCATAGGCATCACTTTTTCCCATCTTGTAAGATAGTTTATGAAAGTGATAATATAGCATGAACCCATCCTGCATGCCGGTGGAGAAATAGGGCCCATAAAGTAAATTTTCCACTTCTCGAATGGTTCTACACTAGTAATAGGCCTTAATGGAATTTCATCATGATGCCCATGCTTCCTAAGGCAATGTAAATGGTCATAGCTATTGGCATACTCCGCACAATCCTTATATAAGGTATCCCACCATAAACCAACCATCAAAACCTTACATGCGGTGGCTCTCCTAGCATAGTGTCCACCTGCAATACCTCCATGATCCTCCTTCATAATAACTTCATGCTTATGTTCAAGTACACACCAGTGTAAAACTTCATCTCATCCTAGTTTATATAAGTTCCCACCAATCAGCATGTAAGGTGAAACACGAATGGTAAGTTGTTTCTTCTCTAAGCTCCTCATTCCTTTAGGCACCACACCCATTCATAAAAAGATTGTAATGTCCTGAAAATAAGAGGGCATGTACTATAGTATGAATAACTGAGAATATGACATTGTGTCCTAAATTCTCTGTGTGTCCTCACCT
This sequence comes from Taxus chinensis, assembly GCA_019776745.2. NCBI lineage: Eukaryota > Viridiplantae > Streptophyta > Pinopsida > Cupressales > Taxaceae > Taxus > Taxus chinensis. The sequence continues at coordinate 380,124,063 of CM034148.1, forward strand.
AAATTAACCCTAGAAAATTGATCAAGCACGAAGTTACTTTTCCTTAGCTTCACAACAAATGCAAATTAAAATTCCCTAAAACAATAATAACCAATGACATATACACCCTTACAAGATGGGCTTGTTCACCAAATATTTGAAGGCCATATGGTCTATGTAAAAAATAAAAGGATTTTCTAGAAAATACTATCTAAATTTTTGCAATGCATAGATCATTGAAGATGATTTGCGCTTTGTGGTAATTTAATTATTATCTTTTGGGTTTAGCTTCCTACTAGTAAAATACAAGGGGTGATCAAAACTCCCCTCTCCAGGATGTGCTAACACTGTTTCGATTTCCATCCCTGATGCATCCACGTGTACATAAAAGGGCCTATCCCAAGAGGGAAAATGTAAGATGGGTGCATTAGTGAGTCTATTGTTACGGGTGTCAAATGCCTCCTATTGTACCTCACCCTAATATAATTTTTGTTTATGTTTTAACAACTGCTCCAATGGCATGACAATTCTGGCATATCCCTTGATGAACTTCATGCAGTATCTCATATGCCCTAGAAAACCATGCATTTCACTCTGATTGTTGGGTTCCTCTAACCCCAAAATTAAAACAATTTTTGCAGGATCCACCAATAGACCCTCCTTGCAGATGTTATGACCAAGTATCATGCCAAAAGGAGTGGCAAAGATACATTTCTTAATATTCAGAGATATTCTCAACTACCTGCACCTCTAAAACATCATCCTCAGGTTTTCACAATAATCCTTTACTAATCCATAAACTATCTAGTCATCCAGGTAGACTTGGAGAAATTTATGAATGAAGTCCTAAAATGCTTGAACCACAATGTGCGAAAACATAGTAGGCGCATTCTTTAGACCAAAAGGCATGAATTTATAAGAAAAACGTCCCCATTTAGTGGTGATAGTTTTCTTTTCCTTATCTTCCTTGGAAATTCAAAACCTATTGATATCCTAAAAATCCATCTGTAAATGAATAGATCTCGTGCCCTGCTACTCCTTCAAAGATCTCGTCAATGATTGGGGTTGGGAAAGGATCAATGAAACATATAGCATTTAAATCTCTATAGTCTAAACATATCTGTATTCTCCCATATTTCTTGATGATGATTACCATGGGGCTAACCCACTCAGATTCCTCAATGGGATCAATAATTAAAGACTCTAACATTTTGTCAATTTCTTCCTTCACCTTTACATGCAGGTTTGGGTTCATTCTATAAGGCCTTTTCTCAACTGGTCATGCCCCTTCCTTCTATTTAATTTGAATCTCTCCGAGAGAGTGATGAACCCCTTTTAACTCATGGTACCCACATGGGAATAAGTCCTGGAAATCATGCTATAGCTCAATAATCTTTGACACTTCTTGATCCATCTAGTAGTCCCAAATGATAGCTTCCTTTGGTTCCTCTTCCGTACCAATGTTAACCTTCTTTGTTTTCAATGGATTATGGTATGCACATGCCTTATCATCTGTATTGTGTAAGACTTCACACTTACCTTCTGTATGATCAATATCTAAGTTCTCCACTTCATCATCATTAATCACATATACCAATATTCCTTTTTCCTTCTCTAGGCAGGTGCGCTCAAACTGCACTTCATCTAGTTCCTCTTGTTCAAGGTGCCCCCCATATCAGGATCTCCCAAAAATTCTAACACAATTTCCTTCACCTTGGCACTATCTCCCAATTTAAGGTGCTTGATCACCTGTAAGGCCTCATTTACTGATGATTTAGAAGATAAGTACTTAAAGGTATGAATAATACCCATTGTTAAATCTTACCTATTTCCTTCTTGTATCCGCAACTCCGAATAAACATACCATGCACACACACAACCTTGTAAGGTGGAATAAAACTTGTGTACCCATAAGAAAGGGGGAAAGGATTCTGAGCCTTCCCTCCAATTCCTCTCACACTCCTAAACATGGCATGAAGAAGACCCCTTCCCATCATAGTCATGTATCATGGTAGGTGCAGTACCTCTCAGAAATCTAATGGAGGACATGGCCTTTACCTCATGCCACTCCATAAGATCATCATGATGTGTCATCCACCATGCACAACTATTCCATTTAAGGTATAAACAATCATTTTCCTCTACTCTATCTTATAGGTCCAATGTACCTCCATCACATGTAAAAAGGTATCAGGGTTATTGTACGCACCCAAAATTACATATGCTACATTGTCAGAAAATGGTTATAAAAGTCCAAAATGATGATTCAGTTCCTTTTAAGAAGGTTTCTGAGCTCAAATTTCCATTTGCAATGTATATTTTTTGTCTAGACATCTTTTCTTAGCCTTCTCATGATTTTTTCTAGCTTCATGCTCTTTCTGTACATGTTTTGGCCTTCAACGCCAGGACCGCCACCCTTACCTAGGGTGCGGTTCTGAAACCGTCACCCAAAATAGGTCGGTGGTCCTTAAACCACTTCCCTACATAGAGCAACGGTATTTCCTGGTTTTTCCAGATTCTTCACACATGTGACAACTCACTCAAATTCATTTTTTGCATGCATCTGTGAGCTGAATTTTCTAAAATTAGCTTTGATTGCTTAGTTCTCCTTCCTCCTATTTTTAAATAGATTTAATGGGTTGGAACTTCTCTTACTTGCCTTGTGAATGAAGGAACCTCCCATCCTCCATTCCTATATATTTCATGCTTGTATTCAAGCAAAAAGTCTTGTGAATTTTGTGTATCTTGCATTATATTGATGCTATGATCTTTCTAGGAATTGCATAGCCAAGATCTGATCTCTTGTGCTATCTCTCTTCTTCTTGTATTATATCCGGACTGCCATCAAGTTGCCATTTCTCAAGCACCATCATCCTATTGTTTTTCTTGCATTCCCAATCTCTTGGAATCACATGAACACTCAAAGGAAGAAAGGAACATACTGAGGGGATAGATACAAACACAACTAGATTTGCCAAATCTCTTGCTTTCAGAGTTGGAATTATGTGTTTTTTTGCCTTATGTGTTGAATTTTCAATTTCATATCAAAAAGAGTAGAAAATCATTCATATCAAATAGATCATGAAATCATTCATAACAAATAGAGTAGAGAATCGCTCATTACAAATAGAGTAGAGAATCATTCATTTTAGTAATTTTTCCTTTCAAAATTACCAAGGAAGTTGTGAGGAACAATAGCCCCTTTCAGGGTCATGATTTGTTCTTCACCTCTAAGGAAGGGTTTGGAGGAATTTTATCAGATTAGGTTGTTTGATTTAGATTATACTCATACATTTGCACATGTAACCAGCTTTATCCAGTTGACTACTTATCTTTAGTTTATTTATTAGATTAGAACACATTTCTTAAATATTATAAAAGAAAAAAAAGATTTCCTTTAATATATTAGCTTTCTTTTATTGCTTTGATCCAAAATATTGTGAAAAACCCAAAAACATAGATTAGATCTCTTTCAGTAATTAGTTTGCTTATTAAAAGTCATTTTATTTCACCTTGTATGACTATCAATGGTCCACAATAGGAAAAGACATACAATTATGATCCATTGGTCCCATAATCCAGTGGGTCAGAATTGATAACTGACAGTGATACCAACTTATGTTTGATAATCTTACGCACACCTACAAATTTTGCTGAGAAGATAGAACAACTCAATACACTAAACATAGTTGCTAATCAAGCCTATGATTATTGGATTGCCCCTAGCAATAGGATTTGATTACATGCATGAACATCTAAGGGCCATAACCCCCATGAGTCTTTGGTTTTGATCCTCAGGTCCCACAACCCAATGGGCCTACTAGTTAGTTAGACATTGACACTAGTTTGCATACATTAGTATTCATATCTTCACCACTTCCACCAGATATTATCACACAAGTTTCCCTACTAAACATAGTAGCTGATTAGGATAATACTTTCTGGACCAGATTGGAAAATCTCCTATAAATACATGTTACTTCATCATGCCTCTCATTCTTACTTCCATGAAATTTTCTGGAAATATAAACTAGTCACCCGCAAGTCATTTTCCACGTGCTTAACAACCAACGAATAGAATCTCATCCAAGCTCGACATTGATTGGAGTCTACGAGTGGCTATTATCTCAGACTGAACCATCACACCACTTCAAGTTAGGAGAGCATTCTTCACTTTAGACTCGCAGATCTTGACATTACGTGTTGAAGATATAATATTTCCCAATTAGCTCGATCCCCATCACCACACTCACTTTCACAATCATTCTACACCGGTTTTCTTGGCACGACCTTGGGAGGTTGGGTGTGAAGAAGGTCACGTGTTCATTTTCTGTCGTACAAATTGGCAAACCTGACATGAAGAGCTAGTCTCTAAACATTTCCACTTTCTTCATCCATCTTTTATTTTGTGGGTATTCTTATACCCCCCAAATATGTTGGGATATAATGAGTACGGTTGGCCCATCCCATGTTTTGGCATGTACCATTACCAATCAAGTATACCACAACAATCACCTTAACTTTCAACATGGGTGGACAATGCTCATCTGTTCAAAACCCTATGCTTCAGGGAACCAATGTTGGTTCCTTTGTATGTATTGAGGATCTTGACCAGGTCACTCAAACCTATCCCCTTGAACAATCAAGTTCAAATAACATGAAATTCACTGGTGAAGTAAGTTCATCTCCTTGGGTATTGTTTTACCAACCCATTAACATGTAATCTAATTAACTCTCCCATCTAGATGAGGATTATTTAGCATGATATGCTAGGAGTGAACAAAACTTCCATAACATGAACCAATCTTTCGATAGGTTGCAAGGAAAAGGTGATGTTCTGCTTCAAAACAATAACGCTACCCCACCACCAACTGATAATATTACCAATGAGGGGTAGCAACATCATGAACAATTCATATAAGGATACCATACTCCTCAACAACCTCTGAGGGTTCAATAAAAGGTACCTAATCAAACCACCACCCTTTCAATGAGTGATGTCATTTCAGATTTGGTAGACAATGTCAACATGTTAGAGCTTGCCCAAAATACACATAATTCATACACATGGAAAGCACAAAATCCTTCCCATCCATAGAATTATGGGAAAATACCTATTCCACAGAATCCTCTAATTTATATGAATACTCAAAACCCTGTAGATCAACTTACAGGGACGGGCACCTTGGTTACGCCCCCCAAGCCACGTATGGATATCTGTAATAGGAACCAGCCAGAAGTACATTCTCAAATCCCATACTAGCCGGAAATGCAAAATTCCTTGGCTTTGTGCCTTAGATTCCATATCAAGGTAATCAACCCCATATGTACACATGTATTCTAAATCTCTGTAGGGGGACATGTATACCTACCCAGGTCTATATGGAAAACTACAGGGGATGTCATACGCCCTAAAAAACATCTATGTTGTCCCATTTTAGCAACCGATGTAGCCCCCACCTCCACACCAAGGATATTCAATGGTGGAAACATACGTAAGGGGGACCTAATATGAATATCTCAAAGAAATCCTAGACTTCTCCATTCAGACAATCGTGCTCCCGAGACCCTTTCTTGATCTTCCAAAGTTCAAAGGGGAGGGCAATCGTAACGCCCACATCAAGGCTTATGCAGTCATTGCAAAAATTTTCCCTAAAATATGAGAAGGTATTTCTTTGGACTAGTACTATAGGATACCTAAGGCTTCAATACACTCATTCAAGCAACTTGTATCATATTTTATCAAAGATTTTGATATGAACAAGATTTTGAGAACAAGAAACAGGGAATTCCTTTATATCAAGAAAGAACACAATTTGTCTATAACCCACTTTATTCAAAGGTGGCGACAAGTTCTATACTCCTCTGCAAGTGCTCCAAATATGGATCAAATGGAACTTTGTGATTTGTTCCTTCACTCTCTCAACAGAGAGACAAAGGAAGAGGTTCAAAATTTCCTGCTAAGGAGCTATGAAGAGGTGTTAGAGGGTGCTCTTTAGATTGACCAAGAAGCCATCGATAGTGGTCATAAGACTTATGGAGAAAATGGGAAGCTAGTCACTACCAATCAAAATAATCCCAGTTACTCCAACAACATAAAAACTAATCAAGGACCAAAGATCTTTAATAAGAATTATGGAGCTAAGACCGATGGTGTGACTGACCAGCCTAAAAATCCTAATGTTGCTAATCCTACCAATATAGGTTCTACAAATAACAAAAACAATAATGGCAATAATCAGAGAAACAAAAATTTCTCACCCTCGGTAAATGTTGTGGATTTTAATAATCTTCAAAAACAACAGTAACAACCTCAGCAAAAGAGACAAACACTGACCCTGAGCCCTAGTCAATACCCAGGGGTATCCCAACCAATTCCAAAACTAAGGGCAAGGGTTTCAAAATTTTAATTACAACAATCAACAACCAAACAATAACTGTAGTTTCAGACCATAACAAGGAAAAAACCAAAGGCCTCGAGATTATGACCCTGACTTATATTACAATTTCCATAGGGTTCACAGGCATGATGCAAGAACTTTTCGTGATTGTAACAAGTTTTTGTAGTGTTTTCTAGAGGACCAAAGACAGTTATTTGTTGACATGTTTTTGGCAAACCCAACAACACCCACTTAGAACACCTACATGGACCAGTACCTCCATATAACACACTGCTAGGGATCTTTAATGATCCTCTCCCCATGCATACAAAGGATAGTAGATTATATCCCAATGGATCAAATAAAGGTACTGTAATAGGGACTTCTGATCATGAAGCCTCAACTTCGTCAAACCCATAGGTGGAACCTCCTTTGGATGGTTGACAACTAATGAAGATCATGAGATTGGTAGAGTTAGATGTTAAATGCCAAATTAATGCCACTATAAGAACCAAGGATTATTCTTTACAGCCAATCCCGATTTATCTGGTTATGTCAAAAAATTCTCATGATACACCAACTAAGATAGTAGGGGCTTATGATCTAATCAGTGATCTAACCAAGACCTTTTCACACATTTCCTTCTTGGATCTACTAAAGAATTCCCCTACTCATCGAGCCACTCTATTAGAAGCATTAGGTCTCGACCATCTAATAAAAATTACCCCTCTACCAGAGGAAAAGATAAATCACATAGACTTTGATGTTAGTCCTCTAGGGCATCTTGAGAGAGATATTGGGTTCATTTTTGACATCAAAAATATGCCCATAGATGCTGAGATAGCTCGTAGGGGTGACTCGGCTTTTTTTCTTAAATTTTGGATTTATAATAACTATGTAAAGCATTCAATCGTCGATGATGGGGAAACAATTAACATAGTGCCCTTCTATTTTCTTCAGAAGTTAGGGTATGGGGGGACCAATTTCTCCTTGACACGAAACACACTGAGAGGCTATGATAACCTCAAGGTAACATCGATCGAAACCATAGTATTACCAATTACTTTCAGGCCCAAGATGGTACTCACTGTGTTTTATATTATAGAATGGGAAACCAACTATAATATGATCCTTGGTCATCCTTAGATCCACTGCATAAAGGAATTCCACTCCACTCTATTCTAGGAGGTCAGATTCCTACATTTAGGGAAAGTACTTGTGGCACAAGGTGATCCAAAACCCTTTGATATACATTTGGCTAACTTAAAGAAGAGGCCTAGGGTCCACTCTAAATACAAGATTCCCAAAAATTAGTTAAACAAACCTATAAGTGTAGTACCAGAAGAAAACTAGTTCCTACAATGGAGTTAGAAGTCACGGGTTTGATCGAAGGCATTCCAGAGGTCAAGGATGAAATTGTTATTGTAGAGACAACATCGCTAGGAACAACAAAAAATATTGTCGAGCTATTAGAAAAGGATTTTCCTATTCTCCTCCCCTTTGATTCTATGGGTATGGGACATTCCTTGGGACTCGGTTCCCTTCCAGCAGATGAGGTTTGCAAGGTTGAGGTAACCAAGGTAAAGGGGGAAGGTACAAAGGATGAATCAACATCTATCTTTTCAAGTAGTTGCTAGAATCTCCATTTTGATGGAGCCAAGTGTCATTTTTTATTCGGGGTAGGTGCGATCCTTCTCTTGAAGGAAGGATTCTACTTTTTTCTTTCAAGTTGAATTTTGAATGCACAAACAATGGGGTTTGTTATCCCAAATTTTCCCCAAGAAAATTTGATTAGAACAAGCACCGCACATAAAGGAAATATGAAGGGAACAGTTCAGACCCATGAGCTCACATTATAGAATGACAAATAAAGGGACAGATAAGCTTGACTCAAGGAGCACATGGACAAAATGAGGCTGAATGACAAAAAAGAAACCAGAGACCTAAAAGAGTCAAATTAGACCTTGCATAGGAAGGAATTAAAGAAACAGTTCCATCATATGGGCCCATACTTCAAATCTAACAGACAAGTTATAGGTGGGATCTAAAATGGAATAGTAGGGTCAGGGAGATGAAATAGTGTCAAAGATCTAGAGGCTCAAAGGAAAAGAAATGGCAAAGGCTCAAAGTCTTTGGGATCTGCAAATGAATCAGAATGAGACCAAAATTGGTTAAGTATAGAGATTTAGTGGAGGTTACCAAGTGTCCAAGTGGCGCACCTCAAAAGGTTAAATCCAAAAGGAAAACCCAAAAAAGTGCCAAGCTTCCATGCGTTCAGGGCCCCAGAAGTTGCACTGGCCATTGAAAATTCTTTGACTCGGCGGAAGGTGCCAAGTGTTCAAAAAACACACATTCAAAAGCATGACCTTAGGTGGAGACACAAAATTGCACCATCCCTCCACATAATCAATGGTCAACAGAGGTAAAAAAAGGAGTGTGGGCCTAAAATGACTAAGTATAGAATACAGGTAGAAGGTGCCATGTGTCTTAACGACAATCCCTCAAGGGTAAAATCTTGAGCAGGTTTTCAAATGAGCATGGGTGTTCCATGTGTCCTAGGTCCCAAAAAGGGGATAGAGTCAGGGGGATGAATATTCAAAGAAAAGGTAGGCCAGTAGAGGGAGCCAATTGTCAGCATGACACTATGTCAAAGGTAGAGTCTGGAGGCAGTTTTGAAACATGCGCGAAGTCACCACGTGTCTCCAGTCAGGCACAGTGTCTCTACCAAACATAAAGGACCCAGAAAAAATATAAAGGGAACTCAAATATCCTATGGAATCCACCACGTGTCTTAGGGATGCCACATGGACCTAGTACAGATAGAATTTTTCAAATATTGTGCACTTGGGACCCAAAATTTCAAATGGCCATATCTTTTGATTGGAGACTCAGATTTGGGCGGGAGAGGAATTTTTGGAAATGTCTCGACACCCTCTATTCCATGAAAACATAAAATATCATTCTTAATAGGATTTGGTGGGTGAAAAATAGGAAAATTTCTCCCAAGACATTAAAGCAGAGCCTGATTTCTCCAACTACCAAATCTGATTCAATTTGATCGATCAGGGAATTAGACATGACAGATTTGGGGCAGATTTGAGAGAGGAATTGATTGATAGTGGTTGAGCTTTCAAAGTAGGATTCAATGTGTATCTCAAGGTGGTTGAAGCAAGATTCAATTTTTCCTCCTCTCTCTCTTATCCTTTCTATATGTTGTAACACTTCTCATTTGGTGAGGAGGAGACATTGTGGGTGTAGGGAAAATCTATCAAAGTCATTTCCTAACTCCATTTAAACTGTAGGCTTTCTCCTACACCTGGAGAGCATATTTGTTCCTCTGAACACCGCATGTAATATTTTTTGTACCTTACAAAGCAATAAAATCTTGTTTTGTGGCATCTTTCAGCCCTTGGCATTGTTCTATTGTTTCTTTCTACCTCTTTATCTTGTGTTTTCTCCCTGTGTATGTATTTCATGTTTGTAGGTGCAGGATGTTGTGCTTCATGGAGTTTCTATGGTGGATCTGGATCTAGGTCTATGTCACTTCTGTCTAACCTCCCTCATTCCCCTTTTCCCTGTTTCATTCTCCCTCAACAGAGTATCTCACACTTCCTTTTCTAGTGTATCACCGGTTAGTGTAGGCTCTTTCACCCTCTCTCTCTATCCCCTTGGAATGGTTGGGTTAGGATAGTTAGGTTCTTCCTACATTGGAGTAGCTTGCAGCAGGTAGATTATGAAGCAAGAACCAACTTTCTCTAGAGGTCCATCTCAAGTTTTGCAAGTCCCACAGCTTGAGAGATGGTCCCATGTTGTGAAATCACACTGAATGCCCCTCTTCACACCCAAGCCATTCGGGGGTGCTATGATTCTACACTAATAGTTTTGGAACATCTGGTGGGAGACTGAGGTTAGATCTTCCATCTTTCCAAGGTGTCTCATTACAAACAAAAAATCACAAGCCACTTTGTGACCACACTAATAGTTTTGGCATGCCCGGTGGGACACTGAGGTTAGATCTTCCATCTTTCCAAGGTGTCTCATTACAAATAACAAATCATAAGCCATCGTGTGACTACACTAACAATTTTGGCATGCCCGATGGGATAGGTCTGAAGCACCTTACCACTTCATCTTAGCAGGTTGGTGTGTTCCTCTTAAGGTTCATCCTTTTGAGGCACATGCAAGCACATATGGTGACTCCATCTGGTCAATAACCCATCCTCTAAGTTGTAGACCTTTTCCATCCATTTCCACTCATTTTCATCCATTTTATTCTTCCATCTCTTTCATTTTTTCTTCCATTTCGTGAAGTTGTGCAATCATGCATTCATTCCCTTCATTGAATTCACACCTACAGTAGCGCATTCAACCTCCAATTTATTTCCTAACTCCTCCAGATCAGTATTATGATTAGATTCAGAACCGTTATACTTACCCATATGAGCAGGGTCAAAATTAGTTTGTCCATGGAGCTTATCAAGAACAAGGGAACACATACAATGGTGATAGCTATGTGGAGAATGTTGGTTTTTTGGAGAAGATTCAAAAAATGGAGGGTGGCATGGTTTAGTCAAGGGCCATAGCACAAATTAAGGCATTTAAGATTGGTTGTAGGGCATCTTGTCCATGGGAAGGCCCTTTTCCAATACATTACAGCCCTCAGGAGAAGCTTGATTTCATAGTCGAAATGTTGCCTCAGCTTACACAGTGGATTGAGGACATCAAGGCTTATGAGAAAAGTGTGATACAACCTTTTCAATGGGTAAGTCAATCACCAGCTCCATGTCCTTCATTTTCTCTTTCTCAAACTTTATCATTTCAACATTATCAAGAGTCAAGCCCCTTAGTTGCTGCCCCAAGTGTTGATTTCTCTTCTCCATCTACTCATCTTCCACCGCATTTCAATTCTTCTCCCCTTTTCCTTTCCAAAAAATCATCCCCTCTAAACAAACAAGAAGTTCCACCTCCTTTCCCACCACAAACCATTGCAAATATGATTGAAACGTAACTTTTCACACCTCTTGCTTTCGCAAGTCCATATGGGGAAGAGATTCCAAAGACCAGTCAAGGAAAACAACAAGAAGGGGATCCCAACAGAGAAGAAAGGATGAAAAATCTGAAGAATTGGGCTACCGAATTTGGGTTTACAAAGATCCTCTTGATGGTCAAGTTAACAGAGGAGGTCTAGGTTAAAGAACTAGTGGTGGCTGAGGTTGAGTTTGTAGCAGATAAGGAACAAAAACAAGAAGAAGAAGATCAACAGTCTATTTACTCTGAATGCATTGTCCCTTATGGCACTTTATCTGAAGAGGATGTTGATATTATCCAAGATGCACAACCAGTTGAGGAGGAGGAACAATTAGCTCTTAGTCCCATTGAAGAGCAGCAGATGGGAGAGATCAAATCAAAGTTGAAGCCACTCAATGAAGAAGGCATCATTGAATATTTTTTGCTTTCATTTCGAGGGCTGGATTTGATTGATGAACCCATGATGGAGGAGGACCATATAGTTTTAGAGGCCCCGTGTATGGAGCAGGCCATAGAAGAACCTTCAATTTTTTCTCCCAGTTCATCCCCTTAGAGATCTAATGTTGAAGAAGAGTTTGATCTTTCAAACATCATGTTTGAGGATGAAGGAAGCCATGGTGATAAAGTTACAGATCAAGAGGACACCATGGAGGAGGTCAAGCACCTGCAGTAGGAGAACAAAGAGGCAGACTGTCTGTCTGACTTGGAGGATTTCTTTGATAGAGAGGAGCCAAAGAAAATTACATAATTTACTCCTCTATCATCCACCTTCCAAGCATATGAGCCTACTGCTATGGAGGAGAACATTCAAGTGCAACATCCTGCACTTCACAACATCCCTCTGGAACCAAGGTTGGAAGATATGAGTCTTCCATGTTCTCCACAGAAGAAGGAAGAGAAAAGGATAGATGATGTCATCATCCCTCTCACACCATCCATCCAAGAAGGTCCACAAAAAGACTCCATTTTTTGAGTTAAATTTTATAGCAATGGGCACATCCAAAGGATCAGACTATGTCCAATCAGGTATTTGGCTTCATTAGATCCAAGAGAGAAGCCAAAACCAGTCATGCCTACTTTAGGGCATGAGGATGAGCATTGAAAGTACCAAGGATCAACATGCAATGCACTCTTCAAGGAGTCCAAATGTCAGATCAGCTAAAACAGGAAGTATTGTCTTAGGTTCCATGTTGATACCTTGATGATTTGGGTGGAGGACCAGCTTATATTTTGTTATTCACTCATATAGGAAGCCATATTCAGTGTCAAATAATTTGCATGGCTACCCATTTTAAGAAAGGGAAGCTACTTTTCCCTACCTATATCATGATTTGTTTAGCTTTATGTCCCTCTGGTTAGTGTAGGAGTAGGAGTTAACTTGGTTTTCAGCAGAAGAAGTGCTTGTGCACACTCTACATGTCTCATTTGAGGCATGTATGATTTTGTCTTTGTTATATAATGTGTGTTGTTGTGTCACATTGCTCTAGAGGTTGTATCACCATGCAGGTTCAGGCATGCCTACTAGTCCATCTTATGGACAAATGACCAGCCCATAGTTGTCTATAAAAGTTGCTATACTTTCAGAAAATAAAACAAATGTAGACAAACTAAATTTTTTTTCGAGGTAATCCATTTCTGAGATAGGTTCAGGGTCACCAAGTGCAAGCAGTCGGGCTTGTAGCAGCTTAGGGATTAGATTTTTAAAGAAAAAGGATCAGTATCAAGTTATCATTCTTGACTCCATGCCTAATGGATGCTTCAAGGCCACTTGTCCCTTCATCTAGCAGGCATATGTCCCCTGTGAGTCACCAATTGTTATCTCAATTTTTTCCCCTAGCAAAATTAGATCACCCACGACCCCATCTAGGAAAGAAATTCAAAAAATGGTTTCGTTGAATGAGCACATGCTTTGAATTCAATAGAAAAGTTACAGGAAGGCTCTCAAATGGAGTAATAGGGTCAGGGAAGGAGTATATAGTGTCAAAGAACCAGAGGCTCAAAGAAAAAGAAACAGAGAAGGTTCAAAGTCTTCAGGCTCTACAAATAGTTCAAAACGAGCCCAAATAAATAGTTCTATCGTATGGAGGGGATAGCTTCAAAGCTACCATAGATGAGGCATGGACAACGCATCTCCAAATATTAAATCTAAAATTGGAGGCTCAAATAAGTGCTAGGCCTCCACATGTCTAGAACCCCAAAAGTTGCATCGGCCATTGAAAATTCTTCGACTCAGTGGAAGGTGCCAAGTGCACGAGCTCGGTGTAATTCCAAGATGGGAGCCCAAGTTGAAGACTCAAACTTGCTACAACTCTCCATGTGGCCAATGGTCAATTGAGGTAAAATTCAAAATCGAGCCTAAAAATGAATAAGTATAGAGAACCAATGGAAGCCTCCACATGTCTCAAAGACATAATTTCAAAAGAAAAGTCTAGAGGCAGTCCCCAAATGAGCGCAGTCTCACCATGTAGTCCAAATTAAAAAGTGGGACGGAGTGGGCCCAAAAAGGTTAATTATAAGAGTGTAGGTGGAAGGCGCCACACGTCTGAACAACCCTCCTTCAAGGGTAAAATCTTGAGTGGGTTTCTAAATGAGTGCGTGGCTTCCACCTGTCTAGGGTCCAAAAAATTCAAAAGGGTCTGAGAAAGGCACCGGTTAAAATAAGCTAAGTATAAAGAGCCAACGGACAGCGCCATGTGTTGCATCAGCATAATTTTTAAGGTGTGACCCAAAGCGGAGGCTCAGACTAGTGTGGACCCTCCACGTGTCCCGAGTTAGACTTATGTTCCTGCCAAGCAAAAGGGACTTAGCAAAAACAAGAAGAAACTAAGAAAGGTTGCAGAAAGATCCACATGTCTCATCAGTGTAATTTCTAAGGCATGTCCCAAAAGGAGGTCCCCAAACGAGCACCAACCCACCATGTGTCCCAAAGTCTGAAAAGGTTGGGTTGGATGTTTAAAAGTCCAAAAATCCTATAGAGGCCTCCACGTGTCTTGGAACTAGGGCAACTTCCAAAGGATAAGATGCCTACCGAGAGTTTCCAAACTAGCACCAAGCCTCCATGTGTCTCGGGATAGACACAATGTTTCCACCAACAGGAAGAACTCAGGTAAAATACAAAAGAATACAAAAGTGGAGGCCCAAACAAGTGCTAGACCTCCATGTGTCCAGAACCCCAAAAGTTGCATCGATCGTTAAAAAGTGTTCAACTTAGCAGAAAGTGCCAAGTGTCAGCTCAACACAATTCTAAAATCGGAGCCCAAGGCGAAGACTCAAACTAGCACTATCTCTCCACGTGGCCAATGGTCAACTAAGATCAAATTCAAAAACAGGCCTAAAAATGACTAAGTATAGAGAACAAGTGGAATCCTCCATGTGTCTCAATGGCACAATTTTAAAATCAAAGTCTAGAGGCAGTCCCCAAATGAGTGCGGTCTCTCCATGTAGTCCAAGGCCCCAAAAGTGGGACGGAGCGGGCCCAAATTGGTTAAGTATAAGAGTGCAGGCTGAAGGCACCACGTGTCTCAATAACACTCCTTCAAGGGTAAAATCCTGAGTGGGTTTCCAAATGAGCATGAGGATTCCACCTCCTTAGGGTCCAATAGAGTCAAAAAGGGTCCGAGAAAGGCACCGGCTCAAATTGGCTAAGTATAGAGAGCCAACGGACAATGCCACGTGTTGCATCACCGCAATTTCTAAGGCATGACCCAAAGTGGGGGTTTAGACAAGCACGGGCCATCCACGTGTCCCGGGTAAGAATTTTATACCTATAAAGCAAAAGGGACTTATCCAAAACATGAAGAAACTGAGCAAGGCCATGGAAAGAGCCACGTGTCTCATAGGCACAAATTCAAAGGTGCGGCCCAAAAGGGAATCCCCAAACCAGCGCCAACCCGCCATGTGTCCTAAAGTCCAAAAATGTTGGGTTGGTCATTGAAAATTCCAAAAATCTTGCAGACTCCTCCACATGTCTCGACTGCGCAACTTCAAAGGTAAAACTTGGGGTAGTTTCCAAACTAGTGCCAATCTTCCATGTGTCTCGAGACAGACACAATGTTTTCACCAACAGGAAGGACTCAAGAAAAATACAAAAGAACATAGAGGATCCCATGAAAGCTGCCATGTGTCAATTCAACACAGTTTCAAAAGTGAAAGGAAGGCGTCGAATCCCCAAGAAGCGCGAGGATGCAAGGTGGACCATGTACAGATAGACTCTTTAAATATTGCATGCTCGCAACCCTAATATTCAAATGGCCATATCTTTTGACTGGAAACTCATATTTGGGTGGAAGAAGACTTTTTGGAAACATCTCGACACCCTCTACGCCATGGAAACATAAAATATCATTCTTAACAGGATTTTTTGGGTCAAAAATGGGAAAACATCTTCCAGGCCATTAATACAGAATCTGATTTCTTCAACTACCAGATTTGATTTGATTTGATCCACTGCTCTTCCTTCTTCAACACACCAAACAGACATAGGGTAGATTTGAGACTTGACATTGATTGATAGTGGTTGAGATTTCAAATGGCAGGCATTTAATGCGTATGGTCAAGTTGTATTTTTAGAATAGAGTCGAGATTCTTTTCTCTCCCTCTAATTTTTCATCGCCTATATACTATAACACTTATCATTTAAGAAAGGAGAGAGATTATGCGTGTAGGGAAACTCTGTGAAAGTCTTTTCCTGACTCCATTTGAGCTGTAGGCCTTCTCTTACACCTGGAGAGTGTATTTGTGCCTCTGAGCATCACATGTAATAGTCTATGTAGCTTACAGAGAAATAAATTATTGTTTCATGGTGTCTTTCAACCCTTGGCATCGTTTTGTTGTTTATTTGTGCCTCTCTATCTCATGTTTGCTCCTTGTGCATGTATTTCACGTTTGTAGGTGTAAGATTTCATGTTTCATGGAGTTTCAACGGTGGATTTGGATCTGGGTCTGTGTCACTTCTGTCTGACCTTTCTCATTCCCCTCTTCCATGTTTCATTCTCCCTCAATAGAGTATCTCACCACTTCCTTTTCTAGTGTATCACCACTTTGTGTAGGCTCTTTCACCCACACACTCTCTCTCTCTCTCTCTCTCTCTCTTTGTCCCATTGGAATGGTTAGATTAGGATAGTTAGGTTCTTCTTACGCTATAGTAGCTTGTGTTAGGTAGATTAGGAAGAAAGAACCAACTTTCTCTAGAGGTCCACCTCAAGTTTTTCAAGTCCCACATCTTGAGAGATGGTCCCATGTTGTGCAATCAAACCAAACGCACCACTTCACACCCAGGCCATTCGGGGGTACTGTGATTCTGCACTAATAGGGCTGAATATGAGGCTCTCCTATTAGGTCTCATTATAGCTAAAGAATGGGCATCCTCAATATTAGGGTGTTTGTTGATTCATAACTAGTAACGAATCAGATATCTGAAGTATATGAGACTAGAGCTGAGTATCTACAACTTTAAAAAACAACAATGCTAGGTCTAACAAAAGGGTTCACTTTCATCTCAATTGAATCAGTTCCACGTAAATAGAACCTTCTTTCATATTATATAGCAACTTATGCTTCATGCTTTACCCCAAGTAGTGACCTGGAAGATACAAAATTCACTATTTCAGTTCATGTCGAACCCTTGATTTGTAAAGCACCAATTTCCCCAATGTTGACATACGTAGAAACCAAGAGTCAACCTGATTGTTCAAAGCATGTTAATAGTGATGAATAAAATTTATGTTATTTAAACGATTTGGTAGAACTGCATCTTACCTATCACAAGATAGAGTTTTCCTTAATTTCACATTCCTCTTCTTATTTTGGGAATCCCATGATCAAATTCTCCCTGAGAAGGGGTCTTAATATTTACGAGGTAGAAGAAGAAGGGGATTTAGAGTAACCTCCTACCCCGCCTAAGTTTGAGGAGGGTAACACCTCCTTAATTGAGGGAATGATTGATATAAACACTGGAACATATGAAGAACCAAATATTTTGAAACTAGGATCCTCTTTAACTTTAGAGGAGGTGGAAATACATACCCAAATCCTCAAAGAACATCAAAAGTATTTTGCGTTTAGTTACAAAGAAATGATGGGAATTTTACCACATATTGCAGTGCACAATCTCATCACCAAACTAGAGGCAAAGCTGATCAAGCAAAAGTCGAGACCCATGAAGCCAAAGGTGGCCCTCATGGTGAAAGAATAAGTAATGAAACTTCTCCATGTAGGATTCATCAAGCTAGTTGATTATTCACAATGGGTATCTAATATCATCCCATTCTAAAAAAGAATAAAAAGATCTATATTTGCATAGAATTTTAGGAAATTAACAAAGCTTTCCCCAAATATGATTTCTCATTACCATCCATCGATGTTATCATTGACACAACAACTGGATTTGAACTTTTGTCTGTCATGGATGGGTTTTCATGATATAATCAAATCAAAATATCTAAAGAGAATCAAGATAAAACTACGTTTATAACTCCTTGGGGAACATATTTTTATGCTATCATGCCATTCAGTCTTAAGAATGCTAGCGCCACATATCAACGAGTAATGACATACATATTCCATGACCTTATTCATAATATTGTGGAATACTACATGGATGACCTACTAGCCAAGGCTAGGAAGTGCTATGATCACCCAAGGGTTCTTCGTAACATCCTTTTGTGCTTAATCGAGTACGATGTCACATTAAATATGGAGAATGTGTATTCGGTGAAAAAAGGAGGTAAGCATATTGGTTACATTATATCTTCATAAGGGATTGATATCAACCCAACCAAAATATAGGTTGTGTTAGAAATGGTTCCACCATCAGAAGAGTCTGGTCTTAGATATTTTCTTGGGAAACTCGGTGCAATCCAAAGGGTCATCTCGACTTAACCTTTATTATTCATCCAATCAACAATTTTTTGAAAAAGGATTATAGCATCGATTGGATGGAAGAATGCAAAGAGGCCATCGAGGTAGTTAAATGATTATTTTTATCCCCTCCCATGCTAATGTCACCTAGATTAGATCACCCATTGATCTTGTATTCATGAGCTATGGATGTTTCGCTAGCCTGCATGTTGGCTCAAGAGGATAATGATAAACGAGAATGTGTAGTTTATTTCATTAGTCAAAGATTGCTTGATTAAGAAACATGTTACACACAGGCAGAAAAGGAATGCCTTGCCATAGTCTTTGCAACAAAGCATTTAAGGAATTATATGTTGAATCAAGGAACAACGGTTATTGTTAAGACATACCACTTGCAAACATTCCTCATGCAAGGATCCTTTTCTAAAAAGGTCAGGCATTTCATAACCTTAATGGGCAAGTTCGAACTAACATTTGTAATTCAAAAATATGTTAAGGGAAAAATCATTGTGGACTAGTTGGCTGACAATCCATTACATGGGGGCGATTTGGTATATTTGGACTTTCCCAATGAGTGCGTGTACTTTTTTGAAACCAGGCCCCCTATCTTTGTATGTCCTTGGTATACCGACATTTTCAATTTAATCATGGACCAAACATACCCAGAAGGGGAAACATCACAACAAAGAAGGTGATTACGTGTCATTTCTACTAAGTAATTTTGGAACAAGTGCTCTACCATAGAGCCTTTGATGGAATGTTGCTAAGATGTGTTGATGTCGAAGAATCTGAACCGATTCTTTATGAGTCACATAGGGGAGTATGTGGAAGTCACTTTAGTGGCCATGCCACTGTTCGGAAGATACATTAGATGGGCTATTTCTGGCCCACTCTAGAACATGACATAATATATTTTGTGTGCAAATGCCACAAATGTTAAGAGTACTCCCACAAGATCCACATACTAGCACAAGCTTTGCAACCAATCACAACCCCATGGACCTTTTCCATGTGGGGCTTGTATTTGATAGGTAATTTTTCTCCCTCATCAACGAATGGCCATAACTTCATAATCACGGCCAGAGAATACTTTACCAAGTGGGTAGAGGCCATGCCCCTTACCACCTTACTTGGCTCTGTAATAACCAAGTTCATCTTGAACCAGATCATTTGTAGGTACGGGGTGCCATAAGTCATTATTTCTGGTAATGGCACGTATTTTAAAAATGACGAGGTGTGTGAGTTATGTACAAAGTTCAAAATAAGTCATTACATGGATTCTCTCTACTATCCTTAGGGTAATGGACAAGCTGAGGCTACAAATAAGACATTAAAGGCCATCCTTCTCAAAACCATTAAGGAGAATAAACAAGATTGACACCTAAAGCTTTTTCCAACCTTGTGGGCCTATTGAATGTCGGTTAGAACACCAATGGAGGAAACCCTATTTCCTTAAGTGTTTTGCACTAACGAGGTTCTTCCACTCAAATTTGAAATACCTATTCTCTGTGTTTCACTACACAAGATCCTGGGGGCGAAGGGTTATCAAGAAACATGACTCTCCTAGTTACAAAGTCTCAACAAGGCTAGACTTAACACTGAACAATGGCACAACATTTACGTTGACCGGATGGCTTGGAAATACAATTAGAAGGTTTACAAAAATGAGATCTATGAAGGTGATTTGGTATTAAGAATCGATAGCTGGATAGACAAAAAAACTGGCAAGGGAAGGAAATTCAGACCTAGGTGCTTAGGTCCGTATCAAGTAGTAGAAGACTACAAAAATGGGGCATCTCACCTGTGTACACTAGAGGGTGAGGATTTTAGTGAATCTGTGAACTCTCTTCACCTGAAGAGGTACTACGCATGATCCAACAACATTTTCATATGTATATTACTGCATCTATATTACATTTTCATCCACCAATTCATTTTGTAAATTTTTTGATCAAGGGATTTATTCTTATAGCAACTCCTAAAAACTTTTGAAAAACATTAGAACACCATTTAAATTATGTATCTTCAAATTTTCATGGTTTCATCAATTATTTCTAAATCATTTCATCAGTTCAAGCAAGATAAGACAAATTTTTGACCGTGATCGTACCAAGGCTTACCTACTTGGTTCTACTTATTGTTTCTTTTTGGGTTAGGTGTATTTGCCTATAGTCTATTCTAGAAGCTTCACAGTGTCACATATATCCCGTGAAAATATCTATGGAAATAAGAACATACTAAACATTTTTTCTAGATATGTAATTCAAATGCAAGTCCACAGAAATTTTTTATTTTACACATTTCTTTGCCCTACCAACCTTTGGTGTTGAGCCTGCATCTCTTACTGGTGATGTAGGGTTGGGAAAGGAGAGAAATTCCCTTACTCACCTATTCCTTTTCCATGGTGATGAGCACATGCTTTCTCCTAGTAGCATGGGGAAAGGAATAAGGGGTCTCATTGACAAAATTGAAAGTTGCAAGTAATTCATTAAATATTGTGAAATCATAGGTCAAAAACAAAGTGAGTTAGATGTCCAAAATTCCAAAAGATATTAAAACCCCAAACCCAAATTTTGTCAACCAAGTAGCCATCTACAGATCCAAGTCTAGATAAACTACAAAGAAAATCACATTCTAAACTATGAGGTAGCTTGAGTAGAATAGGGTTGTAGCGTCTTAATTTGGTTATGTCAAACCTTTGTCTTTCTCTCGTCACTATCATTCAACAATTTTTTGTAACTTGTGCCCTTCCTAGCTCTTGTTGTTGAGCCCTCGCATCCTATTGGTTGTGTGGAGTTGGGAGTGGGGAAATTACATCTTCTTATCATATCATTTTGTCACCACATTTTTCCAAGACAATATGAGGTATCAAATATTTCTTAAGGAAACTAAAATTCAAACATCACATTGTGTTCACATCATCATATATCAGCATTATGAAATAAAAAAAGAAATCATTCTGCAATCATTTCACATCCACTGCATACATTTTGAAAAGCATAGAAAAGTTAAATTCTAAATATATAGAGTACACATGAGAGATAAACCAAAAGAAAGTTAACTCAGATACATTGGAATACCAAACCAAAAATAAGCGTCTTTATATATCATGGTGAATCAATTTTGTAGACAATGTCACCATGCACTAGGCATGGTCAAAATGCTCGCAATGAGCTTAAAATATACAAAAAAAATCATATAAATGACTGATAAAATGTCATCAAAGAAATAAAAATTTTCCCATGGCTTATCAGTCCCTGTGAGATCCCTTGGATGGTACCCGGCCAAGTTTGGGGATCCTACTGCAGCTACAATGACACTGGGAGTGAACATAATGATGTGAGTGCTCATGGTGGCATCCACTACCCATGGCCTCACTGCAAGAATGGCTCTATCTCATCAAGCACTCGGAAGTCTCATAACCATCCACCTCAGTATGGAGGGAAGTCACAATCTTTGATACCTTCCACACAAGGGAAAATATGTTAGTGTGTCTTCCTGCGACTAATGGCTAGCCCGAATTGGCAGTCACCTTAGCTCAATTCTTCTGCAAGGGGATCAACAAAGTATCCATGCATACCCAATAGATGAGCTCTCATCACTCCTATGTCATCACTGCAAGAAGAAAGAAAGAAGTGATAGGTTAGGAAAACAAAAGAAATAAAGATATACAAATAACTTTTCTACCCAAAAAAAAGAGAGAGTATTAAACTTACTCGGGTCTCCAGGCATCCAAGTAGGGTCGGTAACTACTATTGCTAGTGGTTGTAGGTATTCCCCAAAGATGAAAGTGAATCACTATCCTATGACATACTCATCTTCCCCCTCTCCACTGTGAGGAAGTGTCGACTTGGAGACTAAGGTCTCTCTCTCAACACTACCCTCCTTATGTGCTGCTCTCAGCATATCCTGAGTGTCATGTCACTTAGATTCACTCTCCTCCTCCACATGGGCTACCTTATCAGACCCAACTCCAACTCCCTCATCCTTGGTGTCCTCTCCAACTGAATCCTCCTTCATCTCATCCCCAGTATCCTCCTCTGAGTCAAATTCTAGATCAATAGGCTCATCCTAATCCCCGTTGTGAGTAGGAGCGACCGCAGTTTGAATTAAGTGTGCTCAAGGGGTACCAGCTACCTAACAAGCACAAACCACCCATATAACTACAACAAACATACCAAAAATGACTACTATCTAACCAAGATCCCCTTTGGGGCACTTCTGGGCCTCCTGAATGGTCCTATAAACTGCAGTGATGGGAGGGAGTATATCAATGTATGGAAAGCCAAACTATTGAGGGAACCGATCAAATGGGTGGACCTCAAGTCTAACATCTCTATCAACCAACTGACTTATAGAAGATAAAGCTAATATCGTGGTCACCTCCACTCCCCATATCCCTGCCATTTCTTGATAAGATGTGGTAGTCATGTCTTCCATAGTCAGGGAAGCCACAGGCTGATTTGGCATCCTAAGTACTGAGTAACCTATCCATCTAGCTTCCCAAACAGCCCCTGAATATGATACTAGTACTCCCCTAACATAGGGGACAAAACACTCATAACCAACTCATCATAAGAGTGGGGAGGCTCAATGACTTCCCCTCCTATCTAACCACCCTGTATAGGTCATGGTAGGTGGTCCCCAAGCATATTTGGACCATGCCCCTCGATTTATGCAATGATAGGAGACAAACAATACAAGAGGGTATCACTACCCTTGTCTTCAATCAATCAGGAGCACAAGATGCCCATGATGGCTCTGTGTATGATAGGAATGGGATTGGTGGAAATGGACCAAACCTTTATTCCCTTCTTCGAGCTATATGAGACACTCACGTCTCCCATATATGTAGCACATTGCGTCATCATGGACTTGGACCCCACTGTCTCCAAAGTTAGTCTCCTCACAAGTATCAAGAGCCCAAGAATATGGTATACACCCTCCAAGGTGATAGTTCACTCACCCTAAACACCTGGGAACCAGAAAGTGTTCCAATATGCATCCCAATAGGAAAATAAGTCACATAGAATGTGACTAGTAGGAGAAACATGGGGAACTCGTGCAATCCTCCAAATACTGACCCTCTTGAGAAGATTCATCTCATCCTGTGTTAGCTGATCTAGGATACCCGGGATCCAATCACAATCCCTCTCCTAACTCCATCTAATGTACTCTTCCTTCTTATGCATTCACCAAAACATGGAAAAAGAGAAAGTTAGTAACATGTACCAAATAATAAGATCACAAAAAACATCACAAAACATGGAAAATTCGAAAAAAAAAATTCAATTTAAAAACATGTTTGGTCATTCTGTTCAGAATCGCCACCCAGTGCAGGGCGGTGGTTCCAGGACCACTACCTTAAAAGGGCAGTGGTCCCATGACCGCTGCCCTACTTTGGGTGGTGGTCCTAGACCGATTTTGCAAACGCGTCTTTTACTCTAAAAATTCTTAAAAAGACAATAAAAATACCATTTTCGATGAAATTAAAGCATGCCCTATGGGCGCCCCCCCTAGAGACTCATTTAAGACAAAAAAATTGGAAATAATCCCCCCTAGGTGAACTTTTCAACATTTTTTACATTTAGGGTATAAAAATACAAAATTGAAAATAACTAACCTTTGACTATGCTGGTCAATCTCCTGCATGTGGAGGCATGGTCACAATCTCATCATGATCATATCGGATATACTCTCATCGAAAAATGATCACCGTGGGTCCAGAGCTCCAAATTCACCAAATCAAATAGAACAAATGAATTGGATATGAGGTTTTTCGATATATATATGTTGTTTTAACCTTGTTTTAGGTGTTTTCATTCACAGCCCGGATATAGCATTGACGCAAGTATTTTTCTATATCCCAGCACAGATGGTAAGTCCTCTTGTTGTTTTGATCTAGTGTTTATTTTTTGATATTTTGTCTATCTACATGTGAGTATTCTTTTTCTCTTGTAGGTAGTGGGAGTTTGGGTAGTGATATTTCGACATACGGGAATATCAGGTATAACTTCTAACTCCCCATTTTGGGAACACCATACTCAGACTCTACATTTTACACCTTTTCATTACTAAGACACTTCTCTAAGGGGGAAATAAGTATGTGCCCAAAATTTCATGTGCTACATTGTAAGAAAATAGTTACAAAAGTCCCAAATTATGATTTAGTTCCTTTCAAGAAGGTGTTCGAGATCTAATTTACATTCGTAGTGTATATTTGTTTCCTAGACATCTTTACTTATCCTTACCATACTTTCTTCTAGCTACCCACTCTTTCTACACATGTTTTGGCCTTTAGTGCCATGACTGCCACCCTGCCTGGGTGACAGTTCTAAAACTACCACCTAAAATAGGGCAGCGGTCTTGAAACCACTGCCCTACGTAGAGCAGTGGTCCTATCTGCTTTTTCCAAATTATTGATGCATGTTTTAACATGTGATGGGTAGATTAAGTTCTCTTTTTACATGCATCTGTGAGCTGAATTGTTTAAAATTAGCTTTGATTGTTTGGTTCTCCTTCCTCCTATTTTTAAATAGATTTAATGGGTTAGAATTTCTCCTTGCCTTGTGCATGAAGGCACCTCCCATCCTGCATTCTTATATACTCCATGCTTGTATTAAAGAAAAAGGGCCTGAGAATTTTGTGTATCTTGCATTATATTGCTTCTATGATCTTGCTAGGAATTGCATAGCCAAGCTCTAATCTCTTTTCCTATCTCTCTTCTATCTGTATTACATCCGAACTTCCATCATGCTACCATTTCTCAAGCATCATCCTCCTATTTTTGTTCTTACATTCCCAATCTCTTAGAATCACATAAACACATGGATAAAGAAAGAAACATATTGAGGGGACAGATACATACACAACTACATTTGCCAAAGCTCTTACTTATCCAAGATGGAATTGTGTGTTTGTTTTCCTTATGTGTTGAATTGTCAATTTCATATCAAATAGAGTAGAAAATCATTCATATAAAATAGAGTACGAAATCATTCATAAAAAATAGAGTAGAGAATCGTTCATTTAAAATAGAGTAGAGAATCATTCATTTCAGTAAGTTTGCCTTTCAAAATTACCAAGGAAGTTGTGAGGAAAAATAGCCCCTTTCAGGGTCATGATTTTTTGTTCACCTCTTAGTTAGGGTTTGGAGGATTTTTATCAGATTAGGTTGTTTGATTTAGATTAGATTCATACATTTGCACAAGTAACCATCTACATTTGGTTGACTACTTGTCTTTAGTTTATTTATTAGATTAGAACACATTGCTTAAATATTAGAAAAGAACAAAAATATTTCCTTTGATAGATTAGCTTGCTTTTATTGCTTTGATCCAAAACATTGTTAAAACCCCAAAAACATAGATTAGATCTCTTTCAGTAGTTAGTTTAGAGATGGGTGCACTAGTGGGTAAACCAATAGGTTCCCTTCTGGTCCATCTGGGACATCGATTTCCCATAATACAATTAATAACAGTATGGAACCCCAAGTTATTTTCACTCCTAAGTCATTTTGCACTTGTGCCTCCTCAATGATACTATCTGCGATAAATTATGTAAAGTTGCAGTGTGCCTGCTTAGAAAATCTATAGGAAATATACAACTCTGTGTGTGAATTTTTTGATGTTCGTCCATCTCTCTGATGCTCCCAATTTGGAACTAATGATTTGGAGGGTGAACCTCAACATCGGGTCTGTAAGATCTACAATAACTTGAGCCCTTCCCCCTTTCTCATAGTTTAATTATTTTGATAACTCTTCCACTTTCGTAGTGGCACTCAAATTGAGGACCATTTCCTCACCAAAATTTCACAGGCCCATTACCCTATGGATTAAACTACCTGTGAGTTTCATCCTCCTCCCTGCAAAGTAGAAAATTTCTTCATGCATTTGCAAAATCAACCATTTGAAAAGCGGTGCGTGTTTAGTGAAAAAAAAAAAACAACTCCCAAAGCTGTAAAACCCCAATCTTCTACAACTCCTTCATTACCAAATCATTTACCCTAGGGTTTTCTTTTCTATCTAACACTAGGATCCCCTTGTGTAGATCCTTCTACATCAATTTTTCATGGTCAGTGGTTCTGTGCTTGAAATAGTTGATTTTGCATCTGTATAAATTCAAGCTCTACTTCTATACCTTTATAACCCCTTGAGGGTACTACATTTTTGAATAAACTTCCATGGGTTCTTACTTTTCCACCACTGGTTTCTTATTTCTACCCTTCTTTGGTGCCATCTCTATTTTTCTTCCCTTGCCCTAGGTGCTTCTGACATTTCCCTATCCGCCTGAACTTGACAACTCCAATCACTTTTCTTTCACGTAAACCCTTTCTGATCTACTGTCTTCTTCCCCTCTTTTTACACCATAAGATCATGCCACTGCTTACACAACTCTACTCATTCATGATAAGTACCTCACTTTCTTCTCAAAACCCTCATATCATTTCAAGCTCGGGATCACAAAAAAATTATAAGGAAAAGTAGTTGAAATGACTACTTTTAATCTTTATTTATAACTTTTCATAACCTCGATGTCCTTGACCCACACGTTTTTAAGTCACTTTTTAATAAATTAATTTTATCACTTAAGTCAACTTCAACGACTCTCCTTCGCGGGATACAGTCATAAAATTTTGGCGCACCAACACTACTTTAATCCAACGGTCATCCTTCACGCGATTCACTGTGCTAAAGTGCATAACCTCTGCATTGTCCACCAAGTAGTTCCCTTTAACGTCTCTTACCTCATGTTATATTTCTTGATAATTTCTTCTCTTCGGCATGGTCTATACTCAACTCATATTTTTCTCTAAGACACCTTTATTACAACACAAA
Source organism: Taxus chinensis (assembly GCA_019776745.2). NCBI lineage: Eukaryota > Viridiplantae > Streptophyta > Pinopsida > Cupressales > Taxaceae > Taxus > Taxus chinensis. Next base: position 380,151,145 of record CM034148.1, read on the forward strand.
TTCAAACATATTTTTACACTGCACCAACACAAATTTGAACACCTCCTCCACACAAATCAGTCTTCTTACTTTTTAGAGTTATCTAGAATGATTCTTTCAACAGTCCATCTTACTTTGAAATGTGCCAATATTTTTCAAATTTAGACGCTAATCCACCCCACACTAAAATTATGTGTGGTCCTCTACACATGAAATCACTTCAAATGTATTGAGCTACCAGTGTGCCAATGTGCAAAAATCATAGATCAAAAAGGATAAGAAAAACAAAGAAGAAAGGAAACACATATAAAGGAAAATGCATTAAGGTAAATCGTTAGCTAAGTGGCAATACTGCCTTATTTACAAGCACATCTAAGACTTATTTATAGTAGGGCTTAATTCTACTCCCATTAAAGAAACCAGGAAACCTTGTGCCATTTAATGCTTCTAACTTGCAAGTTCCTGAATAAAGTATATAAGTGATAGTATAGGGTCCCAACTAGTGTAATTTAAAATTCATAGGATGGAACAATAACTTTGAATCATACAAGAGAACCATCTACCCAACTTCTAGCTTATTATTTTTGATGTGCCTATCATACCAAACCTTCTACCTAGCCTTTTCCATTCTTTGACTCCATCATTCTATGACATATATCTCATCTAACTCCATCAGCTTGTCAATACATTCCTCAATCCCTTATTTGTTAGCCAAACCTCCTATGCATGTTATACATAGTGAGGGTAACATGAACTCAATAGGTAATATAGCCTCTACACCGAACACCAGCTAAAAGGGTGTTGCTTTGTTCAACCTTTTGTAGGTTTTCCGATATGACCATAACACGAAAGAGACTTTGTCATCCCAATCATTTCTCCCAACATCATAAATATTGGTCAACATGTGACTCAAAAATTTGTTAAAGGCATCTACTTTCCCATTATCTTTTGGGTGGTAAGGAGTATTTTTGTGATGGGCCACCATGAATTCTGCCAACAAGATTCTAACTGTCTAATTTAGGAAATGAGTACCCCTATCACTCGTTAAACTCAGTGGGAATCCATACATGATGATTATATTCTCCCATAAGAACCTAGCTACATTGGGAACAATGCAATCCTTCATAGGCACCACTTCTGCCCATCTTATAAGATAGTTTGTGCAAGTGATAATATAGCATGAACCTGTCTTGCATGTTGGTGGAGAAATAGGGCCCATAAAGTCAATTTCCCACTTCTCGAATGGTTACACACTAGCAATAGGCCTTAACGGCATTTCATCATGATGCCTAAGCTTCCTAAGGAACTATAAATGGTCACAAATCTTGGCATACTCCGCACAATCCTTATATAAGGTCTCCCACCATAAACCAACCATCAAAACCTTGCATGCAGTGGCTCTCCTAGCATAGTTTCCACCTACAATACTACCATGATCCTCCTTCATAATAGCTTCATGCTCATGTTCAAGTACACACTAGTGCAAAACTTCATCCCATCCTAGTTTATATAATCCCCCACTAATCAGCATGTAGGGTGCAACATGAATGGAAAGTTGTTTCTTCTCAAAGCTCTTCATTCCTTTGGGCACCACACCCATTCATAAAAATATTGCAATGTCCTCCAAATAAGAAGGCATGCACTGCAATTCGAATAACTGAGAATATGACATTGTGTCCTCAATGCTCTACATGTCCTCGCCTGAATTAAACCTCGAAAAATGATCAGGCTCGATGTTAATTTTCCCTGGTTTCACCAAAAATGTAAATTAAAACTCCATGAAATAATAATACCCAACGACATATGCACCCTTACATTATGGGCTTGTTTACCAAATATTTTAAAGTCATATGGTCTATGTAAAAAATAAAATGCATTGCAAGAAAATAGTACCTAAATTTTTGCAACGCATAGATAATTGAAAATGCTTCGCACTTTGTGGTAGTATAATTTTTTTCTACTGGGGTTAGCTTCCTACTAGTAAAATATCAGGTGTGATCAACAATCCCTTCTCTAGGATGTGTTAACACTACTCTAATCACCATTGTTGATGCATCCATATATACATAAAATGGCCTATCCCAAGAGGGAAAATGTAAGATGGCGCAGTAGTGAGTCTATTCTTATGGGTGTCAAATTTCACATGATGTGCCTCACCCCAATGGAATTTTCCTTTATGTTTTAACAGCTCCTCAAATGGTGTGGAAATTCTGGTATAGCCCTTGATGAACTTCCTGTAGTATCCTGTATGCCCTATAAATCCATGCACTATACTCTCATTAGTGGGTTCCTCCAACCCCAAAATTATAGCAATTTTGGTAAGATCCATCAATAGGCCCTCCTTGTAGATGATATGACCAAGTATCATGTGAAAAGGAGTGGCAAAGAAACATTTCTTAATATTCAGAGAGATTCTTAACTACCTACACCTCTTAAACATCAGCATCAGGGTGTCATAATGATCCCTTACTAATCCATAAACTATCCAGTCATCCAGGTAGACTTGGAGAACTTTATGAATGAAGTTCTAAAATGTTTGAACCACAATGTGTGAAAACATAGTAGGCACATTCTTTAGTCCAAAAGGCATGACTGTTTAAGAAAAACTTCCCCATTTAGTGGTGAAATTTTTCTTTTCCTTTTCTTCCTTGGTAATTCAAACCTAGTGATATCCAAAAAAACCATCTATAAATGAATAGATCTCACACCCTGATACTCCTTCTAGGATCTCCTCAATGAACGAGGTTGGGAAAGGTGCAATGAAATATATAGAATTTAAATATCGATATTCTACACATATCCATATTCTCCCATCCTTCTTGATGTTGATTACCATGGGGCTAACCCACTCAGATTCCTCAATTAGCTCAATAATTCTAGAATCTAACATCTTTTAAATTTCTTCATTCACCTTTACATGCAAGTTTAGTTTCAATATATAAGGCCTTTTCCTCACTGGTCATGCCCCTTCCTTCTATTTGATCCACATATCTTGTAGAGAGTGATGATCCCCTTGGACGGTTTGGTCCAATATGAAGATATAGGTTTTTTAGAGTTTTGTGCACGACAATCATGTGAAGTAGATTACTTGTGACTTATGTGAACATTTTTTAAAGTGGATGAGTAGTATAATTAGGAGATAAATTATTGCAATACGATTAAGGATGGACTAGGATATAGGAATTACGCTCAGAATATGTGCACAACTCATGGTTAAATGGGTTAAGTCAATACTGACATTATTGAGTGATAAATGATCAACATTTAAATGTTCTTCATTTGGCCTCCTCTTTAAGCTAAGAAATGACCAACTTCCCATTTTACTTATCTAGGAAAATATACATGATTGTGTAGACATACTTTGTCTTTCATCAATTGTTCCTGATTACTTAAAATTTTTGGGTGCCATGTCAAGATATCCCAAAGATTCTAAAACAATTTCCTACACCTTGGCACCCTCTCCCAATGCTAAGTGTTTGATCAACTATAAGGCTTACATTAAAGGACAATATACATGACTGTGTAGACATAGGTTTGTCTAATCATCAATTGTTTGATTACTTACCAATTTCCTTGGGTGGTTGTAAGATCCACAACTTTGATTAAACATTGCATGCATGCGAACATGATCAATGTCCATAGGTAGAATAGAAAACTAGCACCCATTAGGAAGGGGGTAAGGTTTCCAAGCCTTGAACTCTAGAAAATCTAAAAATCAACAAAACATGGAAGGAGTGCACACCCCTTGCCATTGTGAAAGAAGGAGCTTCTGGTAGGTTTAAAGCACTTGAACAGAGGGATCTGAAATTGTGGCACATGGAGGATTGGAGGTGATGCCAATCCCCAAGATTATCAGTAGTATGTGTGAACCACCAAGGGACATTGGGTGTCCTAACACGCAAAGTAACTAAAAGAGATTATGGATTACCTCAAAGCACAAGATAACGAAAGGTTTGGGTATACTTTCTAGCCCAACTTCCTTCAAAAGAGATCAAGTAGTAAGGGTGTATTATACGCACACAAAATTACATGTGCTACATTGTCAGAAAAAACGGTTACAAAACTCTACAATGATGATTCAGGTCCTTTAAAGAAGGTGTTTGAGCTCCAAATTCCATTCATAGTGTATATTTGTTGCCTCAACATCTATATTTAGCCTTCCCACGCCTTTTCCAACCTCCTGCCTCTTTTTGTGCATGTTTTGGCCTTTAGTGCCAGGACCGCTGTCGTGTTTGAGCGGCGGTTCTAAAACCGCCGCCCAAAACAAGGCGGTAGTTCTGAAACCGCCGCCTTGTGCAAGGTGGCGGTCCTGCCCACTTTTTCCAAAATTCCTCATGCATGTTTTAACGTGTGACAGTTCACTTAATTTCAATTTTTGCATGCATCCGTGAGCCAAATTGTCTAAAATTAGCTTTGATTTCTTGGTTCTCCTTCCTCCTATATTTAAATAGATTTAATTAGTTGGAACTACTCCTTCTTGCCTTGAGCTTGAAGGCACCTCCCATCCTCCATTCCTATATATTCCATGCTTGTATTCAAGCAAAAGGCCTGAGCATTTTGTGTATCTTGCAATGTATTGTTGCTACGATCTTGCTAGGAATTGCATGGCCAAGCTCTGATCTCTTATGTTATCTCTCTTCTACTTGCATTGCATCCGGACTGCCATCAAGTTGCCATTGCTCAAGCACCATCCTCCTGTTGTTGTTCTTGCATTCTCAATCCTTTGGACTCATGTGAACACTCGGAGAAAGAAAGGAACATACTGAGGGGACAGATACAGACACAACCAGATTTGCCTAAGCTCTTGCTTATCCAAGTTGGAATTGTGTGTGTGTTTGCCTTGTTTGTTGAATTGTCAATTTCAAATAAACTAGAGTTTCAATTCATTCATATCAAATAGAGTAGAAAATCATTCATTTCAAATAGAATAGAGAATCAATTCATTTCAAGTAGAGTAGAGAATCATTAATTTTAGTAAATTTTCCTCTTTAACATTACCAGGGAAGTTATGGGGAACGATAGCCCCTTTTAGGGTCATGATTTGTTCTTCACCTGTGAGGTAGGGTTTGAAGGGTTTTGATTGGATTATGTTATTTGTTTTTAGATTAGATTCATACATTCGCACAAGTAACCAACTACATCCGACTGATTACTTTTCTTTAGTTTATTTATTAGGTTAGAACGCATTGCTCAAAAATTAGAAAAGAACAAAAAAAATTCATTTGATAGATTAGTTTGCTTTTATTGATTTGATCCAATATATTGTGAAAACTCCAAAAAAAACATAGATTATATTTCCTTCAGTAATTAGTTTGCTTATCAAAATCACTTATTTCATTTTATATGACCATCAACGGTCCATAACAGGAAAAGACATACAGTTGTGATCCCCTGGTCCCACAACCCAATGAGCCAGAATTGATAACTGACATTGATACCAGTTTACGTTTGACAGTCTTACGCACACCTCCAAATTTTGTTGAGAAAATAGAACAACTCAATATGCTAAACATCGCTGCTAATTAGGCCTATGACTATTGGACTGCTCTTGGCAACAGGGTTTGATTACGTGCATGACCATACAAGTGCCACAACCTCCACGAGTCTTTAGTTGTGATCCTCAGGGCTTACAATCCAACGGGCCAGCTAATCAGTTAGACATTGACACTAGTTTGCATACATTGGTATTTAAATCTTCACCACTTCCACCAGATATTATTGCACAACTTTCCTTACTGAACATAGCAGCCGATCAGGCTAAGACTTTCTGGACTAGACCAAAAAATCACCCATAAATACATGTGGCTCCATCATGCCTCTCATTTTACTTCCATGACCTTATCTGGAAATCTATACGAGGCGCACGTAGGTCACTTTCTGCATGTTCAACAACCAACGAACAAAATCTCAGCAGAGCTCGACATTAATTGGATTGTACAAGCAGCTATTATCTCAGACCGAGCCATTACACCACTTCAAGTTAGCAGAGTATTCTTTGCCTTAAACTCACAGATCCTGACATTGCGTGTTGAAGATATAAGATTTCCCAATTAGCTTGGATCCCAGTCATCACACTCACATTCACAATCATTCTACATTGGTTGTCTCAGCACTACCTCAGGAGGTCGGGTAAGAATAAGGTCATGTGTTTATTTTTTGTCATACAGTTACCTTCACCAGTATAGCTCAGTAACTACCTTCCTCTAAGGATCCTGATAGAAAGTTCCTTAACTACTCAGTTTACATTACCCTTTAGCTTTCTCCCAGTCAACTCATATGTGTCAATTGCCTAATTTTCACAAGCAACGCTAGTTGTATCACTCATAGACTAATCATCATCCCATTAAATGATCCCTTCCTTTGATTGTTAGAGAAAATATGGGTCCTGATTGTGCTTACATATATCTTGTTTAAGTATTCTTCAACCAATGGTTATACCTAAGGTGCAGATCGTCAATCAGTTAGTGGAATGATTAAACGCTCCTCATTGTTCTAAAAAATGATATAGCCTTTATTGAAACATGGGTAATAATTGTTTGCATATCACCAAGGGCACTCAAGTAATGCTGGGAAGCTATCCTCCTTGGAAAGCACTAAGAATTCAAAACCCCAGTGAACTTGACTCCCTAGATAGTTATGGAAGTGTTCTTCAAAAATCCAAGGGGAGTGGCTTTAGTCTTATTCTCCATGTACAACACATTCAAAGATGGCTGCAATGATGGTCTCCCCATCTAATCTAATTCCATGCATCTAGAGTGAGGAAATTAACTTCAACACCCATATCAATCAGAATATTACTCAAGCACCGTCAATCCACTACCACATTCAATGTGATCTCTTTGTCATATTCCATACTATGAGGGGGTAAGTTAGTGTGCAGGATCTACCTCTCACACCCACATCCAATGCACAATACTTTTTCTATTATCCTAAAAGGTGAATGATGTTCTCCTAGCACAACATATTACACACCTCCTTGATATAATCTATGTCCCTCTAAGGAGCTTTAAAATTCTTCACTTTCTCCAACTTTTGTGACTTCTCCTTCAAACATTGAATCTCTTTGTAGACTCATAATCACCTCGATAGTGTATTGATACACCTCTTTCTAGTAGGTCAGATTAGGGTAATTCCCATATAGTACCTCCTCTCTTGTAATAGAAGGCCTTTGCTTTGGCATTTCCTTTGCACGTGCAGCCTCAGTGTAAGTATTTACTAAAACAGGATCCAACTCTATATCAGACATCACCTTAGCGATGTACAATGGCTCAACACACTTTACACTCACCATCCCTGCAACCTTTTCCTGCATCTTCTGATTCTGAACCATGTGACATTAAAAAATGGGAACTCTTTATATTTATGCTTCTTCTAAAACCATGAGCATTGCAACAAGTATCGGAATTCACACTTATAATGCTTTGTAGATCCAAAGTTGAAACAAGCTCCATGGGGGAAGTCTCAGCTTCCTCCATCATGACCATTACGGCCTTTAAATCCTTCACAAAAACCTTTTTCTCTACCATCTATGTATTCTTCATAGTTATGAACCTCGTCCTTGGGATTTCTCACAATATGGGTCTGTCGCACACCAATATCAATGGCATCATGGATCTTGTCTATTAATATACAATCCCTAGTATCATGGGTGGTAGACATATAAATCTTACAACCACATGACACGTTCCTACAGAGTGCGTGCTACAACAATGGACACCTACTTGGATCATGCTCCCCATGATAAATATCATATTCCAATGCTATTACCTGCAACAACTTCTAATGGAAACTATATTTATATGTCCCTCTACTTACAGCTCATACACCAAAGTCCACTATAAGTCTCATGCTCTGCATTTATAGATAACATCTCAAGCTGATTTTCCTTGGAAATAATTTGAGCTTCCAAAAATGGACTTACTCCAGTTTTAACACTCCTGACAACCTCATTGAGTAAAGAAGCCTCCAAGGCATCACACAAATCCATGAAGGTCTTATCTGAAAGCACTTATTTGAAAGGTGTTATCAAGCCCCCAATGAACCACTGAGTATGTTGTGATGGATCGATGGCATAGGAAAACTTAGATAAGATAGTTTTGAAATGTGCATCATACTCCCGCACACTCTCTGTCATACCTTGTTGGATCTCCTTCAATGCACAGATGCTCTTTTTCTAGAACTCAGGAATGTGAAACTCCACAAGGAAGGAATCACGCAGTGTAATATAATCGATTTCCATATAATGTGGGTCATACTTTTTGTACCAGCTATGCATGTGCCCCTGCAACATCGTTGCAAACTAGATTTCCTTCCACTCCGAGGAAGTGATCCCCTTCACACACCATAAAAATTCACACTTATGAACATGCTCTGCAACATCCTCAACACCCTTGTAATCTGGTAAGTGGAGAAACATCTCTTAGAACACATACTGTTAGGGTTGTGGTCCTTGTCCACTAGGTCTAGAACCTTGATTTCCTCCAGTATTTATACCAAAAGATCCACTAGATCCACTCACTTCTGAACTCCTAGATCTACCAGATCCTCCCCTTATATTAGGTATAGGACCTAAAGTTTTGGTACTTTGTGTTACCACCCTTGAGCTAAACTGAGATCCAACAGTTTGTGAAATGGAACTACTCCCAGATGTAATGCCCATGTTCTGTACACCCACACTTTGCTGAAATGATGTGCCAGAAAAAATACTACCAAATATAGGAAATGTCTTCTCAGCCATGGAACTCAAAGAATAATGATATCCACTCGATGCTTCTTTCCTACCGAATCCAACTCCAACTGGACAAGTGATACCTTTCTCAAAACTTGGAAAACTAAGCATAAGGGTCTAGTTGTTAGGTAGGTCCAACTGCGCACCTACGGCCCTTCTCCTTTCTCCATATGAAAATCTCTCACCAAAATCCGAGGGGGTTTCTCTCCTGATATTTCCAAGATGGGGTAGCACAGACTTCTCATGTCCCACACCCTCTGCACAAACCTCAAATCCTTCCCACAACGTTTGTCTCCATAAATCCATCAATCTAACAACCTTGCATTGTCTCACCAACTCCATTTACCAAGATTAATTATAATTGAGAAGCCTCTCTTCTCTCTTTGCTTCCACTATAATGTCTTCCATATGTCACCACACTAGCTTTCGTGCCCTGTGCTTAGTGGGAGTTTAGATAGCCATAGATAATTATTCTAAAACCAGATTTATGATCAAAATCTTGATGGATAAAGGTAAATTACGCAAGAGAGATCCTTTGGGTTCTTGTAAGAACACAAACTCAGCAACCTCTGGGAAAAAATAAGTGGAGATTGTGTACTCCAATGTGTAACTAGTCAACACACCTTTCCACCAATGATCAACAAAATGAGTCCAAACCAGATCAACATCATGAAGCCTCTGATAATATTCTTGATTCCACACATGAGATTGATAGAACCAAATTCTCCTCATTACATACACTGATAACCACTCATACATCTTTACCAGAAAACAACAAAAGAAGGTTTCATAAATCTCATGATATAAATGCTCCTCTACCCATTTATGTGCATCAAACTCTAGTCCAGTGTTGAATCTATGAGTAAACTCATCCTATATGTTTTTAAGCCAAGTTTGCACGTTGTCAAAAGTCAAGTATTCTACCATTCCTCACCATTCTTGTAACAACTTCAAAAGAGGTACTGAAAATAGAACCAAAATATAGCTACCCTTTAATCACTTAATATCCCAGCTGCTCTGGCCTATCACCCAACTTAGACTAGGTTCTCACCCAAGGCATGCAAAGGCATTGAGCCCCTTCTTTATATGAAATTTTCAAGAATGTTTGTCAACATTAGACAAATAATGCACAAATATAACTGCATGAATTATAAGACAAAAACATGGAAACTTGATCTAAGCACAAATGTACCATAATATAGATGAGAAAATCACAATAACAGGAGGGAATCAGATCTTAACTATGAGCATCATCAAGAACATGAGGGTTTATATTAATAAACATAAAATGAAACATATAGATCAAGATCCATCACTTAGATGTTTAGAACATTCCCATTGTATTAATTCCTCAATAATATAGTATCTAAATACATTAAAGAGTCCATGAAAAGGATCTAATAAAATTACAGAGATTACATCCATGCCTCCCTTATCTCTCACGCACATACATTATCTTTTCTTTATTTTAAATCCACTCACACCCCTTCTTCCATGCAAAATAATACATAAGAAAGAACTAGAAGAAATCTCCTCTAACCGCTTCATCATTACTCAAGACATGTCAAATGTCATCATGTATTTCCCTAATTGAGTATCCTCAACATGCAAGTGCCAGCAAATCTATAAAAAACACATCTCCTTATCTATTTATGATAACCATAATGATGCCCTGGAATATGCTTTCCTTGAGCTACAAGTATTTCCTATCTTACCTTTGTCTAGAATTGAATCTGATCACCTTTCTATCTATTTCTTTATTACATCTTTACTCATTCTTCAAAAAGTGACTAAGTCGCAAATCCACCCTACCTAGGTGTGAGCCTTTGCGGATCCCTAAAATTTACTTCCATGCATGCCTTCACACCATGCTTCTTCATGCCACAACCCTCCACGCCTCAGGTACTTATATACTTTAGGGGTTCAACACCAACACCTTGTAGAATATACTAAGACTCTACAACTCACTTTAAATAATTTTCACTTTACTATGGGAGAATAAGTAGATGAGATAGTTTGTAAATATTCTTTTGATGGATCTTACTCTATCAAAAGTGGATACAACATTACTTCTAACATTATCCCTTGAACCATTGATTGGAGCAAGGTATGGTTCAAATAATTGAATCCCAAAATTAATATCTTCCTTTGGTTATGAATTCAAAACAAAATTCTTACAACTAATAATTAGATTAAACGAGGACAACATATCCCTAACATGTGTAATATTTTCAAGCTTACTGAAGAATTGGTTAATAATCTCTTTCTTGATTATAATTATGTTGTAGAAGTGTAGACCTCTTTTTTCAAGCTAATGAAAGTGAAATGAGTCTTTCCAAACAACATCCTCTCAACTTGGAAACAATGACACTCTCCCTTCAAACATATAATTGTTAAAATAATAAGGATTATGTTCTTGCCACATATCATTTGGTTCATTTGAAAAGATAGAAATCAAATCATATTTAACAACAAAAATCCTTCTATCAACAGAATCTTTAATCATCTTGTTGAAGGAATTAAGCATGATATTTCCAAATTCAGGCCTGAGAAGAATTTCAATCAAAATAAAAAGAGGGAAAACTTCTCAAGAAATGGAATACTTCTAGTGGGTACAATCTTGTTACTCCTCCCAAAATAGATAGATCCTTGGTCTCTTGGATTCCCCGTCCTTTTGACTCCTACAAGCTTAATTTTAATGGTGCCTACAAAGGTAATCCTAGGAATTTAGGGGGTGGAGGATTCATTAGAAGGATTAAATGGAATCTAATAGTTGATTATGCTAGACCCATATGAATTCACACTAATAACTATTCTGAAGCATTAGTAGATTTTTGGGGAATCAGGATAGCTCACTCTCCAAATCTCCAGATTATTATAATTGAGGGGGATTCCTTAAATATTATTAATTGTTTAAAAGGCTCAGCCTAAATTTTTCAATCAATTAGAAATATTATTGATGAGGCAATTCAGATAATTAAATCCTTTCCTAGATATACCCTTGCTCATACCTATGGGGAAGGTAACCAATTAGCAGACTCTCTAGCTAACCTAGGGGTCATGGCTAGTGATTTTAAAATTTTGAACCATATCTCCCTACTCCATAATAATGTTTAAATCATCATTAATAAGGAGAGATAATAATCATAAATTTGTGAATCTTGAAGGGTGGAAGGGAAATTACATTATGTGCAGAAAATCTCTCCATTGCTACATCTTGAATTTGGCTACTCACTCACCTAGGGTTTTACCTACCATGGGTGGATATATTTACAGAGTTGAATACATCAATTACAACCAATGGAAGGATGATATAAAGGTCTGGGAAATTATCAAGAAGGGTGGCTTCAACCATTTCATGAATACTATCAAGGGCCACAATTATCACCTCTCTCATTAGTTCGTCCATAATTGGAATGGGTGCAACATCTGTTATAGGAATAAGGAGTTTCAAATAACAGAGGAAACCATTTTTGTTGTCACAGGACTCCATCCCAAAGGAATGCATTTCTTCATGAATAAATACAATAGAAAAGAGGAGGAAGACAAGTTTCTAGAAGAATATGAAATCCTGGTTGAAGCCAAAAGTAGGCACCTCAGGGATTTGATGCTAAAACCATTTGACAAGGTGAGTCTTGTTATTATGAAATACCTCACTTTGGATGGAAGATTTAAAGTCACTCCTTTATTCCATCTAGTTTTTTTGAATAATTTTAGAAGGAATGTTGTGGTCAACTTACCTTTCTATCTCCTACAATCCCTTGACCACTCAATGAACCTTTTCCTTAAAGGAAAACGTGCCCAGCCCTCTCATCATGCTCTCATTCTCCTCCTTTACAGAAATTTTGATCTTCTCATTATCAATACCCCTATGCCCCTCCTCTTCACCCCTTTCCCCTTCTTCCCTTCCCCCTCATTCTTCCAAAATACCCCCTCCTATCACAATTCCTCCACCTCCCCCATTTTGTCATGTCCTCAAAAGCAAAAAGGTTAATCTGGACCACATGCCTTCATCTACCCCACTTTCTCCTACAGGTGAAGTGGTTGTTGCTGCTAGTTTATTAGTTATGGGAGATAAAGAATAATTTAAAAAAACTAAGTCTAAGGGATTTAGGGATGAGCTTCATCTACATTTTGACATGCTCACTTAGATAAGGAAGGAATTTAAGGTGTTGAAATAAAAATGCATTGGATGTAAGCTTGCTGTTGAAAGTGGGAGCAAATATGAACATATGATGGAAGAAATGAAGAAGAGAATCAAAACAATTGAAGAATAACAAGAAAAAAATAGGAATAGAAAATTTTACATTCTCTCTACTCTCAAGGGAAACTTGGACATCCTCTCAAGCATCACATCTATCCTAGAAACCATCAAAGGTAAGGAAAAGGACAAGGATGGAATCAATGTTAAAGACAATTTGGGAAGCCTCAAGAAGAACTTATCAAAGACTACTAAGGAATGGTTAAAAATTATTTAGGATGCTTAGGCTTGGTACTCTTAGTTTATTGTAGTAATTGTAACTATTTTTTATAGTATCTCTTTGGTCTTGCTGGGATATTGTTGTACTCTTGTTGTTGTTCTGCAACTCCCATGTTTCTTTTTGTATGCACCTATTTTGAATATCTTGGCTTTAGCCTTTTATATTCTGGGTAGGATCCACGTCAAAAAACCTTTTTTATTAATAAAAAATATTCAAATTTTGAATATGAAGGTAAAAACATGGAATATAAGTGAGGAGGGAGTTACTGGAATGGTGGATGTAAAATTTTCTCACTTAGTGGATTTATTATCCATGGTTTTTACCAATTTATATGTGGTGTCACTGTGTTTTATGTGTTATTTACTTTTATTTAAGTTGTGCACATTTACATTTATATATTTATTCATAATGTTAAACTTCAAATTTTATAAAGTTGATTTATATTTTTTCCACCCCTCATCCTGACATTCTTGGCACAATTTTGAATCAGCATTAGAGATAAATTATCTTACACATAAATGTCCAAAATAAAAAAGGGTCTAAAGAGCATATCAGTGACTATGTCTTACACTATAGAAAAATTATTACTAAGATTAGAAACATATTAGTTGACAGTGAGTTCCAAGACCTTTTTGTTCAAAGATTTCTTCCTCCGTTGTAAGAATCAGTCATATTCGATAAATTTCAATCTTTTGACCATTTATATCATAAAATGAAAGAGATTGAAGATAATATATTACAAATGAATAAAATCAAGTATGTTTCTACAACCTCTAATTATTCCAATGCCAAATTTCATGGAAAACCTACCTTCAAAGGAAAATATCATGACCCTCAGGGTGCTTCTAAACTGTAAATGTTGTTGCTCAACCTACTAAGCTCCAATTGCAACCTATAAGAAAATAATTTACAATATTACCTTGTCCTCTATGCATGGTTCTAAATAAATTACATGAATGCAATCTCATTTCTCTCCCTCCACCACTTGATGTTGATACGAGTAAACCCCAAAGTAAGAGATTTGTTGCTAATTCTTTTTATCATTATCATAAGTGAATCAGTCACCCTACTAATTATTGTATTAAAATGAAACACACCATTCAAAATCTTATTGAATTTAATGTAATTGAATGGGATGTTCCTATTGAATCTTCTAAGCCTCTAAATAACAATTATAAGTTAAAAATATTTAATGAACCACTTGGTAAACATACTAATGATACATTTACTTCAAAGGTTCATAACACACATTGTGTAGTGCCACCACTTCCTTCTTATGATCGCCCATGTGATACTATGATTTGTGTTATTTCTCACACATAATCTCCTACATGGTTAATTTATTTTGATGATTCTAATATAGATGACACACTCATCTCTAATACATTATCTATTCTGGTCTCTATTCATTAGATTCCTATTCAGGGTGTCTTGATTACTCCATATAGAACATATAACGTTTGTGCATTTCCATCACTTTAGTCTATTGGTATTTCTTTTCAAATTCTTGTGCTTAATTTTGATCCACATTTTCAATGCATTACACTACCAATCACCATTGGATCTATCACTACAAAAAATTGATTCTTGGTTGCTAAATCTATTAATACTATGGTATTATATTTAGGTCTCCCTTGGATAAGTGCTCTTAGGGATGTATCAATCATCATTCATTAGTGCATCAAGTTTATTAGTCATAAATAAGTTACCACTATCCAAGGTGTTCCTTTTAGGGATTTCTCTCCTCATATTCCAATCTCTTATGTAGTTTCCATCACGCTTCCTAGTGATTATATATATATGCCTATCATTTCAGATAATGCATCAAATATTTCTATGGCCTCTAGGTCTCCCTATGCCTTATTCTATATAAATAATATATAGTAGCTTACAACCTCATACTATCTTATGTAGATCCTTTATCTTTACAACTCACACAATATCCTCTCATTATTCTTATAGGAGTTTCCATTCAACTAGTCCACCCCACATATATGACAAATTGTATTCTACTCAATGCTTTACTATCCTTGACTGTTGTTATTTTCCTCCTTTGCATTCAAGTGTTGATATGTGATTTTCCTTATATGGATATGTTCTTCTGAATTATTGGAAATCATGCTTGATATGGATAAGTCTTTTATGCTCTTAAGATCCTTTGAATGAACTGGTATGACTTCTCTGAATCCATTTTTCACTTCTGGTAGGTGATTTGCAATCTGGTTTAAGAGTTGTAAACTTTTCTTTTTATCTGACTCATCCTTGGATCAATTTCAGTGATCCAATGAATGTTTTAAAACTACTCTGTTGAATGAATGGTAAAATTGACATTCCATGAGTTAAGGTACATGCTAGACTGAACTTTGTTGTTGCAAGTTCTTTGATTTCTATGTGAACGTACTTCCATTCAGTAGGTTGTTTGGCTTGGGTCTTTGAAGATCGACCAAGACAGGTCATTGCTGATAAAATAGGCATGCAGCCTGTACATGGCATAAGGGATACCCAGGACCCTATTGAGGATTAACTTACGGAATCCTAAGCTAGGTGAAAGTATTTCCTACCTAAGCTATGTTACTTGATACAATTTTGTTTCTAACCTAAACCTTGGTACTAAAGAGTTAGAAGGGTTGCTAGGTATTAAAACTAGAACCTAACACTACAAGGTTATTTGGTGATCTAACCTAGTTTCTAAAAGCTATTGTATTTTTGATTACTTACCTATGTGGAGTTATCTAACCTAATTGCTAAGGACCTATGTTGGGGGTTAGTGGTTAGTGTTATATCCTAAGGTATAAACTTTAATCTACCTAAGATCTAACCTAAGCCATTAATCTATCCTAAGTTATTGGCATGAAGGGGAACCTAAAGGGTTCGCATGCACATTGGTGATGGTTCCTAAGGCATTTATGAAGATGATAAGGTTTATTAATTCATACAGACTACCAACTTTGGTAGGGGTTAATTGGTTTGGTGGAGGCTTAGGTGGCAGTATCACTAGAAATAGAAACACATGTTATTTTTGATTTGGAACTCACCAGACTTGGCAGGTGGTGGCAAGGAAGATTGGGTGGGAGATATGGAGTTTATGAAATTAATGAACTTAGTTTCATGAGCTTAAACCACTTTGGTAGGCATGCCAGTGGATTTTTGTTTGGTTGTTTCATTTTAAATGCTCTCCAATTTTCTCTCTTCGTGCACTCTAGTTTTTCAAACCAGTAGTTTAAACTGCACTGCATGGCTATTTTGGAGGTTCCAAATCTATTTTTGTTTCATGGAGTGTATATGAAGCATTGTGGAAGAAGTATTTAGTTGTTTGATCTTTCATGGAGAAGAGGAGAAGAAACAAGTTCAGCTTGAGGTCTTCTTCGATTTTTCAGTGACACTATCAGGAATTATAGGCCCTAACTATTAAAATATCTTGCTTTCCTCTAATTATTTTCATTAAAAAAACTTTTCTCTAATGAGTTTTGTACATTTCATGCATAATTTGATAAATTGATTGATGGGTTTTGTAATACTTGAATTATGGGTTTCAAATCCGTGATACATGTGGTTCTGTTGAAAACTTATGTTGCACAAATGATCTATGCATGACAAAAAAAAGTTGGTGACTCTGTTTAGCTTCTTTGGTTATTGGAAATTGTTGTCTGGTTTCGAACCACTTTTGTTGACAATGAAATACTAGCTGATTTTTTTTAAAAAAAAAAAGAACTCTGAGTTCTACCTGTGTTGTTGAGATTATTGTTTGGAGAACTCATTGTGTCTTGTGATCTCGATTTGGTAAGGAACTCTAGTCTTATTAATCTTGTATGCAAGTTCGAGCTTCAGTTGGAAACTTGTTTTGGTAGAGTGAACTGTAACAGAGATTCTTGGGTCTGTGAAGCGTGTGTTTTGATCCATAGTTTAATGGACTGTGGACAGACCCGAATATGGTTTGGGTTTTGTATTTCTTCTTGCGAAAAACACTGACTGTTATTGAAATTCTCATGCACTGTGGATAAGCCAGTATATGGCTTGTTGTTTCTGTATTTCACCTTGCATAAAACATTGACTGATATTGAAACTTGCATGCACAGGAAAAACCATATATGGTTTAGTTTGTATTTCATCCTATGAAAACTTGATTGTTTTTGGAATAGTATTGAATTTGGAACTTGTGTTTGTTATCTTGGATAGATTGTACTGTTGTTCGAAGCCACTTTAGGCAGGGTGCTTGTGAACTATTTCCTTATGACTATTTAACTATTACTGTAGGTTCGTTATGAACCCAGCTTTCATGTTTTGTAGTTGTTTGGTCTAAACTCTATTATGTATCTTACATTCAGTATGGGAAACTGGGTTTGAAAGGATTTTAACTGAAAATGGAAGCTAGTTGTTTGTAGAATGAACTGTTTTATAAGAAGTTTCTTCTTACTCGATCTAGCTCTACGATGCTGGTGTATTTAGGGATTTGTGATTGTGATATTGTGATACATCCCTGTACAATCATTTTGTTACTTAGTGTTTGTAATTAAAAGGTAACTAGAACGATGTGTTGGTTTGGATATTATAGTCTTTGATTGCTTTATTAACTATAGAGGGAACATGTTGTTACCCAAACTTGGTTACAAGCATTTGAATGATCTTGATTCCTTGTGGGAGCTTATGCTTTACATTGTGTTTGGATTTGTAATTCAAATCTGGGACAATACATATTATTTATATGATGTTTTGATCTAGTCGTTTGTCTGGAAACCCAATCTGTAGTTCTTGTAGTGGTATACTGTTGAGATAGTTCTATTTTACCTGAACTGTTGGAAAGTTTTGAGTGTTCAACATCTACTCAGACTTCTTACCTCTTGTTGGGTCCAGTAAATGAATGTTAGGTCTTGAAAGTTTAATTGTGATTCAAATCCATTGCGGACTGTGTTTGAATTTCACTATTTTATCATCGAGTTTAAAAAGAGAATAGTAATGGAAAGGATTGATGGAACTTCACTGTTAGATGGTAAAGTGTTCTAAGAAGGAAAAATGCTAGTGTGCTCTCTTCAGGCTGTTCTGGTCCAATAAAAGATTGTTAAGTCTTTGACAGAATACACTGTGAAACTTACTATCCTTGGACTGTGTATGAACTTCATTATTACAATGTTTTCGATGGAAGGTAGAATTCATGCATTATAATGTGAAGATTTAGAAGGGAAGATAGCATTTAGTTTTCTCTTTCCTTGGAGTTGATCTTGTTCTCTTTCTTTGGAACTATTGCAAGAGCTTAAACTGTATGCACGAGAGGAGGTAAAACTGTTTAATTAAGTTGTAAAGAAAAGATTGAATTGGGATCATATTCTGTTAGGTCTCCTTTTCTAGTGCAGTTGGGTTAAGTTCATTGGTTGGAACCTCCTAATTTTTATTCTTATTGGAAAAGGAAATCAATGTTTATTAGTCTTGTATACTTTTCATTTGACTGAAATGAAGTAGAATGAGATTGAAGTTAGGTTGGAAAAAGAAATTGTAGCTTGTTGTTGACTGTTAATCCATCACTTCTTCTTGGATTTCTTTCATATGGATCTGTTTTGATGAATACCTTAAATTGTTAAATTTTAAAGTAGATTTACTTTAAAGGAATAGTTTAAATCATGATATACATTGTTTCAGCTTTGTTGATGGTTATGTACCTTGGAAACTGAAATGCTTTTGTTTCTTCCTTACTTGAAAGTGAGATGAAACATCTAAGAGGGAATATGTTGTAAACACTTATGTATCTTTTAGTATAGATAAGTGTTGTAATTGGTAGGATGGAAACAATGATATGTTATGTTTTGTTGTTTGGTAAAGATAATTGATGGAATCAATTATACTTTAATTTATAGGACAGGTATTATAGATTATATTATGTTCTTCTTTTTGTTAAACCTGTTTAGTATTGCTCTTCTTTTTATTGATATTACTTATGCTTAGGGAGTATGAATTACTTGTTGTTCATTAAAGCAGGGTTGTTTTTATTGGAACAATTAGTGGAATGCACTTCGTTTTAAGGATTAGTGCTTATCATGCTCAGTTCATTGAACTGACCCGTGCTAGCAATTTTTACAGATGGACTTCGTAAGTGATAAAAGAAGGAAAAAACTTATATGATGCATTGGTTGATCTAAGTTGATTCTTGAGAAGAATTCTAATCTGTTCTTAAGTTGTATTGAAAAAGAAAAGTTATTGTTTTTTTAATGAAGGCTACTATCATGTAGTATGTCTGAAATGCATAAGTTATAAATGTATAAGTTTTGATAAGGAAATGTAGAATGATAATTTACTTGCATGGATTATGTAAATTATCTTGTACTTTTGCAAAAGAAATGGAATCCTATTTAGTTGATGTTCTTCATGTTAATTTATGTTTCAATGAGTGTTCTTGGATAAGTAGGAAAAAGGGAATTAGAGTATTTTCCCTAAACGTGAAGCAACTAAATAAGTTGCAGATAATCAATGTTCTTATCTAAACAATTCATATTATTAAGGTAACGTGTGATAACTTACAATGAAAACTATGAAATTGTAAGGGACATAAAGGGTGTGTTAAACCCTAGAACTTAATCATGAAGAGGAAGACTCTTCCTCTCTTATTAAAAAGTAAGCAAAAAGGGAGATATGAATACAATCATTAGACTTCATTTAATAAAGTCTACTAAGTTACAACCTCGGTGGTTGTTACACTTCCTTGAATAGTTAAATCACATTGAATGAAACTTAAGAGGTCATTATCCTTAATTCTTGGTGGTTGTTTGTTCAGCCAATGTTAGTGAACATCGAAAGCAATCTTAAGTTAAGGAAGTTCTGTAAGGGTTAATAGAACCTGATTTGGAAAAGAACTTAGGGAGAGTTGGATTAGAGTCTGGGCAGGGTTGCTGAAATATGTCTTTAAGGAATCCAAATTAATTTAACTTTAATAATCTCCTAGGGGTATGTATATCTCGACGAGGTTATTCTGTAGGATGCTGGCACATGCCGACTGTAGGGTTGTACCTTCGAGAAGATTAGGATCTTCTCGAGGATACAACACTGTAGTTGACATGTGGCAACACCCTTCTGCACTGATCATCTAGGTCTACACACTTTTGGGACTTGAACTTAGTTTCTCTAAAGGACTGGGTAGTAGCGTAGTTACAATATGAAGTAGCCCTCTAGGACTTAGGGTATCTTATCACATGGGGTTGACTTAGGTTGACCCAATATGCCAATCCATCCTAAGTCTTTGTGAGGTCCTTCCTATCATAACCTACGATGTTAACCAGAACTTGGGATAAACCTTGGGCAAGAGGACTGACGGAAGTCAGTAAAGGACATTCTAGATAACAATAGAGTGGGGGTGAAGGATGTATTCTGGATTGACGAGTATTCTGTCAAGGAATAAGTAATACGAATAGTATGTTAAAATATTTGGCCAAAGTATCACAAGCTTGTTGTTGTTGTCCTATGTCACCTAGTCTAAGGATTGTGATGCAGATGAATATTGGTAACAACTATTCAGTTAGGTTCCTTAGACAGATCACTCAATACCCAGAAACAGGGTAAGAGAACCAAGTATACGTAGTATACAGAAAAGTATTCAATACTTAGTGTTAAACATGAATAGATCGGTAGTTTACCGAGTCATGAAATGAATAGATCGGTAGTTTACCGAGTCATTACAGCTGCATATGGTTATCTGTTATAAGAATGGTTGTTTTGGAATGTGTGTTCTAAATTATGTATTTAGAACAGAGAACATTACTCAAAAAAAAAAATTCCCTTGTTTCTAAAGTCTTAAAATGGGAATGTTACATCTTGGTATCAGAGCTGAAGGTTGTAGTTCTTGGACCTATTGTGTCCATAATCTGATAAAAAATTGAATTTTCTTGTAACAGAAAATGGTTAGGACAAGAGGAAAATGTTGCGAACAATGCTCCACCTGAGGAAGGAGTAGCAATAACCCAAAAACTTGATGAGATCCTTGCTGCCCTGTTAGACACAAGAGATCATTTGACTGTGCTTAAGAAACAAGTGATGGGTAATGAGGAGGAAGAAGAAGCTGGTAATAACAATCAGCCACCTCCTGAGGACAACCCCAATATGGGTGTTGATAATAACAATGTTAATGTGCCTGACCAGCCAGAAAACAAAAAGGCTAGGTTGGCTGTTGAACTCACTAATGATATAAAAAGGATAAGTCCACCTAAGTTTGATGACACCACATTAGGTGATGGAGCTGAGAATTGGCTCAGTGAGATGGAGAAGTACTTTGCAATAAGGAACTTCTCAGAAGAGACCAAAGCTATTTGGGGAGCATATCAGCTTTCCCATGAAGCATCTTCATGGTGGGACAGCCGTAAGGTTGAGCTAAACATTGATGAAACTAACATCACCTGGGATCAATTTAAAGGTTATTTTAGGCAACGATGGCTGCCACAACTTTATTATGATCAGAAAATGACTGAATTTTAGAACTTAGCTCAAGGGAAGTTAACTATAACTGAGTATTGGGAACGGTTTACGAAACTACTCAAGTATGTACCTCAGTATCAAACTGATGAGAAGTTTAGGATATGGAAATTCATCATGGGGTTGAATCCCATTATTGGGGGAGAGGTTGATGTTCACAGCCCAACCACTATGGAAGGGGTTGTTGAAAAATCCATAAGGCAGGAACAAAAATTAAAGGCTATTTCTGCTCACAAAGAAGAAGTACGGAAGAAAGTTCCAAACTCTTCTTCAGCTTCTCTTGCACCTAAGAAAGGACCATGGAAAAATTTTGGTAACAAAAGTAAGTTTCCAATGGATATTAATAAGAAAACAACAATGAATAAGACTGCTGGAAATACACAGAACAATTTTTCCAAGAATAATAATAACGGGTGAAAACCCTATGGAGGTCAGAAAGATAACTACAAGGCTGGAAATAATTCTGAGCCCAAAAAGGGACCGGTAGGAGGCTGTTATAACTATGGAAAAGATCATTACGTGAATCAATGTCCTTTGAAGAAGGATGATCGTAATCAGCAGCACAAGATACATGCTGCAGTAGCTGACAAGCAAGCTGAAAAGCAAGTTACACCTATAGAAGTTCCTGGTAAGTTATTCGGCATACCTGTAACTATTCTATTTGATACGGGAGCTACTGAATGTTTTATTTCTAGTAAACTTGCTTCAAAACTTAAAAGAAAAGATGGAAAAATGGATAAATCATGGACTGTACATTATGGTAATAATTCTTTTCATACAGTTAGTATGTGTCTTTTCGGAGCAGTCCTTGACTTACCTAGCTTTTCCACAGAAGTTGATCTCTATGTAGCACCTTTGGGATCTTATGATGTAGTCATAGGTGTAAATTGGTTAGCAGAGCATAAAAAAGGTAGACTATTTTGAAAAACATATTAGTTGTTTAGATGATCTGCAGAAAACAACAGAGATTCAGGGTGTAAAATGAGAAATTTCTATTAGGAAATTGTCAGCTATGCAACTTAAAAAGGCCAAAAATAAGGGTTGTACCTTATATGCAGTAAAAATTTCTGAATCTGTGGAAGAAAACAGTGATTTCATGGAACGTTATCCACTGTTACAGAACTTTGGTGATGTGTTTCTGGAAGAATTACCAGGATTACCACCCAAAAGGGAGTTTGACTTCACAATTGAAATCAAACCAGGTACTGAACCTATTTCTAAAGCACCTTATCGAATGACTACCACAGAGTTAGTAGAGCTTAAGGCTCAGTTACAAGAACTCTTGTCTAAGGGTTTGATTAGACCAAGTGTTTCACCTTGGGGAGCACCAGTGATCTTTGTGAAAAAGAAGGATGGAACACTCAGATTGTGCATTGATTACAAGATGTTAAACAAAGCAACAATCAAGAATAGATACCCACTTCCTAGAATTGATGATCTATTTGATCAGATGTGTGGAGCATCGGTATATTCTAAGATAGACCTTCATTCTGGATATCATCAATTATGAATTAAGGAAGAGGACATTCATAAAATGGATTTTACGACAAGGTATGGACATTATGAATTCACGGTTTTACCCTTTGGATTAATGAATGCACCTGCAGCTTTTATGAACTTAATGAATAATATCTTTCAAGAATACTTGGACAAGTTTGTGCTTGTATTCTTGGATGACATTCTCATATATTCTAAAAGTGTGGAGGAGCATCATGAACACTTGAAAATAGTTTTGGAAATTTTGAGAAAGAGACGGTTATATGGTAAGTTGTCCAAATGTTCTTTCTATGACACTGAAGTTCACTATTTGGGTCATGTTATAAGTAAAGATGGGATTGTTGTAGATCCTTCTAAAATTGTAGCTATAATCGAGTGGCCTGCACCAAAGAATGTACATGAAGTTAGAAGCTTCATGGGCCTTGCAGGTTATTATAGAAAATTTGTTAAGGATTTTTCTAAGGTGGCTGCACCAATAACTTCATTGCAGAAAAAGGATAAGAAATTTGTTCTGGAATGATAAATGTGAATCTACTTTTAAAAATTTGAAAAGTCAGTTGACTTCAGCACCTATTTTAGTTGTACCTGATCCTAATGGAGACTTCATGGTTGTAACGGATGCATCTGGGGAAGGTCTTGGAGGTATTTTGTTACAAAATGATCATGTCATAGCTTATGAAAGTAGAAAACTTAAGTTACATGAGTTGAATTATGCTCCACATGATTTAGAGCTTACTGCCATAGTTCATGCACTTCAAGTTTGGAGGCATTATCTACTTGGTAAACCATTTGAGTTGAAAACTGATCATCTTGGACTGAAGTACATTTTTACTCAGCCAAATCTGAATGCAAGACAGTGAAGGTGGTTAGATTTTTTGTCTCAATATGACTTTGACATAAGTTACATTAAAGGAAAAGAGAATAGAGTGGTTGATGCTCTAAGTCGTAGGAAGCACATTTCTGCTCTTATAACACTAAGAACTCAGTTTAAGGATGAAGTAAAAAGTGTTATGGAATCTGACTCTTACTTTCAGCAAGTAAAAATAGCACTTGCTGCAGATCCGAAGGATGAAAAGTATAAAGGTTTTCACTTTGATAATGAGGGAATCTTATGATATGAAAACAGAGTATACGTACCCTTACCTAATGATTTGAGGAAGAAATTGATGACAGAGTTTCACAATTCACCTTTCTCTGGGACACCCTGGCATTACAAAAATGCTTGCTGATATAAAACAACAATATTTCTGGAAAGGAATGAAAAAGGATGTTATAGATTTTGTGACTCATTGTCTGGAATGTCAACAAGTAAAAGGGGAACATATGCATCTAGCTGGTTTATTGTATCCTCATAGCATACCGTAGTACAAATGGTAGGTAATAAGCATGGATTTTGTACAAGGATTGCCTATGTCAAGAAATAAGCATGATGTTATTTTGGTAGTAGTTGACAAACTAACAAAAGTAGCTCATTTTATTGCTGGAAATCTAAAGGATGATTCTCCTGTTTTGGCTAAAATATTTGTACATGAAATTTTCAAATTACATGGAGTACCTAAATTAATCATATCTGATAGAGACCCTAGAATGATGTCAAGGTTTTGGCAAATGCTTAATGCAGCTCTAGGAACTAAATTGAATTTCAGTTCTGCGTATCATTCGGAAACAGATGGACAGACTGAAAGAGTAAATCAGGTTTTGGAAGATATGTTACGGATGTATTGTATGGATCAGCAGTATAAGTGGGAAGAGTACCTTCCATTAGTTGAATTTGCATACAATAATACATATCATGCTTCTCTTAAGATGGCACCTTTTGAGGTGCTTTACGGAAGGAAATGCAGAACCCCTATTAGTTGGGATAACATTGAGGATAGAGAGGTAATTGGACCTGAAATCCTTACGGAAATGGAACAACAAGTTAAAATGATTCGTGAACGCTTGAAAGAAGCAGTAGATAGGCAAAAGAGTTATGCTGACTTAAAGTGGGTTGATAGGAAATTTGAACTTGGAGAAAAAGTTTTTCTTTAAGTTAAACCAAAAAAGATCTCCATAACTTTTGGCAAGGCTGCCAAGTTATCACCACGTTATGTGGGACCTTTTGAAATAGTTGAAGTAATCAACCCTGTAGCTTATCGTTTAGCACTACCACCTGTTTTGTCACGAATGCATGATGTTTTCCATATTTCTTTGCTTAAGAAATACATTTCAGATTTATCACATGTGTTAAATTGGAATTCCTTGCAGGTCCAAGACCCAAGAATAATCATGGTTAAGCCCATTCGAGTGTTGGAAACTCACCAGTTGCATTTAAGAAATAGAGAAATAAGTCAATGTAAGGTCCAGTGGGACCAGTTTAACAAGGAGAGTGCAACTTGGGAAAATCTAGAGGATATGAAAACTACTTTTCCATATCTATTTGAACAGAATTGAATTTGTTGACTGATAAAATTATATGAATTTATCCTTTATGACATTAAGTAAGCCAGTTTTGGGCAGATATTTACTTGATTTGAATAAAAAGTTATTTAATACTGATTTCTGGAACTATAAGGTTTTGAAATATTTGACTTAGGATAAGAGAAGTGAATGAATTGACTGTCCTTGATGTAATTTGTTAAAGGATGTAATCATCAGGATGATGATTCTTTTAGGAGGGAAGCATGTAACACCCTTGACTGTTGTTATTTTCCTCCTTTGCATTCAAGTGTTGATATGTGATTTTCCTTATATGGATATGTTCTTCTGAATTATTGGAAATCATGCTTGATATGGATACATCTTTTCTACTGTTAAAGATCCTTTGATCGAAAGTATGACTTCTCTGAATCCATTTTTCACTTCTGGTAGGTGATTTGCAATCTGGTTTAAGAGTTGTAAACTTGTCTTTTTATCTGATTCATCCTTGGATCAATTTTAGTGATTCAAGGAATGTTTTAAAACTGCTCTGTTGAATGAATGGTAAAATTGACATTCCATGAGTTAAGGTACATGCTGGACTAAACTTTGTTGTTGCAAGTTCTTTGATTTCTATGTGAACGTACTTCCATTCAGTAGGTTGTTTGGCTTGGGTCTTTGAAGATCGACCAAGACAGGTCATTGCTGATAAAATAGGCATGCAGCCTGTACACGACATAAGGGATACCCAGGACCCTATTGAGGATTGACTTATGGAATCCTAAGCTAGGTGAAAGTATTTCCTACCTAAGCTATGTTACTTGATACAATTTTGTTTCTAACCTAAACTGGTACTAAAGAGTTAGAAGGGTTGCTAGGTATTAAAACTAGAACCTAACACTACAAGGTTATTTGGTGATCTAACCTAGTTTCTAAAAGCTATTGTATTTTTGATTACTTACCTATGTGGAGTTATCTAACCTAATTGCTAAGGACCTATGTTGGGGGTTAGTGGTTAGTGTTATATCCTAAGGTATAAACTTTAATCTACCTAAGATCTAACCTAAGCCATTAATCTATCCTAAGTTATTGGCATGAAGGGGAACCTAAGGGGTCGCAAAAGGAATTTATGAAGATGATAAGGTTTATTAATTCATACAGAATGCCAGCTTTGGCAGGGGTTAATTGGTTTGGCGGAGGCTTAGGTGGCAATATCTCTAAAAATGGAAATACATGTTATTTTTTATTTTGGAACTTGCCATACTTAGTAGGTGGTGGCTAGGAAGATTGGGCAGGAGATATGGAATTAATGCAATTAATGAACTTTGTTTCACGAGCCTGAACTGCTTTGGTAGGCATGCCAGCGGATTTTTGTTTGGTTGTTTCATTTTGCATGCTCTCCGATTTTCTTTCTACATGCACTCTAGTTTTTTGAACCAGCAGTTTAAACTGCACTGCATGGCTATTTTGGAGGTTTCAAATCTATTTTTGTTTCATGGAGTGTATATGAAGCATTGTGGAAGAATTATTTGGTTGTTTGATCTTTCGTGGAGAAGAGGAGAAGAAACAAGTTCAGCTAGAGGTCTTCTTCGATTTTACAGCGACACTATCAGGCATGATAGGCCCTAACTGTTAAAATCTCTTCCTTTCCTCTAAGTGTTTTCATTAAAACAACTTTTCTCTGATGAGTTTTGTGCATTTCATGCTTAATCTGATAAATTGATTGATGGGTTTTGTAATACTTGCATTCTGGGTTTCAAATCCGTGATACATGTGGTTCTGTTGAAAACTTATGTTGCACAAATGATCTATGCATGCAAAAACAAAGTTGGTGACTCTGTTTAGCTTCTTTGGTTATTGGAAATTGTTGTTGGGTTCGACCACTTTTGTTGACAATGAAATACTAGCTAAGTTTTAAAATGAGCTCTGAGTTCTACCTATGTTGTTGAGATTATTTTTTAGAGAACTCGTTGTGTCTTGTGATCTCGAGCTGGTAATGAACTCTAGTCTTATTAATCTTGTAAGCAAGTTCGAGCTTTAGTTGGAAACTTGTTTTGGTAGAGTGAACTATGATAGAGATTCTTGGGTCTGTGAAGCATGTGTTTTGATTCATAGTTTAATGGACTGTGGATAGACTCGAATATGGTTTGGGTTTTGTATTTCTTCTTGTGAAAAACATTGACTGTTATTGAAATTCTCATGCACTGTCGATAAGCCAGTATATGGCTTTTTGTTTCTGTATTTCACCTTGCATAAAACATTGACTGATATTGAAACTTGCATGCATAGGAAAAACCGTATATGGTTTAGTTTTGTATTTCATCCTGTGAAAACTTGATTGTTTTTGGAACAGTATTGAATTTGGAACTTGTGTTTGTTATCTTGGATAGATTGTACTGTTGTTCGAAGCTGATTTAGGCAGGGTGTTTGTGAACCTATTTCCTTATGACTATTTAACTATTATTGTAGGTTCGTTATGAACCCAACTTTCATGTTTTGTAGTCATTTGGTCTGAACTCTGTTATGTATCTTACATTCAGTATGGGAAACTGGGTTTGAAAGGATTTTAACTGAAAATGGAAGCTAGTTTTTCGTAGAATGAACTGTTTTATAACAATTTTCTTCTTACTTGATCTAGTTGTACGATGCTGGTGTATTTAGGGATTTGTGATTGTGATATTGTGATACATCCCTGTACAATCATTTTGTTACTTGGTGTTTGTAATCAAAAGGTAACCAGAATGATGTGTTGATTCAGATATTATAGTCTTTGATTGTTTTATTAACTATAGAGGGAACATGTTGTTATCCAAACTTGGTTACAAGAATTTGAATGATCTTGATTCCTTGTGGGAACTTGTGCTTTACATTGTGTTGGGATTTGTAATTGAATCTGGGATAGTTCGTATTATTTATATGATGTTTTGATCTAGTCATTTGTCTGGAAACCCAATCTGTAGATCTTGTAGTGATATACTGTTGAGATAGTTCTATTTTACCTAAACTGTTGGAAAGTTTTGAGTGTTCAACATCTACTCAGACTTCTTACCTCTTGTTGGGTCCAGTAAATGAATGTTAGGTCTTGAAAGTTTAATTGTGATTCAAATCCATTGCGGACTGTGTTTGAATTTCACTATTTTATCATCGAGTTTAAAAAGAGAATAGTAATGGAAAGGATTGATGGAACTTCACTGTTAGATGGTAAAGTGTTCTAAGAAGGAAAAATGCTAGTGTGCTCTCTTCAGGCTGTTCTGGTCCAATAAAATATTGTTAAGTCTTTGACAGAATACACTGTGAAACTTACTATCCTTGGACTATGTATGAACTTCATTATTACAATGTTTCCAATGGAAGGTAGAATTCATGCATTATAATGTGAAGATTTAGAAGGGAAGATAGCATTTAGTTTTCTCTTTCCTTGGAGTTGATCTTGTTCTCTTTCTTTGGAACTATTGCAAGAGCTTAAACTGTATGCATGAGAGGAGGTAAAACTGTTTAATTAAGTTGTAAAGAAAAGATTGAATTGGGATCATATTCTGTTAGGTCTCCTTTTCTAGTGCAGTTGGGTTAAGTTCATTTGTTGGAACCTCCTGATTTTTATTCTTATTGGAAAAGGAAATCAGTGTTTATTAGTCTTGTATACTTTTCATTTGACTGAAATGAAGTAGAATGAGATTGAAGTTAGGTTGGCAAAAGAAATTGTAGCTTGTTGTTGACTGTTAATCCATCACTTCTTCTTGGATTTCTTTCATATGGATCTATTTTGATGAATACCTTAAATTGTTAAATTTTAAAGTAGAGTTATTTTAAAGGAATAGTTTAAATCATGATATACATTGTTTCAGCTTTGATGATGCTTATGTACCTTGGCAACTGGAATGCTTTCTTTTCTTCCTTACTTGAAAGTGAGATGAAACATCCAAGAGGGAATATGTTGTAAACACGTCTATATCTTTTAGTATAGACAAGTGTTGTAATTGGTAGGATGGAAACAATGATATGTTATGTTTTGTTGTTTGGTAAAGATAATTGATGGAATCAATTATACTTTAATTTATAGGACATGTATTATAGATTATATTTTGTTCTTCTTTTTGTTAAACCTGTTTAGTATTGCTCTTCTTTTTATTGATATTACTTATGCTTAGGGAGTATGAATTACTTGTTGTTCATTAAAGCAGGGTTGTTTTTATTGGAACAATTAGTGGAATGCACTTCGTTTTAAGGATTAGTGCTTATCATGCTTAGTTCATTGAACTGACCCGTGCTAGCAATTTTTGCAGATGGACTTCGTAAGTGATAAAAGAAGGAAAAAACTTATATGATGCATTGGCTGATCTAAGTTGATTCTTGAGAAGAATTCTGATATGTTCTTAAGTTGTATTGAAAAAGAAAAGTTATTCTTTTTTTGAATGAAGGCTACTGTCATGCAGTATGTCTGAAATGCATAAGTTGTAAATGTATAAGTTTTGATAAGGAAATGTAGAATGAGAATTTACTTACATGGATTATGTAAATTATCTTGTACTTTTGCAAAAGAAATGGAATCCTATTCAGTTGATGTTCTTCATGTTAATTATATGTTTCAATGAGTGTTCTTGGATAAGTAGGAAAAAGGGAATTAGAGTATTTTCCCTAAACGTGAAGCAACTAAATAAGTTGCAGATAATCAATGTTCTTATCTAAACAATTCATATTATTAAGGTAACGTGTGATAACTTACAATGAAAAGTATGAAATTGTAAGGGACATAAAGGGTGTGTTAAACCCTAAAACTTAATCATGAAGAGGAAGACTCTTCCTCTCTTATTAAAAAGTAAGCAAAAAGAGAGATATGAATACAATCATTAGACTTCATTTAATAAAGTCTACTAAGTTACAACCTCGGTGGTTGTTACACTTCCTTGAATAGTTAAATCACATTGAATGAAACTTAAGAGGTTGTTGTCCTTAATTCTTGGTGGTTGTTTGTTCAGCCAAAGTTAACGAACATCGAAAGAAAACTTAATTTAAGGAAGTTCTGCAAGGGTTAATGGAACCTGATTTGGAAAAGAACTTAGGGAGAGTTGGATTAGAGTCTGGGTAGGGTTGCTGAAATCTGCCTTTAAGAATCCAAATTAATTTAACTTTAATAATCTCCTAGGGGTATGTATATCTCGACGAGGCTATTCTGTAGGATGCTGGCACATGCTGACTATAGGGTTGTACCTTTGAGAAGATTAGGATCTTCTCGAGGATACAACACTGTAGTTGACATGTGGCAACACCCTTCTGCATTGATCGTCTAGATCTACACACTTTTGGACTTGAACTTAGTTTCTCTCCAGGACTGGGTAGTAGTGTAGTTGTGATATGAAGTAGCCCTCTAGGACTCAGGGTATCTTGGCACATGGGGTTGACTTAGGTTGACCTAGTATGCCAATCTATCCTAAGTCTTTGTGAGCTCCTTCCTATCATAACCTACGATGTTAACCAGAACTTGGGATAAACCTTGGGCAAGAGGACTGACGGAAGTCAGTAAAGGACATTCTAGATAACAATAGAGTGGGGGTGAAGGATGTATTCCAGATTGATGAGTATGCCATCAAGGAATAAGTAATATGAACAGTATGTTAGAAATCTTTGGCCAAAGTATCACAAGCTGCTAGTTGCGTTGTCCTATGTCACCTAGTCTAAGGATCGTGATGCAGATGAATATTGGTAACAACTATTCAGTTAGGTTCCTTAGATAGATCACTCAATACCCAGAACAGGGTAAGAGAACCAAGTATACGTAGTATACAGAAAAGTATTCAATACTTAGTATTAAACATGAATAGATCGGTAGTTTACCGAGTCATGAAATGAATAGATCGGTAGTTTACTGAGTCATTACAGCTACATATGGTTATCTGTTATAAGAATGGTTGTTTTGGAATGTGTGTTCTAAATTACGTATTTAGAACAAAGAACATTACTCAAAAAATCAATATATAGGTTCAACTTTACTATTGAGGGAGTGTTTCTACACCCTAACCTCACTTTGCACACACACATTAGGAGGAAACCATGCTTCCCATCCTTTAATGCCTCATTTATATCTATTCCCCTCTATAGGGGCATTCTTAGATCACCCTTTCTCTTCAGATAATAGTTTTTCATTTATTCCCTCATGGAGGACCTAAAGCATAAAAACATTCAAATATTGGAAAAAAATACAAAATCAGGACATGTTTTCATAACATACATTGTTTTCACTCTACATTATACATGTTGTTTATTCATTTAGTTTGATAGATAAAATTTCTTCTTTACAAATATATGATCATGTGGTATATTGAGAATGGTATTTGACATACACAGAGTGGCACATGATGATAGGTGTTATCTTGTTTATTAACCAAACTACAAACCTTTGAGGGTGTCTTATTTTTACATGTGCTATATTTCCATTATAGTTCATTTATTTCCTTGTTATGCTTGGTTACATATATATCTTATGTATTTTACATCTTTCAAAATGACAAGACTAATACACATGTATGATGTAGTGCTTACTATTACTTCTATCCCTTTCCTACGTCATATATCATATACTTTTTTTCAGATCTTGCTACACTTTCCTTTCAGACATATTTTCTAGTTGTGCCTATGTGTATGATTATCTTCTGCTTTCATTATGACATAAGTACATGTCTTGTGATAATGTGGGTGTCCCATTTTTACTATGTAATTCCTTATGTATGGTTATACACCTATTTTTTTACTAGTCTAAGGCCCTTTATTATCTAGCAACACCATGGGTGTCTCATGTTTGCCAAATTTTTTGCCTTTTATGTGACACTATTTGGAATGTTTGTACTTGTTTCTACATTGTATGCACTTTCTTTCTACTGACACATTATTTTTTATTTTTGTTACCAATATTTTTTTTACATTGACACTATTCTTATTATCATACTAATTGTTCTTTCTCTAAAATGCATAACCCATTTTATAGGTACACTTTCTTCTTCGTGACTACTACATCAAATTTTCAAAGGTCATCTACAAGTTATTATCATATGAAACATGGGTATAGATCTTTTCATTTGAGTCACACACTCAAATTATTCATTACACATATAAAAAGTGGTGGAAATCATATAGGGTTTATTCTACATTTTGAGAAGATACAAGTAGACCTCTGGGTATAGACATATACACAATCATGAAAACATTACTAGAAATTGGATTCCAGAGAAGAAAATTGGTAAAAAAATCATGCACATTCAGGAACATATAGTTTGGTCATGACTGTACAGATGGTTATGACCCTATCATACTATATTTCATTGGGGAAATTTATCTAGATGTCAACATTTTTAGATTTATCATCATCATTACAACATTCTTATTTGGTTTCATATTCAAATTGATTCATATTGGAATATATTCAATGGGAATGAAGTATTCAATTCTCTCCTCCATGATACTTAGTTTTAATTCCAATTTTTGACACATTGGGGGAATGGATCTCCTATTTCAACTCATATTCAAGCATGTAATCAATTATACTTACTTTCTACTGAGTTGTACGACGTATGGGAAGAGTATGGGGGAAATTATTTCTCTTTTATATGAAATTTCTTAATCTAAAATTTAGTATTATATGCATCTCTAGCAGTATCATCCATGGGGTTATAGAAGGTAGAGAAATAACTAAGTTCTTCATGGGTAGGATTTCATATCCTCTTTACACTTATGGGGAATATATCATAGTTGTTGAATAGATTTGATACATAATATTCTTGATCAGTAGGGATGATTTGAATCCTCTTTTTGGTTTTTATGTTTATAATTTGTGTGTTGGGTTGGTACACCTATATAACATCAACCTATCATTGGCATAATTTTGGATTGATCACCTTTAATTATTCATCAAAGTTTAACAAACCTAGAATCCCCAAGGAACAAGAATGGCAACACATTACCTCCAAAAATTCATAAGGTGTATTCCTTCCATGTTTCACATATCTTTTGGAATTTCTTATTGCACATTTTTTATAGTAATTTGATTACATTTGAATTTATAGTTCATTTTCCTATCTTGGGAATTGAATAGAATTTATGTTGTAGGTTTCATTTTCGAGTTTCTAACACTAACACAACAGAATAATGCAAAATAAAGTTATTGTGAGAAAATACAAAGTGTATATACACACTCCGGTAAATTTTTATTTTATGCATGTAATTTTAATTTCATACTTAAAGGGGGAAAATACAGACCCTAAAATTTGGTAATCTATCATTTAAAAATGCTAACCTTGACATTGCACATTTGCGTTCACAAATACACTCTCTTCAGTATTGCTTAACACACCCTGTTAGCTCTTAAATTTATCTCTTATCTTTACATACCACTATGTCATCACTTTTTGAGGTTTCATAGCATAAAATGCATCTAAATACATCCATCCTATGACCTATAAAACTAAACTATAGTTTTTCCCTCTCGGTCAAAACTGCCAGTTTTGGTCAGAATCGACACATGTCAATCCTGACCATATTGTATGGGTTTAGACTAAAAATATTTGGGCCAAAAATACTAATTTCATCATCTTCATATGAATTAATATTACCTCTTGGTTGACATTTCATGAAAAAATAACCATCAAAAGCCTATATAAGAAATTCAATCATAACTCATTTAGGGTCTTGGCACTTTATGTTCTCCTCATGTTAAAATAAGGACAAAAGGAACTTACTGCTCCCTAGACAATTAAGTAACTGATGAACATTCAATAGGTAATCACCCTTTATAGGTTTAAAGTATCTTCTATGATCAAATAATATCCATCTTCTTTCCACAAGAAAACAAAGTGACCCTTGCCAAGTATTTGAACAAGTGTGAAACTCAAGCAAGGCATTGTCAAAACATGATTTTCAAGATCCAATTGAACTATGGTAGATATCACATAATAGGAGAATGAGTTATAGTTTTATCCCTCTTTTGAGTATTGGAAACATCGATGGTGCACAATAGTGCTCACAACCCACGTAACTTGGTTTTGTAGGAACCCCATTTTTCACTACAAGGGTTTGAGGGTTTGAGAAGAGTTTACAAATCCATTTCGAAGGTGAGTGAAGGATATTGATATACATAAATAATAATTTATTGGATGGTAAAGAAATTAGGAATTTATAAGTGTAGATTCTAAGCATATCCAAGACCATACATTAGGGTTAGAACTGTACATGTGGTCTTGACCTATTTCTGAGAATTTTCCCAAATCCAATCTCATGTGCTAGTTCTATAAATAATTTGGAGTGATCACGTGCTATGTCTATTCTTAATTCATGTTCTCAAATTGTCAAATATTCTGGAGTGATGTAAATTGAAGTAGTGTGATCATAAATTCAGAGTTGGTGATAATGTTTTCATCCTTTTTTCTATTTGAGATGTTTTTCACTATGAAAAGATAGGTATTCAAGATTTTTTTTTAAAAAGTGATGTGCACCGAGCACTAGAAAATTTATAATGTTAAAATCTCTCCCTATAAGGATTTAGAAAGTTTTCCCAAGAACAAAAGTTAAATTTCCGTGATTTGGACATCTTTGTTAGAACCTACATTATATTATGAACTATTTTCTTTTGAAGCTATATATAAATTGAAGGGTTCCATTCTTTTCAGATGATTGAAAGTGCTATAAAATGGGCACACCTAACCACAACAATTAAAATTTTGGAAAACCATTCAAAATTGAGCAAGATTTTGATTTTTTAAGACTCTTGGGTATGGACTATGCACAAAACCCTAAAATTAGGGTTTTTCAAAATGAAATCCTCAAAACTGAAAATTATTCCATTAAAAAATCTCCATATTATGTACTTAGATCTTTCTCCATAGCATGAATGTGTTTCAAAAGATTTTTTGTGAGTTTATCACTTTTTTGAAGAGGATTCGATGACAGTATTGTTAAAAGTTAGTCAAATCACATGTTGTTGAGCCTCTAATTTAGGTTTTGATGAAATTTATTCATTTTAAATGATCTCTTCTCTCATGAGATATTTCAAAATGTCTTAAGGAAATATTAAAACATTGGTATGATATTTTTTTGGCCTAAAAGTGCAAATTCTTTGTGATATGGGCTTTATGATTATTCTGCAAGTATTGTACAGGTTGTGCAAACTGTTCCAATGTAAAATAATACTAATGAGTGATTAAAACCCTCTTATAATGATCTTAATAGTTGAAAACTATATCAGGAAGCAGTAGGGAGAGTCAAGTTTTCCTTGAAAGTTTGAAGGGTTCACAATGTTCATGCCTTTTGACATTAGTAAATTGACAAGGTGCAAAGTGTTCTTCTCTTAGTCTTGTTAATAAGGGAACTAGTTTATTATGGCATCTAGAGAGTTTTGGAATAAAACCATATGCTCAATTCTTCATCTTGGCTCAATATACAAAAAAATATCTAAAATTCAATTAGATGGCCTAAGTTTTCAGTGTGTTGTTTCCTATTGATGCTGGAGATCTATGAGTGTATCTGGATCTAGTTAATTGAAGACTAGGAGAAGCTCAAAAGTTTCCTTCTTTCAGTTACATTCCTGAATGAACTCTAGAATAAGATTAAGGGACTGAACTTGAATCATAAATTCTAAATATTTTGAATATGAAGAGACATATGGGATTCAAAAAAAAATTTAATGTGTGTAAGTTGAAAAGGGGAGCATTAGAAGTTTTTTCTACTCGAATTATATAAGGTGTTGAGGGTAGATGAATGGAGTAGGGAAGACAAGAATCTAATACCTGTTATGTGTAGTTTTTTTTTCCTTTTTTGGAAAAATAATGATATAGCAGATTGTAAGGGAATGATGTGTACTTGAAAAGAGGTAGAAAACAAGAGAGGTGGAAATGGAAAAATGAATCTATATGAGGATGAATAAGATCAAAGTATAAAAAATGACTGTGACTTGAATGTATTGATTGAGATAGAATTTGTGAACTCAAAGAAGAGTGGACAATGATGTACATGTGTGATATAGAGACGATAAAGTGTCTGATATATGTGTTTTGAATTTGGACAGAGAAAAGATACAAAATTTGTATGTATAGGGAATAATGTATGGTAGGGTGAGTCAGCTAAGATGACAGTGAGTTGAATTTACATGTTGAAGGATGAAGGTATGGAATTGTGAAAAATTTACAGAGACTAGGACCATGTTTGTAAATAACATTGAGCTGTTTTGAATACTTTGATAGTTGTATTGGGTAATGTTGAAGACAAGTTTTCTCTCAGAGATTGAATTGGAACAAATCTATGAACTCATAACATCATAAGGCTAATGTAAGGTTGAATGAGTCATTCTTGAAGTCTTCTCCAAATTTGGTTGAGTACATGAGAGAGAAAATGCTAGAAAGGATAAGTTGAAAGGGTATGTGTGTCAAGACCTTAGGAGTGAAATAATAAAATTGATAGGACTGAGCTCTTGAAGTATCATTGTATGACAGAGGCTAAAAATGAGAAGTAGAGTTAATTTACAAGGTGTATAAATATAGTATCATTATCAATTCTATAAGACAACATTTTGTGTGATAAAATACTATTGACAAGTCTAAGTGGCATCTTAGCAGTTGGGGAGTTGAAGCTTCCCTATGATTTGAAGCTCACTAAAGATCAGTAGTAGTTGGTTGAATTACAAGGGGTTGAAGCCTCCATACTGAGTAACATCTTGGTTAAAATTAGGAGTTACAGCTCCAGATTGAGTTGAATCTCAATCATGAAACTGATGTAATATAAATAGGACAAGTTAGTCCTAAGCATAGTTCATGGTTTCAGTGGGTTTTTCCTAGTTTGGTTTCCCACATAGCATTTTATGTCTCTATGTATTATTTCTATTGTTTTCTTGTCTGTGATTTATTATTTTCATGGGAATGGTTGATAAAATTTTAATAAGGCACTTATTCACCCTCCCTTAGTGTCTTAGTTTTCAACAATTGGTACCAGATCCTGGTCCTCTTGAATCAATCCTAACAACTTGGAGGTGAACTTGAAGATATGGACATGGGCACATCAACAAATTTAGTGTTGAATAAGAGTTAGGAAATTTCTCGAGCTCTTATAGATGAGTTAAAGGAAGAAATCAAGCTCAAGGAAGTTAACCATGGTCAAGAACTAAATGAGATGGCATCATTTGCTGAGAAAGTATCAAAGGCTTTGAAAGATAAGAGAATGTTTGTTGTAAATTTGAAGAGGAACTAAAGACTCTGAAAATGAGTTGGTACAAGTTACTAACCACTTTGAAAACCAATAAATAAAACAAGGACATTCTAGTGAAGCAGAGCATGAGACATGCCAATAATTTATTCAAGCCAAGAGTGGAGGATGTGAAAAATTAATTGCATAAGTAAAGACCCTAAAGAAGATCTCGAAAAAACAAATAAAAAGGATTTGAGAGATCAATCAAGTCATATATCTTGTCAAGGATGTTCTCATATCAAAAAGGACAACAAAGAGAACAAGATGATCTTTAGGAAACTAGTTGCAAGGTGAATATCAAGTAAGTTTCATGGAGTTTATTTTTCATGTAACATATTTGGACATAAAGCTAGAGATTGTAGGAGAAATGTAGATGAAGGATATCCATGGAGATATTTCAAGTCTAATTATGAGAAGAACGTAGTGTTTTTTAATTGTAAAGAGAAGGTTCATATAACCAAGTACTATTCATAAGATTTAGTAATTCAGTTTTGGGAAAAGAATCCAGTTGTTTGCTTCAACTGCTATGGACAAGGGAACTTTGTCAAACATTGTCATAAATCACCTAGATTCAATTATAAGTTGAATGTATTCCAGAGATAAGATAAAAGGATGTACAAAGAAAATTCAAAATCAAGGAGTAAGACCAAGTCTTTTATGGTGAGAGAGATTATAAAAAGAAGAAGGAAAAATGGGTATGCAAGGTGAAGGAAGTAAAATTAGAAGTTAAGACATCAAAGGATAAAAATAAGAGATCAATGGTAAATGTTGAAGAAATACAATAATCTAAGATAGTCACAAGGGAAGTAAGCACAAGTAAGACAAAAAGAAATGATGACAAAGGTAAGAAGAAGGAAAATAACTCTAGTTCAAAGTATGAATAATGTCTTCCCCAAGTAGTATTACAACGGGTGTATGAATTACAACATGTATTCCTATCCGGCACCAAAGTAGAGGATGAGATATCAAGTGATATGGTGTTCACACCAAGGAATGAACCTAGGAATATTAATAAGAAAACAAAATCAAAAGAAAGAAAAAATGAGTCATCAAGTTACTTTGATGACTTTCTATTATTCTAAGGTGATCTCATGAGGTAGTATGACTTCTCTAGGCTTATAGAAGGCATGCATCAGTTGAAAAAGAAGTAATATATTATCTTAAAGGTAATTTTTCATCAGTAGGTACTGACACATGCATTCAAGATATTGCAATCATGAAAATATTCCTAAGGTATGTTATTCAATCCTCACATAAAGGCCATATACTTGACAAGTCATGGTTAATTCTCTAATTAAAGAGAGGTATAAATTTGTTTTCATAGTCTTGTTACTCCATATAAGTCTGTGTTTCAGTCAATAAAGAAAAATTCACTCTTCAAAACTGGGTTATGAAAAGAAGTCTTTAGATAGATTGATGTGAACCTCAAACCAAGCCAATTTGTGTCCTTAGGTTGATCCCAGCTATGATAAATGTGTGTTATCTTATATTCTTCAAAAGGATTGATCAATCAAGTAAAGTGATGTGTTATGCAAATATTAGCAAACTAAAATAAAAAACTGTGAAGGTTTGAAGCTACTTCATGTTAGTCTAGCTATTGGTTCATGTTATAATAATGTTTCATCATCTTTTGCATGAATGAGTGTGATAAAAAGATTCAAATGGTTGTAGTGTGCCCAACCTAACTTGTTAAATGTGATTAGAGTCTTTATGAACTTGTGTAGTGTGTCAAATCTACTGTGACTATGTCCTGATAAGTTATTTCTTGTTAGTTAAAAAATTCATAATCAAAGTGTGAAATTGTTAACAAGACTTCTTTCCAATTTATCTAAGGTTCAATTCCCTAAAAAGTATGTGACATTTTTCATAAAATTTTCAGTCACAGTCAGCATGAGGAAGAGTTTAGGTGCTCTAAAGGTGAAGTATCTCATGAGAAAAGTGAGAAATAGTACTTTGAAAAATTATACTTCTCAATATTGGTAATATATTGCAAACCTGAAAATGCACACTCCTATGGGGAGTTTAGTCACTGATGATCATTAGTTTTGGATCATTTTTCCACCAGTTTTGAATTTTACGTCCTTTTAAGATCAAATGACTTGAATCACAAATGGAAGTACTATCAGAAATCTAAAATAAAATTATTAGAGATAAAAGGACAAGTCTCTCAAGTTTTAGGTGCAAAATAAGGTTTCAACGAAGTCACTGATCATATTTGATTAAACTTGCTCAGAAAAAGGTATAACCTCTTTCCATGTTTTTAAATGAATAATCTAGTGTCAATAATGATTTAGGTAAAAATGGTAGTTACAAATTTATTGAAGGTCTAAGAGGATGTTGAACATGAAATTCTTGTGCTTCAAAGATTTACTAACCTTTTCTCAAAAGAGAAATCAGAGTACCTATAGTAGAGAATGATTATATAGCTAAATCATGTGACTACTCTCAAAATTTATGTGGAAATATTGAATTCTAAAAGATTGATCAAATTACATTTGAATAACTATGTACTCCAAAGGAGGTGTTAAAGAATAAGGGCAATCTTACCTATTGAAATCTAATCCTAAATGATGGGTCTGTCTCATTTTGTTTCACCTAAAGTCTTAAATACTAGTTCTACTATTCAAATAATTGAGGAAATATTGATGATGTGGAGTTGGGGAATTTTAGCCTATGTGTCCCTTGATGAAGTAGTATAGAAGGATTGAAGTCTCTTGTTTATAATCATAAATTTCTAGACTAGGTGTGATCTATAGTCTTAATGTTATGAATGCATTCAAAGTTGAAGATTTTTCATCATCTAGGACTGAAAAATTGAGGGTGAGTGGCTATGAAAAAGGTAAAAATTTGTAAGGAATAGGATGATAGAGTTATGCAGTGTCATGCTAATTACAGAGGGATAGATTTATGTATTGTCAAAGTGTAATATAAAGAGAAATTTTGAGTCATAATAGAGGTTATTACAAAATTTCAAGATCATTACAGGTGTGTCAAACAAGGTATGTATCAAGTGCTTCCATGTATTTAGGGTGTTTGATTGACTTATCCAAGGTTGACATAAATTTTTTGAATTGTCAATTTTTAGAAGATATGTACACAGTGTGAAATGCACTTCATGGTAGATATAAGCTTGTGATGTTTTTTTTGTGAATATTTCAAATGGAGAAGAGGTATGTACCAATGTTAAGTGGGTATTTAGATGGATTTTTGGTTCTTAATAAGGATAAAAGTAAGTCTCTTATGTCAAGATGTTTCCAAGTAAGGTAGAGAAAATATCAGGTTTGTGAATGGAGCATAAGATGACTTAAAGCTATCAAGTTACTATGAAAATTAAGGTAGTTAGATATGTCTTTTTCCTTCAAAGGAATAATTATTGTGTTCAAGGGGAGTTAGTTTCAATAAATTAGATGTCTTTCAAGGCTGGTATAGGATCTCAAGAAAGAGAAAACACCATCCAATAGGGATATTTTTGACAGGTAAGTTCATTTACTCATGTTTCCTTAACTTTTACTATTAGTGTTTCATGTCAAGTGGCCAAGAACCCTTTTTCATAGATGTCAAAGAGGGAGATAATATTGTCAGAAACTAGGAAGGATGATGTGATCTTGTGTTTTCCATCAAAGGTTTGTGAGTGTGTTGCCATCAATGAAAAAGGGGGGATTATTGAACCCTGGTCATTGGTGTTATCATTGATGTCAAGTGGAATTGATAAAAAAAGTGAGTGGTGAAGTGAAGCTCAATCAGAGTCAGGAATTTTGATTGGTAGTGCCTTATTAGTGGTGTATTGAGCATTCAAGATAGTTTCATATTGATTTAAGGGTGTTACAATCTCAAACAATAAGGTGGTTGATCAGTAAAGGTAGAATATAGGTTGACTTGCTAGTTTTAGATTGTCTACAAGTCAATAATTTTTTTGTAAGCATGGGCAATAGCTCTTACAGGGTGTATCAGGTCATCTGGCGGAAGTTACATTTGAAACTAACCCATTTATGCCTATTTTTGGAACCTGATGAGGTGTGAATGGTTGGTATAGGTCATGGAAAGCTCATATAAGCATGGGATCAGCCTAGGAATGTTTCCTAGGGAATATGTTAGCAATAAAAATGCCTATTTAAGCTCTTCGAGGAAAAAGACAAAAGATAATAAAAGTTTCCCTTAAGAACTTACAGTGGTTGCTTAGGTAAATGAGATGGTTCTAAGTTGTACAGGAAAATCAATGGCTAACCAACACATGGAATGTGTACAATGGTGTCTTGTAATACTTCATGCCAAATTTACTCAAATTTTGAAATGATAATTTAAAGATATGTAAGTTTTTCTAAAATAGGTTAATTAAAAAATCCAAAACGAGCTGCCTTTTTTATTAGCACCCAAGAAAAAATATGAATAATCATTTAGATAAATCATAGAATAAATTTTTTTAGAGAAATTCAATCCTAAGGTATTGCAAAATGTTTCGGGTAAAATGGACATGTATCAAAGAAGTTATGAACATTTTTATAGCTATGTTTTTCTCTCTTCCAAACACCTTCTGGACCTGATGAAAGTAAAATGATAATGTCTATCTCCAAATCACTTGGGTGAGTTGATTCAAATTCTCAAGGTTTATTAAGAATTCATCCAAGTTAAATAATACCTTTTGTTTCTTTTGAGCATAATTTCTCTGTACAATCCTTATTCAATGCCTAACAAGTTTTATACTCACAAGTTGAGGTAGGAGAAAGATACAGTCCCAAGGTTGATGTCTTAATAAATGATGAAGTGGAAAATGATGTACACACCTTATACAAGTTCATTTTAAATGTATGGAGATCATATTTTCTTAGTACATCTATGTGATTATTTATTTCTTTACTGACCTTCATCTGCCACATGGGTCCAACCATGAAGTCTAAGGCCTAAGTTACATTTACTATGTGTATTCTTAATTCATGTTCTCAAACTGTCAAGTATGTTGGATTGATCTAAATTGAAGTAGTTTGATCTTGATTTCCAAGTTGGTGATAATTATTATAATTATTTCATCCTTATTCTTTGTTTGAGGTGAGTTTCACTATGCAAGGATAAGTATTCACGCAAAATTTTGAAGAAGTGATGTGCTCTGACCACTGAGACAAGTTTACAATGTTCAAATATTTCCCTATAAGGAGTTACAAAGTTCTCCCAAGCACAAAAGTAAAATTTCAGTGAATTGAATAGCTTTGTTAGAACCTACATTATACTGTGAATTGTTTTATTTTGAATATGGATATAAATTGGAGG
The DNA here is from genome assembly GCA_019776745.2 of Taxus chinensis. Taxonomy (NCBI): domain Eukaryota; kingdom Viridiplantae; phylum Streptophyta; class Pinopsida; order Cupressales; family Taxaceae; genus Taxus; species Taxus chinensis. The sequence goes on from CM034148.1 coordinate 380,194,156, forward strand.
GTTCCATTCTTTTTAGATTATTGGAGGAGTTGGAAAATGGGCACACCTAACCACAAAAATCATTTTTTTTTAAAACCATTCAAAATCGAGCATAAATTGAAATCCTTATCCCTTGGCTGTATGGTATGGTAATATGAGGGCTTAAATCTTATTATTCCTACTACTATCAGGTGCTTAACTCCAGCCCCTTTCATTTTATTTGTGTGGTGAAGGTAAGAACATTTTACTTTGTTTTAGTGGCATCTAAAATTAATAGTAGAGCGTAATATTGAAAACATTTAATCTTTTGATTGGTAACTCGGTTTTGAGTGCCATTTTTTACAAAAGTTATTATTTTTTCATGTTATTTCCATTAGAAACATTAATTTTGAGAATTTAACTATAATTATAAATTTTCATATTGTAACACACATTCATTATAAAGTGTCAAATATGGAGGAGTATTGTAATCAATTGTGGACACAATTTCGGTTAAGCCCGACATCCTAAATTCTTAGGAGTTGCATTATTGTATCTATCATGGATTATAAGAATGATATTATTTTCTCTAAATTATTTGGACTTCAAGATGATATTGTAAAAATTTTAGAATAAAATAGATCACTCAAGAAGTGAAATTCTCTTCTACAATCACTCATTCATGATAAGGATACACTAATACACTCCCTGCAACAAAAACTTACTATCCTAAAACATCACCATAATATTGTGGACAACCATGTCTATGATCCTATTCCATTTGTAGTTGTTGCTCTTATACCCACTGATATTGATCTACCAATATTTGAGCCTTTTACTACTCTTGATGCTCTTAAGCCTATGAGGCTTGTTACTGCATGCTCTTCCACATTTGTGCCTATTACACTAACACATGTTGTGTATCCTACTTCTGCTTATATGCATGGCTCTTTTGAGAAGCATACCAGTGCATTAAGTTCTCAAATGCTCCGTTCTATGGGTTTCACTGGTGGAGGTATTGGCGGACATTCATAGGGTATTGTTTCCTCTATTTCACATGTTAAGTGGAATTCTTGCCATGACATTAGTTTTCGATAAGATACTTCATTGGGATCACACATTGACAGAGCTCCTATTTTTGTTTGCTCGACTCTTTCTAAGGATCATGAGCTACATGATATTTCTACACCTTCACTCAAGCTTGAGAAACCTGAGATTTCAGTTGTCAAACATGATTAACTTGACACACATTCTGATGTTCCAAGTCATATACATGCATCTTCTTCATCCATCTGTGTTGATTTGGGATGGATATCTGATCAATCGTGGTGGCGACATAGGAATTTTTTGAGAGGACTCTACAGGCATGGATCCTCCACCATTCAACGTCTTGCTTCACTTTCTATACCTTCTGCATTGTAATGCTTCTTGTTTTGAATATTTTTCTTTAGCAGGTGTAGTGTATCTCTCTTGTTTGTTGAGAGATTTTGTATCTGTATTTTTGACACTTTTGGCATGTTAACAGTATCTCTTATGGGGGATCTATTCTGGTGAAGTCTAGTGCTATTTTTTTAGTTTTCGAGTAGTTGATTTTGGGAAACTCATACAGATCTATGGCAACACTCCACCCATTCAACATTATGGGAAAGTGTGGTGCTGATCCTACTTCTTCGGGTTTTGTGTCATTTCCTTGTTACCTTGGATTTTCTTGGATCATGACACTTTGAATTTTGTGTCCTTTCCTTGTTTCTTTGGTTATTGTTCTTCGATCGTGGCACACCTATTTTCAGTAGTTGATAGAAATATGTTTTGTGATTTTTATTACACTTTTGACATCACTCAGTTGACAGTCTCCTTGTATGGAGTGATTTTGATGAAACCCAGTGTCAGTTGTTTTTGAGTTTTTTGATTGAGCATTGGATTCAAACCATAGTCCACACAAAAATTCTTAAACATTGTACGTGTTTTTTTATCCGATCTTCTTGGGATGCCTTACAACGGTTTTTTACTCTCTTTACTTTGTTGTTGCTGGTTTTGGGTACCTTGCGTTGTCCCTTTTTCCTAGTTATTGTACATGAGTACCTCATTAGGCCTAGTTTCTAGAACTCATACTGTGGACATGCCACTTTTATTTTTTCCCCTAGCTTCACTTGAGGGGGGTGTTAGAGTAGGTATTTACCTTATCTCATGTTCACCTAGGTACTTTATTTACCTTTATTGTATTTATCCTCACCCACTTATGTGTGTGGATATTTCTTTTTATCTTATTTAGATATTAGGAGATATTATCTAGTTTTTAGGTATAGTTCTTTCCTTGATCTATGGTATTGACTAGATCCTTGATGTCTAGTTCTCTCCTAAATCTATGGTTGTGACTAGTTCTTTAATGACTAGTTATTTCCATGATTTATGGCTTAATCTATGACCTTGATTGGTTCTTCGATTTTTATTCTTTGCCTATATAATCAAGGCCCATTCTCATTGTATTTCATTGAGTTCCATAATAATATATGATATTTCTGCTCATTTGTTTGCAAATTTTTTATGTAAAGTTATTGCCAATTGATTTCATCTTATAGATTGTGGTGTTTGATTAGCATTTGTGTTATTGGCTTGGTATGATATGGTTATTGTTCCTTTTAAGTATAAAAAATGAATCTGAATTGAATGTATTGATTGAGATAGAATTTTTAAACTCATAGAAGTGTGGACAGTGATGTAGGTGTGTTATAAAGAGAAGGTAAAGTGTCTGATATATGTGCTTTGACTTTGGACAAAGAAGAAAAGATAGAAAAATTTACATGTGTAGAGAATAATATATGGTACAGTGAGTCAGCGAGATGACAGTGACTTGATTTTACATGTTTAAGGATGAATATGATGTTAAAGGATGAAGGTATGCAGTTTTGAAAACTTTACAGAGACTAGGACCATGCTAGTATAGAACATTGATCTGTTTTGAATAGTTTGATAGTTGTATTGGGTTATGTTGGAGACAAGTTTTCTCTCATAGATTGAGTTGGAATAAATATATGAACTCCTAACATCATAAGTCTAATTTAAGGTTCAATGATTCATTATTGAAGTCTTCTTCAAATGTGGTTGAGTATATGAGAGGGAAAAGGTTAGAAAGGATAAATTGAATGGGGACATGTGTCAAGACCTTTGGAGTGAAAAAAGAAAATTGACAGGACTGAACTCTTGAAGTGACATTATATGATAGAGGCTGAAATTGAAAAGTAGAGTTGAGTAACAATGTGTACGAATCTAGTTTCATTATCAATTGTATAAGAAACATTATTTTTTGCGTGAAAAAATATTATTGACAAGTCTAAGTGGTAGCTTAGCAGTTTGGGAGTTTAAGCTTCCGTGTGAGTTGAAGCTCACTAAAGATCGATAATAGCTGGTTGAATTATAGGGGGTTGAAGCCTCCAAAATAAGTAGCAACTTGGTCAAAATAAGGAGTTTCAGCTCCATATGGAGTTGAATCTCAATCGTGAAATTGATGTAATAGAAAAAGGAAAAGTTAGTCCTAAGCATAGTTTATGTTTTCAGTGGGTTTTTTCCCAGTTGGGTTTCACACGTAAAATTATGTGTCTCTATGTATTCTATAGGTAATTTTCTTGTGTGTGATTTATTATGTTCATGGGAATGGTTAATAAAATTTTAATAAGAAACTGATACACCCCCTCTCAGTGTCCTAGTTTAAGAATGGGATCTACTCTCTTTATAAAATAAACATGTGTATTTCTTCCATGTTTCCCATCTCCTTTTACTTTACTATTTGAAATTTCAAGGCTAAAATTTTGCTAATTGTTATCTTTACTTTGATTTATAGTTCAATTTCTATCATAGACATTGACTACAATCTATGTTGTAGGTTTCATTGTGGCACATACCGAAATAGACATAAAAGAGAACAAATATTAAGAAAATAAAAAGTGTGTGTGCACACCCAAATATATTTTTCCCTTACACATGAAATTTTCCATTACACACTTCAAGGGGGAAATGTAGACACTAAAATTTGGTAACTTATCCTTTTGCAATGTTAAGTTTGTGTATGTTCCCTTGATAAGAAAATTTCTCACATTTTAAATTTAATTAGTATATTTCCATTGTTATTTCATTACTTGCTCATCTTTCCACTCTACTTTTTTGTAAATTTAGGAAAAAATTAATTAATTAAACCAGTAAAGTATATTTATGAAATATGATACAACTTTTTTTCACATCACACTTATCTCCTAAACTGTATCATTTTATCAAGATATGTAATTTAGTGTTTGCTAAATTTTATGGTCCCAACCTTTTATATTATTTGAATCTGTTTTCAATTTGAATATATTTATCATGTTCCTAGGTTCAACCTTTTTAGAATATTTCACCTATGGAAGGATATATACAAAATTTAATATCACTTTATAACTCACCTAACACTCTCACAAGAAACTATTGAAAATATCATTATGAAATCACTCAAGGCTCTCTAAAATATTTCTCAATCTGTTGCACATGAATTAAAAAATACTTACTTTAAGTATAAAAAACTCAACTAGTTTAAAGAGTCTAGTTTCCTCAATTTACAAGTATGTAAAGATCATAGATCCATGTATTATCTAACACGAAGTCACACCAAGAATTTCCCAAGGGTTTCAAGGAAAAAATGGCTAGGTCACGGAGCTAAAGTAAAACACATCACACTACTACCACATTGAATATATTCTATATTATACAAATATTTTATTATTCTTTGTGTCAATATATATGAGGGAACATATAGGGGGTTGGATTAGTAACCCTCACACTTGTAAAAACACTAGGATAACTATATGATGCTTTATCTTGTATAAGGATATGTAATGAAATACTTGGATTAGTTCACATGGTTCAACCACCAAGGTTGGTCTAGCCTCACCACACACATGAAATTTCCTTTTTGTTTGATAATTCTTTGATGAAGGGTATTGCAAGTTTCTAGGTTTTCAAATTTATTTTAGATGATTCCAAGTCATCCCAAGGTTGTGAAAATTACATAAAATTATAGAAAAGGGAATTTATTAGAAAGTGAAGTACACATGAAGTTTCCAATTCCTACTATTAAAGGGTACAAAACCATACACTTCATGTTAGGATCTGTACAAATCTAGAATTCAGTAAAGCAATTTTAATAATTAAATTGTGCTAACTATCCTCTTTCCCATAAATTAATGAAACTTCATCAATACACCACCATTGTCCCTATATCATCATTAATTAATTATATTTTTCTAATTAAGTTTCCCTCCTATCATTTAGGATGTCGATTAACGACCTTTCGTTAATTAATGTTTGCTTCTACCTAGGTTAAAAAATTATTCTTAATTAATTACTACCGATAATATAAATCAATAAATCACCTTTTATTGAACCAATTTCCTTTGTTAAATCTCCTGAATAAAACTAAATTTTCTCTAACAAGATTCTATAAGTATACCCCTTCTATTAATTAATAGAATTCAATTAATTAAACCCCCTTCTAACTCCCACAAAGTACACATGCTTTATTAAATATATATGGCCTTTTTATTTCCTCTTTAGGGTTTATCCCACATTCAATTTGATAGACTTTCCTGGACTATAAATCTATATAAGGAACCATCCTCCTTACCTTTATTCTTACACCTTATTTTCCCTAGAGTAAAGTATATGCATTTTGATCTTGAGCCATTCTCCATTGAAGGAAATAGCTTCTCCATCATGCATCCATTCTCTCAAATTGAAGAGCATGGGAAGATGCAAAAATTCCCTTGTAGCCATTTCTTGGTGAGATCCCATATTCAAATATTGAGGAAACAACTTCATTTTGATTGATAAATTGATCTAAATAGGTTCATTTGTTAGCTAGCAATCTAGAGAGTAAGAAATATCTTAGCATTTAATTTGAGATTGTTCATGTATTGAATATTTTGTTTCTCATAAGATCTTATCTTGATGGTTCCATAGTAGGTTTGACTATTTCTTTGAAGCTTCTAAGTGTTAACTTCTTTAGATTAACATGACAAATTTACATATGAGCACACTTGGCACACCCAGTGGGACTCGAACCTGGGTCATCTTCTCATTCTCAATCTTGGCCAAAAGAAGGTCAAGGATGAGAAAATCATTCCATATAAGAAGTTAGTGGAGACTCTCAAAGAATATTTTGTGCGCATCACTTTTGAGTAGTTCTCAAGAGCACAAAATAGGTCCACAAATGTTATGGATAAAGTGGGTTCCTTGCTATAAATTCCACTATAAAATAATGGCATGCCATTCTTTGTTGAAAACTTACAATAACTTGTATATGACATGCCGGAATCATGCCTGGCCTATGAAGTTGTTGGTAATTTATCCCCTTCATATGATCCTATCTTTAACAACTACCTACAATACAGTACATTTCCCATTACTATGACCCACTCTAAAAAGAGGAACCTTATCCAAAAGAGAGCTCATTACACCCTCTTCAGAGGAACCCTTTATTATTATGGCTATGATGGGAATCTATTACATTTTCTAGATGTGGCGGAGTTTGTCCATGCAATCAAATAAGTACACGAAGGTATTTTTGGAGCCCATACCAACTGAATGGTCTTGGTGAAGAAATTATTGAGAATAGGCTACTATTGGCCTACCATGGAAAATGGTTGCTGCAAGTATGTCAAGAAGTGTACATTGTGCCAAAAATATAGGAACCTCATTCATGTGTTGGTGCAGTCTTTACAACCAATCACAACACCATGGTTTTTCTCTAAGTGGGGACTAGATATCATAGGGAAGATCACCCCTACCTCCTTAGATGGCCATATCCACATTATTACTGCCATAGAATAATTCACCAAATGGGTGGAAGTTGTTCCTCTCATGTATGTTACTAGGGCACAGATCTCAAAATTCATCATGAATCATCTCATCTACCGTTATGACATCCCTTCCACAATTATAGCTAATAATGGTAAGTTCTTCAAGAAAAATATTCTTAAAGCTCTACAAAAACTCTTTCAAATACGCCTAAATTTTTCTAGTTCCTATTACCCTAAAGGTAATGGACAAACAGAGGAAAAAAAAAAAACCTTGTTTGAATCATGGAAAATATGGTAAGTAAGCTTGGTCATAATTGGCATTACAGATCCATCCCTCCCTCTAGGCTTATATAAATTCCATTCGCACTCCTACTGGTGTGACATCCTACTCCTTATTTTTTAGCACTGATTCCATCGTACCCTTGGAAATTGATCTTCCTTGCTTAAGAATATATCTCAGAGACTATCTGGACAAAGATGAAGACTATCGGGTGGCTAGATTGGAAGATATTGAACTACTGGATGAAAGATGCCTCTAAAAATTCAATCACTTAAAAGTGTATCATAATTGAGTGTCCCTGGGCTACAAAAATTGGATCATACTTGTCATTTTGAGGTTGGGGATCTCATCCTTAAGGAAAACTAATTCAACACTATGAAAGAACGAGAAAAGAAGTGCAAGTTTGAACCTAATTGGTTGGGACCTTATGTGATACTAGAAAAATATGTATCAGAAGCATACAAACTTTCCTATCTTAATGGATATCAGCTACATGAACCTATGAATTTCATACACCTCAAGAATTTCTATGCTTAAACATGGCACAAAAATAAAAAATAACCAAAAAATTATAAACATATGAAATATTTAAAAAATTAGAAAAAAACGTAAAGAGAAAACAAGTCTTCCAAGTGTGAAAATCATGCAATTATGGCACTTTGGACAAGTACCTTGGTGAAAACCAATTTTCATTGCCTTAGGATTATTTTTTGTTCAGAAGAATCTCACATATATGGGGTACATTTGTTTTGTCTAGAGCTAGTTTTTCACCTACATATGAGATTCCTTTTAATCCTATCCTTTCGAGGCCTTCATCTAGTTGATCCACCTCTTGTAAATACGTGAAGAGATTGCCTTTGTACATTCCTATCTAATGCTGGGGGCATCTTCATATCTTCACTTTCTTGTACATAACACATGGCATCTGCCCTTGTATATTCCATCATAATGCTGGGGGCATCCACGTTTCTCTATTTTTCTGTACATAAATTTGGAATTTTTATAGAAAATTCCAAAAACATTCAAATATGTTATGAAAATCACAAAAACATTCAAATATGGTTTGATAATACCAAAACATTAGAAAACCATTTCATATAAAATATAAAAACATTAAAAAATTGTTTCCAAAAACTCCCAAAAATAACATAAAACGTTTTGAAAACTATCCCACAAAAAAATAATAGTATTTTTCTTACTTGTTTATTTGTTTGTTTCTTGCTTTGCTTATTTGTTTGTAAATTTTTGTATATATTTACTTACTTACTTGTACATTTTCTATAGTGTGTTTCTTAACATACTTATTATGATTGATCTATTCTTTTCTTTATTAGATTCATTCTTTTTTATATTCGTTGTGTTTTGCATGCTTGTATATATTTTTACATAGTTTCGTTGTCAAATTGTTTAGTGTGTTAATTTGGTAGATTTGTTAACTTTTTCTTGAGCTTGTTTTTTACTTGTACATTTTTTGTTATCATCATCATCTATCTCATAAAATATAACATCACATACATCATATACATCTCAATAAATAACTAAGCTACATCATCATGAAAATAAAAATCCAATATGTATGATAAGCTACTATCATTCTACCATATCACCAATGGGGAAATAAGGACCGCCTCATGTCCCCCCCAAACCAATATCAAAAATTAAACACATGAAAATCATAAGTATCTCATAAAAAACAATGTGATATCATTTAATGTTATCTCATAAATCAAACACATGATACAATCATCCATCATAATAAAGTCCATCATCATATACATGTAAATATGTCAAAAATGTCAATGTCCATATACAAATTATTTCAGTACATAATCATCATATATAATGTATGCCATCATGGGCGTTGATAAAAAAATGTGCCTTCATATCGAGGCATAACCAAAAACAATACATATACATCATGTCAAAAGTGTGCCTTGAAATTGAAGCGTAAATAAAAAAGATACATTTATACATATGCCATTAATAATGGAGTCATCACTGTCTCTCACCTACCACTAGACTACCTGGTCTGGGTGGTGGTCCTTGCTATAATAAGGGACCCTGTACCGATCTAGCTAATCGTGATAGTCTCTGTGACCTAGATTGCGAGCGGATACCAACTAACTAAATATAATTTGGAGCCCTTTGATCCATGGACATGGATGAATGACATATCATCCTATAATATGTGGCCTCCTCTGTAATCAAGGCACACTAAAGAACCATCTCTAGGACTCTTGCCATCATCCATGTTTGTCGAATAATATCATGCTCAACTCTAACATTGTCTAGCTTTTCTCATAGCTGGTCCCTCTCTGCATGTAGATGATCCCTTTCAAATGTCAGATGTTGCACCTACTGCATCAACATAGTTGAGTCACCTGAACTCATAATGATCTATCTAGGTGATGGTTATTTATAGGGCTCTCTCCATCCCCCACCTAATGGGATATGTGGTGACATCCCTCATCCATCTCCACCTCCATCTCCTTTAACTCCTTCATCTGCATCTCTATCTCCACCTCCTCCATCCCACCCATCCTTAAGAGGACTGTGTGGTGGAATAACTGTGTGTGGAGGTGATAATGACACATATGGTATCTGAATATGAATATGTGGAATTTATACATGAGGAGCCATTGGTTGTACATTTCCTCGTGGGCCAACCTGTTGTAAGGGTACTTTTACAGAAACATGTTGAACTAGGATATGTTATTTTGCAGGCATCTAAACCTATGCACCCTAGCCCTGGCCCTATCCTTGCCCTTATTATTGACCACCATACTACACTAACTACTGAGCTCTAGCTCTACCCTGTAACCCCTTTGCAATTTCCATAACCCTTGTATCAATGGCGGCCTGCAAAATCGTCAGCCTCCCTAGGAGAATGGTGATGTACCATCCATGATAATCCGTTGTCTCCCTTGGATCCAAAATATGTCATAAGGGTACCCATGGCTAGGGAACCATCTGAATAAAACTATCTCTAGCCCATTATGTCTTGATAAGAGGGATAATGTCAAAATTTTCTCTAGAGTGACAGCCATACCACATTTCGTCACCAGGGATACCTTCAACCCAACTAAAATGTTGTTGGATGCAATCTACCATATACCACTATGTGATATAATCATGAACTCTGATATAGAAGTCCTCAAATGATCCTACACTCAACTCTGTAGAATCCTTAGGCCACTGATAAGCTCTATAAGGACATCCGGTCACCACACGCAACTATAGCTCATCAAATGTGCGTAAATAGAAATTTGTATCTCCAATATGGACTCAGATGTCATCACCCACCAATGCCCATCCCATCATTGAGGGGTAATCTGGATCCCTAACTCAAAGAAATCCTACAGGATGACCAATGGTAATATGATCCCATTCACATATCTATAAAAGGGCAGCTGGACCCATGGTCTTCTAACCATGGTAAGTAATAAAATGCAAACCACTACATACAGGTGAAGCTAATGATTCCATAATTCCCCAATAGCATCTCATTTTAACACCTATCAATCCATGGATAACTCCAATCAAGCCCAATGAAAAGGAGGTAACTATCTTGTTAGGAAGCATGGATTTTACATGTGCAAGGGTTCACTCACTAGTCATGACACCTCAATGCCACCTGGAGTTTATTTGAAGATATTATAATAGAGACTCCAATAACTAAACCAGGTCCATACCATTCCATTTTGTATCATGTTTGAAGGCTAAAAATATTCACCATCACTATCTTACTAGGGTTTAATGAATGGTTTTATACTTGTTTACCTTCTTAACGATTGTTTATAAATCTTATCCCCTAGATCGAAACTCTAAGAAACTAATGCCAGGAATGTCCTTTATCTATGATGGTCATCTCCCCAGTAATACCATGAAGATATTAATCTCCCATTCAGATATTTAAAATCTCCAAGCTGAGGCTATTAAAAAGTCCCTGATCTCAGGTAATATTTCACACTCTTTAAGAGCATGTGATGAAAGTCTAGTACCAGCTTTATTGTTTCTTCTCTAGGTCAAATAAGGGCTCATGTCAACGTTTTCCACAGCTCTACCTAGAACCTAATGCAACCTTCACCAATTCTCATATTGTGTGTACACTTAGCTGATAACTGGGTAGGTCAATCTACAACCTCATTAGAAAAACACTAGGGATTAAGATAATGTCTAGTGGAGACCTAGACACAGTGATCTTCAAAACTTGTATACATACTATGAGACACTCCTAAGAGTATCTTATAATAAATATCCGAATTTCTTCTAAGGTGGCCTAAAAACTACATTTCACACCAGCACGTGTTTTTAAACACATGTGCACCCCTTTTAGCGTATGTGCATCTTAATGCATACACTGTCCTTTCTACACCAGCATGCATATATTCACATATGCGTGCCCGCAAACCTATCCCATACTACCCTAGCATATGTGTACACATTTTTGTGCATACGTGCCCCCCATTCCACATGGGGCGCCTACATGCATGCGCTCCCCCGATAATGCATGTGATCCCCAAGGGTCGCACATACATTTTCACGTCATTTTCTCCCTAGTAATAAATGCATGAAATGAAATTGAAATGTAATTTTTTCCCTTCACATACAAGGGTTCCATCACCAAGAGGCAACATATACTCTTGAACGATGTTTTCACTTCTCATCTAGACCTGAATTCGATCCATCTCTCTCGCACATCAGAGAAAAATCAATCAAAAAACTGATAGAGCTTGGTATCAAATAATGAGCCAAGATGATTTACACCCCATGGATTGGTGTATATACCTTTTTGTGCCCCCCCGCAATTATTTTCACTCATCATTATGATCATGGGAGGTGATGTGACCACCGTGATCTTTCCATTTTCTTCTACCACCCGTCACAATAATTTAGTTTTATTAAATAATCATATTTTCACCCATTTTCTCTACGTTGGGGCATTTTTTGCTACTTGGAAACCCTTTCTTCTCCGTGGGGCATATTTTTTGTTTCCAAGTGATCTTCTATGTTATAATTCTTCTATAAAATCAAAAAACCTAAAAAATTGCAAAAAAACGTGAAAAAATGGTAAATATTCAAAAACCATAAAAATTCAAAATTTGTTTAAAATTCCAAAAAAATCATAAAAATAAAAATATTTCAAAAATGAATAACAAGCATGCACACAACTGAATCCATTGTTAATTGCATTGTACTCAAACATCGAAAATTTTCCTATAAAATATAGTTTTTTAAATCTCACTTGTTCTTGTGCACGACTCGCAGATCGTTTGGATCTACCCTCCATCAACAAAAGTTGGTTTGCTCACTATCTCTATCTTCCTTTGTACGAATGCGTTGTTTAGGGTAGTTTCCTAGGGAATGATTTCTTTTTCCTTGGACTTTTATGTCCTTCACTTATTCACCTTGTAGGAGTCCTTGCTTGGGGTGTCATTCTTAACCCTTGTCGTTAATTCGCATAGGTCAGAATCGAAGCTTGATAACAAAAACATTTATGCAACTGTCTTTAACCTTGTGTGTTTGAGTATGTGTGTTTATAAGTGTTTCTTTATTAGGTTAGCTTGTTTACTTTCTCATATTGCATTGAATTTTGTATGTTGCATTGAGTTAGTGTTATGGCAATGAACAAATGCTTGTATTACGGATTTTCATGTCGTTATAAACTTTTTTTGTATGTGTATATTTTAATAAGAACTAATGATGTTGATCACTTGTAATATGATGACACAAAGTTTCTTTTACATTAGTTGGATGAAAACTATTTCCATCCCCTTCATCTTCATTTTTTTCCATATCATTATCTTCTATCAGCACTATTATTCTAACTCATTTGGGGAAATAAGCACCACATGTTATCCCCCCCTCCCCCTTTCTTCTTCTATCCAATTCCTTCATCTTTTCAATCATCGATTGACCTCTTTAATCACCCCATCAATACTGAAGGGGGCATACTTAAATAATTTCTACAAGATCTATTAAGAAAATCATTTCTTGCACTTCATAATGATACCCACATGAAATTTTCAAAAAAAGAGTTCATACTGGTATTATGCAGGGATCAATGCCCGCATCTCTACTCTATATTCATATTTGGTATATCTCCATCCATCTTCCATTGCAATGGGATTTTCCCCCGCTTTGGTCTTTTCTCTTTAAGCGTCCATTGACCTCTTCTATCACCCCATAGACACTCGAGAGGGCATCCTTCATTCTACTACTTTTTATTCTAGCCCTTCAAAAAATTTATTTTTCTATACTTTTCTACTATCTTTGAAGTGGGGTCACTTACACCACTCCAAAGAGGGGAAGAAAATATAGACACCTGGAATTTAGTTAAGTAATTTTAATACTTAAATTACACTAACTATCCTCTTTCCCATAAATTGATGACACTTCATCAATAAATCACCATTGTCCCTCTATCATCATTAATTAATTATGTTTCATTAATTAATCATCCCTCATATCATTTAGGATTCCGATTAATGAACTTTTGTTAATTAACGTTCACTTCTACCAAGGTTAATTAATTATTCTTAATTAATTACTTCTGTTAATCTAAATCAATAAATCACCAGTTATTGAACTGATTTCCTCTCTTAAATCTCTCGAATCATATTAAATTTCCTCTAAAAATCTTGTATAATTATATCCCTTCTATTAATTAATCACCTTTGATTAATTAAACCCCCTTTTAACTCCCACAAAGTGCACATACTTCATTAAACATACATGGTCGATGTATTTCCTCTCTGGGTTTTGTCCCACATTCATCAATTTGTTATCCTTTCATGAACTGGAAATCTATATAAGGAACCCTCATCCTTACCTTTCTTCTTACACCTTATTTTCCCTAGAGTAAACTATAGGCATTTTGATCTTAAGCCATTCTCCACTCAAGGAAATAACTTCTCCATCTTACATCCATTCTCTCAAATTGAAGAGTATGGAAAGATCCAAAAATGGCCTTGTAGCCATTTTTTTGGTCAGATTCAATCTTCAAATATTGATGAAACCACTTCATTTTTATTTCTAAAGTGATCTAAATAGGTTCATTTGTTAGCTAGCAATATAGAGAGTAATAAATAGTTTAGCATTTAATATGAGATTGTTCATGCATTTAATAATTTATTTCTCATAAGCTCTTATCTTGATGGTTCTATAATAGGTTTGATTGTTGCTTTGAAGCTACTAGGTGTTAGCTTCTCTAGATTAGCATGAAAAATTTACATATGAGCACAAGATCATATAAATCTATGTTTATACTATACATATTTCCTATGGTCCTACACCGATTTAGTTTCTAGTTCCAAATTTGATATCAAAACATATCCATTTTCTGAATTGCATTTTCCACTTATTTGTAGATGTGGATCTTCTTTGTTTTGAATTTTACAACTAAGTCTTCATCTCCTCTTGTTTATTTGAGATATCATTTATCATTGACTAATTGTTACAATTATTAGTGCATAATCATTATTATTATGTATGGTTAATGGTAAATTCATTAGGTGAGAATAACCTCTTGTTAAAAAACCTTACATCCTATTTATTAATTTGAACTTTATATAACATAAATTGATGAGGGTGTGAATAATTTTAAGTAGAGAAAAAGGTAAATATTTTTTTCATATAAATTATATTTACATAATTTACTCATGTGTAATACTAACATCAATTGAAAAATTATAACCGATATAATTCATCATTAATCAATAAAGAATATTATTTATGATATAACAAATACATGAATATATTACATTTATGGGAACAAGATTTTATCATGACTCAATCATAACTAATTTCAACTAAAGTCTCAGTTTACATCTCAAAAGTGTAGCTATAAGTAGGGAGAGCATTATTGGAGAATTTTACCTCCAATCTCATACCTTGAAGGATCCCCTTTCACCTCTATTTATGGGTGGTGGCCTTTCCCTTCAACAAAGGAGGAAAATAAAGACATTTAACTATCAATAAATAATAATAAAATGAGAACCACGTGTATATCTCTACCCACATCCACATGCAAGTAAATTACAATATTCCAATACTCAATATTATCTAATGATTTACAACTACATATAGATAAAGGGATAAGTGAATAAATAATGTATACATTACTTTGGCTAAAGTTTTTGAGACTGATTTAAAGATTCCATATTGTGGTTTGTAATAACTCATAGGATTTGTCATCTTTCACATACAAAATGATCTCATACACAAATTCCAATTAAAAAAATGATGACCATGGATAGGAGTGAGAATATGTGAAAGGTGGAGTTCCTTTCATGAACCTTTCCTCATATTTTTGGTCATTTAATAGTCATAAAACAACATAACATATAATCCATTTTCATAATTAATAACTTCCTTTAAAAAAGTGACAACTAAAGTATGACACCAAATATCCATAGTTTCCTATCTAAAACTATATTTAATCGTATATTTGTGATTTTTTATAATTCCCTAAAAGTTTAATGAATAATAAATTCATTTTGAAATTTAACAACCTTAATAGTTCTTATGTAGTCACTTTATGAAACTTTTTTAGTTGTCTATGTTTTAAGAGTTTAACAAGGTGGCATCCACACTTCCTATTAAATTTTATAACCATTTTCTAAATGACATTATGTGCATATAGAGGCATGTATGATTTCCAAGCACTCATATATATATTTACACATTCACCTTGTCATTTAAAACAAACATAATAAACATATAAATTCATATACAATTTTTTAAAAAATATAATTGTAATGAAAAAAGAATCTATAATTATTAACTCAAATAGAGTTATCACATTTTTTCTTGTATGTGGCATCTTGACTAGTTATAACTTAAGCTAAGTAATCTTTCCTCATGAGGGGTGTTACAATGTTAAACTCAGTCATTGTTATGACTTCCTAATATCCATAACACTTAATCCATAAGTCAAACATATTTTATACCATAAAGGTTATAAAAATTGTAAAAAACTATACCAAACCCTTAATAGCTTCATATATTAGTTTTTCCAAGGAAACGTTTTGAACAATCCTTAACACTATTCACACTAGTCTTAAAAAGAATTGGTTTTAAAAAGATCACTCAAACCAAAGCTACAACAGTTTCAGAAGTTTACAAACATTTCTAATAATCATTATATACTAACAGTCCTAACAAGTAATTATATTTACATACATAATACCCCATATAAAGGAGAATATTAATTTATTACCAAATAATAAGTATTCATAATAGTCAATAATTGTTTTTTTTCTTATGTCCTTAGCTTTTTGAATCCCAAAAATGTGAAAAGGAAAGACTAAAAAAAATAACAAATGACTTCAATGAATTCCCAAAGGGAATTTTAATAACTAATCACATAACAAACACCAAGCTTAACCCTTTTTGGGGCATATATATTCTTTACACACATTTAATAACAATGAGTTTAAACCCATGACTGGTTAAATGATTCGTCTCCTAAAGTAATACCAATAGGTTCTAAATGGAATTTCAGAATAAAACATAAGCTTTTTCTCCCATATTAAAAAATGGTTAAAGTTAAACATATCAAATATACTCACAAGCCTTTTAATCAAGTGGTCCATTAAATAGAAAACTTAACAATATTATATATATCTAGTAGACTAGAAAGGATAATTAAATAAAATATCATAACTCTTAGTGCAAAGACAATCCCCCAAATGGGGTTTAAAATAATATGTATTCTATATCCATGAACTCATCAGGGTTTTAGTCAAACACACTACAAGTATACAAGTAGTCTATAATGACCATTCAACACATTATTGTAGTTATTGCCACTATATAGGAATAGGCCCAACATGGTGCTTAAATTACAAAGACATTTTATTTAGCAAAAATCCCTTAATGATATTTTATAATGAGATTTTAGTTCCTAAAATGTATTCATTACCAGTAGACCCAAAATTTTAAATAAAATAAACACTCAAAAGCATGTAGAAAAGAAGACCCATAATGGGTTTTTATTAAATAAAATAGTGTGTTTATTTATAATCATCATGGAGGTATAAAATAAACATGCCTATAAGTCTTTTCCTAAAGGTCTATGTGTTCTCCAAAACTTACCAACTTGAACTTTCTCTCTTTTTCCCAAAATATTGTCATGTTCCCCTTTTAAATTTTCATGGTACTTTCCACTTTCTCCTAGCTATATTATATGTTAGGGGCTCTAAAACTAACCTTCAAAAAACATGTTCTATAGTCTCTACCATAAAAAGGAAATGGATAATCAATGTTTGAACTGATATGAAATTGAGTGCTTAAATAATCTAAATAAACAATAATTACATTATAGAATTGTAAAAAAAAAGAATGAAACAAGAGACAATTTTGTAGAATGAAGATGATATTGCAAAGGATAAAAATATAATAAACACACTATATTATTGATTGAATAAATATGGATCCAATTACATGGGGAGATAGATTACAATACATAGGAGAATGATTTTCTTAATAAAAGGATTTGACTCTAATCTTCAATCCCACAATATACTCTTTTATCTCTCCTAGAATCACTCCCAAACCCATAAATTTCTCACGCTACTCTCAAATAGCTACGTGAGTTATTTTATTCAAAAAACTCACAAATAATACAATTTATCCTATATTATTAATAATGAGTTGTTTTATAGCTCATATTAATAATATTACAATATTTTATTTTTCTAACACAAATATGATATTAATATCAAAATATTAATATCTTACTAACTTACTAATATAATATATGAATATTACATTTAAGTATTACAAACAATAATGTGAGCACTAATCCAATGATTATTCCTAACATTCCCCCCTTAGTGAAAACATAGATGAGTTCTATCTAGTACTTGCTCATGTTTTAGAAAATGATGGTTTTCAAAGAATACCATCAACTCTAACAGGTTTTCTAGTGGAACCATTAACCACTCTTTATGTTATTTTTGAAGAGATTCATAAAATATCAAATTAGTTTTCTAGTGGACCACCAACCACTCCATAACAATTTATGTTTCCCCACTCACATTTTTTACATTCAGGTGAAAATAAAAGAACTATCGCTCATGCAAGAGCTCACTTATTACAATAATTGAACAAGAATTGTCATCTGTTCTTAAATAGAAAACAAACAAAAAAAATTGAAAAAACATGGCCACCACAACATTATTGTGTCCTCATCAATAGTGCATGACGAGAGGTCAATAAAATGCATCCATGTGATGTTGCTTTAGTTACTCAAAAAGTTTAAAGTTATAGCCTAGTTTGAAAATACCCCCTCAATGTAGAATATAAAGCTTGAAAATTTTACTAAAAATATAGAAAACAATTTGTTGTCAAGTTTACCATGGTGGTCGACGGTGATCAGGTTGAATCATTGGTGACTGGAAGTAGAATCATTAAAGATTAACAGAGTCAATAGTGACTGGATTAAATCATCAAAGACCAAAAACAAGATTGTAGGTAATTCACAATCTGTCAATCTATAGGAAAAGTCATTGGTTATGTTATTTAAATTTTCATGGCTAAGAGAAACCCATTTGAAGCCAAATCTTCACCCAAAGAGAGGGGACTTACACAAATTATAAAGAGGAAACAAATGGC
Source organism: Taxus chinensis (assembly GCA_019776745.2). Taxonomy (NCBI): domain Eukaryota; kingdom Viridiplantae; phylum Streptophyta; class Pinopsida; order Cupressales; family Taxaceae; genus Taxus; species Taxus chinensis. The sequence goes on from CM034148.1 coordinate 380,212,837, forward strand.
TTGTGGACAGCGACAAGTGTCAATCCGATGTAATTTCAGAAGTAAAAGGGGAGACTAAATATCAAATTCCCTCATAGCTGATACATAGGACCAGCAAAGGATTAGGATAGTGATCCCACGGATAGTGTCAGGTGTCCAGCCATCACACCCCCAGAGCCATAAAGAAAAATAGAATCAAGAGGATGTACGAGCCTTCCACGTGGATCTTGTAACAAATGGACTCCATTTTCAAAGCAAGCCATAAAGATGACAAGCCACCTGCCATGTATAAGTGATTTAGGGTCTTATCTTTAATATTTAATGCTCAAGAATTTTTCAAAATATCAGAGGTGAAGGGTCATTTCATTACAAAAAAATGCACCATTGAATCAAGGGGCTCCGAACCATTACATAAAGGGTCAAAATATCTGGCTATGCAATAAATAGCCAGAGGAGTTTCTTCTCAAAAGGCGAGTCCATCTCAAGGGATTCGGTTGTAAGAGAATTAAGATGCATTAAATAGGCATGGCTCTTACTTTTCTGAAGGGAGAAAATAGTGAGAAAGATTTGAGGAAATTTGTTTCTTTCACTTCATATCATTTATCATGATTAAGGGGGAATTGAAAAGGAGTTTCAAAGTTCTTTCTTGCCTCCTCCTCACCCTATAAATTATAATGAAGTTTTCAAAGAAAAAAAAGAAGTCAGATAGATGAAAAAGGAGATAGAGATAGTTTTAGCTAGACATTAGGAGAGTTAATCTTTTCCTCCCTGTCGCAAGTTTCTCTTCTGTAAAAGGCAGGGATCTTGGAACTCTAGCCTTCCACCTGAGGTTGTAATAGTAGTATTGCCTCTTTCTAATGTAATATTATGCACAACCATTGGAGTAATATATATGTTTCGTGGTGTTTCTAGTTCATCATTTGCATATCTTTATTGCCTCTGATCACCTTTATTTTCATTTGGAAACTGTGAATATTTGGGTGTTGTTATAATATTTGGTTTTGTGCTTAATTATTTGAGATGATTATGTATTCGATTGGCTTCTTGGTGTATTATTTTTGGTGCATCGCCTTAGTTTGTTTTATGTTCTATGTTCCAAATTTTTCTGACCCCTATCTCACCCCATAGAGAAGAGCCGACTTCTTTAAAACCTGGAGGACTCTTTAGGATGCACGTCCCACCAACCTAAGGATTCCCATGACTCTGATGGCTCTATCTGCCAAGGATGTCTGTCAACAGTTTTCCTGGTGACCATGGTGGGACCACTCAGAGTGATACTTTATTATGGCATCAACTTGGTCGATTCTCAAACAAATTCAGAATTCCATAAAGATGGTTATAGAGTACATCCAACAACTCCCTAAGGTGTGACCAAATCATTACAAAGGCTCATGAAGCTCCCTCTCATCCATTTTCATTCATCTTCCTATTGATGTCAAATCACAGCACCCCTGAATGTCTGCAACACGATGGGTTGAGACTCTCAGTACGATTGCATAACATGGAGCTTTTCCCAAGTGTGGGACATTGCGAAAACGGAAAAGCTCTCCAGATGAAGGCCGGTTCCTATTCCTCTGTTCAGATGCACACGTAGAAAATGAAGAGGGTTTACAAAAAACCTAATCTAACTTGCCAAGGAGACAGGGTAAGAAAATGCATAAAATAAAACCTAAACTACAAAGGTGATGCACCGAGGAATGAAGAACACCTGTCTTGCCAAATAAACACAGACCATTAAAATGCAATGCAAGATCATGCACAGATAGCCAGATTCATAGTGAAAGATCAGGGGGATGCAAATGAATACAGAGAGGGTTGAGAATCATCCACAGACATGCATTAATTTTCTCCAAAGATTGATACAACACACTGAAAAATGCCAAGAGGCAAGGTTGCATTACAGTTTCAAATGGGAGGTTTTAACTCCACAAGTTCATCTGCCAAAGAGAAGAAGGGAGGGGCAAAACAAGAATGTCCAACCTTTAGAAAGAAGCCCCTCCTTACAATTTATAGGAAGAATGAGAGAGAAAAGAGAGAGGAATTTGAAATCTGCCCCAACCACCTCCAGAATGCACTTATCTCATGATGATGGTAGGTGAGAACCCCAACAAACCCAAAAGTGGCGAACTGTATTTTGCATTTTTAAGAATTTTTTTCTCACCCAATTAAATATATCCAGTCGTATTTGGATAGAGGACCTCGTAAGATTTCCAAAAAGTCCAACCTTGCATGAATCCGAGCTCCCAGTCAAAAGTTATGGCCATCTGAATATCTGCGCCAGGGGCTGCTTCCTGTCAGTGCTCAAAATGTTGCACCTCCTGAAGGTGCGCCATGGCACATCCATGTGTGTGTTGACATCCTCTTCCATGTGTCAAGGGTGCATCCTTTGCCCTATTGACACTCTGTGTCATGTGCCACTTCTGTGCGCCAAGGGCGCATACATTTCTCTATCGACACTCCGTGTCGTGCGCCACTTTTTTGCGCCAAGGGCGCATACATTTCTCTGTCGACACTCTGTGTCATGTGCCACTTATGTGTGCCAAGGGCACATACATTTCTCTATCGACACTCCGTGTCATGTGCCAAGGGCACATCCATTTCTCTATCGACACTCCGTGTCGTGCGCCACTTTTGTGCGCCAAGGGCGCATACATTTCTCTGTCGACACTCCGTGTTGTGCGCCACTTCTGTGCACCAAGGGTGCATCCATGTCAGGGATTTGAGCTTCTTTGATTTCTAGAATCTTCTGCTTGTCTATATCTACCTGGGGGAAGATATATACAACAATTTGGTGACTCAATGGGATTACCTGCCTGCTAGGTAGAAGATTAGTGGCCTTTTAGCAATCCATTGGGCATGGAGTCATAAGCAATAACCTGAAACCAACCTAATATCTGATCCCGATCCTGATATCGTAACCCCTTCTTCGAGAGCACGCTGAACTGTAGAAAACCAACCTAGGAGCAACAAAACCTATGCCAAAGCACTTAGGGAAACTGAAACCTAACTACAACAAGACAAATGTGCATATGCACTTAGAGGAATTGAAATCTAGGCTAATATTTACAAGGGTAAACCTTTTCCTTTTAGTAGCAATGTTTAAGATAGATTCCGTTAACCAGAATCGGGAGTTCTCCTCCATCCAAAGTAGACAATTGGAAGGCATTACTACTTTTACATCCCATGACCATGTAGGGGCCACTCCAAATGGCATCAAACTTGGAATGCCTTCCTCGTCTTGCCCGATCTGCATCCCATTTCAGAACTAGGTCCCCTTCCTAGAAGGTCCTTGCTCTTGCTTTCTTATCAAACCATCTTTTTACTAAGGCTTGATCTCTCTCAATTGTTTGAACTGCATGTTCTCTAATTTCTTCCAATTCCATAAACTCTACATACCTAACCTCCATTGGTTCGAACTCAGCCAACTCCAACTGTTTCATGAACTCCAATGTAGGCAGTTCTAATGATATAGGCAATACTGCCTCTTTTCCATAGACCAACTTGTAAGGGGAATTACTTGTAGACATCTTTGGTGTTATTTTTTCAGCCCATAATGCTAATTTTAGCTTGGTATGCCATGTTCTTTGATTTTCATCTAGAGTCCTCTTGATGATTCTTAGCAAATTTTTGTTCGTGGACTCTGCCTGTCCATTACCCTGCGGGTGATAATTTGAAGAGGAGCTCAAATAGATTCCATTCTTGACAGCCCATTCTGTAATCTTGGAACCTATAAATGCCAATGCGTTGTCTGATATGATAGTGGCCAGCACACCGAACCTGATCACTATTCCTTCATAAAAGTCTAGTATGTTAGACTCATTTGCTTCCTTGAGCGTTGCTGCTTCGGTCCACTTGGTGAAATAGTCCGTTGCCGTGAGAATCCATTTGTGGCCTTGGCTTGAGTTTGGATTGATGACCCCAATGAAGTCCAATCCCCATTGCATAAATGGTTGGTCAACCATAATTGGGTGCAATGGAAGTGCTGCTAGTCTTTCTTTGCCTGTGAAGAGTGCACATTTCTTACACTTTCTTATCCATGTATAGCAGTCACTGAAGACCGTTGGCCAATAATACCCTGCCTTCATTATCTTGAGAGTTGTTACTCATGGGGTGAAATGTCCTCCAGAATCTCTATCATGAAAATCTCGTAACACCCTTTTAATTTGATTTGTCCCAATGCACCTCAATAGAACTCCATTGATGTCTTTCTTAAACGAAACACCATCAACAAGCACATATGGAATGGCTTGTAATCTGAAGTATCTCCTCTTTTCTTTGCTCATTTCTGGGGGGCAGAGGCCCGTCTGTAGGAAGTGTATCACATTCTGAGTCCAACACGGAGTGGGCACATCATCATTTTCTTGTTCTTGATCATCCTGTAGTACCAAGACAACCTCTTTTTCATTACCTGCTTCAACTTGTTGACTCAAGGCTAGCTGCTCACATAGTCCCTTCCCACGTACTAGTTTGGTGACCTTGATCTCGATGTCATATTCCATGACACGAGTTATCCATCCTGCACGTTTCTCATTCAGATCCTTGTTTAGAAGGAAGTCCCTGACTCCCCCATGAGAGACCAATAATTGGATCTTGTTGTTTGAGACTAGGTGCTTGAATTTCTTTAAGCTCCTGATTACTACAAGGACATGCTTTTCAATGAAAGAGTACCTAGTTTCGTATTCCTCCAAGCCTTGACTGAAGAAAGCAACTGGTTGTTCTAATCCTCCTTTGTTTTGTTGTACCAGGATTGCAGAAATCGTGTCCCCACCACCAAAGGCATATAACACGAAGTCCTTGGAGAAGTCTGGATTGACGAGAGTCGGAGCTTGAGATATAGCCTCTTTTATCGCCTCAAAACTTGCCTTGCCTTCAGATGTCCACTTAAATTCCATACTCTTCTTTAACATTAGTGTTATTGGCTTCATAAGAGCAACAAAATTTGGAACAAATCTGCAGACAAAATTGATCCTTCCCAAGAAGCTTTGAAGAGCCTTCTTGTGACTTGGCAATGGTAATGCTCGAATCGCTTCAACTCTTTCTGGGTCAATCGTCAACCCTTCCTTTGAAACAATATGGCCTAGAAGTTTTCCCTCGTGAGCCAATAATATGCATTTTTTGGGATTCAATGATACCCCAAATCTTCTACATCTCTGAAATACTTGCCTCAAATGATAGAGGTGATCCGCTACATTTTTTGAGAATACAGTGATGTCGTCAAGATATATCAAAACTATTTTATTGATCAACCCCTTAAATTCCATATCCATTGCCCTTTGGAAAGTGGCTCCAGCATTTGATAGCCCAAATGGCATTTTCTTGTAGGCATAGGTCCCCCATTTGGTGGTGACAGCCGTCTTGAATTGGTCATCTTCTTTCACCATCACCTGATTGTACCCTGAGTAGCCATCTAGGAGAGAGAATCTCTCTGAACCGGATACTACTTGCAATATGTGTTCCATTGAAGGAAGTGAGTAATGGCCTTTGAGAGATGCCCTGTTTATGTCTCGAAAATCCACACACAACCTGATTTCTCCACTCTTCTTCCTGACCGGAACCAAGTTTACAACCTAGCTTGAGTGCTTGATCGGGAAAATAATGCTTTCCTCTATTAGCTTATTTAGCTCTTTCTTCATTAGAGGTTCAATGTGAGGGTTGATTGGTCTCTGCTTCTACCTGATGGGCTTAGCATCTGGATCCAATTCTATGGTATGTTGTGCCAAATTTGGATCGAATCCTCTTAAGTCTTCATAGCTCCAAGCGAATACATCTAGAAATTCTTGGCAAAGCTGTATGAAATCTGATTTCTCCTGCTCAGTGGCCACTTTACCAATTTGAAGTGTTTTGCCTTCCCCAACCAGAATTGGCTCTGAATCTTCTCTCTTGACTCTTATGTTAGCCTTTTCCTTACAGAACTAGTCGTTAGGGTTGAAGATAGACTCTAATGTTACTAAACCCTTAGGAAGCTTGTTTGTCTGTAGCTACACTACTTGATCCCCATACTGCTGCTCTAATCTGTCCTGATTCCTAGCTGAGAATTCAGCCTCTTCTTCTAAGAAATTGACGATCTGTTGATCGTTCTCAAACACCTTCCAGCTTGTGTTATTATCTGGAACTGCTGGCCTCACAATCACATGGATATGTGGCTGTGTTTTTCCCCTTCTGATGTTGTCAACCAAATCAAATGTTTCTCCAACTGCTGCGAGCCTATCTGCGACTTCATTTTTCTTCCTGGGTATGGACACAATGTTGAAAGCTTCGAAATCCTCAATGAGGTCCCATACCCTATTCTTGTAGCTCTTCAGCAAGTCATTCTTTGTAACATGTTGTCCCCTAACTTGGTTGATGATTAGCTCACTATCTCCAAACACCTGTAAGTTCTTTATGCCCCTTTTCTTGGCCCAATGAATTCCATGAATCAATGCTTCGTATTCAGTCGTGTTGTTTGAACAGGAAAACTGGAAACGAAAAGCTGAAAAATATTTGATGTTTTGTGGTGAAATCAACATTGCACCACCTCCAGCACCTTGTCTGCTTCTCGAACCATCAAAAAATAATTTCCAAACTTTGTTTTCATCCTTTTTTTCAAGCTGAATGATGTTGGGAATGGGTGAATTTTCTTCGTGTATACAATACACGCCCAATTCAGATTCTTCAATTTCCTTGTATGGGTCAAATTCATGACTCTTGTTTGCCCATTCATCCAAAGTTAAATCAGGAATTCCCTTGACCTTTGTACCTGTTTCTAGATCACTTGAACACTCCTCCTAATCAAAAGCCAAGCAATTTACATTGATAGGATTTGGTACATGAGGCTCAATATGGAAATTGGCAATTGGTTCTGACCTGATTGTTGCTTTGGCTCCATACCTTGTCCTAAAAATCATGTGTGACCAATCTGTAGATAAATATCCACTGATTTTTGCAGTGAAGTCTCTTGATAGACACAACGCAAAGAGTGGTAGAAGGTCAATCACAGACACATCTTGCAGAACTGTAACATTAGGACAGGAATGTAGTGTTAGGCTTAACCCCTTGATGACTCCAACAGTTCCTACTGTCGTTCCATCTAGCTGTACTACTCCTTTTAGCACTGGCTCATATTTCAAACCCAGTTGATCCACTATTTGCTTTGGCATCACTGAACTACTTGCTCCTAAATCTATCATGCAGTTGTGTACCAAGTGGTTTCCAACAACCAATGACACATAGAATGGTGGAGGCTTCAAATTCTTGCTTGTCTGGCACCCATCCTGTTGTACTACATTAGTGAGAACTTTCTCATGTCCCTGGTTTGATACATTTGTGGCAGACCAATTAGCCATTGCAGCTTGCAATAAATCTCGTTGCCCTAGGATCACAAGTGATTCCCACATGGAAATGTTCACATGTGTCTTCTTCATTTAATCGATGATGTTGAAAGGGGATGAATTGTCATTTTGTTGTCCCTTACTTGGCGCAACCTTTTCTGGAGCTTGAACAGGTGCATGTGTTGCTACAATAGGTACCTTAGGTTGATTTTACACATTTGGAGCTGCGTTTGGTCTACTGACCCCTTGTTGTGTAGGAGTGGACTGAGAAACAACTGGATTACACGGTTGTCCCTCTCCTATGCTTCTCTTCTTTGACCATGTGTTGGCAGCCATGCCTTGAAAAGGCTGTTGGTTAACTCCACAGAAGTCTTCTGTTTGCCAATTGGCCAATGTGGTTTCTCTTAGAGGTCCTTCTTGTTGCATTTCTTGCTGTTGATTCTCCTCCTGGCTTGGTTCTTGAGGAACACCAATGGTTTGCACCATCAAGGCCTGATTTAGTGCACCATTGAAACATGTTGACTGATTATGAGGTAGATTGCAAGGTTAACACCAGTCGTACTCCTATGCCATGTTATTTTGTGTTGGGACCAAAGCTCTTGAGGACATGGTTGCATTTGGATCATACGGTCGAAATGGCCTGGCAGCTTGAGGTTGTCCTTGGTTTTGGTTTTGATTTGCAGCCTGAGGTGGTGGTCTATTTTGTTGGTATGGGGGCCTAGCTTGATACTGTGCTTGAGGCTGATATGGTCTAGCACTTTGAGCTTGTTCTCTTTTGATAGTCACTAGCTCATTTCCAAGGTTCTATAGTTGTTTCATGACCTCTTGCAATTCCTTTGAAGTATTTGAAGAATTCGACGCCTCATTATTGCTTTGATTTCTAGGAGTTGGAATGGGATTCAACTCTGGTGTCTGATTGGTTGTAGGATTTCCCATATCTAGATAGAGAGGCATTGGTGGCCTTGGTGCAAGCTTGCCAACTTGGATCAAACAGTTCTCTGCTCTAATAGCTGTGTCGTAGGCCCCAGGTAGCGTTGTTCCTCCCATTGATTGGATCATCATGGCTATGTCTGAATTTATAGCCTTTAAGAAATAAAGGAATGCTCCTTTGGCGGTTGGTCTCACAGCTATTGGAATCCTGTCCCATGTCCATTGGAATCTAAAGTTAAAATCTGTCATTTGTTCGTTAGGAGCCCTTTTGATTGTTGTCAGCTGTTCCAATAAAGATAAATTGTCCGCCCTCTCCCTGAATTGGTTGCAAAGAGCTGAACAAAGTTGATTCTAATTCGTAATAGACCCTACTGTTAGGCTCCTAAACCATTGTAAGGCATTACCTTTGAAAGATGAAGCCAACAACTTGACTGTAACATCCATTTCATTTATTTCGTGGATTGCACATGCATTAGCAATATCCTGGATGTGATCAATAGTAGTATGATTTTCTCCTGTGAAATAGGGTATAGTCTTTAGTGCTGCAACTAGAATTTGATTCTAAGCATTTAGGGCAAGTGGACTACTGCCCGTGAAATTGACAAAGGGATTCGGTGGTAGATGTGCCATTATGATTGGCCTAAGAACCCTGTTCGATGCGAGAAAAGGCCTACCAGGTGGAGGTGTAGACAAAGTCCTGTTGGGTGGAGATGGTGATCTTTGTGGTCTTCTTCCTCTCCTCCCTCCTCCTGGTGATAGTTTCAAGTGGACAAATAGCCCCTCTTCTCAAGTATTAGACCTGGTTTGAATTCTTCTCATGTGCCTAGGCAACTTGTGCTGCTACACCGCTAAATTCTATCCCCTTCGGAGTCGCCAGATGTGTTAGAAAGTGAGCCTCAAAAGGCTAAATTCTGCCAAGTTACACACCAAACCTAACAATATTTAAAAAAATAGAATTTTGAAAGACCTGTATTTTTTATATTTTAGAGTTTGGAATTTGATTTGGAATGACAGTGCCGAAAACCCAAAAATGCCAGACTTCCGAAAACCTGAAGTCTGAAAATCAAAAAACCATGAAATTTTGAAAGTCAAAATATCAAAAATCTAAGAATACCCTTTTGAAGATTATCCCCCAATCTATCAACTGGTGAAAATTTGACTTGTTTTGAGCAAGTTAAGGACTTGAAAATTGATTTCAAAGTTCAGCCTGGAAGTTGAAAAAACTGAAACTATAAAACCTACAATTTTTAAGTCTGAATTTCTTGAAAATCCCTTCAAATATTGTAGAATGACCTCTTGCTCCCACCGGGCATGCCAAAAATGTTGATGTCGAATCGTAGCACCCCTAAATGTTTGCAACACGATGGGTTGAGACTCTCAATACGATTGCATAACATGGAGCTTTTCCCAAGTGTGGGACATTGTGAAAACGGAAAAGCTCTCTGGATGAAGGCCGGTTCCTATTCCTCTATTCAGATGCACACGTAGAAAATTTAGAGGGTTTACAAAAAACCTAATCTAACTTGCCAAGGATACAGGGTAATAAAATGCATAAAATAAAACCTAAACTACAAAGGTGATGCATCGAGGAATGAAGAACACCTGTCTTGCCAAATAAACAAAGACCATTAAAATGCAATGCAAGATCATGCACAGATATCTAGATTCATAGTGAAAGATCAGGGGGATGCAAATGAATATAGAGAGGGTTGAGAATCATCCACATACATGCATTAATTTTCTCCAAAGATTGATACAACACACTACAAAATGCCAAGAGGCAAGGTTGCATTACAGTTTCAAATGGGAGGTTTTAACTCCACAAGTTCATCTGCCAAAGAGAAGAAGGGAGGGGCAAAACAAGAATGTCCAACCTTTAGAAAGAAGCCCCTCCTTACAATTTATAGGAAGAATGAGAGAGAAAAGAGAGAGGAATTTGAAATCTGCCCCAACCACCTCCAGAATGCACTTAACTCATCTCATGATGATGGTAGGTGAGAACCCCAGCAAACCCAAAAGTGGCGAACTGTATTTTGAATTTTTAAGAATTTTTTCTCACCCAAATAAATATATCCAGTCGTAGTTGGATAGAGGACCTCGTAAGCTTTCCAAAAAGTCCAACCTTACATGAATCCGAGCTCCCAGTCAAAAGTTATGGCCATCTGAATATCTGCGCCAGGGGTTGCTTCCTGTCAGCGCTCAAAATGTTGCGCCTCTTGAAGGTGTGCCATGGCGCATCCATGTGTGTGTTGACATCCTATTACATATGCCAAGGGTGCATCCTTTGCCCTATCGACACTCCGTGTCGTGTGCCACTTCTATGCACCAAGGGTGCATACATTTCTCTGTCGACACTCCGTGTCGTGTGCCACTTCTATATGCCAAGGGCACATACATTTCTCTGTCGACACTCCGTGTCGTGCACCACTTCTGTGCACCAAGGGCACATCCATTTCTCTATCAACACTCCTTGTCATGTGCCACTTCTGTGTGCCAAGGGTGCATACATTTCTCTGTCGACACTCCATGTCGTGCACCACTTCTGTGCGCCAAGGGCGCATACATTTCTCTGTCGACACTCCGTGTCGTGCGCCACTCTTGTGTGCCAAGGGCACATCCATGTCAGGGATTTGAGCTTCTTTGATTTCTAGAATATTCTGCTTGTCTATATCTACCTGGGGGAAGATATATACAACACTTCCTTTCCACACCTCCTATTTATCTTCATCCAATGAGGTCGTGTAATAATTACTTCATTACCACCAAGGGATCATTCCTTTGTTCATCTCCAAATCACAATTTCTTCACTACCACCATCTTCAAGTAGCTATACCTCACACACCAGCAAACAAAGGCTCCAAATCCAAAAGAGGAGGAGCATATGGTAGGAAGTAATACACACTCACAAGGTTCACGTCACCAATCCAACAAAGGAGGAAGGAGATAAGATCGAGTGCTTATTACATTTGGGGGAATTTCTAGATGAAGAGGGTCTTGTTGAAATCACATATTCTCTCACTTCATCATAAAAACAACATAGGCCACCTATTTCTCATAACCTTTTCACCAGACCTAATTTAGAGGCTCTAGAAGAAAGTATCATTGGGAAATTTTTGCTTTCAATCGAAGATCCTAAATTCACTGGCGAAGCTACTAAAAAAGGGAGGGCAGAAAGAAGATGAACAAGATGAATCCCTTCAAAACGATCCATAAGGAAGCCATGATCCAAAAGATATGAGCCAGAGTGACGGATGTAAGAAGGAGGTAGGACCAAGCCCCGCCTTAGGTCATATCTTATAGAGCAAAATGCCAGTAACAGTCATGTTCATTTCAGAACATGAGGATGATCTTTAAGACCCCGAGGGTTAGTTGCAGCACCTCCAGCCACAAGATAAGAAAGAGGAGGAATTCATATTGTTCACTGATACCGCGGGTGAAGAGTGAAGGGTATGCGTAGAGGTTCATCTTCAAGAACTAAGTCCACCAACTTTCCTACATAGTGTATCACTGAAGGGAACATCTGTGGTACCTTGGCCTCCAAGTGTGGCCTAGCTCTTATGAAATTGTACCCAATCTCCTCTGCGATGCTGATATATACTTCATTATTTTTCCATGCTAAGTCCATTTCTTACATGATGTGTGTTATCTCTGCATCCTTTTTCTTGAGCTCCTTGCACAACGCTCTTTTTGTTACACCTTTTTCCATGTTCGTCCTTGTAACTTCATTAGAAACCTTTACCAATGCATTGCTAACCTACTCATCTGACATGACAGTAAGCTTTACTGTCATATGTCTAGATTATGGTTCCTTCTTCACCCATTGTGAAACACATGACTCTTCACATATATCAAAGTCAGGCTCATCCATATGGGTGGGCATTGACCATGATAGTTGCTTCTGAGTGTACACAGTCGTCATATCCTCATCCATTAGCTCCCAGCCAAATAAATCCTTCTGTGCTATCATTCTTTGGAAGCGGGTGTGGCCAATTTTACCTGTGTCCTCCGCATACCCCATGGCTGGTGGAATGTTCTCTCCACTTGTTCTTCTAGACCATTGTTGCTTAGGGACTTTAGCTTCCAAATTTTGGACTTGTGTCTCCATGTCCTAAACATTCTCTACAACTATCTCCTCTGGTCCCTTCTCATCCTCTCCTCTTTCCTTTGACTCCTCACCCTATTCTTGTATGTTCTCTAGAAGTGTAGGAAAATTAGGTGCACTTTCTTCTTACTCTTCCACCTCCTCATTTAACTTCAATTTCCTCCTTCTTTATATGGTTACCTCCTTCTGTGGAGATATTTTGGGTGATCTACACACCATGGTTGGAGTAGCACCTTGGGTCCTTGCTCTCCTAAACACCCTCTTAAATATGTCCTCCCCTTGGATTGCATTCAAGTCCAAATCATCCCCCTCTTGTGGCTGAGGTGGTGTAGTGGTACACACAGCTTAACCCTTATTTTTAGGATGTCTCCTACCTCTATAATCCAAACCACCACTATCTTCGTGCTCCTCTTCCTCATCCTCCATTTCAATTGGCTCTGTGGTCCTAGGTGATGGGATGTTCTCCATTGTATGCTTTCCCTTTGGTGGTGTTGGGAGTGTGAACTCACCTTCCACATACTTTATTCTCCATCTTTAGATTCAGTTGGAGATACACCAATGATGTTCCAATATCTCCCACCACCAAATGTATTAGTGTAATGCTCAAAACATCAGAAGCGATTCTTTCAACATATGCACCCCACCCTGGATACACATATTTCTTCCTTGGTGTGTGGTAGTCGCAATCTACCTTATCCACATTGAACATTAGTCACCGTGCATCTGTAAACCTTGGTACTGATGATTGGAAGTAACTTACTATGAATGCATATGGAAACTTGCACCAAGGACTCCATGCCCCATCTTTCATTACAAACCTTGCTATAAAGAAATGCTGGTGTACAGCAAATCAAACTACCTTTCCAACCATTGAAGGAAAGTCCTTGGCGATGCACCATTCTTCCTCAAAATTCACACAGAGCCTATCATACCAATTCTTGGCCCGTTGCTTAACCTTAATTGTTATGGATCCCTCACATAGGTACTTCTTAAAGTGTTCTACAGGTGATTTTTGTTCCATCGGATACTCCCATACCTTCTCCTTTGATCCATCAGGCACTCTAATCTCCATGAACACTAATGATAACAGAACCACTCCAAATTTGATCTTTCTTCCTATGTGCACTTCTTCAACGATTGTCTTTATGATATACCATGAAATTTTGTAGACTAATCCTTCAGACATATTTTTGGCAATATGCAACCACATGGTGTTCACTTGTGACCATCTTTCCTAGTTATTGAGCTTTGTAATGAGATGTGTGGCCACTTGTATAACTAGATACTTCTTTAGTTTGTCAATTTCCATACTGTGCAGACCCTTTGTATATCCCAACTCCTTTCTGGTCTCTAATATTGTAGTTTTATTTGTTAGATCATCTTGCAAATCATCTCCTGTGCCTTTTAACCCTGTCACTATAGAGATGAGCGCAACTGAAATTCTGACTCTGTGCCCTGCAAACTAGAAAAAATCCTCATGCACTTTGCTCATAAGCCACTAGTATAATGGCTCATTCTTCTTGAAATAAGGGAGCTCATAAAGTTGGTAAACCCCTATCCTATGCAATAGCTTCTCACCAGCATCATCATACACCGGTATATCTTTTGTCGTGCATTTATTTGTCTTCATGTTCAATAATGCATCAAGATCCTTTTTGTTCTCAGTGGTATGGTGATTGTACTCACTCACTTTTCTATTTCTTATGTTATAATCCCACTCTTGGATGACGATCACCCCCTCTAGATATTGCATCTCCAAAAAATTGATTTCTAGAGCCATTTCTTCCTCCTCGATGACCACCTTCTTTCCTTTTACTCTTGCCACAACTACCTTCTTGGATGCCATTTTTACCTTGCAATCCTTTGTAGATCCTTGCCATTAAAATTATGCAATGTGCAAAGAAAACCCTAGTTTGATTCAGTGTGCCCTATGTGAAATTATGTGCCCCTAACGCATCTCCATCGCCTTGCTTTGCTCAAACCCTTCCCCCACGGGGACACAAGCTTCTTATGCGCATAGATATCTTCGTCACAACTGGTTACACACCTCTCACACCTTAAAAAAATCACTCAGCTCTTTGCACTTGGATTCTTTCAAATAATCTTAATTACAATAGTAAAAATGAATTCGCATACCATCCTTATATAGATTTTTCAAATTTTGATGCATTTATTGCTCCTTCACCTACCAAATATCCCCTCATTCATTGACCAAATTCATTCGTTCCGCACAGTACATCTTCACACCCCAGTTATAACCTTCTAGTGCACCTCCCTACCCTATGGTCATTGAATTCTCTTAAGTGCATGCCCTCGTGCCTGAGTACCTTATCACTGTACCTTCTCTTGGTAGTTATCATGGCCTCCACTTGCCTTGTGTTATATTGTTCCTTCTTTCATCTCCATCCTTGGTCACTTTTGAGAAGAAATCTTCTTTTGACTTAAATCACACCCATAGTAGCTTATTCCTTTATCCTTTTAATTCCCATTGTCTTGTACCTAGATATAAACAACCACCCCACACTAAAAAAATGTGCAGTCCTCTGCGCATAAACATTGTTCACATAGTAATTAGCTTCATACACACAAGCATGCTTATTACACAAGAACAACAACTAACTTGACAAATCATAATGAAAATGAAGGAAATACATAATTGAAAACCTAATCTAAATGGTAATACTTCCTTATTACAAACACCAAGAAGACTTATTTATAGTAGGGATTTAGCCTACTCTCGTTGAAGTAACTCGGTAGCCATGTTCCATCAATTGCTTCTAACTGGAAAGCACCTATTTCAAGTATGTGATTGGTGACATACGGCCCCAACCAATGTAATTTGAGCTTTCCTGGATGGTGCAAGAACTTAGAGTCATAAAGAAGTACCATTTTTCTAATCTCAAAATTCTTATCCCTTATGTTTCTGTCATGCCATGCTTTCTACCTGGCCTTTTCCTGATTTTGACTCCATCATGTTATAGATCATCTCTCATCCAGTTGAATCATCTTCTCAATACACTCTTCTCAAGCCTTCTCATCATCTAGACCTCCAACACGCGCAATGTGCAAAGAAGGTAACCTAAATTCTATAGGGATAATGGCTTTTGTGCCAAACACCAACTGAAATGGTGTGGCTTTGTTCAATCTATTATAAGTTGTTCTATAGACCCAAATAACAACTGACACTTTATCATCCCAATCCTTTCTCCCAACATCATAAATTTTTGTCAAAGTTTGTATCAAAATATTGTTGAAAGACTCAGCAGTTCCATTTTCCTGAGGATCATAGGGTGTAGTTTTATGGTGTCCAACCATAAACTCATCTAATAAGATCCTGATTGTCTCATTCAAAAAGTGTGTACCCCTATCACTTGTCAAGCTTAAATGACATCCATATCTTGTAAGAACACTCTCCCATAGAAACCTAGCTATTGTAGCTATTTTTTTTTATTATTGGCAAATAGTTTTTTGAAAGGGACTATACCCTTGAATACAAAAGAAGGCCTGAGAGCCGGAATAAGAGTGAGAAACAGAGAGAATGGATCAAAATCCAAATGTTACAACTAAGCTCAAAGTAGCTCAGAAACAACTACTCAATCGAGACAAAATAGCAAAACAACAGCAAAAAAATAGCAAACTGACCACAAAGAAACAACAGAAAAACAACTAAAAGCTATTGTAGCTATTGTACAATCCATCGTAGGTGTGGCTTCTAACCACCATGTGAGATAATTTGTGCAAGTAATGATATAGCGCGATCCAATCCTACGCGCGACTGGCGAAATAGGTCCTATAAAGTCAATGGCCCATTTCTCAAATGGTTCAGCACTAGTAATCAATCTCAAACGAATCTCATCTCTTTGTCCTGGTTTTCCTAAGTGCTGACAATGGTCACACACCTTGCAATACACCTTATAATATTTATATAGTGTCTACCATCATAATCCAGTGAGTAGGATCTTTTAGGTAGTCACATCACCTGCATAGTGGCCACCTACAATACCACCATGGGCTTCTTCCATAATATCCTTGCACTCATGCTCTAATACACAATGGTGTAATACTTCATCTCGTCCTAACTTGTAAAGGTCACCACTGATTAACATAAATGGTGGCGCACTTATAGCAAGTTGTTTCTTTTCTAATGCCTTCATTCCTTTTGGTGCCATACCAGTTCGTAGAAAGACAACAATGTCTTCTAATTCCATGGGCATGCATTGTAACCTATATAAATATGCATCTAGCATGGTTTCTTAAATTGTCTATGATTCTTATCCTAAGTGAATTCTAGACAAGTGGTTTGGTCTAGAATTACTATTCCCTGGCTTCACCACAATTGTGAAATCAAACTCTTGAAATAGGAGTACCCATCTACATATGCGCCCTTACAAGACTAGTTTTCTCACCAAATACTTTAATGCCATGTGATCTATATAAAACACAAATGGTGTTGCTAACAAGTACTGTCGAAACTTATGCAATGCATAGATCATTGAAAAATCTTCACTCTTTGTAGTTGTATAATTCCTTACAGCAGGAGTCAACTTCCTACTAGCAAAAAAATTTGGATGATCTAGAATACCTTCACCATGTTGAGCTAACACAATGCCAATGGCCATGCCAGAAGTGTCCACATGCACATGAAATGGTTTATCCCATGAGGGAAAACATAGAATGGGCGTGGTAGTAAGTTTCTCTTTTAGTATCTCAAACATGCATTGTTTCAGTTCTCCCCAATAAAATGTACCTTTCCCTTTTAGTAATTCTTCCAAGGGTGTAGCAATTTTGGCATACCCTTTGATGAACTTTTGATAGTAACCTGTATGACCCAAAAATCTACTAACCTCACTTTGACTGTAGGCACTTCCAAGCCTAGAATGAATGCAACCTTAGTTGGATTAACCAGCAACCCTTCCATATAGATTATATGCCCTAACGATAATCCAAAAGGTGTAGAAAATATGCACTTCTTGATGTTTAAAGAGATACTAAATTTTCTGCATCGTTCAAACATCAAGCGCAGATTGTCACAATGATCTTTCACAAGCCCATATATTGTCCAATCATCTAGATAAACCTACAAAAAGTTATGAATAAAATCTTTGAATGCCTGAATAACTATATGTGAGAATATAGTAGGCATGTTTTCCAATCCAAAAGGCATCACAATATAGGCAAAGCTACCCCATTCAGTAGTAAATGTAGTATTTTCCTAGTCCTCCTAAGCAATCCTAACCTGATGATACCCGAAAAACCCATATGTGAAGGAATATATCTTGTGCCCTGCAACTCCCTCTAGTATTTCCTCCGTAAATGGCATAAGGAATGGGTCTGTTACACAGGTAGAATTTAGCTCCCTTTAGTCCACACATATTCTAATTCGTCCATCCTTCTTGATACTGATCACCATTGGACTAACCCATTCTGACTCATCAAGGGGCTTAATAATTCCAAATTTCAACATTTTATCAATTTCTTCTTTTACCTTTTCACGAAAATTAGGATTCATTGTGTAAGGTCTCTTTCTTACGAGGCATTCACATTCATTAAGCTTTATCTTAATTTTCCCAAGTGATTCATGCACACCTTTAAGTTCATGATACCCTCGAGGGAATAAGTCCTAATAATCCCTAAGTAATTCAATGATCTTTACCACCTCCGAGTTTGACCAGTAGTCTCCAATTATGACCTCTTTAGGCTCAGCCTCCGATCCTACATTGACCTTTTTGGTCTTCATTGATTCATGGTATGCACACGTATCCTTATCTGCACTATCCAAGACCTCACATGCTCCCTGTGAATGGTCAATATTTAAATTTTCAACTTCCTCATCATCCACGATGTACACCATCTTACCATTTTATTTCTTATGACAAGAACAAACAAGCACTATGGAGTCTTCTCCTTCTTCTTCAAAATGCGCACCTAATTCTGTCTCACCCATTAGTTCATGTATGAGTTCCTCAGCCTTTGCACTATCTCCCATGGTTAACCACTTCACAAATTTTAATGCCTCTTCTATTGGAGGTTGGGAAGAAAAGTATTCAAAGGTCTGGATCATTCCTGTAGTCAAATTTGGCCAATTCCCAATCTCTCTATGTAGGTCTGCATATACATACCAAGCACGTGCACATCCTTGTAGAGTAGAATATAGTCTATTCACCAAGAGTGAAGGTGGTAATGCTTCCTGTCCCACTTTCCAGAGTCTCTCACACTGTTAAATGTGATGTTGAGTAGGTTGATCACCATTATAATTTTAGATCTACGTAGGTGCATTACTTCTTACAAACCCAGTAGATATGGCACTTCTGATCTCTTTCCACTCTGTAATATTATCTCTATGAAATACCTACCAGCATGTTGTTGTCTCGCGCAAGACATATGCTAACATGTCTCTTCTCCTGACCTGGTCTATGCACTATGCCTCCATAGCTTCCAAAAATACAAGAAGATCTTCTGCTCTTATATACCAAGGTACTGTGCCACCTATCTGTTGAATAGAACGAAGTCCCTTCTTGAGTACAACCACATTTTTTACCTCACACCCTACTAGTTCATATGTACCATGAGCCCAATTGTCACAAGAAATACTCATAGTATCACTAATAGAATGAGAATCATCCCACTGTAGGATGCCTTCCTTTGATGGCTCATTGACATCTGGATCTTGAAAAGCACGGACATAGATTTTGTTTAAGTACTCCTCACTTAGAGGCTCAACATATGGTGTAGACTTGCCATCTAGTAAAGGTATCACAACCCTTTCCTCCTTGTTCTCAAAGCTGATATACTCCTTGTTGAATCTCAAGTCAGTGTTATTCGTATAAAACCAAGGGCATCCAAGAAAGGATGGAAAACTGTCTGCTTCTGTCAGTGCTAATACCTCAAAATCCCCAGTGAACTTGGCCCCTTGTATAATTATAGATGCATCCTTCAAAACTCCTATGGGTGTTTCCTTAGTTCGGTTCACCATAAACAACACATTAGATGATGGATATAATGGGGGTCTCCCCATTTGTACCCATGCATCGAATGTAAGCACATTTACTTTCGTACCTATATCTATCAGAATATTACTCAACATCCATCCATCCACAACAAAATTCAGAGTAATTTCCTTGTCATAGTCAATGGTATCAAGGGGAATATTTGCATGCAGGATCTGTCATCCTGTCTTAATACTTGCGCACGGAGTGTTCCCTTTTAAACAACTTCCTAATAGTGGGATGATGTTCTCCTAGTGAAACATTTTTCATACTTCTCTCAGATCATCAATACCAGTTTGGAATATCTCTAATGCTTTCTTCTACTCCTTTAAGTATTGTATTTCACCCTGAAGATTCCTTAGCACTTCCATGGTATCCTGATAAACCTCCTTCTGATGATCCGGATTTGGGTACCTTACATGTAAAACCTCCTCCTTGGTGATCGTAGGATTATAGTATGATGTATCTATTGTGTGTGCCGCTTCAGCACGTGTGGCAATATTTACAGTTAATTCCTCAGGTTCTGATGTTATCTTGGGCATCCACTGATTTTCCTCCACATGTTGGATCCTAACCATCCCTGCACCTTTTTTCTCCTACTTATGATGTTTACTGAGATGCTCATATAAGTCCAGGCACTCCTCATAGCTATGATTCTTTCCACAAAAATAACATGTAACATTCTGGGGAAATTTACACCTATAATGATCAAGGGATCCTTTTTTATAGCACATTCCTTAAGGAAACTTGCTTCTTCTTCCACCACGGCCTCATCCTCTGTATCCACCACAATATCCACATACTCTTCCATAACCTCCTTCAAAGAGGTCCTCATTCTTGTCATAGCGCATTTGATTATTATCTCGATCATGGTTCTCATTCTTACCCCTAGAATTATCTGTTACACTTGTTTTTCATACCCCAATGTCTATAGCATCTTGGATCTAACCAATCAATCGATAATCCTCAATATCTTGGGTCGTGGACCTATAAATTTTGTAAAATATGGATACATTCTTCCTTATCGCGCACTGTAAAAAAGGACAGTGACTAGCATCATGATTCAAATGATAGATCTCATAGTCTAATAGTAATGAGTGTATTGTTCTGCGAGGAAAACTATCCTTGGTGTGACCTTCTACTTCACAATATGTACACAAAATTCTTGAGCACATTTCATGGGCTAAATTTTCTTATAGCTTCTCTAACTGTTTAGCCATAGCTATAATTTGTACCTCTAAGAATGGACTAATGCCAGTGTCAATGCTTCCAACTACCTCAGCATGCAAATTTTCTTCCAGTGCTCCACACGGATCAGTGTATATCTTATGTGACAGTGCTCTTCTAAATGGTGTAATCAATCCCCCAAAAAACCATTGTGCATGTTGGCTGGCATGATTATCATAAGAAATATTAGATAGAAGTTTCTTAAAGCGGGCATCATACTCACGTACACCCTCAGTGGTTCACTACTTGATATATTTGAATGCGCTAATACTTTTCTACTCAAATTCTAGGATATATAACTCTTTTAATAAATAATCCTTCAATGTTGCATAATCCATGCAAGTTTGATCAGGGTCAAACTTCTTATACCAATTGTGTGCTCGTCCCTATAAGGTAGTAGAAAATTGACTTTCCTTTCACTTAGCAACCGTGATCCCTTTCGCATGCCATAAGATTTCACACATGTACACATGCTCAATAACATCCTCTATGCCTCTATACTCCAGAAGATAAAGAGACATCTCCATATAAATGTTCTATGGTTGCTACAGACCTTGACCACCTAATCTTGAACCTCTTATGTTTCCTCTTCCTCCAAATCCACCAGAACTAGAACCACCTATACCTTATTACCCTCCACCAATAGCCAGAATAGGACCTGTAGATGTAATCCCTTGTGCTCTGATAGTAGTACTATACTAAACCCTTACAGTCTGTGAGGTAGTTCCACTTCCATAGGTGAACCCAACATTTAGCGTGCTTACATTTTTGTGGATGATGCACCTAAAAACACACCTCTGAATAACATTGAAGTCATTTATCCTTCCATTGATGTACTTTCTCTCTTACTTCCCAAACTTTGATTACTGGTCGTACTAAATACTAAAAAACCAAGCACAAGGGCTAGGTCACCAGGTGGATTAAGATGTGCACCCGTGGCCTAAGTAGTCTCTATTGGCGTACTTTTGCATGAGGTCAAGGGGGAATCTCTATCATGCTTTCCAAGATGGGGCAGTTCTTGATGCTCTAGCTCCACGTCTTCTATGTGAGCTTTAAATCCTTCACGAGCCATCTCTCTCCTCAACACCATAATTTCTACAACAGTATGTTACTTCTCTATCTCCCTCTCATGTGCCTCATTATACTTAAGCCACCTTTCATCTCTCTTCCTTTCTGCCACTAGGTCTTCCATCTTTCACCGAACTTGTTCCTACCCTCATGTGCGGTCAGGTTTAGTCAGTCATCGTTTTACTCTCCAAGCTCAAAGTTACCATCAAGATATTGATCACTATGGGAATTCCTTGTAGATATGTTCCTCTAGGATGCCGCAAAAACTAGAATTCAGCTACCTTCGGGAAAGAATACGTCAAAATTGAATATTCCAAAATATAACTATTTATAACACCACGAAACCACATATCCACAACACGAGTCCAAATCAGGTCAGCATCATAAAGGGCTTGAAATTCTTCATATGTCTAGAAAAGTGTGTGATACCTCTTATTCTACTTAGATGCATATGCAATCAGCCACTCGTATAATTCTACTGGAAAGATGGAAAAAAATATCTCATATAAGTTGTCATACAAACTCTATTCTACCCAAGTGCATGCGTTAAACTCAAATCCACTGTTGAACCGTCGTGCATATTCTTCCTCCAGATCATGTATCCACTCCTCAATACTTGCTAGAGTTAACTAGTATGTCTTCATTGTGAACCATCCTGAAAGTAACCAAAAAAGAGGTCCCAGAAACGGAACCAATGATGTAGCCTAGAATTACTAGATAACACCCTAGTTACATTGGCACATCACTCAACCTAGACTGAGTGCTCACCCAAAGCACGCAAAGGTACCAGGTACCTCTTTAGGGTTGTTGTAGCAGGATGTTAGCATGATGAAGGAATAAACATATAGATCTATAAATAACCAATCATTCTACAATGCATACCATATTCAGATTTATGAAAGAACAAGCTCAAACAATAATCATGATTAAATAAAAAATATGCACTACTCAGTTACACACAGGAATGACACCTACATTCATCTAATAACTTCCATATATTAATAAATAGAGAACCTCCTTATAGTAATGGCATTCTATACCAATGCGCGCATGGATCTGATAAATTAATGCAGTTGTATATCTCTTTATATCTCTCTATATGTGATTCACATCATATATATATATATATAGGGTGGGAACTTGCCCTTCACCGCTTCTCTATTCCAAAAATAGGTTACACGGTATTAATAGCCACACGTTGTTTACAGGAATAGCCACACATGTAAGTGTGCTATCTATAGACCTCTTACAGCTAACTGAAGTGATAATCCTATTCTTAGCTCGTCTTCATGTAAAACAAGCTTCGATATAATCCTTTAAAGATAGATAATGTGTGGTACGCATGTCCCTGAATCGTTGGTGTGGTCCACATGCCATCTTCTAAAAATATATCTTCATGCTCAAAATAGACTAAGTCCCAAATGCTGAACTTGCTCTTCATGCACGTGATCTTCCTATCCATTCACGCCCTTAAACCCAATATACTTTCCCGCGCGGACTTCTTGTGTGAATTTTGTCAAGTGTTCTCTTATCAACATCAATCTTTCATTACAGGTTGTTAGCAACATCAACAATCATTGTGTGACCTAATAGCGATAAGAAGTTAAGCAAGGAGAACACCCTACGACCTTGTGAAGGAGGTCTAAGGGTTTTAGTAATCACAAGCACCCAAAATAGGTCAAGGGCACCTACAAGCACCCTAGTCCAAGCATATCATCAGTTTACACATTTTTGGAGGATTTGTGTGAAACTTCTCCCTCTCTATTCACCTTGTCATCACTTTGGCATAGTCCAAAATTAATTATGAAACAACTAAGTCATCTTATCTCCTCTTTGCAACTATGATTTCAATACTTAATTACTTAATTTTCTTGGGTCTATTTTACAATTAATTATTTATTTATTTACTACTACATAGCAATCAGATTTAGGCATTTATTTCCATATTTTCTTGATCAGTTCTTACATCATTGGTTTGATTGTTATCTAGGGGATGGTCTTGAAAGGGGAAGTGCATTCAAATTATCAAGTTGTATTTTACCTCGATTAATGAGATCTTAGAGAAATTTACTAAAAGAATGACACCTTTTAATGTTGTGTCCTTAGACCTGATGATATTTACATGATTCTTCAACTCTATACCATGACATCTTAGAGGTAGATTCATCGATTGGTTGGATGGGAGGGATTTTTTCCACATAACCAGCTAAGAGTTTATCAAAAATTGAATTATAGGAATCCCAAAGAGGTGTATATTTACATGGAGGTTGGTACCGATTAGGGTTTGAATAGTTCTTAGACACAGTTTTCAAGATAACTATGTTTTTTGAACCCTTGGAGTTTTCGTTGTTAGAAGAAGATTTCAAGGATGAGTTAGGATTTGGTTTCTAATATCATAATTTTAGCTTACCATATTCAAGGGCTCAAAGTTCTAGTTTCTGGGCCATGGTAAATTCCTCATCGAATGTTTGAAATGACTAGAACTAAAGGGTAGATGATATGTGTTTGGTTCATGATCTATAAAATAACTCGATAAATTCAGTTTGGGGAAGAGAGAAAGATATTTTATTGATAATTCCTCGAAGTATGGTGATAAAATCAACAATGAACTCATCTTCAAACTGTTTGATAGCATAAAATTCCATGATGGATATCTTGTGAGTGATATTGATGGAAAAGTTATCTAAGAATAGTTATGCTAGTTGTGTGAATGAATAGAGGGAGTGTTGAGAGATACTATTACACCAATCATGTGCATTCCTAGCTAATGACATCAGAAATGTCCTTAACATAAGATCTTGGTCGTGAGCTATACGATAGTAGGCATGTAAAAAGGGCCTAATGTGTTGTTACGGGTGTTCCTTACTCTAGAATTTGATGAATTTTTAAAGTTCCTAGTGAGGAAAATAGGGTTTTAAAAGTACATATGGGTTGATAGGATTGTTACAAATTTGTTCATAGAAAATGTATTTTTAGGTCCCATGGTGGCAGCTTCGACACTCATGAGTTTGCTAAATGGTGATTGCATGAGATTGTTTTGAGGAGGTTGTATTTTTAAATTATTAGCTTGATTATAGATTAAAGGGTGTTATTGTTGATATGGGTGATATGGTGGAAGCAATTTTTTGAAAGGAGGGAGACTCCCTGTCATTTTGAAGTTTTTTTAGAGACTAACGGCTGCGAGGAGGATTGAGTTTATTGATAAGGGTGGGGAATAAAAATGTTAATGAGAGGTTGTAAAGCTTATATATTTTGATGTGGATGGGTATAATAAAATTGTTGGATACTAGTAGTAGGGGCTATTTGTGAGGATTGGTAGGTGTTTGTAATAGAACTCGTATTGATAAGTAGAAAAGACATGGGAATAGATTCCACTAGGTTCTAAACTAAAGATGTGGATGGGTATAATAAAATTGTTGGATACCAGTAGTAGGGGCTATTTGTGAGGATTGGTAGGTGTTTGTAATAGAAATCGTATTGATAAGTAGAAAAGACATGGGAATAGATTCCACTAGGTTCTAAACTAAAAATGTGGATTGGTGTGTGATAATGGGTTATGTTATGGTAAAGGAGCATGTAGAAATACGAATACCAATAGAACTTATCAGGGGAGGAAGAGGATTAGAAGATGTGTGATTGATTATAGGAGATGAAGTAACATCAATATTTTTAACACCCTATTGGTTACTTAAGGATGCATACAGTATGAACCATTATTGACTAACCGAGGGTGATATATTAATGGAGGGGTTTTAAGAACCCTAGGGGTTAGCTGAAGATGTAGATGGCGTGGGTCCTTTTTGAGTGGCCTTATTTTTTGATGGTATCCTATTGATTGTATAGCTAGCAATAGGTGTAGATGAGGTAGGTGTTGATAATCCCACGTAAATAGATATAGGATATAAAGTGATCTTCTTTATGACATATTTCTATAAGGGGTCAATGATCTAAGAATGATTGTATGTAATGGTAGTGATAGGTGGGTAATATTTTTGGTTAGGGTAGTGGAGACGGATGCCTCACGAAGCAAGGTAACTACTAAGAGAAATAGGGTTGGTGTTTAATAGCTATTCAAATACTGGGTCCCCACTATTAAAGAAGTGTGGAAAGGATGGATCATGAACTTTTGATACCTTCAACTGAGTATTGGGAGAGTGCAGAGGCTTTTGGGTTTTTTGATGGATTTTTAGAAGATATCTGACATATTTTTGATGTACTAAAGATGAGATTGGTGCCTAGTTAAGATCATGAACTAGTCAAACAAGAAATGAAGAAGAGAATGAAAAGTACATAATAATAAGAAAGATTTATTCTAATTATCTTGATTAACTTAGAAAGATGTGAAGAAAAAAAGTGGTTTACAAAGAGGTATTAAAAATAAGTAATGCTAAAGATGGTTTCAGGTATGTTAAGGTTGGATTCCTTGATATACCTAACGATACGATAGGCCCAATCTATGTTGGTGTTACATGATATTGGGGCCTACCCCCCCACTTCATAGTCTCATAGTGATAAGGGTGTCAGGTTTGTAGTTGATATACCATACACTAATTATTTAGACTTGGATAGAACACCGAGCTGACTTCCCCCTTGGTAATGAAATCCAAGTAGGTAGACTTGGAAGGAAGTTCTGATAATGTAGATTTGATTTAGAATTTGGTTTGGTTGTCACCCTCAAAATCCACCCCTCAATTTTTAAGTCAAATTCAAAAATTTTGAGCTCACGCCCTCTAGAAGTGTTCAAGTAAAGTTGGAAGTCTGAAAAGATAGAGAAATTCATGCTTTGAAGTTGTTTAAACTCTCCAGTCTACACGTTTTGATAAATTTTCCATTTTCCTGTCTAGATACATGAAATTTTTTTTTTTCCTCATTTGGATGAAATTGTCAATATTTCTATGGCCATGGATCATCGAACCTTGTATTTTTTTCAATCCCTTGGTTTGCGTATGAAATTTTAAAATCGAGTGTGAAATGGTGGAGTTTTATTCTTCTCTACATTTTTCCACAGCCATGAATGATGGGCATTTTCTTCCCCATCAAATTTTTTCCCCATTATCCATGAGTAGCACATGGATATCTCTGATTGGATGTAGCATCGCCATGTTTCAAGAAACAACGTAATCATCCACATGTCCAAACAATGAAACTCCAAGGGCAGGGCCTAAGGGATAGTCCACAAATAAGCGCAGGCTTTCCACGTGTCCAAGGTCCAAAATAAAGACAAAACAAGCCCAAATTGGCTAAGTATGGAAGGTTCGGTGGATGGTGCCACGTGCTTCATTGACACAATTTCAAGGGTTGGAGCTAGGGGTAGTTCTCAAAATTTTGCCAATCCTCCACGTGTCCTAGGTCCAAAGAAGGGGACAGAGCCGATTGCTTGAATTGACTAAGTATGAGTGGGTCGGTGGAATCCTCCACGTGCCTCAATGATGTAATTTCAATAATGAAACCAAAGGGCCAATCTTTAAATGAGTGTTAGTTCTCCATGTTTCTATAGGTAAACATAAGTCAAGTGGGAAGTAAGCCCGAATCGACTAAGTATAAAAGAACCGGCAGAGCCCTCCACGTGTCATCCTGGCGCAACTTCAAAGGAAAAATTCAAAGGCAGGTTCCAAATGAGCGCCAACTCTCCACATGTCCAGGGTCAGATATATTGCCCCGCCAAACAAAATGGAGAAATTCAAATATTAATCCTAAATAGAAAGTCAAGGGGGGGAAGCGAGCCATCGGGAAGATTTGAGAATTTGAGCATTTTTTTCATTAAAGGGGCTTAAAGTTTAAAAGTGACCCACAACCCCACCCATGCCAAGGAAAAAGTCAAATATTAAGCCCGCATCGAAGGTCAAAGCGGGGAGGTGGGCTGGAGGGGCAATTTGTGTTTTTTATCCCGCATTGAAAAAAGGTAAAATTATGAAAGTGACCCGCGACTCTGTCTCCACTCAAGTAAGGCCATGTGTTAAGACCATATCAAAAGCGGGTGAGTGGACCAAAAATGTAAAAAATGCCAAATCTCTATAAATTCACAAAATGTAAAAGGCATCCTCCACACCTACTCTAGTAAATTTCTCCCACATGGAAGACATTGGTTTAAAGTTTCAAAGGCAAGATTAACAATTCAAATTCAACGTTACAAAACAAGTATAATGGTTACATTATGAAAAGTTTGGTTTTTCTCGCCATTGGCATTTCCTTACAAATCAAGAATCTAAATGGACAAAATGATTGAAAATATTGTAAACTATTTCTTACTAATAAAGAAGAAGTTGTAACCATTTCTTGCAAGATATTTAATGGCTTCTTCATGCCATTTATAAGGGGCGATTGATCTTGTAAACTCAAGAGTGCGTTGTACCTAGAGAAAGCAAAGGAGATAGCCAATTTTCTTCTACTTTCCTCCATTCTCCAATTTCTTCCATTCCCACATTATTTACAACTCCTGTTTCATCATCAATATAAGAAGAAGGATTTTTTAGCCTCTTTGATGAGGATATTTTAGAAATTTTGAGTTCACAATCTTATCTTGTCTTGTTGCCATTTATAGCATTGTTTCTTCTCATGAATGTTTGTGTTGAAGTTTCTAACTAGTGTGTGCATGAATCTAGTTTTCTACCTACAACATTAGTTCTCCTACCTCAATTATCACTCCCTTTCCCACTTTCAGACAAATTCCTCTCTAGAAATAAATTGCTATCTTTGTCGTAGGGTCAGTGGAGTGCCCCTGTTGGATCCCCGGTCGAAAGGCCACCGCAGAAATCCACATTTTCTTGCACATGCATATACGGAAGCTGCACCAATTAAGTAGAGGGACTTAGATTCCCAGAGCATTGGCAAGGAATTCACAAATTTGTCCGCCCAAAAAATTTCCTCGCCAACAGAATGTAATATTTTAACCCTTATTCAAACTAGATCATCATGCAAGAATGAAGATTCCTTTTTTAAAATGGAAAGAAAGATTGATTTCTATGAAGACAAAGCACATAAGATGTAATAATGAAAGAAGAATGAAAGAAAATGGAAAGGAATACATGTGGTGAATAAGCACTCATTTTTAATTGTTTTAAGCATTTTTGAAAAATCCACCAAAGTAATTTGAGTTGAAAACTTAGTAATAAATGAAAAAAGATATGGAATTTACTATGGAAATGTAAGATTTGATTAAAAAGATACTAGCTATCACACCGAGCATGCCAGAATGTTTATCGTAGATTTTTGTTCATTGTATTATATAGAATAAATTGCCAAAAACTCGAAAAATAGTAGGGTTCAATGATACCCGCATCGATGAATGTCCATATGTAACATACAAGTGGACTTGATAGACTCTTTTTTCTAGAAAATGAGAGAACCTATAGAGGAACATATAACTAGAAAAAATAGATATTAGATAATATGATGACTATTTTCTTAGCAAAGGCCAATCCCATGAACCAAATGGCTTCCTTTTATGGGTGTTAACTCATTTTAGATAATTAATATATAAATGATTAAATAGATAGTGTGATAAAATAAGCTATGATATTTATATAATCTAGTGATGAGACAAAAATTAGTCTTCTATAGGGATATAAAGACTATGTTCTATGTAGTAGATGGCCGTAGCTATATTTGCACCTAGATGAAGCTCCTCTAAATACTTGATCCACTATTTCTTAGTGGTCTCCTGTATTTCTTGGATGACTTCAAGATTATCCTCAATTTCATCTTGATTTAGTGTCAATATGATGGCGCATAAGCTCAACTCCTTTGTGATGTTGTATTGATCCTAAAAAATGGTTGGAATATAATTTGAATGTCATAAATGTTATTGATGAAATACAATTCACATGGTTTAGTCATCTACAAATTGAGAACACTTGGAAGTAGACAGATTAATAGAAAGTAGATTCTGATACTAATTAAAAATGTGTAATAAATGCTAAAAATTATTTAAAAACAAACATTCTAGATAATTGTTGGCGATTCACAAGAATCACTAGTGATTGTTGTGAAAAAAGATGATTTTGAATGAGATGCAGGATTGATGCTAAAATTGATTTGATGATTTATTTTTATTTTAAAAATATGTGTGGAAAGACAAGGGATGTAAAGATATGATAATAGATTACTTTTTATGTAAAATGTAGATAAAATTGTTGTAGAGAGAGCTTGTGACATTTGTGAGCTTTTTAATGGCTTGTTGTGGCTTGACAAGATGTTAGGATGTCAATGATTATTTTGTTTGTATCTCTAGAGGGTCATGGATTTGCTTCAACATCTAGTGAGCCAGATTCAGTGTTATTGATGAGTTTATATAGTATCACCAGTGATTTGTTAAAATCATTGGCGATGTAGAAAAAGTGGGTAAACATGCTTAGAAGTGATTTAAACCAGTTCTAAATGAGTTACTTCATACTTGGAGCAAGTATGGGTGTGGTAAAAATGTTTTAGGGATGTTGAGAGGTTGAGAGTTTCAGATAAAGTAGGTTTTAGAAGGTTAGGATGGGGTAAATAAGTATTTACATGGGGTAAGATGTAGTTTTATAGGGATAAAATATGGGTTGTAGGATAGGCTTAGTGTTTAAAATGTAAATGTGAGGGGTGTGAATAGGTCACCTAGGGTTTCCAAAAAACCGGTGTCTATAAAGGTAATAACAACACTTTGGGATAGTAGAATCAAACCCAAGAAGTCCATTGGGAACTCTCCATTCATGCTTGTATATGTGAGAGAAGCCAGGTTACACATCTTACTTGAACTCATAGATCTAGAGTTGAATCATAAATTTGAATTAGAGCATCATGATGCAAGAAATATAAGGATTGTTGAGTTGGTAAAGTTATAATAAAGTATGGAATGTGTTGGTAGAAACTTGAAGGACACCAATAAGATATGAAAAAATTGTTTAAGAAGAAATCACACTCTCAACAACTTAGACAAGGAGAGTTAGTCCTGAAATGGAATGAAGACCTCTCCAAAATAGTAAAAATTAGGAAGTTTGATGTTATTTAGAGTGGTCCTTATCAAATTGTAGAGATAAAGTAGATGTAGACACAAAATAATGCACTCTAGACATTATTTAGTCCCAGTCTCATACCACTATTTAGAGGGTTTTTGAGTGAAGAAAGTACTAATTAACCCCCGTCTCTTAGAAATTTTTATTTGATTTCTATCATCATTCCCAACCTCCACCACACACATGCCTAGTCATTTTTCATTATCTTTCATCATTTTAGCCTTGACTGGGGAACCCAGGATAGTACTGGGGTACCCATGGACACCCTGGTCCCACCATGGGTGCCTTGATCCTTCTTGAACTTTCCCACCACTTTTTGGGCTCAGTCTATCCATTTGAGGTCTTTATCTTTTTGCTGGTCATCCATTTTAGGGTTAATTAAAAAATTAGATCAAGAGAACCCTATAAATATAAATTTATGAGACCATAATGAGGGACCAAGAACTAGTCATTACTATCATCCATCTAGAGTTGAATCCATCTATTACATTGAATATCACTTGCATCCACATATCTCCATCAAAAGGCACAAAGCTAGGTCATCTGCATCACACACATCATAGGGGAAGGATTATATTATATTCCATGCACTCATTCTATTACATTTTCTACATCTAGTTACTACACATTACTTCACAAAGTATGACTGGCTGAAGAGAACCTAGGGTACATTATGCACACACTCACCAAAACTACATTTGGGTCTAAAATGTAGTGCAGTGCTCAGTTAGTAAGCCCATTGTTGTGGAAGCTAATTCAATACGACCCATTCATTTGCATTCTTCATTGTAGGGTTTTCGTAAAATCCATCGATCTTGGTTGACTTCAGAGTGACAAAAAGTGAATATTTAAACCACTCTTCTAACCCAAATAAATTTATTTCTTGAAAACCTGTGAGGAATATAAATCCTATATTAGGACGAGAGTGCTAGCGGGCGCACGAGTCCCTTCTGTGGGCTCTCTTGTCTACCATTATCTGAAATTTCCACAATTTTCTAAGCATGATTATCACAGTGTGTATGTCCATTTTACCAGGTTTCTAGCTCATCATACCATCAACATCATTGTGCACCAGCTAATTATTTTATTTGTTTTATTTTTTAATTAGGGTTTCATACTGTTGTGATTAATTTTCTTAGATACACATTTTACTTAATTATTCATTTATTTACTGCTACAATAGCATCAGATTATTCTAGAATATTCATATTTTAGTTATTTGTTTTGGTGAAACCCATTTTTCAACACTTCTTTCATTCACACTTTTAGTTTCTTCATTCATTACTTGTCATCCTAGGGTTTGGTCATCATGAGTATCTCAATCAATGATTATTTTCTTGCAAATCCTGATTTACTATATAGAGTCCAACACTTTCTTGCTAATACTCGCATTCATGTTGTCATGCATCTAGACTCATTTTACCAAGTCTTTGCCGATGATTTTCTTCACATATATTATTCAACTCTAACCATCCCCTTGATGTTCACACTTTTTATAATTACCTGCCATTGCATATCATCTCTTATATTCATAATGTCATCATTAATCATACTTTTTTTGATAATGGATCCTAACTTAACTTTTGTCCTATGTCATTCCTTGAAGCTTTAGGCATTTCTTCTCATGATGTTATTCCATCTTCTATATCACGGTGTTCTTACGATGGTTCTATCTACCCGTGTCTTGGAAACGTTATATTACCTATTACTATTGGTCCAAAACTTTTCCACACTATATTTTTCATTGTTGATTTCCCGGTCTCCTATAACTATCTACTTGGTAGGTCATGGCTTCATGCCATGAAATTAATCACTTCTATTATTCATAATTCTGTAAAATTCTTGCATGAGATCATTGATTATACCATCTTTTGTGATCGTGACCCCTTTTAGTACTGTTATCTCATTTTAGTGATTCCAACTAAAATTAAGATAACCATATAAATTATTGGAAAAATATCCTAAAAATACCCTTTTGAGGAGATTTTCAGGTTTCAACAACTTGAAAACTTTTTTTTACATGCTATATGCAAATTGTTTCCCGAAACCTGAAACCTGAAACTAGCCAATATTTCAGGTTTTTGAAATTCATGAGCATCGGAACATGACTTGCAAAAAGCATGTTACATGTCAATTGAATTTCAAAACCTGATATGTCCCTTTCTGTCAGGTTTTCAGAACCTTGGAACACCCAAACATCTCATGCTTCATGTTATCTATTTCCTGAAACCCGAAACCCAAATTGACAGCTAATCCTTTGTATCGGGTTTTCAGGAACTCCAAGCATGATGACATGGCATTAACTCTAAGTTTTCAGGTAGTTAGCACATGTTTCATGTGAAGTGTAATAAATTTAGGAGTTTTTATAAATAGTTGGATTTACACATCATTTTTATCTATTGTGCTTTTGTTGTGTGGATTTTCTCATACATGCTCTCTCAACCTTCGAACCCGATTTGATTTTGTGCTCAATTGCATGATTCATTTTTGATTATTTTTCAAATTTGCTGAAGGTATTTTCTCTGCCCTCTTCTTGATTAGTTTTATTGAAAAATTTTTTGTGATGTTCTTTACATCTCTTCTCCTTCCTTTCTTGTTTTTCTTCTAGGTTCAGGGTTTTAGGTTTTCTTCTTCTTTTTGGGTTGTATTCCAATAGAAATTATTGATTAAGAGTTCACCCTTAGGGTGTTTGCCTATTTTATACCTTGGAATATACCTTTTTGTGTTTTAAAGAAAAGGAGAAGAATACAGAGTCCTAATTGTTGAAATGGCAGAAAGATTACATGTATTGACATCTCAAAAACCCAATCCCTTATTTCGGGTTTTGCAGGGTGTTTTACAATCTCCAAGTTTCGCATTGTTTTAGGACTTTCTAAGTTCCACACATCCAACATCCTCTGACATCTTATTTCCATTATTCCAGGATTTTCTAAGTGCTAGACATCCAACATCATCCGACATCCAATTTCTAGTATGTCGGGTCTTGCGAGGTGTTCAACATCTTCTGATTCCTCTAGTGTGTCGGGTTTTGCAGAGTGTCAAACATATATTAATTTCTGAAAAATTCTCTTCAGTGTGTCAGGTTTTGAAAAGTGTCTGACAAGACCTAAGTTCTGACTCTCTCTCTCTCTCTAGTGTGTCGGGTTTCATCAGGTGCTTTACAAGTCCTAAAATCTGGATAGTGTGGTGGGTCTGTGGTGTTACTTAGTAAGCTTCCAAGTCCGATTGCTCAGATAAGAGTTGTCTAGGCATTATTTCTTCAGGATTTCTCATTTCGGATCCTAGATCATCTAAAGACAAGTCAGACAGGTCAGGGAAGATGAAATACAAGTATTGGAAGACGAAATCCCCCTCCTATATATATTTCAATTACAACATCCGAGATATAGAACTTGGTAACATTGACATGGAGGATTTTTGGAACTGAACCAAGGATTCTTCTCAGAGTCCCTAGATGAAGGAAATAACAAACAGTGGCCTCCCTCTTGTAGTAGGATTCCCAATGTATGCTCAATTCCCTGAGTTCATTTTGGCTTGTGCTTCCCATTATCACTCAGAATCTCACTCAATGAAAAATCAAGCAGGAGAAGTCATAGTGAAGTTGGATGAGGGTTATTTTGATGACCTCTTAAGATTACCCAACTTTCAGGAATATGTTAACGTATATCTTAAGTCAGCACAAAAATCCTGGGACAAGGATCAAGACAACTACATCAGGCATGTGAATAGGAAATTCTTGATCAAGGCCAAGCCAGCCGTCTCAAGGTTCCCCAAGTTTGTCCCCATGAGTGATTTCATCCTTGAGATCAGTGACATCATCACCTTGCTAAGTCGAGTATTTGGACTCCCTAAGTCAAGGGACTTCCAAGGATGGATGTATCAATTCATGGTGATTATAAAAAGAATGAACAAGGGATCGATTAGAGTAGTCTCATAAGTGATGAGATTGATTCCTAGATGAAGACAGTCTTGACTATGGGAAAATTCTATATGTCATCATATGTCACCTATGCAACAGCTGGCATGAGAAATTATCCAGGATTGGATGCAAAAGGAGATAGGGCTATAGAACACATATATCGGTACCTCCCTCAGCTGACAATGAAAGGTTCTGAGGATCAGTTCAAAAGAGTGAATGATACTTTATTTTATGAAAATATTTGTAGGATGAACCTGGATCTAAGGAAAAGAAGAGTCTCTGATGAAGAATGGGCTGAAGTATCAAAATGGGGATGCATCTTCTTGCAGCTTAAGAAGTTCACATACCTTCGGGTGGTCATGTATCTAGGTGATCCTTTTAGATTTCCTAGATTCCCAAGTGATAAGCTGATCCTAATGGAGTTAGTAAGATCATTTTTGGATTTCCACAAATTCCAACAAAGCAAACACAAGGCTATTGTATCCTTCCCCATTTCCATTGGAAGGTACACATGCTCAACAATGGTCAAAGCTAATAGCATGGTGCATGAGCTTCAGGAAAAATTGAAGAAGCACATGAAGCACAGAGATGGATTTGATTTCCGAGGAGTCCTTAAGTCATACGAGACTTTATATCTACATGTTCCCAACATAGAAGATATTTGGGTTGATCTTCAGGATGAATTTTCCATCTGAAGAAAAGATAATAGTAGGTTGACAATTGAAGAAATCCAGATGCTGGATTTATCTGACATCCCAAAAGGCACTAAAGACAAAGAGAGTGTCCTTGATGCCTCATATGATGGGTTAAATGAAGATCAATATGTATTCCTAGCCATTGATTGGTCCATTGCTGAGAAAGCTTCTATCATGGGAAGAGCTACTCAAATTCTTTCCCGTACTAAGGCATGGCTCATTTCTTGGGGAATGAGTTATAAAGAAGGGAATTTTGCAAAGCTAGACACTTTGGAAGAAGGACCCTCAAAAGGAAAAAATAAAAAGGATAAGAACCCTTCCAAAAGTCTAATGAAGGTTAAGTTTGTAAGAAAGGGAGAAGATCAAGTAACTACACCAATGGCCACTCTCCCACAAATAGTTAAGGTTCTTGATTCACCTCCACAATTAGAACAAGGGAATGTTCCTTCAAGGGAAGAGATCATTCAGCCTTCCATTCCTCCTTTGGTATACAGTTCATCAAAGGTAATTCTCCCTCCCGCTTCACAAGATCTAATTCTGGAATCCTTTCCTCCTCCCATTCAACCTTCCTTGCCTCAGGTTTCTTCACCAAGTTCCTCAACCATGGCTAGTATCTTCTCTGGCATCTCACCTCTTCCCATTGGACCCCAGTTAACCATGTACATGCCTCCTCCTGTTGCACCTTTATTCCCTAAATCCACTACCAAAAGCACTACACTTATAGTGGTTACCACTCCATAAGATAATCCTCCCCCACCTGAAGATGTGCCCATAATGCCTACAATGGAAGCAACTTATTCCAATGCACCTCAATGGTTGGTAGATCAGACTCTGAGGAAGAGAAAGGTAGTTGTTCCATTACCAGCCTTTGATTTCAGTTCCCTCAAGGTCACTCCCACTAAGTTGGCCAAGAAACCCAAAACAGTCTCAAGGATTTCAATGGATGCCTTAGGGAATAAATTTACAGAGATTGCTACTCCCACAGATGATAAAACTAAGGATGACATAATGGTCAAAGATTTTAAAATCATGAGGGTGGATCTAGGGAAAGTAACAACAGAGGGATCATAGTAGGATGCACAAGATGCCATGACTGTGTTGTGCTAGAAGCTGAGGGAAACTAAGGAAAATAGAGATGAGTTAAAAGAGAAAGTAATACAGCTAATAGAAGTGATACTCAAGCTCTCAAAGCCTCCTGAGTCAACACCATCATCATCTACTCCTATTGGGTTCAATTTCTCATCGGCACCCATGATCGAGAAGATTAATGAAAAGGGGAGAACGGTTGATGAATGGACCCAAAGGCTACTCCTAAAAGGAAAAGAAGGCATCAAATATACTATGGAAGTCTACCAATCCTTAGAGGATATAAAGAAATATGGAGAGAAAATGGATGATGAGTTTTCAGCAGAAATTGGGAACCTAGAGTTGACTTTTGAAGCTCTCCAAACATTGAAACATATTCCATCCCACATCTTGGTCAAAGAGGGCATCATTCCACATGGGGATAAACATTTTTAGCTGACTAAAGCCATTAGATTTAGAATAAATATTCTCAATGAAGCTTGCATCAAATTGAGAGAATCAAGAGATCAATTGATCAATGGTAAGAATGATTTAGAAGAAGAGATAGTCAAGATCTATGCTAAAGTGTTGAGTGAAAGCTCGGGTATCCTTCCTGTTGATGATCTTTACAAACAGATCCAAGAATCAATTTAGCATGAACCAACTTATGGATTCAGCATGGAAATCATTGACAGGTTTGTAAAAATTGAACATTCTTTAGAGACCCAGAGGAAACTCAACAAGAGATTGAAAAAGCTTCCTGAAAATGCTAGTGATACTCAGGAAACATGTGAAGTTCTGAGTGATCATTCCACTGCACTTGATGAGAATGAGATGTAAGGTATAATCCAAAAATTCCAAGAATTTTGGGACAAGCAGGCTTTGTTGGAGGAAGATAAAGATGATGATATAGAATAAGCACAATGCGACATGTCATTTCAATCTTGAAATCAACATGTCTTTTTCATTTTTGTTCCATCACATAGGAAGCAAATTTTGACTTGGTCTCTTGCGTGAGATTCAAGCAAAATAGGACTCTCTTTTAAAAGACTATTTTCTAGGATTTATCCTATTTTCTCTCAACTCCTTTTATTATAAATAAGGGACGCTTATGCATTCTAAAAGGTTGAGATTTTTGGAATATTGAGAACTTTTGTGAAGAAGAAAAACTTTGTGTTTTCTTTTAATCATTTGAGGAATAGAAATCGATATTATTTTTGCAAACTTTGTGTTGTGAGATTCATCTCTCTTAAGATATTGTTCTTATGTTCAGGATCTTAAGCTATTCTTTGTTTAGCATTCTCAATCATTTTAATTGTTTCAAACATTACATTACATTTGTTATCTAGAACACGTATGATTATTTCATGATTTGTGTTAGCTCAAAAGAAAATACGTTCCCGTCACTTCCTTTCCATTGTGTATTCCTTTCTAATCCATTCTATTTTAGAAAACAACATCTTTACCTAACATGGATATGGACTTTGGGATTCTATCCCAACCCCAATGGTTAGATTAATGTGAATACTGTACATATTATTTTTGTTGTGTTTTAGATTAGTAATAAATAGGTAGCCTCACTTGTCTTTGAGGAGGGATTTAATCCCATGTACTGTGGTTGAACCTCATATTTTGGCGTGAAAAAATATCCAACCAACAAGTACTGCGATAGGGATCCTAATACCGGCCTTCCTATTCCACACACAGATATTATAGATGAGCCTCAACCTCGAGAAGAACCACCTCACTTACCACTACTTGATGGTACTATTTGTGTGATAGATGCAGTTTTTTATGTGCCACCTTCTACTACTGCTGTTATGATTCCTTATTAGGTGCCTTTCCATTCTATGGATGTCTTTCTATCACATACACCTTCAGATGTACCATCTTCCTTAGCACACCCACCATTTACTTGCACATTCTTCATGAATAATTCATACTAGGAACACATTCCATTTGATCTTACATGTGATAAAACTATATGTACACATGATAGGTTGGCTTTCTTACGATTTGATTTTGAGGACCTCTATCCTACACCATATGCTTCTCATTTTTATTATGGGTATTTCATCATCACTACCACTTATGGTCTTCATATCTTTCACCTCACAATAT
This sequence comes from Taxus chinensis, assembly GCA_019776745.2. NCBI lineage: Eukaryota > Viridiplantae > Streptophyta > Pinopsida > Cupressales > Taxaceae > Taxus > Taxus chinensis. Next base: position 380,251,226 of record CM034148.1, read on the forward strand.
TTCTCACATGCACTCCTCAATTCTCACCACTTACATTAGGAAAATCATGGCTTGATTATATTGGGGGAACTTTAGATTTAGATCATATAGACATATCATTTCCTATGCCCTTTAGACATGTTTTCATTTACAATAACTCTTTCCTAGGATACACTCAAAATATCACTTGTTGGTATGCACACAGTTGTCCACTTCCTCCATTCACCGATGAGGAATATGCTATGGGCGTGTACAACTTACACCTTAATGGTTCATTACGTGATCAACCAAAAAATATTGTTTATCAAGTCACTAATGTCTATACATTTGACTATGATTGTGAGATCGATGATCTCCTAGATGACATTACATGATAGCCTCTTTTATCATGCATACACTGGGGGCATAGTATTCACATCCCCCTCTCTCATCATCATATCATCATAGGATCATTTATTATCTTTGCATTATCATTCATTCACATCCTTACATAGTGTTACATCAAACTACTAGAATTTGCACATCCAACATTTTCACATACATCTCATAATCACACACTTTCATCACTACATACATCGCATGATGGACCTTTTTTATTCATTATCATTAGTTAGTCTACTCACTTCTATATACATGGGGGAATTACATCTATTATATCCTCCACACACCATAGCATCTATCATCTTCAAATTTTCATATAGATATTCTCAACACACATTCTAGCATCGACCACCACCCGATGACACACTCTTATGCTTTGGTTTACACATGAATGTTGAGGGATTACTAGGCATGAACCCCAAACACTCTGCTATAGGACTTACACACTGCATTTACTCACATATTACATGTCATACACCATACATTTTATCTTTCCTCTACAATATTTTGACATTTTAACATTTATACATCATACATCATATTATTATTCATCATACATATTTATCATTACGTCATCTTACATACTACATTACTAGCCTATCTACATTTATTGCATGCCTCTTTATAGATTACACTTTACACATTTTACACATCTTACATTGCATTTTTCACCTCCCGTATTTACACATTCTACTCGTTGCATGGTAATCCTTCATCATTACATTTTCATCTATGTGTTGTACTCACTACCCTATGACACACTTTATTTCCTCAGTCCATACTCGAGTGCCGAGGGTTTACAAATAAAATGGACCTTACACTCATCACACATTTACTATTTGACCTTTCATCATGCAATATTTCTAGACTAGTGACATATATTTTAGGCTGAATCACCACCTATTCTATCATTTTGTAGTGGTATACACCTTAGGTTACATCACCACTCCATTTTTTTTATCTTGTAGTGATATATGCTTAGGACTAAATCATCACTCATCCATTCATCTTGTAGTGATATACACTTAGGATAAATCATCAATTACATGTTCAATTTAGTCGTGATGTACACTTCAACTATAGGGTTCACGCACACATCATTTCTAGGTCAAATATCATCAATACACATACACATTCATCAAAACACGTTAGACACAACACACACTTTGACCATTTCCCAATGACATACTCTCAGTTACAGTTCATTATTGACTGGTGAGGAGGAAAAAAATGAACCTCATTTCACATATTTCCATTCATTTAGGGGGCACACGGCTCCTATCATCCATATTGCATTCCATTCCATCCATCCACAACATAATGCATATTATGGTTGTTTTTACTCTTGTTTACTTGTGCTTGTTCATGGTCACTTTATTGCACATGTTAGTTAGCTTACTTGTATGTCATTTATCTGTATCATCTATGCATGCATGTTCACGTATTTTTCTAGTGGTGATCATAGATGCAGGTATCTCACATGTAGCATGGATGCTCACCTTCTACCCTTCCTACAGTGGTCGCTAGGGGTATCCACATTTATCTCTCACAGGTGCTATTGTTACATTTTTTACTTATCACTCTACATTACTTGCTTCTACATGCTTTTGAAATACTATTTATCTTTCTAACATGCTAACGGGTGCTTCATATAAAACATTTGTTATGCAAGAATATTTTCTTCCATACTTGTTTGTTACATTGTCTATCTTTGTTTGCTTCTTATATGTGGGTATTCCCTATGTTTGGCATGCACCCTTGTTTGTTATTTGTGGCCATGATGTTTTTGCATGTCTTATGACATCATGAGTGATGTCCCATGTTTGTGACCCATTTTTTACAGCTTCCTTGTATTCTTGTGTGTTTACACTACTTTGCTTGGTAGCTTTTACACTGTTTGCATAGATTACATAATTTTTTTACATGCATGCTTGTTTGTACTAATACTTGTCTTTGGCTAGTCATCCTTGTTTTTTCACACCTTGGTTTCTACCAAGTGCATTCCCTTCCCCCTGCAAGGCATAGTTTCAGAGTACATGTCATTGGTCCTCTTTTGGGGTCGCATTCTCCTATCAACGATGTCGCATGCACCCCCAAAGAATGGGGGCATCATTTGGGGTTTTATAGTCTACACAATGTGTTTACACTGGTTATTTTAGTACACTTTCCACCCTTGGAATTCTGGGTTTACATACATCGAATGAGTTCATACTGGTCTACTAACTCTATACATAGTGTATTTGATAGGACATGAAGTCCTTAGCATTCTGGAAAGTAGTTACAAGCTTGGAGGTTATAGTGGTTGTACCTCCCTATACTACTTCATCCAGTCACGTCAGATTGCTCAAAAAACTAGGAAAGTATAGATATCTATTCACACATAGTTTAGGGAAGAAGTTAAAGGTTATAGGACACACAAAATTTCCTCCCTATAATTATTTGGTCTATGGCATCAGATCTCCCAAAAAACCCCATCAGTATAGGATATCCTTTTACACTCTTTCTCTCGACATGGATTAGGTGCACATGTTACTCTTACACTTTTCATTTTGTGTACTTTAATTTTACATGTATCTTTTACATTATATTTTTACACACATATACATACATATTTGACCACTTGATCATTTTCTACTTGCAGGTCCATTCCTATTGAAAAAAAAGTAGCCAAATGGGGGCAACAACAACACTTTGTGTCAGCACACTTCATATACTAGCCATACAGGTACACTACACACATCAGCATTAGCACATGCGTTCTGCCCTAGGTTCACTCTCATCACTTTTTTCATATTTTCATCTTTAGTTTCCACGCTCCATCATCTTTTTTCATTTTGTTCTTTTTCTAGTCCTTCGTCATGCCATATTTGTTACTCTACATCGACATCAGGGTACACATATCTATCTACTTTATCTTACCAAGCTTTCCACTCACCAACATAAAGTGGGGGAAAATGTAGACACAAAATCATGCACTTTAGACATTATTTAGTCTCAGTATCATACTACTATTTATAGGGTTTTTGAATGAATAAAGTACTAATCGACCCCCATCTCTTGGCCATTTTTATTTGATTTTTATCATCATTCTCAACCTCCACCACGCACATTCCCAGTCAATTTTCATCATCTTCCACCATTTTAGCCCTGACTAGGGCACCCAGGATAGTACTAGGGCACCCATGGGTACCCTAGTCCCACCATGGGTGCCCTAATCCTTCTTGATTGTTCCAGCCACTTTTTAGGCTCTTTCTATCTATTTGAGGTCTTTATATTTTTAGTGGTTGGCCATTTCAGGGTTAATTACAAAATTAGATCAAGAGAACCTTATAAATATAACGTTATGAGACCATAATGAGGGACCAATCACTAAACCTACTATCATCCATATAGAGTTGTATCCATCTATTGCATTAGAGATCACTTGTATCCACATGGCTCTATCAAAAGTAACAAGGCTAGGTCATTTGTATCACACATAACATAGGGGGAGGATTCTATTCTATTCCATGTACACATAATATTAAATTTTATACATCTATTTATTCATCACTAATTCATAAAGTGTGACTGGAACAAGATCACCTAGGGCACATTATGTACACACTCACTCGAACTACATTTGGGTCTAAAATGTAGTGCAACACTTAGTTAATAAGCCCACTATTGTGGCAGCTGAGGTTAGTCTGACCCATTCATTTGCATTATTATTTTTTTACAGTTTTGATACTCCTTTCACACTTTTCCATTCTTCATGAATTTATCTTTCTATGATTTATTTCATATTTCTTCTCTTCATGAACATATCTATTAACACTTATTTGCAAAATTACCATGATTTTATTAATAAGCTTAAGAAGTACTTGGCTACCAATTACATTCCTCCTCATACTTCACCGGACTATGTATATCATGATTTCACTTCAGTTCTATCCCTTAATGAGGATCAAATCACTTTCACAATAAATGATCACCTTCTCAAGTGATACTATAACATGACCCTCCCTTATATATCTAAGTTTGTACTAACAACATCAGAGTCAAACATGCTTTATTCGACAATAGATCTAGCCTTCATATTTGTAACATCACTTTCCTTTAACATATAATAATTTCGGAAGAATATTTATCCCCTTCTCCCATCTATATATGTGGCTTTGATAACATCCCCAATCATGTCTTAGGTACTATTCATTTACCAGTTACTATCGGTTTGTGTACAATTGATAATCTCATGTCATGTCATGCCTAATAACATTAATTATAATATTATTCTTTGGAGATGATAGATCCATGCTATGCATGTAGTCCCCTCTTCACTACATGCATGGATTAAATTCCATCATCAAAGAATTATTTATGATGTATTCGTTGATTGATCACCTTTTGTGTATTGTAAATTTTTTGAACAATCTACTGATATCCTTACTTATTTTGATATTCCTCAGGAATTTTCTAGGTATGGGATAGGGTATGAATATTTCCACTGATGTGGATTCTTTGATACATGGGTAGATTAACAAGAACATAAAATCACATAACTTTGACACCTCCTTGCGCGGTCACACAAGTATGGGCTAGGGTGTTAACCTCCTTATACACCTCCTATGGATACTCATACAAATTTTTATGTTGCTTCACTTCCCTTGCTACATCCGGAACTCATTAGTGATGATGTGTCTACTCTTTGGGATAACCTCTACACTTTTTCCAATGAAAACACGTTACTTGATTATATGGGTGCCTATGATCATCTTCCCTCTTTCTACCATAAGAGGCATCATCCTTCATCTCTCACTAATATTGCTTACCTCAGAGAATTTGATGTCACCGCTGATAATGTTTATCCACCCAAAACTATTCCTACTAATTTTTATATTAAAGATCGTTTAACCCTTCTCAATGAAGAAACAATACAATACAACTTGGGCACATTTGAAAAATTCACACATAGTTTTTCCAACCACTTCTCTCACCTGCATTGAAAAAAAGGATATCTAGCAATTCCTTCATGATTTATTAGATATTTTCATATGGGATTATAGTTATATGTCAAGTATTAATACATTTATGGAAATGCATAATATTTTCCTTAACACGGGTGCCAAATCTATCCAACAACAAATTCATAAAATGCACCCCAAAGTAGCCCTCTTTGTCAAATAAGAAACTTAAAATCTTCTAGACATAGCTTTTATTTCTGTTGTCAACTATTTTGAATGGGTATCTAATATCATCCCAGTAATGAAACCAGATGGTCAGGTTTGTTGTTCCACTTATTTTTTGTGACTTAAACAAAGTTTTCCCTAAGGATATATTTCCTTTTCCACACATTGATGCTATTGTTGATTCTAAATATGGATATGATATTCTTTCCTTTATGGATGGCTTTTTTGGTTACAATCAAATCAAGATCAACCAAGATGACAAAGAAATAACCTCTTTCACCATGCCATGGGATACATTTTTCTATACAATTATGCCATTTTGCCTTTAAAATGTTGGCGCTACTTATCAACATGGAATGACACATATTTCATGACTACGTTCACAAGATTATCAAGGATTATGTAGATGACATATTGGAAAAATCTAGGCAAGGATATTCCCATGCAAGGGATCTATGAATACTATTTGAATGATTATGACAATATCGTGTGTTTTTAAATCTAAAAATATATATTTTTGGGTCACAATAGGTAAATTTATTGGACATATTATCTCTCAATGTGGAATTGAGATTGACCCTAACAAAATTAAAGCAATATTCCTCCACCCAAGAACCTACATCAATTACACTCATTATAGGGAAAACTTCAATCTATCTATGTCTTTGTTACACAACTCGCTGATAAGACCCAACCACTCATATGAATCTTGAAGAAAGATACCAAGTTTGTTTGGGAAGAGAAATGTCAATAAAAATTTGAACATAACAAATCCTACTTGTTAAATCCACCTATTCTAGTCCCTCCTGTAGCTAATCGACCTTTCTTGTTGTATATATTTGCTATGTTTCATGCCTTGGGCACCTTATTGGTACAACATGATGATTCTCAACAAGAAAAAACCATATATTATATCATTCATAATCTTATCCCTTACGAATGTAACTATAACTACGTTGAAAAATTGTGCCTCATTCTTGTCTTTGTTGCAGAAAAATGTGACATTATCTCCTCAATAATGAGGTACATATTATAACAAAAGTCAACCCATTAAATTACCTACTATCCAACATGCATCTATCAGGATGTTTGGCGCATTAGGTCATGCTTGTCACTGAATTCAATTTTGAGTTCATACCAAAAAAATCAATCGAAGGACAGGTTATCACTGATCAATTAGCCATGGAACCCCTCTTGGATGCATCACCCATTCCCGATTCCTTTATTAATGATTTCACTACATACACCATTGAGCCAAATACATGACAATATATTTTGATGGCTCTCGTTGTTGATCTGATGCCAAGGCTGGGATAGTCTTTATTATCCCACATGATGACCCACTCCCTTCGCATATCGGTTATGATTTTATGTTATGAACAACATTGATGATTACGAGGTTCTCATTTTAGGATTTATTACCACTCAAAATATTCTCATTCATAACTTATGCATACACAGAAGTTCTTAATTAGTCATCAATTAGGTTAATGGTACATATCAGACAAAGGAGGAGCATATAATTCCATACAATTCCCTTGTAAAGGATATTTTAGTTACTTTTGAGTCCTACTTAATTACTACTATCCCTTGTAAGGATAATCATCATGTAGATGCTATGGCTATTGTTTCATTCCTCATCCCACAAGACATCACTGATAAAAAATCTACTTTCATAATTACACACTTACGTCATCCATCTATCTCTACATTATCTCTTGCAGCTTGCGCCATCACGTGCAGTCAAGACAATTTTGAATGGTTAACACCTATTTATAATTACATATACAAGAAAATTATCCCCAACACTCTATAACCTCATAAATCTCACCGGTTACATTGTGAAGTTACTCATTATGTTATTGTTGGGAAAAAATTATTCAAACGTGTTATCAAAAGTCATCTTCTACATTTCCTTTCACTCACAAATATTCCCAAAACCATCTCACAAATTCATGATAGCATATGTGGTGGTCACTTCTTGGGTAAAGCTATGTTTCAAAAAAAATAAAATGCCAAGGGTAATATTTTCCTACAATGGAACAATATTACCTTGAATATGCTACTCATGTAATATGTCAAAAACATGGCAATATCCATCATGCACCCACATACGACCTCTATCCCATTTCCCTACTTGGCCTTTCTCCCTTTGGGGACAAGATCTAATTAGTATGATTAATCTTGAATCAATAGATGAACATAAATACATCATTACAAATATTGAATGCTCTATAAAGGGGGTCGAGGTGGATCTTCTACAAAACACCACTAGCCCAGACATTTGTAACTTTCTCACCACAAATTATCAAATGTTTTGGGGTTCCTTCAACTCTAATCACTGATAATGAAAGCTCCTTCAAAAATAAATATATTAATAATTTTTGTGTTAAATTCAAAATTAAGCTTTCATTCTCCACACCCTATTAACCACAAGGAAATGGCCAACCTGAGGCCACCAAAAAAACTATTATCAAAATCTTATGCAAGAACGTTGACTATAGTGGTACTGATTGGCATAACCAAATATTTTATGCACTATGGGTTCATCGTACTAGAATTTGTATACCTACTAATGCTACCCAAATTTACTTGGTTTATGGTGTCAACGTTGTTATCCAACTCAAATTCAAGATACTGTCATTGAGGATATCTCTCAAATACATCCTCAAAGATAATGAATAACATGAAAACCATTTTCATGAACTAGAAATGTTGGAATTGCGTCATTTCCAAGAACTCAAACATCTCCATGCACGTATCAGTCTCACATTGCTCATGCCTATAATATAAAAAATCACTCTCAAGAGTTTAATCTCAGTGACCTCATCTTGAAGGAAAATCATAAAAATACAAATCTTGAGGCTCCTCTCAAAGGAATATTTAAGCCCAATTTTCTTGGTCCATACATTGTTATAGATAAAATTGGTGGTGGATTATATCTCCTTACCACCCTTTTAGGAAAACCACTCACAAATCCACTTAACATAATGTATCTTAATAAATACTACGCTTAGATTAGCACAATGTTATCATTACCCGATGACACTCTCTTGTGATTCGGTTCACACTTGACTTTTGAGGGATTACCACACATGAATCCCACACACTGCACTATAGGAATTATATATTGCATCTACTCACATATTGCGTGTCATATACTATATAGTTTATATTTCATCTACAACATTTTGACATTTACACATCTTACATCATACTAGTATTCATCATATGCATTTAGCATTACATCATTTTACATACTACATTACTAGCCTATCTACATTCATTGCATTTTGCTTTATACATTACACTTTACACATTCTACATATCTTACATTAGTTTTTACACCTCCTGTACATTACACATTCTACTCATCACATGGTCATCTTTAAAAATTACATATACTACATTGTCTTCTATGCCATGCACTCACTTCCCTATGACACACTTTAGTTCCTCGTTTCATACTCGACTTATGAGGGTTTAAAAATTAGATGGACCTTATACTCATCACACATTTACTATTCTACCTTTCATCATGTGACATTTCTATCCTAGTGACATATTATTTAGGGTAAATTGTCACCTATTCTATCATTTTGTAGTAGTATACACCATAGGTTAAATCACCACTCTCTCTTTTCATCTTTTAGTGATATACACTGAGGGATAAATCATCACTCATATATTCATCCTATAGTGATATACACTTAGGATAAATCATCACTTATACGTTCATCTGGTTTTGATATACAATTCAGCTTATAAGTTTGACACACACATCATTTCTAGGTCGCATCTCATCAATATACATACACATTCATCACAACGCATTAGAAACAACCCACACTTTAACAATTTCCCGATGACACGCTCTCATTTATGGTTCATTCTTGATTTCTGAGGGGGAAAACAAAATGAACCTCATTCCATATATTTCCATTCAATCAGGGGGCATGTGGCACCTATCATCCATCTTTCATTACATTCCATCCATCAGAAACTTACTGCATATTATGGTTGCTTTTACTCTTGCTTACTTTTGTTTATTCATGGTCACTTTATTACACATGCTAGTTAGATTACTTGTATGTCATTTATCTATATCACCCATGCATGCACGTTCACATATTTTTCTAGTCATGTTTATAGATATAGGTCTCTTACACTTTGCATGGATACTCACCTTCTACCCTTCCTACACTGGTGATTAGGAGCATCTGCATTCGTCTCTTCCAGGTGCTATTGTTTTATTTTAAACTTATCACTTTACATTCCTTTCTTATACATGATTTTGAAATATTGGTTATCTTTCTAATATACCAACAAGTGCTTCATGTGAAACATTTTTTATGCAAGGGTATTTGGTTCCATACTTGTTTGTTGTATTGTCTGTTATCATTTTGTTCTTATATATGGGCCTTGTCCTATGTTTTGCGTGAACCCTTGTTTTTTTTTACTGCCATGATGGCCTTGTAACATCATGAGTGATGTCCCATGTTTTTGAGCTTCTTTGTGTGGATTATTTGCCTTCTTGCATGTTTACACTACTTTTATTGGCAGCTTTTACACTATTTGCATAGATTACACATTATATTTTTACATGCATGCTTATTCATACTAACACTTGTCTTTGTCTAGCCATCCTTATTTTTTCTTGCCTTGATTTCTACCAAGCACATTCCCTTCCCCCTGCAGGGTAGTGTTTAGGGTTCATGTGGTTAGTTCTCTTTTGGGGCCGCATTCTCCTATTATCAATGTCACATGTGTCCCTTAAGATGGGGGACATAATTTGGGGTTTTATAGTCTACACAATGCATTTACACCGGTTTAGTTCAGTGCACTTTTCCGCCTTAGAATTTTGGGTTTATATAGAGCGAGTGAGTTTAGACCAGTCTAAAAAATCTATACACAACGACTTTTACAGAACATGGAGTCCTTATAATTCTTGGAATTAGTTACAGGATTGGAGGTTACAGTGGGTGTACCTCCCTACTGGACTTCATCCAATGGCGTCAGATTACCTCAGAAACAAGGACAATACAAAGATATCTTCACACACATTCAAGGAATTTGTTAAAGGTTGGAGGACACAAAGCAATTCCTCCCTATAATTCATTGGTATATGACTTCAGATCATCCAAAAATACCTTATAGTATAGGATATCCTTCTACACTCTTTCTCTCAACATGGATCAGGTGCACATGTTCCATTTACGCTTTTCATTTTGTGTACTTTAATTTTACATGTATCTTTTACATTGCATTTTTACATACATATACATGCATATTTGACTACTTCATCATTTTCTCTTTGCAAGTCTAGCCATATGAGAAACAAGTAGTCAAATGGGGGCAACAACAATGACATCAACAACAACACTTTGTAGAAGCACAATTCACATACTAATCATGTAGGTACACTACACACATCAGCATCAAGACATGTGTTCTACCATAGGTTCACTCTCATTACTTTTTAATGCATTTTCATCTTTAGTTTCCATGCTTCATCATATTTTTGTCAATCCATACTTTGTCTAGTCCTTTGACATGCCTTTTTCATTACTCCACATCAACATCAGGTACACATATCTATCTACTTTATGTTATCAAGATTTTTGCTTACCAACATAAAGTGGGGGAAAATGTAGAAACAAAATCACGCACTTTATACATTATTTAGTCCTTGTCTCATACTACTATTTAGATGGTTTTTGAGTCAAGAAAGTACTAATTAACCCCTATCTTTTGGCCAAATTTCTTTATTTTACTTCATCATTCCCAACCTATACCACACATATCTTGAGTCTGTTTTATCACTTTCATATTATTTCAGCCTTGACTAGGGCACCCTGGTCTCACCATGGGCACCCTGATCATTATTGAACTTTCCCGACACATTTAGGGCTCTTTCTAGCCATTTGAGGTCTTTATCTTTTTATTGGTTGGATATCTCAAGGTTAATTATGAAATTAGATCAAGAAAACCCTATAAATATAAAGTTATAAGAAAGTAATGAGGGATAAAGAACTAGTCACTACTATCATCCATCTAGATTTGCATCCATCTATTACATGTGTGATCACTTGCATCCACATAGCTCCATCACAAGTCATAAGGCTAGGTCATTTGTGTCACACACAACATAGGGGGAGGATTATATTATATTCCATGCACAAATTCTATTATATTTTCTACATCTAGTTATTTCTCACTAGTTCACAAAGTGTGACTAACAAAAGATCACCTAGGGAACATTGTGTACACACTCACCAGAACTTCATGTGGGTCTGAAATGTAGTGTAACAATCAGTTAGTAAGCCCGTTATTGTGGTAGATGAGGTTAGTCTGACCCATTCATTTACATTCTTCTTTTTTAGGGTTTTGATGATCCTTCTTGGTATTTTATAGGTCTTTTCATCATCTTGGAATATTAGTGACATCTGGACTAGTGCAACAAAGTTAATGCAACATAAAGAGAGGGTTTTAGACCATCTGTTAAACCTGTAAAGATTAATTCCAGAGTTTTTTCACCGACTAGGATGCCCATTTTACAAACTAGAGCACCTACAGGTGCCCAAGTCCCTTTCCAATAGCTCCAATTCAGATAATCAACCCAAATCCATTCTTTTCAGAGCTCCTGAACAATCATTCCTGCTTCCATATTTTCCAATCACATCTACGACACAGTCTCACTAGTATCTTCTATTCAGTTGAGTTCTTTCCTCTTATCTCTTGTACATTTGGGTTAGCATTTCCATTTTCATAGTTTCTTGGTTCATCTTTATATTTGTTTACATCATTTGTTTTTATTTATTTACAACTATTCATAGCTTATATTAACTAGTATCTATATTACATTTTTAGTTAATTAGTAGATTATTGCTTTTGAATTAGAAAACCTTGACATTGAAATCTTTCCTATCCCAGTCAATGGGATCTTCATTGATCCTTATTTATAAAATTTTCTTCACCCTTACATATAGACATAAATATTTTATGTTCCCCATAATTTTTTGTTTTCTTCCCTTGTCATTGTTGTGTTTCTTCTTGGCTTTAGTTTTATACTATGGGTGCTTTTTTCTCCTTGTTAGGTTATGGAGCCTGTTTTCATGTATGAAAGTGTTGAAGACTGTACACTAAGAGTACTGTACACTTTTCATGTATCCTTGCCGGGGTTTGGGGGCGCAGCCCCCGAAAAAAAATTGGGCCTTAAAACGTGCCCGATATATCGGGAAAAGTGATTTTCTCATATGGGCAGGATTTTGACCCATAGGTCTATGGGATGGTTTTTGGCCATGGTTTTAATACCCACAGTTTTGTAAAACTGCTTAAGCAGTTGTCTATTTATATGCTTTTATGCATATGATATATGTATGTAAAACATTGCAGATGTGCTTTGAATTCGGGTGTGAATTCTGTAGAGTTTGTTGAGCATAGCTCCAAATAGATATGGGTATTATATTGAGAGAGTGGTGGCTTGTAATAAAATCTGAGCAAGTGATTCTTGGTGGATGTAGCCCAAATTTGGTGAACCACGTTAAATATTGTCTCTTTGTGTTGTGTTATTTTATTCTACACTTTTATTTGAGATTTGTAATATTTTTTGCATATTAGTTTCTACTATTGCGATTCTGTGAGGGATTATTCCACATATTTTATCACTTATTTCCTAACAATTGGTATCAGAGCCTGGTTTGGTTTTCTGAAGTGTTGAATCACAGGGAAATTTTTATTTTGAGTGGGAGCTATGGTAGATGATGGAAGATCTAGGGTTGATAAATTCAACTGGTAGAATTTCAGTCTTTGGAAGATGCGGATGCAAGATTACCTTTATCAGAAGGATCTTTATACTACGTTGTCTAAGAAGGTGAACAAACCCTCGAGCATGATAGATGTAGGATGGGATTTTCTAGATAGGAAGGAACTTGGGACAATCCGGCTATGTCTTGCATCTTCGGTATTATTTAATGTTTCAAAGGAAAAGACTACAAAAGAGCTGATGGATGCATTAGGGAAGTTGTATGAAAAACCCTCTACCTCTAATAAGATATTTTTAATGAAAATTTTGTTTAATATGAAGATGTCTAAGAATGGTTTAGTACCAGATCATCTAAATGATTTTAATACGGTTGTAAATATGCTAGATTTGGTTACAATAGAATTTGATGAAGAAGTTAAGGCTTTATTAGTTCGGTGCTCTTTACCTGAGAGTTGGAATAGCTTGGTAATAGTGGTAAGCAACTCGATTCCTGCTAACTCAAAGTTGAAGTTTGAGGATGTTGTAGGGGTGATTCTGAGCAAGGAAATGCGAAGAAAAAGATCTGGTGAATCTTCTACTTCAGGGAATGCTTTGACAATGGAAACTTGAGGGAGATAGAAGAATAAAAGAAACCATGGAAAATCAAAGGATCAGGCAAGGTCAAAATCCAAAAGCAAGATAGTATGCTGGCACTATGGAAAGTCTGGGCATGCGAAGAAGGACTGTTGGGAGATTCGGGACGAGAAGAAACAACAGGAAGAAAACAAGGAGGCAAATGTGGCAACGGTTAATGTATGTCAGGATGCTTTGATTCTTTCTTTGCACAATATTACTAAATCTTGGGTTTTAGATTCGAGGGCTTCTTTCCATGCTTCTCCACATAGGCATTATTTTGTTGATTATGTTCAAGGAGATTTTGGGCATGTTTTTCTTGGTGATGATGAGCCTTACAGTATAGTTGGAAAAGGTTTTGTTCAAGTTAAGATGCAGAATGGGAATACTTGGCTATTAAAGGATGTCAAACATGTGCCTACATTAAGATAAAATTTGATATCGGTAGGGTAGTTGGGAAGTGATGGTTGTATTGTGATATTTACAGTGGACTCTTGGAAGGTTACAAAGGGTTATCTTGTGGTGGAAAGAGGTAAGAAGGTTGGAAGCTTGTATTTAACCACTTATAGCACTAATGTTTGTAATCTTGTGGCTTCAGAAGTAGATACAACATTGTGGCACTAGAAGCTCAATCATATGAGCCATAAGGGCATGGAGATCAAAAAGAAGGATTTTCCTAGATATACAGAAATAGGTTTGGAGTTCTGTGAGGACTACATATATGGGAAACAAAAGCGAGTAAGGTTTCTCAAGGTTGGACCTACAAAGAAAGAGAGTAAGTTAGAGCTGGTGCATTCTGATGTGTTGGGGACAAACTCAGGTATCATCTCTTGGGGGTTCAAATTATTATGTTACTTTTATTGATGATGCAATAAGGAAAGTTTGGGTTTATTGTATTAGAAACAAATATGATGTATTTGACACTTTTGTCAAATGGAAAGCCTTGGTAGAGAATGAAACAGGTGTTAAGCTAAAATGTCTCAGGTCAGATAATAGAGGGGAGTATTGCAGTAATGAATTTGATGATTATTGTTCTAATAACGGAATCCGCAGGCAAAATACGGTTCCAGGAACTCTGCAGTAGAATGGGATATTAGAAAGGATGAATAGAACAATAATGGAATGTGCTAGGAGCATGAGGTTACATGCAGGACTGCCTCTTTCTTTTTGGCAGATGTGGTGAACACAACTATGTACTTGATAAACAGAGGACCCTCAAGTGCCTTGGATGGAGGCATACCTGAGGAGGCTTGGTATGGTAAGAAAGTTGATTATTCATTTCATAGTGTCTTTGGATGTGAGGTGTTTGTTCATATAGACAAGGATGATAGGACCAAGCTAAAGGCTAAGTCAGAAAAATCTACTTTCATTGTTTATGGTGGTGATGACTTTGGATATAAATGTTGGAGTATTAAGGACAAGAAAATCATTCAATCTAGGGATGTGGTCTTTAATAAGAAAGTCATGTATAAGCAGCAGTTGTAGAAAAACAGGGAATAATCCAAGAAAGAATATGCAGCGGTAGAGGATATTCTTGATGGAAAAGTGACACATGAATTAGTTTAGGAACCTCCTGAACAGGAACCCCAAACTCCTATATTGAGGAGGTCTTCTAGGGTAAGAAGAGAACCTAAACGTTTTTCTCCTTCTCTTAATTATGTATTACTCACTGATAGTGGAGAGCCAGAGAGCTTTGATGAAGCAATGCAGGTAGATGCCAAGAAGAAGTGGGAGCAAGCCATGGATGAGGAGCATCAAACTCTCATGGAGAACCAAACATGGGATTTGGTGAAGCTACCCAAAGGCAAAAGAGCATTACAGAACAAGTGGGTGTTCAGAGTCAAAGAGGAAGGAGGAAAGAAAAGATATAAGGTCCAGTTGCTGGTCAAGGGGTTTGCATAGAAAAAATGTATAGATTTTAATGAGATTTTTTCTCTTGTAGTAAAAATGATTTCTATTAGAACTATTCTAGAAATAGTTACAGTAGAAGACTTGCACTTAGAACAACTTGATGTAAAGACTGCATTTTTCCATGGTGATTTGGAGGAGGAAATATATATGTAGCAACCAGAGGGCTATGAGGTCAAAGATAAAGAGGAGATGGTGTGCAAACTGAAGAAGAGATTGTATGGCTTAAAATAAACTCTACGTCAATGGTATAAGAAATTTGATAGCTTCATGATGGAGAAAGGTTATATTAGATGTCATTCTGACCATTACGTGTATATAAATAAATTTGAGGATGGCAGTTATATTATCCTTTGTCTGTATGTGGATGACATGTTGGTTGCAGGTAAAAACATACAGGAAATAAAAGTACTCAAGAAGCAGCTAAGTGAATCCTTTGCTATGAAGGATTTGGGGACAACCAAACAAATGCTTGGTATGAGGATATCTCGAGATAGGAAGGAATGGAAGCTGACTTTATCTCAGGAAGATTACATTAATAAAGTCTTAGAGAGGTTTAATATGCATGGTGCTAAACCGGTTGGGACTCCTTTGGCAGGCCATTTCAAGTTATCAAAGGAGTAGTGTCCCAAGACAGAGTAGGAGAGAAACCAAATGTCCAAGGTACCTTACTCATCAGCAATTGGCAGTTTGATGTATACCATGGTGTGTACCAGGCCTGATATTTCCCATGTAATGAGAGCGGTGAGTAGATTTATCAGTGATCCAGGTAGAGATCACTAGCAGGCAGTAAAGTGGATCCTTCAGTATTTGAGAGGGACCATGGGGACAATTTTTTGCTACAGTGGATTAGACACCACTTTGTGTGGTTATGTAGATTTAGATATGGCTAGAGATGTAGATAGCATGAGGAGCATGACAAGTTATGTTTACACTATAGGTGGGACAACAGTGAGATGGATTTCATGACTACAGAAGCTAGTGGCTTTGTTAACCACATAGGTTGAGTATGTTGCTACCACAGAGGCAAGAAAAGAAATGGGTTACAAAAATTGCTTGAGGATTTGGGGCATAAGGAGGAAGGAAAGCTACATAGTGATAGTCAGAGTATTATACACCTAGCTAAGAACTTTGCTTTCCACTCTAGGACGAAGCATATACAATTAAGGTACCATTTCATTAGGATAGCTTTAGAGGAAGAGAAGTTGAAGCTGGAGATTATCCATACCAGTCAGAACCCTACAGACATGATGACCAAGGTGGTCACAAGGTGAAAACTAAAGTTGTGTTCAAATTTGGTTGGTCTTCACAGAAACTAGTGAAGGGTTGAGAAGCTTTCTCAGAGGAAAAATAGTCTCCAAGTGGGAGACTGTTAGGTTGTGGAGCCTATTTTCATGTGTGAAAGTGTTGAATACTATGCACTAAGATTACTGTACACTTTTCATGTATCCTCGCCAAGGTTCAGGGCCAGGCCAGGGGCGGCAGCCCACGGTAGCAAGGGTTTTGGGGCGCAGGCCCAAAAAAAAATTGGGCCTTAAAACGTGCCCAATATATCGGGAAACATGATTTTCTCATATGGGTAGGATTTTGACCCATAGGTTTATGGGATGGTTTTTTCCCATGGTTTTGATACCCATGGTTTTGTAAAACTACTTAAGCAATTGTCTATTTATATCGTTTTATGCATATGATAGATGTATGAAAAATATTGCAGATGTGCTTTGAATTCGGGTGTGAATTTTGTAGAGTTTGTTGAGCATAGCCCCAAACAAATCTGGGTATTATATTGAGAGAGTGGTGGCTTTAATAAAATCTGAGCAAGTGATTTTTGGTGCACGTAGCCCAAATTGGGTGAACCACGTTAAATACTATCTCTTTGTGTTGTGTTATTTTATTCTGCACTTTTATTTGAGATCTGTAATATGTTCTGCATATTAGTTTCTACTATTGTGATTTTGTGAGGGATTATTCCGCATATTTTATCACTTATTCCCTAACACTCCTAACTTATTTTTCAATTGTATTGACCATTTTTTTTCAAGTATAAACTTCTAGGAAGTTATTTTTTATGGAGTTTGTGTCATCACATTTGAATCACCTTGGTTGTATCTCACAACTTTGAATGATTGTAATGTTAATATTTTTATTCAAATGTGTTTGATCAACCACTTATAGTCTTATAATATCCCTATCCATCTACTAAGAAAACTAGTTTCACCATATGCATTCGGCTTATATTTTTAATAAATTTTGGACTACTTTCATAATGGTTTAGATTTGCAGGTATAGAGGTAGATGTTTATAAATCATTTGAACACTTTTTGGGAGAAGAACCTATGATAAAAATAATTGAAAATCATCTTGGGGAACAAAGAAATTTCTGGGCCATTACAATTATTTTGCAGAGAAGGTTAGAGTTTTGGAAATACTACGAGGAATTTTTTACGTTTAATACTGACTCCATGCCTAATGGGTGCATAAGGAAAATAGTTCTCACATCTATCAATCATATGGCCCCTTTGAGTCACTAATAATATTGCCAACATAAAGACCATGCTTATATTTGAGCCATTAGTTTAACAAAATGAATACTTATGGGCCCTAATATTGTTTGTTCACTTTTGTACCTTGGTGCCTCCAAGCTCATTTGGATTACTTATGCATATCAGATCCAAGTTTCCACTTTTCAATGTGGTCAAAGACTTAACCATATTCTTCCTTACTTTGGCCTTGGGATCAAAAGTTGCGCACACAATAGACCACAAATCAAAGAAGTAGTATACTGTGAAAAAATAGGTCTACACTTCAAAGAATTTAAATTCTAAAATATGAAGGATTTGAAATTATACACAATGAAGGAATTGAAAATACACACTCAAAAGATTTTATCAATTTTGACTGAAATCTTCAAAATGTCATAACTTTTGATGAGGACTATGAATTTGAGAAAAAATAGTATCGTTAGAAAGGTATTTAAATAAACTATGCATTATAGGTGGTTTTGGTTCATTATTAATAAATTCAAATAATTTCAAAGGTAAAAACCAAGAAAAATCCAAAATCTACACAAAGGGTAAAATTCCTAAAGGAATTCAAAATCCACACTATGAAGAACAGTGGGTTCAGACAATGAAGTATTATTAACATATTCACTTCAAATATTTCAAATTCAACACTTTAAAGGATTTCAAATTTTGCACTTCAAAGAATTCCAATTCTCAATTATGAAGGATTTGAACATCCACACATAAAAGGATTTCAAATTTTGCACATTAAATGATTTCAAATTTCACACTACGAAGGATTTGAAATTTGCACTATAAAGGAATTAAAAATCCTCACTACAAAGGATTTTCCCAATTTTGGTAGGAATGTACAAAATGCCATAACTTTTGATGGGGACCATGAAATTGAGAATAATTGGTACATTTAGAAATGTACCAAAATTAACTATACATTAAAAGTCCTTTTGGATCATGATAAACCATTTTATGGCCAAATAACTGAATTATAGGTCCGCAACCATTTTTAGATACAAGTTTGTGAATCAAACATGAGAATTGTCTTTTCTCATAGCTTTTGATCAATATATCCATTTGATATGGGACCGCTCTAATTGGAATGATTGATATATTTGGGATATTCTAATGACAGATTTTTGAGTCATTTTCTTAATCAATTGATTCCCAAATTAGTTACATAAGTTGTTTGATTCATTTTATCTCATTATGCTTCTTGGATGGTATATTCTCCTTGTGCCCTAAAAATGAAGATATTGGGTTAAATGGTTTTTGTAACAATAAATGAGTTGTTATTTGTGTTCCAAATCTTGATTATGACCAAAAACATAAATTTGATACCTCATTCTTTATCTTTCTCTTCCGATTTCATGGAAATTCATTGATATAAGTTAGATCTCATCTAAATAGAAAACATATGAAGGTTTTATTACAATCCAAGGCACCCTATTGGTGTGGATCATCATAATCCTAGGGGATTACCTTTTGATCCAGTTCTTATTGGCATCACAACCACTGAGGGGGGGATCAGTAGGCCTTATAAAAATTTCATTCACATTGAATTTAGCATTCATCAATAATCAATTCAACTTAACCATTAACCATTAACCATGAATTCATTAATAAACATAACCATAAATGAGTAAATAAGCATACAAGAACACTTGAACACCAAATATAAGTGGAAAACCCTCAAGGGGAAGAAAACCCACTAAAACAAATCTTTATTACATCAATGATTCAAATTTAGTCAAGCACTAACCCAATAAGGAACCCAACTCCTAGGTTTAGTGATGCACCAACCCCACAAGGAGCACCAATCCCTAGATGAATCAATACCAACTAAAGCCACCTATTTTTTTTTCACCTTTGGAATGTTTCTACAACAACTGATGATGACTCTATTTGGCTTTCCTTCCTTCTATCCTCTTCAAATATGATTTCTTTGGTAACTTGCTCAAGATCTCCTTCACCAAGATGATTAGTTATAATGGCATATCTCTCTAGAAACAACACACCCTATATAAAATCATGACACTCTCTCATCCCTCTCTATATGGTATACTCTACCCTCTTGCATGTGCTTTCTTATTCCCTCTCAACTTCTTCAAATAAGACTCTAAAATGTGCTTATATACATGACACGTGATCATAACACACCTAGGTCATCAATCATAGGGAAATATCATAAAACATACTTAATAACATCATAAAAATATCATTCATAAGACCACTTAGCTTAACAATAACATCTAGAAACTTTAAATCCTTCATTAGGACCTAATTAGGCCTAATACACTAGAATTTCCCTCTCGCCAAACTCGATCTTCTTGAGCCAACGTGACCTACACAACACCTTAGAAACAAAATATAAATGTTTAATAAGTATAATATATTCCTTCTATAATCTTCTACACATATGCACCATCATCTCAAGCAATGACACCACCATTGGGAACAAATTTCCTCGCTAGGTCTATGACTTACAAAACTAGTCCTCAAAGATGAGGGTGAAACCCTCATCAAATCAACTCAACCATGAAATTTTGACACATGGATGGAAATATCATGACCTTAGGTTCATCAAAATATACATGAGACACCATCACTCAGAATTAATTACCATCAAAACATCTCTGCAACGAGGACCACCAAAACTACCAAAAACTACCCTAAAACCATCCTTTCAAAATAGAATTCCACAGACCTTAAAAGGGTTCAAACATTATCTGAAACCACATCATACATAAATTATATCTTCCATAACTCCTCCAAAATCCATTTATTCATCTTTTCCAATGAAAAAACTAAGAGAAAACACAACTTCTTCAAAAAATTACAATTTGTTGTGGAGTCCACTTACTGTCAAGACACCTAACTACCACCTGGAGAAAGACATGGGAGTCCTATACAAACTATAATAACTAACTAATTTCAAAGAATTCATTATGGGTCACTTAGAACAAGATCTCTTCCATCTCTACCTAGCTACAGTTTTAAACCTCCTTAGCTTCTTAATGATTGTTCATAAAGCTCTATCCCTCAAACCAAAAACTAATGCTTGGAATGTCATCTTATTTGAAAAAATTGAAGGGAAAATTAATACTTACCTGAACTTGTCTTCAACTTCCTAGAAAACATAACAATCAATTCATCATCATCAATGTTAGAAACATCATCATCCAATATATTCTTGACTTTTGACTTCCTTTCAGCTTTGAAGGTTATTTTCTTCTTGGGAGATTTATCAACACATGTCCTCATCTTATAAGTTGTCATATTACCATGGAGTTCATCCATATGCAAATTACTCATATATTTGGCTTCTTATATATTTTATACTTTAGGGTCAAACTTAGGAGAGAGAGATCTCAACACCTTATGCACCACCAAAGCTTCTTTCCCATCTTCACCTAACCCTCTGATGGTATTGACCACTTGATCTACTTTGAGAAGAATGTAAAAATGGTTCCTTCTTCCTTCATCTTATGGCTTTCAAACTTAATCCTATAGGTCTATAGATTTTCCAACTTTACCTTAGTGTCACCTTGATAAATGACTTGTAGATTATTTATATATTCATATTTAGCATAAATATATAGGCTATGTAGCTTCAAAAACATATTGGTCTTAGTAAACCAATCTTCACTACAAGAGACACAAACCAAAATGATGTCTTAAGTCACTAAACATACCTTATATCTTCATGACTATACCTAATTTCTCAAGATTCTTCTTAACATACCTAGATTTCAACCTTAGAGAACTTTTCCTAGAAAACCTTATGATCATATCCCTAGAAGAACATGTATAGGTCCATGTAGGTATGTATACCATTTGCAAGAATATAGGCCAACTACCTGCTATTTGACTGATACAAACCTATAATAGGTCTCAAAACACCATTCTAAGCTAAAATAAGCTCATCTCATACTTGTATTTTATCACAAGACAGTCCTCAAGTACACACTACATTCTCCAACATGTCTCCCTTTATGCTAGATCTTTAAGACACCTTCTTGATGCAACAAAAATTCATGATTGTAGATATACCAAAGATAAAACACAAGAAAAAAATCTTACCTCTTCACATTAGTCTTAGATCTCCATAGTCCTTTCTTCTCAACACATACCAATATATGTTTCAAAAACATAGACTCCTTAGGACTGTACTAGGAATTTTTGTCCTTCTCAACTCATCATAAGTCTTTAGACATAAAGAGTGAAAAAGTGACTCAAGAATATGTTATTCAAATCAAAGAGGATGGTGACAATACTCGTTCAAGTTCTAATGACTATCAGAAGAATAAAAATTTCAAGGGAAAAAGCAAATCTAATCCTATCAGGAAACCTAATGTAATGAGGTATGAAATATCCTTTAATGGTTATTGTTATTCTTGTAATGAGTTGGGACATAGGTAAAAATATTGTAGAAGGTCCTCCAAGTATGATGATTCATGGGATCATGGAAGAAGTTTCAGTTCACACCATCCAAGAAGAAAGAATGAAGTTGTTTGCTATAATTGTCATCATATTAGTCATATTGAAAAAACAATCTTTCATGGTCCCTTGAGGAAAAGAAAGAAGTTTCAGGATCCTAGAGTACATGACAGTAGGAAAAATAAGGCATGGGAACTAATAATGAATTAGGGAATTTTATATAAACATAAGTCAAATGAAGGAGTGACTCATGAATGCTCACAAGTTGTTGATTAGAAGACAAGCCACAGGTTCCAAGGAGGTCTTGTAATCTCCTCAAGTTGTTGTTTTAGATCTCTTTTGGTTTGGAATGTCTCTACTAATATTTTTATAGGAATTCATCAATCAGAAGAAGCATGAAGTTATGGGGATCTTGAATGGATGTAATGAAGATGTGGAGTGTTGCAATAGGTTTGTAGTCATAGAGTCACGTAGCTCATATTGGATTCTTGCTGGACTATATATTATCTAGATATGATTCAAGTACACTCATGGTTCTATATGCTTCAATAATGTTGAATAAATGTGATTATAAGGTATGTTTCAAATAATTTTTTATGATGCTTTGATCTATTCATTCATATTGCATTATGAGTGCTTCTAGACTATGTATAAGAGCTTATAAGTAGAGTTTGCTAGTTTGAAGAATGATATGTGCATGGTTGGGTATTAGACTATATTGTGTGACCTTATATAGGTATAAGATTCTTGAAACACACTTTTTCATGTAGAGGTGAAGGTTCTATATGCACTTCAATAAGACTCGGTAGGTAGGAAGACAACTTCAAAAGAAAAGGTATGCTTCTTTGTTTCTAGGTCTATATTTTGAGGCCTAGAGTGTGTATTGACACTTGAAGATCTAATGATTGGTCTAAAAAGATCAATATATTCTTAATATTATATCTTATAATGTTATAAAGGAATTGAAGACCACAATCTATCCATTGGCATGCTTGTGAGGTCATGATCTAGGCAATGAACTCTAAGGTATGCTTAAATGTTTTAAATTTGGGAAGTGTGCTTTGGGTATGTTGTATGCACTATTATAGCATAAGAATACATGTAATGTGTTTCTTAGTAGCATTTGATAAATCATGGAAGTTCAAGGTATGTAATGTACATTCCTTTTTAGCATATATCATGGAGAAGTCATGGTGTGGTGAGGTATGTCATATTGAAATATGCATGTAATAACTCTGGATTGATATAATAGTGGTTGTTATGCTCAAGATAAGTGAGATTGATCTTAGGGGGAGTTAGTTAGGATCTATATTGATAGATAAAGGTATATTAAATTTTCTTTTGGTGTTTATTATATATATGGCTTGTGTACATTTGAGCTCATATCATGAAGACAAGGTGGAGATGTCTTATTGTTGTCCCTTAGTATTAGCATTACAGTCATTGAAGAAGATAAGGAGCCAGGGGAGATGAGCATGTTGATTTTATAGATCCATGAAAAAGTTGGATAAAAAATAAGGTATGGTCTTAGGGGGATCTTATTTCCTCCATATGCATGAATCAAAGGTATGCAAGTTTTTGGTATAATCATATTTCATCCTATGCATAGGTATGGTATACATTATAAAGAAAATGTTGGAGTTCTTTGTACCAATTTAAAAAGGTCTGTATCTGCTGTCATCAAGCAATTTGTGATATTTTCATGAACTCAAGATGGTATCTATAATTTTTCTTGTCAAATTTGAGAATTTTTAGTGGTGTCAAGGACTCAAGGGAAGTTTTATAATCCTAAAAAAGGTATGAAAATATTTCTTGGTTATGTATTTCATGTATTAATCTAATTGTACAGTTGATGATGTACTTGAAGTAAAAATGGAGGATGTCATAATGTTGGTTGAAAAGGTATGACAAGAGCATGTGAGTATGGTTTTGCATAATATCACACTTGGAATCAGTCATAAGATGTCTAGGTATGGGGGGAGTTGAGCATATATCCATGAGCTAAATAGAGCAAGTGTGAAGTGCCAAAATTTAGGAAGACAAGGGTGGAAGTTGAGTTCAGTGTTGTTATGTACAAAAAAAAGCTAGTTGTTCATTATTTCTAGCAGATTGGTTATTGTGATTTGGTATATTGGGTATAGTTTTGTGATGCTTGATCAAAGTTTGATTCAGATTTAAAGCCACATAGTTGTTAAGGGGGAGTCATGTTTCCCCAATGATATCAAAACAAAGAAGAATAAGGTCAAATAAACCTTGACTGATTTGGTTGATGTTTTCAACCAAATGGTGAGCCTAACATGATGTCAGAAGAAGAGGACTAATTTGTTGCAGGTATGATACTTTTTCATTAATGTCAAAAGGGGGAGAATGAGATGATGGTTTGAGAGAATGGGCTTCATGTGTGTTCCATCAATGGGTTTGCCACCAATGAAAAGGGGGTGATTTTTTGCAAGTAGTGTTGTCATTGATGTCAATAGGTGTCATTTATGTCAAAAGGAGTAAGGACATGAAGTTTGATTGGCAGTGTCCTTCATTTTTGTCATGTTGTGTTGTTTGGTCATGTTCAGTTGTTTGATAAGGTGGCATGATTTTCTGAGGTGTTTTGACTAGTTTGATGGCTTATAAGAGTGATGTAAAGGTAGTGCTGAGTTGTGGTTATGTCATGGTGATGTCATGAATCATATTAAATGTCCTTGAAGGTGTGAAAGTGTGTTAAATGCATGTGATGGTGATACAAGCATGGTCAAGGAGCCTAGTTTAGTGGCCTAGTTAGTAGTTAGTAGTTTGAGGTATGACATGATGGAGTAAAAGTATGCAAAAACTAGATATGTATGGTGAAAGCATGGAAATCATGAGGATGAATTTTTGGAACACTCACACATGTCTCAAAGTGCATGTATAGGGTTTTGACATGCTCTCTAGCTCTACCCTAAACCTATTCTTAATCCCTAGGTGGCCAAATGAGGTGTGCAGGTCTGCTTTAAGCTTGGAAATGTAAATGTGAGCATTGTGAAAGGTGAAGCGGGTTGTTTTAGAGGTGTCTTCTAAGTTTCATGTGTTGGTTTGAAAGAATGAATCAAATATTGAGTTTTTTCCTCTACTGGGTTCTTAGAAGTGAGAATCAGAGCTCAAAATGGACTTTCTTATGCTCGTTGGCGTGTGTAAGCTTTGCATGGTGGTCTAATATCTTCATGGTAGTTTGGGAATAATCTTATGATGACATTCAAGGCATTATTTTATGGTTTGAGGGGAAAATATTTATGAAAAATCGTTAAGAAAATAAGAAGGTATAATACCCTTCCCCGACTACCATGAAGAGCTTGGACCACCATGTAAAGTTTACACATGCCAACAAGCACAAGAAAGTCCATTTCAAGATCTAATTCTCACTTCTAAGAACTCAGTAGAGGAAAAAAATCAATATCTTTCTCATTCCTTCAAACCAACACCTGAAAATTGGACCACACCTCTAAAACAACCCACTTCTCCTTTTCCAATGTCACATTTGCATTTCGAAGCTGAAACTAGACCTACACACCTCATTTGGCCACCTAGGTCTTAAGAATAGGTCTAGTGTAGACATATAAAACATGTCAAAACCCTATACCTGCACTCTAAGACACTTTTGAGTGTCCCGACACTTCATCCTCATGATTTCCATGCTATCACCATGCATATCAAGTTGTTACATACATGTACTCCATCATGTCATACCTCAACCTATTGAATAAGCCACCAAACTAGGATCTTTTACCATGCTTGTATCACCATCACATGACTTTGACATACTTGTACACCTTCAAGGACCTTTAACATGCTTCATGACATCACCACAACATTGCATTACATTTACATCACTACTAAAAGCCATCACACTACTGAAGACACCTAAGAACACCATGTCACCTCATTAAGCAACTCAACATGAAAGTAACACTATATGACAACAATGGAGGAAAATATTAGTAAACCTATTGACATCAATGACAACACTACTTGCCAACACTTTTGGGGTTATTTGGAAGGGTGAAGAAGGTGAAGCATCTCCCACGGAATCTTCATATATCTTCTCCTCTCTTCTCATTCTATAAATGTAATGATTTTTATAAGTGAAACTATCCTATCTTGAATGAAAAAAAACTATACTCAATTTGTGTCTAAGTGTTCTAAGTTTGGGTAGACCCTTGTGTTGAATTGTTCAATGCATTCACTACCTTCTCAATAACTATGTGATATTTTGTATTACTTAAGCAATAATATATAGTTGATTATGATTTATATCTTTCCTTTGTCTTGTGTTATTGCATATTACCCTTTTTTTCATTATTGTATTATCTATATTAGTTATAGTTGCATAGTTTCAATTCATTGTGTCATTTAGAAAGATGACTAAAACCTAATAGAATGCATTGTGGATTGTGCTTCATATTTACCCCTTTGTCACTGTATTTGTTATGTTTTCCTTGATTTAAGGGAGAGTGATACCTTCATACTCTGGTGTATCACCATTCTTATCAAATTTTAGTACTCTTTATCCCTGAACCTTGCATAAATTTTAGTTAGATTAGAGTAGTGGTTAATCTAGAGCCTTCAAGGATAGAAGACATCCTTTTTGTAGAGGTTTATCTCAAGGGTTAAGGTCCCACACCTTAGAGATAGTTCCATTGTTTCTAAAGACACCTTGAAACACTTGAATAGTTTCCTAAATCATAAATATGTACACAATTCTCTGCCAACATTTATTTCTTGGACATTATCCACATAAACCTTACTGTAGTAACCCATTCTATTTTCCCTAACAATTTATGTCAAAGATTAAACTATTGCAAGAACATGGGGGGTCATAACATATAAATTAAGAGCATGGAAGTGAATAGAAAAAGAATTAAAAAAACACTAAAAGTTAGTTTCTAATTGTAGATATTTACAATGATTTTTTTGTATGATTATAACAATTACTTCCAATTCAAATTATTATCACAACTCTAGTTAAGTGTTTCCATGTTTAATTTTTTGTGAAAGACCTTATACAACATTCCACATAATATATACTATTTTTTATAATTTTATATTTCTTGTATTAATAATTAATTAATTAATTAAGTGTTATTAATGTGTTCTTGAATTAATGTAGTTATATTTCAAGCACAATAAATTCAATCATGAAATGTAACAATAAAACACTTTTCACTTCTTCTATTTAATTCCAAGGTGAGATATTAAATTTATAGGATAC
The DNA here is from genome assembly GCA_019776745.2 of Taxus chinensis. Lineage (NCBI taxonomy): Eukaryota > Viridiplantae > Streptophyta > Pinopsida > Cupressales > Taxaceae > Taxus > Taxus chinensis. Next base: position 380,279,234 of record CM034148.1, read on the forward strand.
ATATTTATAACAGTCATATCTTACAATTATTCTCACCTCTAGAACATTTAGTGTTATTACAAAAACTCTCTTAATGTTTGGATGTACTAACATGTGCGCGTGCACACACATACACACAATATTTCAATCTATGAGTTATAACTAACAACTCATTACATTATTTTCTCTGCAAATAATTATATTTCATATTTCACTCACTCACTTAATGTGAGTACTAAGACAATATTCCTATAAATTTATCCTTAGTACGAACATGGGGAGAAACATCACCTTCTAACTAAGAATCATGCTCAATTCAATTGCAAAATAACATGTTTTAGGTCAAAAAGGAGGGGGAAGTGGGGAGTTTAACAAATGAAGAAATTATGTCTTTTTCACTAAAGATTTAATGTCATAAGAGTTTATAGTTAACAAAAAAATTGTTGTCATATCTTCTATTCATCTTAATGTCCTAGAACAAATCAATAAGGTGGCATTTACGTTTAAAAACCTATGAGGGATTCTCAATCATTAAGGAAATATCTTGTGTAGCATGATAATATTTCCACTATATTCTTTTTTTTTGGTTTTTTCTCCTCTCTCTGCTAGGTATAGGTAGGGTCACTCTCAAATGCAATTTTCCTTACCTATTTATGATTACTTCTCCATTCCTCCTCCCTAGTATATGGAATGGATCCTACCCACTTTTGGGTAGTCCTTTGATGATCCATCTGAGTGGTCTTCACCAACATGGGATGGTGACTATATGGCGGTTATATCCCTACAACTTTGATGGAGAATCATGGTGCCTCTTCCTATGCAAGATTATTCTAAAGCTCAAGACAAATGGATTGCCTTGGATTTTCCTTCAAGAGATCCTTCTTCGTGGATTTTTCTTCCTTTGAAGGATGATCCATCACCTCTCCTAGGTGTCACTACTTGTGCATAAAATTCACTCTCTTATTTGTCTTATCATTTTTTATCTAGGTACTATCAATTTGTAACCATTTTATGACATGTTGTTTATTATTAGATTTGCTTATTTACTAGCATGTTGATCATGCAATGAATACCAACTCGATTTTTTATTATAACCATGTGTATTTTATTTTTTGATATTTGATTTATGAATATAAGATGTATTCCAATAAAATTAGTATACATTTAAATAGAAAACCTCAATTGAACATACCTCTCCAAATTCAACTCTATTAATAATGTCTGAGTTCCACGGGGATTCACTATGTAAACTTATGTCTTATCATGTGCATTTGTAGGATACTAAATAATACCTATATTTCCAAATCTGCATCTCAAGCTTTTATTATTAGTACCCCTCCCAATACAACTTTTCAATTCTAAAATACCCCTTATTTTAGCATACATCCAAACTACTCATTTTCCATTTGACATATTTTATACCCTTTTTTCTTTTTACCTCTTCAATGTTGGATTCAATGTCTTATATTTTGAAAAATTAATTTATATTTTCAATTAAAACCTTGATCAAATTCATAGTGGACTCAAAAAGTAAAAGCCCTTATCATGTGTAATATGATATTTCGCTTCCTTTCTTTTCTATCTACATTTTTCACATTAATCATAATTTGTATACTAATGTGAAGGGTCATATGTTGTTACATTCTTGTTAGTTAAATTTATTAATATTTATGACATCTATTCTCTTTAAAATTTTAATTTTTATGACAAAACAAATACCTTAGCAATGAGACTATGAAGGTTTTCCCAACTAATGAGAGTTATGTTGTTTCTCTAAAAAACATGTCAATACTTTGAAAAAAAACATGATTGAAATGATCTAAATTTAAGGCTTCTTCATCTTCCCCACAAATAATCCTCCTCCATCCTCTTTTTCACTCCACATACATTACCCCCAATATATTTGTAAAAACATGTATACTTTAATCCCTTATACCACCTAATATGGGGCAATATATTGGGTCGTTTTGACTAATATTTAAAACTCCTATATGAATTCATGTGATAGGTAATGCTTTGGATTATGATTCCCGCATGGTAAGTTCTATACAAAAAATAAAGTTTGTAAATATTGTGCAACCTTATTTAATTATAACTTACCATATTCAAATTTCATTTATATACAATTGCAATTAAACTACTCTAAATAGGTTTTTTAAATTTTGCACCAAGCCATCAAACCTTTGATTTAGTCACAAGGGCACTTGAGCCAACATTGAATCCTTTTATTATAGTTATCGTAGTTGAGGTCTAGGGTACCTGCCCTAATGATTAGATATGTGGTGAGTGATTCTATCTTTCTCGTAGAGAGAGGTTTCGAGTGACCGTTTAGGCTCAAATCGGTGAGCTTATTATAGACAACAATATTACAAACCAAATGAATTACTTTGGGCACCCACCACAATTAACTCTTACTAACATTTCTTTGTTAGGCTTATAACTAAACATTGTGGCACCCAAATCTATAAGATAAATACAACCACATATCAAATGAGTTTCATTTAAATTTAAAACTAGATATAAATCTAACCAACTAAAGAACAAAATGCGCTGATAAAAATATAGATGTATAAGATAAATTATCTTTCTTTTACATTAGTAGTATAGTTATCAATGTTCTTAAATTATTACATTTAAAAAAAAAATTGTATGTATTTCAAGACATCTTAATATAATATATATAACAAATTATAAACTATTTTAAGAACATTTTTTTACAAGTTTAAAGACTCAAATAAAAATTTAGCAAAACAACAAATTTTATGAAATTTATAAAAAAAATAAAATCATGTACCCTAATTAAAAAAATTGAAAAACAGAATTTCTCCCTTAGCAAAGGCATGGCCCCACCATTTGAAAACATTAACTCATCGATTCATGCGAGACGGAAAAATAAAATGGAGAGTAAAGTGTTTTGTTTATTTATTTGGTTAAGCCATTGCCTACACGATTTAACAACTTTTAAATATTGTTTTATTAAGAAAAATTAAAATAAAACACGTAAGTAGCCCGAGGAGCACGTGTTTTTTATTAAATACATTGACCCAAAATGCATTAATTGAATCATTGAATTTAGACGATACTTAACCAACATTCATACAAAATATTTTCCCAATTTAAAAAACATTACCACTTTACATGTTTGTCCACGAGATCATGAAAAGTCATATTTAGCACACTTTCTTTAATAATAAAGATATAAAATAACATTAATAGCATCGTATTTAATGCTTTGTTTCCTCAAGAAAGTCGCTTCCTTGAGATACTGAACTCGTTTTTAAGACAAAGTATCTTATGGATTAATGAGCATTGTAACTTAATACAAAAGAGAGAGCTGTTTTATGGGAAAGTGGGTTTATAGCATAATGTAATACATTTATCTAATTAAATTTAATCAAACTTAAAATAGTAAATTTAAATGATATTAAAATTAAAGTTTTTTCAAACAAATTATACTGATTTAATATTTTGATAATAATTAAATAGGGTTTAACATTCTATATTTACGTTGTTAGAGTTTAAAATTATTGTAAAAACATAAATTAATTTTACAATTTTGTTCGTGAGGTTTGAGTCTTAAAAAATCTCTCACGTTTCTAAAATTTTACATATATCTATAAGAAATTGATCCCCTTAAATTATAATAGAGAAACTAAATCGACACAAAAAAAAAAATTGTTTTAGGCCTTGCATTACTCTAGAGAAAAGAAGAGCTTGGGCCCTTGATACTTGTCAAGCCAATCAATGATGTATAATATTGAAAACAACACACTAAGTATATTGCAATGCTTCATCCACTTAGTCAATTGATGATGCAATGTCCACTCTGTATGAGTTTTAGGATAGAATTAATGCTTCTGTAGTACCATAAATTTGGTGGGAACACTTAACAATGTCACTTTTTGGACGTATTCTAGTGTATAATAATACATTTACACATATTTGACCAATATCAATCATCTTTCAGTACTTTGCACGCCCTTTTAATTACTACTAGGGAAAAAAAATTGTTTAGCTTATCAGAAATGACTTGATCTTCCATTGAATATCAATGTGGACTCCTTGATGTCTTAGCCCTTATTTTCTTCATCCTAGCATATATTTGTGGGTCATGGACAAGTTCAGAACCAAACCTATCCACTTGCCATAAAATTTTCCTCACAATTCTTTAATGGTAGCAATTTCAAATGGGTAACTTTTCTTGGTTAGCCTAGGTGAGATTTTAAGGTCAATGGATATAGAAAACTAATGAAAGGTCATCTATAAATACAAACACGGCATAACCTTTTAAGGGCATATAAGAATCCTTTATAATACCTTACACTCCTACAACACATACTCGAAAAAAGTTATATAGCTACACCCATTAAAGTGCAATGTCAGGTCAAATTCCAATCCAAACTATGAAGTACAAGGTCCATAGTGCATGTTTCCAAGTGTTAGGGATGAATCAATGGACCATTCTTTATTGTATATGATATTTCATGTCATCATAGGCTTGGGAGATCTACACATGGCTTGATCCTTCTTCATAGTATTGGTATGTAGGAAAAACTCATCACTTCAGTGGTGATGTGGTGAGGTTGTCCAATCCAAACATGCTAAGCCATTATTCATATCAAAACACAAATAACTAAAGTTTTGACCCAATGAGAGACAAGAATTGATTTTTTATAGTTATAAACATGGTATAAACCCATAAATTAGATATAGACATAGGCAAGCTTTCAAAAATAATATTAAATATGCATAGAGTCGCATGATATAGGCTTAAAACCCTCCAAGATTATTTCAAACATGGTACTATACAACATTCCATGAACCCATCAAGAGAAGATTTTTAGCCCCTTATTATTTTTTAAGTACCTTAGTGAAAAAATTTCTTACTTTTTATACACCATCTAACAACTCAATCTTACCTTCTATCTAAATATTTTTGTGAGTCCACTCCATTCCTTAACATTAATTACACTTTTTCAAATTGCGTTAGAGTAACATATGAAATATTTAATCTTTACACAAATCATGGCTATTTTAGGACTACCTTTATTAATCTTTATTATTCATTTTTTTGTTTTTATTATATTATGGATAAAACCCAATTCACCTACTTGATACAAGTTTCATTATTCGCTTTTAAGGTTTCATATTCCAAGTTGATTTTTTTGATATTAAGGTTTTCATCAACCAAACCATTCCTCATTTTTTCATTCTTTCATGTTATTATTTTATTTCACCTATGCATGTTAAGTCTTTCAAACCAACTAGATGAAGTGCTAGATTGAGTAATTCCCATATTGATTGCATCCCGGTACCCTTAATTCCACATCATGATAAGAAAATTAAAAATAAATATGATGTTAATGATCTTTCTTGTATTGATGCTTGTGTTGATGAAAACATTGATGATGTACATGGCCTTTGAATTCATTTTGATTATATAAAGGTAAACAATACAATTATTATTGAGACCTTATATGACCACAAGGGTGTGTCATATGAGGGTAATGTTTGTAAAAACCATGATACCAATAAGGAACAACCCCCAATGATCCAACAACTTATAACAAAGATAGAACTACTTGATTTGGTAAAGTTCTCAAAATAAAATTAGCAATATCGAAAATGTAGTATCATAAGGTATTCTTATCCTATATAAAAAAAACACCACTGATAAAATTACCAGAAATTATTAGTGAAAAGGATATTGAAACCACCTTCCTTCCTATTAACACCTTATGATCCAACATTAGGTCCTTAGTTAATAAAATTTATCCCAAACTTAATAGTGGTGTGTATTTAATTAATTACTCTTGTGGAAAACCATACATTAGAGAAACACACAAATATATACTAATGTTAGTGAAACAATATGATAGAGATATTAAATATCATAGAATTGACATATCACCATTAGCATAAAATTACCTCAATACCAAACACTCCATATGTCTGGACTCTGTGAGGGTTCTGGCTATTGAAGAGCAATGCATTAAGAGACACCTTCATGAGGTGATATAGATCATGCACCATTATGATAATATTAATCAGGATAAAGGTTGGTTCATTAAGAACACTTGGAAACCTCTAATCCTCAGCCTCCCTAAATACTTTTTCTTCATTTTCTTTTAAATAATTTCATTTATACAAATTTTCTATCATTTTCCCTGAATTTTTTGTTTAGCTTTTCTTACCATTCGTAATCTAAAAATTTTATGATCTTATTCTCCATTTTAAATCATTCTTAAATCTAAAACTGAAACTAAATTTTTAATTAAATTTATTCATTTTTCTTTACTAATAATGTTTTCCTTATAGTGGTATATAAAATATTTAATATATTTCTCGTAATAATTTTTTTTGTCTTATTCTTAACCCTGTTGGCTCCTGTTCTAGCATCTTCCCTTATTTATTAAAATTAAAATTGAAATTTCTTTCAATCCTTTATCTTTTTGACAATTTCAATAGTTTAAATTAATATAAATAAGGTAACTCCTTCATGAGAATTTTAATTTTAATTTAATATAATAATTAAGTGTTAATCCAAAGTATAAATAAAATAAACAAACTTGGCTGACAATGCAATATTTATTCCCTTAAGCTTTTTTATTCTAATTAAGTTTTAAAAAATTATCATTCATTCTCATCCTTTTGTTCCTAATGATGGGTTCAGATTGGTGACCCAAGCAATTTAAATTCTAAACACAAGACATGGATATCAAGATATATTTTACACTATTTCAATATGTCAATATATTAGATGAACAATTTAGTACCTATGTTATTGTAATCCCATAAGGGATATTGTGCCCATAAAACCAATGTGTCATGAAATCAAATCAATAAAATTGTTCCCAATATGCCTACACCTAGTCTTGTGACTATGGGTGCATCAAAAGTTGTTCCTCATGTCACCATGCATATTCCTACATAGCATATTGAAACTTTCTAAACCATATTTTTTCTTAATACAACTTATTTAATATTTCTACACATGTTGCTATAAAACCTTCTATATATATATATATATATTATATATATATATATATATATATAGAAGGTTTTATAGCAACATGTGTAGAAATATTAAATAAGTTGTATACATGTAACAAATACAAGACTTGCAAACTGTACATTTTATCTTGAAGAAAGGTGTTACTATGTTTCATACTACAAACAAATCCATTGTTTTATTAGATAATCCACTATCTCCTAAGGTCCTTAGTTATCTTCCACCCAAATGGTTTAATTCACCTAATAATTATCCATTCGAAGAAAATAATGATTTGAAACATCGTTTGTCCTTTATTGCTTCATGTATGGATTATACAAGAAATGACAAGTTATTGACCAAACCATTTCTATAAAGTCTTAAGAACTATATTTTAGACCAATTTTACAATCTTTCCCAATGTTACAATACATTAATTCCAACATTTAACTGACCTCTTATTATCTCATTTCTATATCAGCATTAACCAAAGGGTTTCTTTATCTCAAATTTCTCAAGTCAAACAAGGATCTGATGAAAACATTGTTAATTAGGTGTTAAAGATAAGACTATGTTGTCTCAAGGACCAAACCACATTAACAAGATTGAGTTACAATACTTTTTCATTTTTAGTCTTTTTCTGTAACTTAAGAATAACGCCACATTTTCTTATTACACATTTATTGAAGACCCACTCTAAACCATCAAGGCTCATGAGACTAATCTCTTCACAACCAATATTATTAAATATGGCAATAATATTCCCTTGTCTATTTGAGATAAGTTTTTAAATAAACTACCATAGAATTCCAAGCCTAATAAGGTAAAGGATATCGATGTTAAAATCGTTAATATGACATAATAGGTTAAACCTCTAATTAATTTTTACCCTCCATGGAGATAGTTTACAAGTTTTCCAGAACCTCCATATAACATGTTATTAAAACTACTTGAATGTAAAAAAATTTAATTTACTTCAACTCTCAAAATCGATGTGAGTAAGAATCAAAACCCAAATTTTTCTAACAACTCATATCATGATTACAATCAATGCTTGGACATATAACAAAAAAATGTCTGAAATTACAGTCGATTGAATATTATATTAATGAGAACTACAAATACCAAACAATGGAACATACCATTTTTATAATGGATTTTATGTGATTTTGTGTATATGGTTGGTCATCTTAAATAATAAGGATTAATTTCCATGTCAACACTTCTATATGAGTCTATTTCTTCCATTACTTTTTCTAAACATAGTTATGATTCTCACTTGTCTATTTTTATAACTTTTGGAGAATTCACACCTTTTGGATTTTGTATTGGGAAAATATTTAATGTTTCAGACATAGTCGATGATTATGGACAAAACCATCCACCATTTTTTGTAATACCATCCATTGTTTCCTCCTATATACACCAAAATTTGGTCATTTAGCATTTGATAATGTTGGTTTTGGTTTATATCCCTTAAACATGACTTGCGCATATAAAATGAGACCTAAAAATTTGAACATGTCCTTTTTATTAAATGGATTTTATGTTATTTTTTGTGTATGGTTGGTTAAATCAAATAATAGGGATTAATTATCATGTCAAGAATTCTATCTTATTCTATTTATTACGTTACTTTTATTAAACACAATTATGATTCTCATGTGTCTATTTTTCCATTTTGTGGGGTGTTCCCACCTTTTGGATTTTTATCTTAGCTTGGTATTTAATGTTCATGACATGGTGGAACATAATGGACAAAACCATCCACCATGTTTTTCTAATACTACCCATTTTTCCTCCTGTAGACACTGTAATTTTTTCATTTAGCATTTAATAATGTTGGTTTTGGATTATATACTTATACATGAATTGTGTGTATAATATGAAATTAAATACACCATATAACCATATCATAAGGATTTCAATACCTCATTCTACTTCTTAGTAACCTACATGAATACATTTCTCAGTACAAAATAACTTATACATCTTACACAAACTTTTTTAGATCATCAAGTCATATTTTATCCTAAATGGACAAAACTATCATGCACGGATATAATCGGTTAGCTGATTCCATATCTTTTGATTGAAAATTTCCATAACCTCCTAATGGTCATATTTTAAAATGGGAATTGTTTCATGAGTCATATTGTTTCATCTAGGTCAACTATAGTGTGGAACATTACCTTTGAATTAGTATAAATATAAATCAAATGACCTCAATTGATCACTTATAAATTAGATGAAAGGAAAAAAAGAGCTCATATAACACACTTCTATAAAAAATTAATAAGGATGGCCTATTATTACCTATTGTAAGATTATACACTAGGATTAACCCATGAGAATTTTTGAATCACCTTGAGCTAAGTGAAGAGAATGCAAATCCAAGAAAAAGAAAGCATTATTAAGTAATAAAAACAAGTTATAGTTTCACACATATAGTTGAAAGGAGAACAATTATACTTCAATTTATGTGGGATAACTATGTTTTGGTGTGATATCTACATGAATCGATATAGGTTGTACAGAGGTATGACAACACAAAAAATACCTTCACCCTATTACCCCCATCTAGTTCCAATCCAAGTTCTTATACAATAAATCTATTTTTTTTATTACAAGAACAAACATACATATCAAGAGTGATGAAAATAAAAATGGCACAACACATTGAGACAAAGATAAAAACAATTGAAAAATGATTACATAGAGCAAAGGAAAATTCTATTCACCAAGGACATGTTAAAATGTCTAGTTTTTTCCATACCATTCAATTAGTTATAACAATAGTTATATATCTAATTTCATAAATGAACCATATGTATCAACATTATATCTTTTTTCTCCTAGTTTTAAGGCCATGTTGATTGCCAAAGTACAAGAAATGATAAACAAACTATCCTCTTGTTATTTTACTATCATATTGTGTTCCCTAATTAATCAAATATTTAAATTATTTATTGTATGTTATATTGAATGAACAAGTAATATAATAATATGCATATACATCCCCTCTATATTATAATATTAATATAAGTCATTCTCTAAATTTAGGGTTGAATCATTTTTTGATCCCATTATTGATTTAAATCCTCCTAGGAATTTGTTTTCCTTATTTTGGAAAACCATAGGTACGTTAGCATTTCCTACCATAAAGAAATTTCTCTTTCTGGATCTATTATTTATATTTTTTGGTCTATCATAATAGATCTTAAATTAATCCTTATGGCTATATCATTGTAACTTGGACTATTTCTTGATTGATTATGATTTAAGAAAATCTAAATTATTTTACTAAAATCTAAATGCAAAGATCTTCTATAACTGATATATAATGAAATACAAGTGCTTGGAAATTTATTTGATCTTTATATGAAATCAAATGCAAGAGATAGGGAACTTACCTTACTTTCACTTATCCCGAAGTGAGTATGGACTAGAGAATGAGATGAAACAAGAGCATAGACTAGTGCAATTAGGGTCAGAAAAATGTAGAGATGCTCACAATGCCTAGACATGGGTTCCTAGGAAAGGATAGGGGCACACACGGGCACCCAAGACCTCTGTGGGGGCATTAGAGAATACAGAAAAGGTCATAACCTGGTTCTAATACTGTCACTAGGGTTTCACACTTTTCACCTCTGGTCACATGTATGTTGCACTTGGATCACCAAGGTACTTATAAACTTTCACACAAATATCCTCTTGTAAAACCCTCAAAAAGACATCAAATCCTAAAAACAAAGATGCAAAATGAGGGGTCAAACTATCCTCAGCTGTCATAATGGTGAAATTATGAGTGAGTGTTGCACTACATCTTAGACCCAATGTAGTTCTATGTGCTTGTGTGTGCAATAGTGCTCCTAGGTCACCCTCGTGCCAACGACGCCAAGATAATAGGTTATAGATAGATAAAATGAAAATGTGTGGGATGGAATAAAATGAACTAATTTTCCTTAACAATGTGTATGTAGAATAATAAGCCCAAGATGTAGTCCCTTTGATATGTAGATATATAGCCCTTGATAGAAATTTTCTCCCCTTATAATGGTATGTATGTTGTGTTTATTTAAGGATCTCTTGCTTAAATTTTGACATTAATGACCTGACATGTCAACTAGTACCTCAGGATATGAGTGGGAAAATTGAAAATACCAACCTCAAGTGTCAAAACTAAGATCAAACATCAATAGGGCATGGGTGCCCAAGAGCACCTAGGCGCTAGTGTCTAGAGACAAATGACAACAACTAAGTAGATACTGACTGAAAGGGATCCTTGTGCTCTGACCAGAACTAGGTGTATGAGTGACAAGTGTGAAGGAAAAAAGTAATATAGAACAACAAGACAAACAGATGGACTAGGGAAAGGGTCACCAATGAATAATTTTCTTACATAAGATCTATATATAAAACAACATACTTTGAGGTATAATAAATAGTAGTAATTACGTGAGTTTGTGTCTACATTTTCCCCCACTTTATGTTGTTGAGATAAATACCGGTAACATAAAGTAGATAGATATGCATACCTGAGAGAAGTCTAGAGAATCCCATGTTGCAGAAGTACGTGCAGAATACTTGAACATATAGTATATCAAACCATGAATCAACGTGTCAATCCATGTTGCATAAGAAGAGACGTGGGACCATTATGAGGAGCACTAAGTGAGATTTATTATTTTTATATTTAGTGATTAGAGATTTTGATTTTTTCACTGATGGAGATGTGTTGGGGTAAGGATTGATCAGTTCCCAACCTAATTTTTTTGTATGTGAAAAACTGAAGATTTGGGCATCCTGCTGCCAGAGGAAGAGTGTAGGGACAGAGGTCTAGTTTTACTCTCAAACTTTAACTACATCCTCAAAATTTCTAGCCATTGCAGATGAACAAAAGACCAAAAATTGTTCATATGGATCCATTTTGATTTATTTCGATCAAACGTGAATAACCCATATAGGAGCAGTATCAGAAAAACAACAAAGTCTCATTTCCCCCACTCCAAGGGTATTGCCATAACATGTGTGAGATAGCTTACATTTTATTTCATATGGAAGTATTATTTAATGTAGACTAATTTACCATGTTAGTTCATGTGGGAAAGTGGTGATATAACTCCCAAGTTAGGTCATCTAGGAGGATAAATACATTGTGTTGTATTAATTGATTGATGTGATTTAGAATAGTAAGAATTTTGTGTTGTCAAGATTTGAATGTTTTTTATTGATTGATTCGTTACTCATGGAGATATTTTACACTTTTTCCCCGCATATTAGGTCATTAGGGGGGGGTTTCTAGAGAGCGGTGTTGAATGTCACATAATATACTATAATTTTTTGATAATATGGAGTTAGGAATGTAAAAGGATCTCGTAATGGTGTGAGGGGGATTATAGGATGCCCAATTGTATGCCCCCCTTTCGGTGAAATGGTGAGTGATGATGAGAACAAACTCTAAGTTGAAAAGAAGCATGTAATGATGTAATAGTGAATACATGATAAGTGTCACAAAAGTGTGTGTATATTGAGTTGAAATTATATCAAGGAGGAATATAGTGTTTTTGGAATGTGTATGATACGATAATAGGTGGAATTCTGAAGAGACTGCCACAAATGAGACATGAATTAGAGTAGGGATGCTCTAGATATGATTGAAATCATTCGATGTGTGTTATAAGAAAATGAGCACAAATAATGACTATAACAAGGTAGCTAATGAAGAGTTATTATAAATAGTAATATGAAAAAGTGAATAGGCAACTCATTTGATTATTGTGCGAGTGTGATTTTGAGATTTGGGTGTGTGAAGATGTCACAAGTGAGAGCACAATGATTGAGTCAATTTGAGATGGTGGTGGCACGTGTGGCGTCACACATGACAATTGAGCTAGTGAGTGTGATTTTTTCAAAAAATGTGTTGATATTATTCATTTTGATGAATTTTTACAAAAAAAACTAGTTTCTATGTGTTTTGGACTTGGATAAGAGCATTGAAGTCTCTAATGACCTTCGGGACAGTAGCACCTAGGCATGGGCACTAGTAACCTACTCTTGGGTGTCCCATTCCTGCTCCTAGGAGTTGGTGACCCAAAAGGCTTGGGTTGATCCCTGAGTGTTATAAATGTGGAAATTGATGCTTGTTAATGTTATAGGTAGGTGTATTTGCATATATATGAGATGTTAATGATTTTTTTATTGTTGGTTTGTGTTGTGCAAAGGGACAACCATTCGAGAGAGTTTCATGGTGGCTACCTTTTGAGTACATTACTAGGATTGGGCTTATTAGATGATGAGTGGGATGTTTTAGACCGGGTTGTCTTGCAACACATAAAAAAGATGGGGGATGTGCCCCATAATTTCCCTATTATCACATCTTTGTGCAAGGGGTGGTGCACTTTCCTATTGTTAGTGAGAGGGTTCAGGTAATAGTTATAGATGATACTCAGAGATAGATGATGGCCGCGATGTGGTACTTTATAAGGACTATATTTCATACTAAGGTCCACATTAGTCTAAATAATATACTGAGGTCAGGGTTCTGTGATTGCAGAATTTTATTGTTATTTGTGATTACTTCGTCTGTTGTAGTGGAGTGTGGTGGTGTAGGCATCGTGTATAAGATGCATGTTATTTTTCATCATATAGATGAGGATGGGATGAGATATACATGGGCACAATGTGTATTGGCTCACTTGTACAAATATCTATACATATATACGTAGGAGGAGCACACTGGTGATATTAGAGCTACCACATTGTTACATGTATGTGCATATGAGCATATTACGATATTGAGGCTAATTGGTGGACCACAAGGAGAGTGGGTGAGGCTAGATATATTTTCTAGGAGGTACGTAGGTGTTCACAGTAGGAAGAGTGATGTTAGATCATATGGGGTTAGAGGCTGTGATATGGAGGCCATACCAAGATAACAGAGGATGGCCAAAGGATGCAATAGAGTTATGATGTATTCGACGAACTATGTGGCTAGAGGATCAGTTCCTAGGGGTGACCGAGTTATTCCAAGTGAAGTGAGTATCATGAAATTTTAGTATGGCCCAGGATGTTCCCCTAAATCCATATATATGGGTTAGGGTCATTAGGACACCAAGGAGGGCTAGAGCTAGACAAGGGCCCACATGAGAGTAGCTAGTACCGTGGGGAAGAAGAGGTAGATGCAGCGATAAATATAATAAATGTGGATGGCGTGGGGTGTATGGAGGCATAAAATGCATGGTGGGCATCACACTAGTGGGTATTTTTATTTCTAGTATTTGTGGATGTGGTGGGAGCACCACTAAGGAGAGGAGTAGAGGGGAAAGGACATGCCCCCAATAGTGTGGTGGCAGTGATAGCAGAGCGTGAGTATTTCTTATAGTGATACTTGTGATTTGTTATTTGGTTGTGTAATTTTTGTTGTTTCCTAATGATTTTATCGATGGATGCAGGTGATGCATATTGTTTTTTGATTGTGGACACATCTATCTGCACATTGGCGCAGAATGTGACCACTGATATACTCATAGGTGGCAATATGCTATAGTGGGTGGATGTTGTTATGGGTGATCATGCTCATCTATTTGATCCAATGGTGCTAGTGGTTGAAACGTGTACCTTTTTACTAAAAAAGAGGGATAAGTCATGAGAAGAGACACAATGATCTAGAGAGGTTGCAGGTGGAGGCAACCTAGCACAAGATATATTTGTGAGGTTCGTGGAGCTATAGGGTCTTTTTTCGGAGCAGTCGATTGAGGTTAAATTATTGTATTTCCAAGTAGAGAGATATAGGGGATGTGATCAACGACGATAATTGAGCGGTAAAAATTATATTTTTAGAGCTCCCAAAGTTATAGATAGTGATAGTGATGATGAGATATGATACAATCTTATGTGGCAATGTATGGGGGGGTTTCCCCCTAGTATTGAAAATTTTGTAACTATGATTATGAACGATATCTATATATGGACTATTGATGTATGCTCATTGTACTTAATGTTTATTGATGTGATTATTGGGACTCATATCTTGATTTATGTTTTATTTATTATTGTTGATATATTTTATGTGTGATGTTTTGATCATTGATTTGTTGATTAAATTTGCAATGTGTAGTTACTGATGTTGACTAATGAAGAATGATGATAAATTTGATCATATTTAGTTAAGTGATGAGATAATGATAATAGAAAGTGTAGAAACTATATAGAGTGTGATCGTTTAATGTGATAGATAAATGATGAAAAAGTGTAGTGTATGTATGAATAGAGATGTGATGAATGGTAAATTATGTATAACATGAATAATGTAAGATAGTATGTGAATGAGATGATTGTAAAAGTGTACTTGAGCGTGTATTAATATGATGAAGAGAGGTTTAGAATCATGATTCCCCTAGTGTGTAGGTGATAAGGTTCATTTATGTAAGACCCCTAAATAGTCAATAATGAACTATAAAGCAAGAGTGTGTCAGCGAGAAGTGATTTGATCATGTACGTTAGAGAGATAGATGGATGAAGTGCATAGCGTAAGAGATTGAAAGAGGTTCCTATTGTAATAAATCTCTCAATTGTCATGTAAGAACAGTAATAACATGAGTGTGTCATCGGGGGGTAAGGTGAGAAAATAACCTACCAAAGGAAAAGAGGGCATGGAGTGGTGTAAGTATTTGGGGCATAAGTAACATAAGTATATGAACCGAAGTGAATTCTAGATGAGATAGTTATGATGATGGGTGATGGAGTGGTGGGAATTGTAGACACTGAAGGCTTAGAGATTTAATGTGTAGTAGTAGCATTGCGCAATGGATGAGATGGTGTAACAATGGATGAATGAGAAGGAGAGCGTGCATGAACAACAACCTGTGGTGAACGAATAATGACCTTAGAAATAATGAAGGAGATAATTTAACTAGAGTAAAAACACACTTGTGTGGAAGTGGAGACATATAATTCTCACAAGAGTGAGAGCCAAAGGAAATACCATCCTTATCTTCTAATTATTTTAATCTATCATGAAGGGCTCAACAATCATTGTCGCAATGGCCATTGATAATATGATAATTACAATAAGGTCGATCATGCTACCATCACAAGTGATGAGATGGATGGTGATAATTATAAGGTAAGAAAATAAAATGATTGTCAAGAAAGACACGTAAAACATCATGAGGTCTAGTGTGATGAGGAAAGTGTAATGGATCGTGTGAAGGAGATTTAAAGGTTTGAGGTGGAGCCTGACACAGTGGAGGAGATGAAGGATGTTTATACAATGGAGAAGACTAAACTTTCTTGTGAGGTGGAGGAGATGAAGGCCTAGGAGGATGCTTAACAGATGGAAGTGAATAAGAACTAGATGATGTAACCGTAGTAGTAATAAGATGAGGATCTAAAACATGTGCATAAATGAGATCTTGTTCTAAATTTATGACATTATAGCATAAGAGTGTGAATGATTTGCATGTATCATAGCGCAAGCATTATTTTAAAGAAGGAATCAGGCCATGAAAATAGATTAATTACTTTTATATGTTAATGGGCCAAAAGACTAACTGATGCATGTAAGCATTGAAGTGCAAAATGTAATCAATTATAGGATTTGTTTTTTCTTGATGTAATTCATGTAAATGATCATATGTGACTCTGGGGAAATTTTTAAGTATAAAGTGTTAAAGGAAGGTCTCTTCCATCTCAAAATAGGTACTAATATATACAAAAGGTAAATGTGTGTACCATTAGAGAGAGTCACCAATAAGACTATAGAATTTTTTTTAGCAATAATGGATCATTATAATAAGAAGCCATAACTAGATGATAATGCTTAAGATGTAAATATGGATTTCCAGTACCATCAAAGCATGAAAATGTAGGCATAATGAAATCCTTAGGGAATGTTGAATTATGAATATTTTTTGGAAATTGGTTTCCATGTAAAGATTTTTTATTGATAGAAGCATAATAGGATTTTCTTTCAAGTGTGAGATATTGGACCTAATATTGTAATTAACCAATAACATGCATGAACAATAATATATCCCATGATGGAATAATATGATATGGAGATGATTTATTGAGTGGTTATATCTTACCATTATGAGTGATCATAGGGATGTCAAGATAATAATTAGAAGATACCGATGCTAAGGGCACACTAGATATAGGTGCCAAAGAAGTAATAGGTGGTGAAGTAGTAGGAATAGGATCAGAATCATTATTAGAATATGATGTAATAGAAGGAGATGATTCATGCATGCTACTAGTGACAATCTTAGAAGAAGATGAAAGAGGGGTAAAAAATTCACATTCAGTAGTATGTAAAGAAGTAGAATCATTATTATCATGTGCCTCATCAATATTAGAAAAAGATTCAGATGCAAGGATTTCATTAAGTGTATCATCAACATATAATGAAGGAGGAGGATAACTAGTATGCGATGCATTATTAGAAACATTTTCATAAATGGAAGGAGTATGAGATGCAACTATAGAATCATCCTGACTAGTATGAGAAAAAATATCATGCACATGTTTATTTTCATCCAATTTTTTACTTAAATCCTTATCATAAAGTTAAATCATAAAACTAATAATAGCATCATCTAAAGTATTTATAGAAATAGAAGAAGGTGGAATGTGGCTAATTGAATAACAAGGTATACAACCAGAAAATATCGGTGGATGAAAAAAAATGCTAATGGTAGAATGATCAAAGTTAGTAGGCACATTGCATTCATGAGCTAATAGTTACCTTTGAGTATCATTTGGGAGAATAGTGTTGTGATATAGAGTGCTAATTCCAGCTATGGTTGCTTCATCATAGATAGGATTAATACTCACATGATCTATGACTAGCCTAAGAGAAGAAGATATATTCTTAGCCATTAGGGTTTTAGTATATCCTACGGAAAGGATTTATAAGCTATGGGCTCACCAAAATGATTTAATTAAATCTAAATTATTTTATTAAAATTTGAATACGAAGATATTCTATAATTGATATATAATGAAATAGAAGTGCTTGGCAATTTATTTTATCTTTATATGAAATCAAAGGCAAGAGATAGGACACTTACCTTACTTTTTCTTATCCCAAAGTGAGTTTTTACTAGATAATGTGATGAAATAAGAGCACAAACCATCAAAATCATGTTCAAAAAAATGTAGAGATGCTTGCAATTCCTGGACATGGGCACCTAGGAAAAGATAGGGTCACCCACGAGAACCCAAGACCTCTATGGGGGCGTTGGAATTTTTAGAAAAGGTCGGAACCTAGATTCTGATATTGTCGTTAAGGTTTCACACTTGTTCGCCTTTGGTCACCTATATGTCACACTTGGATTGCTGAGGTACCTGTAAACCTGCACAAAAATATCCTCATGCAAAACCCTAAAAAATACATCAAATTTTAAAAAATAAAGATGAAAAATGAGGGGTCAAAATGTCCTTAGCTATCACAATGGTAAAATTATGAGTGAGAAATGCAATGCATCTTAGACCCAATGTATTTCTATGTGCTTATGTGTGCAATAGTACTCCAAGGTCGCCCTCACGCCAACGACGCCAAGATAACGAGTGATAACTAGATAAAATGTAAATGTGTGGATGGAATAGAATGAACTCCCCTTCCTATGTAGTGTTTATGTAGAATAATGAGCCGAAATATAGTCCCTTGAGATATGTAGATAGATATCCCTTGATATGAATTTCCCACCCTTATAATGATATGTATGTTTTTTTTATATAGGGATCTCTTTCTTGAATTTCAACACTAATGACCGGACATGCTGACTGGTACCTTAGGATATGAGTGGGAAAACCAAAAATACTAACCTCAAGTGTAAAAAATAAGATCAAACATAATGAGGGCATGGGAACCTATGATGGACAGGAGCACCTAGGAACTAGTGTCCAATCTTGGGCGCTAGTGTCTAGAGACAAATGATGACAAATGAGTGAGATACTGACTGACAAGGATCCTCTGACCTAACCAAAACTGGGTGTATGAGTGACAAGTGTGAAAGATAAAAACAATAAAAACTAACAAGACAAGCAGATGGACTAGGGAATGGGTCACCAGTGAATAATTTTCTTACATAAGATCCATATATAAAACAACATACTTGGCGGTATAGTAAATAGTTGTAAGTGCATTATTTTGTTTCTACAAATTATCAATAAAAATATTCATATGCCTCATATTATATATACTTCATCAACCCATGCTCATTAAAATAATAATTCTAAATTATTTCAAGTTTGTGATGACTACTATCCCCCTGATGAGGTCCATGATTTCACTCAAAAATAGGGAATGATAGACCCCATTGATGGTTCATTATTGCACATGACATGTAAATAATCTATGAGACATGACATATCTTATATGGTTATCCTATATTATATTCAAGTATTTAAAATAACTTTTAAAATAAAAATCAATATATGATTCTGGAAATCAAATCACTCAAGGATGAGAATGTACATCTAAGGAATACAGAGAATGCATATGTCAAAAATATATCCAAAATATTTTTTTTTTCCTAAGAATGCTTCAAACCATGCATGGGTTAAGAATAAAGATCAATCTATGTCTAACATATCTACAAATTCAATTAGGTATAATAGTTATTCAAGGATAAAATTTCAATATATATTCCCTCCTACATTATATAAAATACCTTATTACACTTATCAAAATATTTTGGGACATCATATGAAAAGGTTTTAATCATTGTGACATATCATGCAAGGAATTGTTGATAATGGTCATCTCAATTGGATACATCTATTATATTAGTATATTCTAGATCCCCTTTTATGATTAAGAAAACACATATAGTTTAGTTTTCATCTTGTAAGATATAAGAGTAAACATAACGATTAAAAAAGGAGAAATTTAAAATGCCAATATTGGAAAAAGATCTAATTTCTAATGAAACGTTATAAAGGGAACAAGTAAAAAAGGAAAATATAGAACATACAAAAACTAAAAGGGATAAGTTACAAAGGTAAAAAATTTAACAAATTATTGGAAGAGAATTTACTAAAAGAAAAGTTTCACAACCAAGAAAAATTAAAAAAAAAGAACATTTTAAATAATAGGTTTCAAAAAATGGAAGTGCAAAAGAAAGATACTCTTAAAAATTAAAAAACTTCAATAGAGGAAAAAACCACTTCCAAACGTGTGGATGATGATTATCGAGCTTAATTAAGGGAAAAATATACATCATGTTGTAGTATTTTTCTTGTTCAATTCAAGTTAATGAGTTAACTACTAAAGAAATTACACAAATCAGAAATGATGGAGGGATTATGTTACCTCTAATGCATGATGTAGATAGAGACAATTGCAAAGTGATGATGGATCCTAATTGTAGCTAATGACTTGACAGGGCTAGAGATGACCAGGGCTACATAGAGGTAGCTCGACAATGACTTGATATAGAAGGATATAACATCAACTGTAAATTCTGATCTGGAAGCTCTTAGTGTAAACCAGACATAACATAGGCCTATAGGCACTGGAAACATCCAATAGAGGGGGTATGAGGTGGAGAAATAAAAGGGATGCAATGTAACAAGGATCAAGGTGGATTAGATAGAGAACCAGGTAGGTTCATAGAAGCACGGTGGCATACTTGGGGTCTAGAAGCAATGCAAGGGCTGGAGCAGGCACTATTAGGAATCTGAAATAGAAAGGATGATGACAGAGGACTGGGTTGACATAGACATGGGAAGGTTGATGGAGGCTGGGGGAAACAAGATGGATTGAAGAACTTGCAAGTAGAAGAACTAATAGAATAGAATGATAATGGATTCCTGACTATTGTTGGTCCTACAAAAATTTAGATGTACACAAAGTCAATGATAATATGCTAATGTTTGAATAAAACAACACAAAATGATAGAAATCTCACAAAGGATGATCCTGAGCGATGAAGGATAGGTCAGAGGGAGATCCAAGGGGTCTTTGGCTATTGCAAGGATTCTCATGTATGAGAAGATTTTTGTAGGTTGGAAGAAATCTCAGGTGTGTGTGTGTGTATGATGATTATTTCCTCCCGATAGAAAGGAAGGATTCAATTTTATAGGTTTGATGGTGACTGGGGTGGGATGCCACTGATTGTGGTGAAATTTTAGGGAAAGTTAGAATAAAAGCATACCAAATGGAAATTTGGTTAGGGAAAGTTAGGGATGTGGATACCAATTAATTAATTAATATTAATTAATGTTACTTAATGAAGATTAATAAGTGATGTGATAATAAGGTGGGAATTTAATTAAATTAAGGGGGTCTGGTTAGGACCATGGAGAAATATGTGCATGTGGTCAGACAAGGGTTTAGATACTGATTTTAGGTGTCTACATTTTCCCCTTTTTTGAGTGGTTTGTGCTAGCGATCCATGAGAAAAAACTGATGAGGGTTGGATGAGGATTTATGAAAGGTAGATGATGAGCTCCCCCTCAAACGGGGGATTGATGATGTTAAGGGAAATTGATTCTACATTTGTAAAAGATAGTTGATAAAGGCTAGGTGGGTGAATAAAATATGGGTGAAAGCATAACCAAGGCAAGATTCCCCAGGAAAAAAGGACCGCAATATCGAGAAAAGCTATGGTGGTGACTTCAATATCACATCGGTAGAGAAAAAATGTGGTCTCAAGGGAGACAAGATACAATGTTCTATATACCAGTGAGTGGGTGAAGACCACTACAATATGGATGCAATCCATGATGACCAATGGGTCATAGGAAGTCATCAAAGTATGCATAACCAAATGCAAAAGGTATGTGAAATACTTCGTACATGAGGAATCAAGCGAAAAGGTATGCATCCACGAGGACAAAAATAATGGTGCCCCTAAAGGGGAGCAAAAATATGGCTTGGAAGGTGAAATGAAAAAGACGAGTGGTGAAAAGGAATGCCCCAAAGGGGAAGGTATGGCCACGAAGGTAGAAAGTGAAAAATATGCCCCAAGAAGGGAAAAGTATGGCCGCGAAGGAAAAATAAGGTAAAAAAGGAGTTCCCTAAGAGGGCAAAAGTATGGCCAATAAGTGGGATTTTTGTGCAAGTTGAATAATATTGTAACAAAAAATTCCTGAGGAGGGAAAAAGTATGGCCCGGTAGGACTTTGATACATAAATTAATGATTTGAATTTTGAATTAAAATTTCCATAGAGTAGATGAATACAGCCACATATGTGGACTTTACGAGTAGATTGAATGGGATCAGATGTTAAATTAAATGCCCGGAGGGAAAAATGGATATGGCCACAAATGTGGACTTTGAGAGGATAAGGGGATGAAGCAAAATAGTGAGATAAAATTCCTGAGAAGGAGAATATAGATGAACATAAGGGTGGACTTAAAATTCAAATTCCCTAATAGGGAATGGATATGGCCATGAAGGTGGAATTTGAGAGAAAATGAAGATATATATATGAAAGGAATGGTTCCTCACAAAAGGAAATAGATATGGCCCAAAAGGTGAGATAAAAAACGTGAAAGATGGTGCCCTGAGAGGGAACATAAATATGGCCACAAAAGTGGACTTAAGATGAGATAAATTGGATAATATTTGATGAAATATATGGATAAGATCAGGTGGATCGATAATATTAGACGAAATGTTAGATTGGATTTGGATGGGATAAGAGATGTATGCAACTTAATAATGGCAATGTAAGTGTATGAATGACACTATGTCATATCAAGGAACATGCAAGGAAAATATTCCTCCAATTGCATTGAAGGTAAACAAGAAGGGGATCCAGGTAACACAAGGCACATGCAACCTAAAAAATGTTAATATGCATCCAATGATAGTTGTTCATACCAAAGATCATAAGGAATATGGATGAAATGATCTTATACACACCATATTGACATGAAAAAGGGGTTTGAAATGTGCTTGTACTAGGGAAGATGGTTCTCCAAAAGTGGTGATCCCTAAACTATACCCAAAATTTGGGAAGGGGAAAGAGAAAACTGATCAATACGGGAAGTTTGCTAGAAGAAAGTTGATCAATGCAGGAATATTTCTTAGGATGATAATTAAATGCAAGGCTAATCAATATGGGAAACCTTAAAATTCCATAAGGAGTAGCCATCCTTCGAGGGTATGGTCTACTTTATAAAAAATATGTGCATGGAAAGAATAACACATGATAGTCATCCTTCGAGGGATCGATCTATTTCCTTGGATTTTGATTTACATGTTTTTTTTTTCTTTTTTCTTTTTGCATGGACAACTGTCCTTTGAGGGATCATTCTATTTTTGATAACTTTGATATTTTTTATAAGAGCATCCATGATTTTTTTTTTAATTTCACATGGGGGATAGTTGGGACTAGCTAAGTAGACCACTTGGGAGGGGATAAAGAATGTATAAGAGACACCCCTGAACCCTTTGCATGGTTCCAATAGGTGAATAAGAGTGTGATGTATTGAATGATTATTGGGCCCCAAAATATCATCTAAGTACAAGAAGGTGAGTGGCCACATGGGACCTAGTTGAAGAAGAGTGTGTGGGTTAAAGGCGCACAGGGAAAGGGTTATGGAAGGGTTTTGAAGGACACACAACGTGAGTGCACAGGATAAAACCGGTTTTGTACTTAGCCACATTTGGCATCCCAGGAAGCACACAAGAAAATCATGACCCTTATGGATAAGGTGCCAACATGGTGACTATGGATCAAAAAGGGAATATTCTATGCATGTGATGGAAGTTTCTAGAAGACATCATTGCAAAGAATGGAGATCTTAGATTTGGAAAGGCATGCTTCCATGGAGGACCACTTCAACACTTGGCAACCGATCTATAACTTCTAGAAGGCATGGTGGTGGGTGCTAAGGCTATATATACAAGTGTCTGGTAGAACAAAAGAAGATAATAGATATAGAAGGAATAGTTGAAGAGAGGCGAAGCCCTATAGAAAATAGAATGGAGGATGTTATAGGTTAGGGTTTAGGAGAGCTCTGTGAGAGTTTAGCACATAAGGGTATGGGTTCTACATTTTTCTTTGTAATAAGATGAACATGGTATAGTCCTGATACATGACTTAGCTCTACATTATTATATGAGGATCTATTATGACCTCCAGGGATGTAATGTGGGTTATTAACTTTGATAGTATAAATATAATGCTCTGTTATAGATCATTTGTGTTCAATACTTATGCATTTCCATTCTGAATAACTCATCTCCATGTGTTGCTTGTTATTTCTCTTACCTGCATACAATGAGATGATAGTTATTCCTAAGTTCATAAGAATGTGGTTTAACTCTTTTCTATCCTGCATTTGATTATCTATTCTAAGATGATGCATTCTCACAAAACTCACATAAAGGAGAGACTTGGCACCTACGCATGCCTCGGGTGAGCTCTCAATGTCTACTGGGTGATAGGATGACGTGCATGGGATTTTCCTATTCTTTGAAGGGTATAAAAATGAATACATCTTGGTTTCATTTTCGGAACCTCTTTTCAAAGTTGTTGTGAGAAATGACATACATCTTTGTCCCTATGATGTGTGATGACAGAACGCCTGACCTTAGAAAGTGTTGAAACAGTGGTTCAAGAGCATGGAGGATGAGTTTGCTCAAAGATTCAAGTACTGGATCTAGAGTTCAATGCACGTAGATGGGTAGAAGAGAACCTATACCATGAGTTATATGAGACATTATTTTGTTGCTTCCCAGTAGAGATCTATATGAATGGATTTCAACATATGCATCCATATCAAGCTGGTACTATAGATCATGTGTGTGGACCCAAGATGACTATCAGAGGCTACAGGATGTAGATCTAACTTGGACACATGTGCTATTGATCACTGGTGGAAGGGAGTGTTGGCCAGTTATACTTTAGAATATGCCATTTCGACGTATTCTTTCCCAGAAGTTGTTGAGTTTGAGTTTCTAAGGGAGCCTAGAGGATCATTTTTGTGTGTTATTCCTTTGGCTATGAAGATCTTGGTCATTATTTTGAATTTAGAAGCATTTCCCATGGTCAGCTGGATAAGCTTCTCTAAGCATTGGGAGAGGAAGCTAGGGTGGAGGAAGATGGTGGACATTATGGCTAAAAAGGAAAGGGAGGAGAGATGACTCAAGTATAGTGAAGCTCATGAAAGGGAGATGACTAGACAACACGAGGTTGTAAGTGTGATGGATCTATGGAGGCAGAAGTTACAAGAAGGAGTTAAGGTTCACATGGAGAACATGGAGCCTGAATAGTCTATGCTACCCCATCTTGGCAAGCGTGGGAGAGAGGCCCCTTCAACTTCTGATGAGAGTTCGTCGCATGAAGAAAGAAGAGTTTTCGCATGCGCATATGAACTCACTTGGTGACCAACCCCTAGCGCTTGGTTTTCCAAATCAAGGGAGAAGTATTATTAACCCAGTTGGTATCAGTGGGAGTGACCAATCAATTCCTAGGAGATATAATTTTTCATTTGGAACATCCATGGTTGCCCAAGCCATTCATGTATTTGGAGGAATCTTCAGACAAGGTGTAGGTACACAAGCTTTGGGTATCACATCTGGGAGTGGAGCGGGACATACAACTAGTAGTGGGAAAATATCACAAACCATCGATGTGTAGTTTAGTGGGATGCTAGGTGCGACCACTTATGGTCCTTTTCCAACTACAGGAGGTGGATTTGGTGGGTCAGGAGGAACAAGACCTGGGGATCTAGTGGATCTGGTGGGTCAGGAGGAAACACCAGAGGGAACCAAGGCTCTGGATCGGGAGGACAAGGACCCCAACCACCTCCCCAAGTGTTTTTCGAGATGTCTTTGCACTTACTAGACTATAGGGGTATTGAATATGTTGTAGAGCATGTGCACAAGTGTGAGTTACTATGGCGTGCGAAGGGGATCACTACCCTAGAGTGAAAGGCAAGTTAGTTTGTAACAACGTTGCAAGGGCATGCACATAGTTGGTATAAGAAGTATGACCCCCATCAGAAGGTGGAAGACTACACCGCATTGAAGAATTCCTTCTTAGCAGAGTTCCATATCCCAGAGTTTGAGCAGAAGAGCATCAACACTCTTAAGGAGATCTAATAGGGAATGGTAGAGAGTGTGTGGGAGTATGACACTCATTTCAAGACTCTCTTGTCAAATTTATCCTATGACATTCATCCTTCTCAACATGCTCAATGGTTTTTCAGAGGGTTGATAACACCATTTAGAAGGGCTCTGTTGCACAAGACTTTCATAGACCTGCATGAGGCATTAGAAGCTACCCTCCATGTAAAAGCTGTTGGGAGCATTGACACTGGTGTTAGCACTTTTCTTGAGGCTCAAATTGCTACAATGGCCAAGCATTTGGAAAATGTATCTACAAACTCACTGCATGAGGTTTGTAGTGGGATTTTGCGTACAGACTATGAAGTGGAGGGGTATGCAAAGGATAGTTACCCTTAGACATCAGTGTGTGCTATGGCAGTAGATTGTGAGATTTTCCATGGGGCTCATGATGCAAGTAGATGCCCCCTACTCTAGCACACAATATGTAAGAATGTTTCTTATTATTGTAATATTTTTACCTCTACAACCCATGATACCAAGGATTATAGACTGATTGATCAAATCCATGATTCTATTGATCTAGGTGTGCACCAGACTAGCCTTGTAAGCAATTCAAAGGATGATGACTGACATTATGAAGGGCACAGATGGAGGAATGCATGGAAGAGGTTTTTGCAGAGGATTTTGTGGTCACAGTTACTATGACGAAGGATGAAGTGAGTTCCCATAAAGAATGTGCTATAATTTTGGATCTACAGAGCATTACAAATGTGAGTGTCCTGACCTATTACAATGCTCATGATGTAGAAAGAAACATAAGTATAAAGAGTGTCCAGAAATTTATGAGCATATGAACTAGAAGCACTTGAAGGACAAAGGTGTTGGGATAGTAAGCATCAAGAAGGATGATTCACAATGGATGCCATGAGTGGCACATGAGTCAGGGCTAGAACCTATGTTGGTGACAACATGAGCAGAGGCCATGCATGCCAGGGAGATGCCAAGACCAAGGACACTAGTTTCAAGAGAGGAAGTAGTACATGGAAAGTATCTAGACCCTACTCATCAGAAAGAAGTATATCAAGAGACTATGGATGTCATTCAAAGTTTACAAGGAGAGATCCAGTGTCTAAAGGAGCATTCCAGGAAGCAAGAGCAAAGAAGGAATGTTGAGGCTCCACATAAGGACCTGGATGAATTCAAAGAAGTGTGCAAAATGTTAAGGCAAGAGAATATCATTCCCTTGCTAGGAGAGTGGATAAGGGAGAAGGTACCATGCACCAGATTAGAGCATGAAAGGAAGGTTTTACATGCAAACCTTCCTCCTCACAACCTTGAATATGACAAGGAGATTACTTTGAATGTAGTTTTTGATGGGTGGCTTCTGAGTAATATTCTCATTGACATGGGAACAGAGGTCAATGTTCTTACCTTAGATTCCTGACATAAAATGGGAAGGCCCGCATTGAAATCATCTTCGAATGTGCTATATATGAAATAAAAGACTAAGGCAATTCCTATTGGAGTCCTAAAGGATGAAGTTATCACCATTCAAGGATCCAAGTTCACTGGAGATTTCTAAGTCTTAGTGCTCGCCAAGGAAGATAAATTTCTAGCGTTGCTTGGGTGCCCATGGTGTTATAAGAACAATGTTGACCTGTGGTTTAACAAAGGATATATCAGTTTTGAGAACAAGGAGGAAAGGGTGGTCATTCCTTTGATAGATGGGAAGTCAACACCCTATACTAAGCCCTTAGGAGAAGAATTCCTTGATAGAATCTATGTGTGCTCCATCAGAGATCCTAAGGTGATTCACCTCGCAGAGGGAGTTATCCAATTTGAAGATGCTCAGTTCTGTGAGTGATACCACTAGTGTGGCATGCGACAATTGGTGCATGGGACTTATGAGTTAATTGGTGACAGTTAAGAGGATCTATAACAAGGGTTACAAAGGTGCTCTCATTCAAGCACCTAGGAGGAAAGAATTTTCCAAGTTACTCAGGAGAGGCATATCCTGAAATTTTCTTGTGGGAGATGGAAGCTCAGTGGAAAAATGAGGATGAAAGAAGAGGGATGCTCAGTTACAACCTACTCAGGAACTACAACATGCTAGTGGGCTACACATCGGGAAAACCTCCTAGAGTGGTGCGAGGTAAGAATCACATTTTCTATAAGGTTTTCCAGGAGCAATGCACCCACTGTCATACAATATTACCATGGTAAAGAGACCACTTCATTTCATATCTAAGTGTGTGAGAAGGCCTAGATGGGAAGCACAGAAGCATTTCTACCTTCATTATGGGTGCATAAGTTGTATTCCACCTTACAAGGTTATGCGATTGGTACGTTCATTCAGAGATGCATCGTCAGATGGGTAATCGACAGGATTTGGCAGCTGATCTCATTCAAGCTTTCAAGTATAGAGTACCAAATCATCAATGGATAAGGTGTTGCAAGTGATCAAGCTCCTTATGATGGAGGATAGTGATATGGAAGAAGATAGGCTACTAGAATTTCTAGGTGATCCTTCTTTGGAGATGTGCCTCAGTGAAGAAGAATCAAAGGAGGTACAACTTGAGAGCACGTGCATGGAAAAAGAAAATGGAAAAATGGTCTATGTAATAGAAGGGGACTTTGGATGTTAACCATTCAGAGGGTACACGTGAGGTCATATATAGCGCTGATGAGTGAGCAACGCTCCTACGACGAGCCCTTAAAAACAAAGAAGGTTAACATTGGGATGGAGGAAAAACCTAAGGAAGCTATCATCGGTGACTATTGGTCGGAAAAAGGAGGTTTCAAAGATCATTGATATGTTGCATGAGTTCCATGATTTGTTCCCTCGTGGGTACCATGAACTCAAATTTGTCTACCATTCCTTGGGGGAGATGAAGATCAAGTTGAAGGAAGGTGTGCGCCTGATTTGAAAGAGGCCTTATCAGATGAATCCAAATTTACACGTACGGGTTAAGGAGGAAATAGAAAAAATGATAACATCTAGTATCAATTGAGGTAGTAGAAAAATTAGAATGGATAAACCCAATGGTTATCAGTATTAAGAATGATGGGAGGATAAGAATTTTTGTTAACTACAAGGATCTGAATTTAGTGTGTGTCATCGATCCCTTTCCCAACCCCCTTTACTGAAGAAATTTTGGAAGGAGTAGCTAGGCGCGAAGTCTACTCTTTCATGTATGGGTTCTCAGGGTACCACCAAGTCAGGATTGCAAAGGAAGACCAGAGAAAGACAAATTTCACCACTGAATGGGAAATTTTTTCCTACATGGTTATGCCTTTTGGATTAAAGAATGTGCCTGTTGTGTTCTCGCGCATTGTGGTACAAGCATTTCAAGACTTCATCCATAAGTTTCTTCAAGTCTACTTGGATGAATGGAATATGTATGGATTGGTGAAAGACCATTGTGACAACTTAAGGATAATGTTTTAGAGATGTTGGAAATTGAGGATATCCCTCAACATTAAGAAATGTGTCTTTTCTACTCCATTTGTAACCCTGTTAGGACACATTATATGCAAAGAAGGATTACCAGTAGATCCTACTAAATTTGTAGTTATTGTAGGATTAGGGGAGCCTACTAGTCAAAGCGCAGTGCACAGATTTCTTGGGCATATGTGGTATTATAGGAAGTTCATCAAGGGTTATGCCAAGATCCGCTACACCCTTAGAATAATTATTAAAACACAAGTGTGCCTTTCATTGGGGAGAGGCGCAGCAGAAGGCATTTGACACTTTGAAGGATAGGCTTGTCACGGCGCCCATATTACATTTTCCTTCTTGGGATAATCCTTTCCATGTGCATGTTGATGCCTCAGGAATAACTATGGGAGCATTACTAGCACAACCTGGAGAGGGAATTGTTGATCATCCCTTGTGCTTTGCAAGTAGAAATTTGACACCAGTAGAGAAGAATTACACAACTACTGAGTGCAAAGCATTGTCTATGATCTACATGTTGCATAAGTTTAGGAAGTATCTATTGAAGACACCATTTATATTCTAC
This sequence comes from Taxus chinensis, assembly GCA_019776745.2. NCBI lineage: Eukaryota > Viridiplantae > Streptophyta > Pinopsida > Cupressales > Taxaceae > Taxus > Taxus chinensis. Next base: position 380,309,263 of record CM034148.1, read on the forward strand.
ACAGACCACATGGAATTGAAATACTTGGTAAAAAACCCGTTCTACAAGGGTGCATATTTCGTTGGGTCCTAATATTTCAATAATTTGAGTTCATTGTGGTTGTGAAACTAGGAAAAATCAATTCAAGGACTTGACCACTTCTCAAGGATTGATTCAAGGGAGGACGTGCAAAGCATTGAGGATACCATGCAAGACATGTAACTATTTAGGTTTGCGCGTGCCCTCAGACTTGGAATATATCACATTTTTCTTAAAAATAGGTGTGGCACCAGAAGGGATAACAACCCTAGAGAGAAATAAGTTAGCAATACGCACCACACCCTACATGTTGATTGGTGGAGATTTTTATAAGTTAGGTCATGATGAGGTTCTGTGCCGATGTGTATTGGAACATGAGTACGTATCCATTATGGAAGAAGCACATGGTGGTATTTCAAGAGGACACTATGTAAGAAATGCTACTGTGTGGGAGATTTTATTAGTTGGGATTTAGTGGGAAACCATCTACAAATATTGTATTGAGCTTTGGAAGGCCTGTGACCATTTCTAATGCATTGGGAAACCTGGAAATAGAGATGAAATGCCTTTGTGACCAATTTTCGGCACTGAACCGTTTGAGAAATAGGAAATCCACTTTGTAGGACAAATTGCGATAGCCATGCGAAGGACTGGTTTACGGTATATCATCACTTGCACTGATTACTTAAGATGATGGCTAGAGGCAGTGCCTACAAAGGATTGCACCATGGTGAAAACTGCTATATTCTTATGGGAAAACATAAGCAACAGGTATGGTTGCCCTTTAATTTTAACAAGTGATAGGGGTACACACTTTCTCAATGAAATAGTTAAGATTTTATTAGTAGAATTTATGGTGGCCCATCCTAAGACTACCCCATATCACCCTCAAGAAAATGGGACTACTGAGATATTTAAAAAAATACTATGTCACATGCTAACTAAGATCTGTGACATTAAAATATAGGACTGGGATGATAAGGTATCAGCCATTCTATGGGCATACAGGACAACCTACAAAAGGTTTAACAAGGCCATACCCTTTCACTTGGTGTTTGGCATGGAGGTTGTTTTACTAGTATAATTCATGTTACCTTCACTACATATAGTGCACATGGGAGGGTCAGCCAATGAGAAAGCACTGGAAGAAAGAATTGACAAGTTGATGTACTTAGAAAAAAGGAGATCATTTTCTAGATGGAGTTAGAAGAGAGAACAAACAAGAAAAAAGGAATGACATAATCATCATATCAAGAACAAGAAGTTTAAGGTTGGGCAGTTGGTATTGTTGTATGATTCCAAGTATTTGTGCCATCTTGGGAAGTTGAAAGTCCATTGGTTGGGACCTTACATCATCTCATACATAATCGACTCGGGCACTTTCTAGTTACAAGTGCTGGATGGGACGAGGTTACCAGGTCACTTTAATGGAAGTATGTTGAATCCCTACTATAAATAAGTCTTCTTGGTGTTTGTAATAAGGTAGTATTGTCAGTTAACTTATAATTTCCCTTTATGATTTTTCTTTTCTTATGTTTCCCTTTCTCCTTGCTTGTTCATTTCATTTTGTTTCGTTTTGTGCCTTGTGCATCGGTAACCACATTATTTTTCAAAATTTGTGTATGCAAAGAGGACTACACATATGTTTTAGTGTGGGGTAGAGTGATAAAAAGTATAGGAATTTAATAAAAAGATGAACTTGCAGTGGAAGTTGTGAATGGCCCAGGTTGAAGGATGAAAAACACGTAAGGGTAAGAAACACATAGAAGAGAAGATGGAAAATAATGGTTGGTGTCAAAAATCCTTGGTGGAAACCACGTACAAAAAGGATGAAGAGCACAGGAACAACATGAGATAGGTGTAGGCAAAAATCAGGTAAAATACAGAAGAAGTGCCTTCGGTGATGTGGATGCGTGCATAAGAGTCTTCGGTCGGGTTGGATTTTTGTGCACTAGAAGGTTGAAAAAGGTTTTTCACGTAATATGTGGTGTGTGGATAAAAGTTCTTAAGACAACTTAGTGGAAAAATATGCATTTAATGTTAAACTACGTTGGAAGGTGGTATAGCATTTAATGCTAGAGAGAAGCAAAAACTATAAATACAAGGTCAGGTAGATCATTTTTTACCTTATGTTTATGAAGAAGAAAAATATCTTGTGAAGTAAGGCATCCAAAGAGAATTACGCAAAGAAAGAGAATCCAAGAAATCTAAAGTGTGTGACTAGGGTAGACCCACAAACCAGTATGGAAGGAGTACATAGGCATGGGAAAATTTGTGGAGGAAGTGTTGTCTTGTGGAAGGATTTTTCCAGTTAGGGTTTGGCAGCTAGGGAACAAAGTTAGAAGGATTTCTTCGCAAGGCTGAGATATGGGATTGGATAGAGTGATAGAGTAGAGCGAGGGGAAGAGGATTTAAGTGTTAGCACCAACTAGAAGAATAAAACTAAGGAAACCAACTATTTCACAAAAGAAAACAAAGGGAAAGGGAAAAGGAAAACAGATCCCTATTTTCATAAGCACCAACAAAGAATAGGACATGGAAATGTAGTACCCAAATGAGGTATTGCTAGGAAAATAATGGGATTCACACCTATGGAATATGGCCATAAATGATTATAATCATTGCAAAAGCATAACAGAAAAGGATATGGCTTTGGAGTTGGTTCGAATAACCAACAAGAGGACACTGAAAGGCATGCCAATTTATAATGACGAAGTAAAGGTCGAATTGGAGAAGACGGGGCTATTGCAGCTTTATGAATTACCTTAATTCAGGAAACCTGAGTGCCTTTATCAATGGATGATGTTGTGCATACATTAAGATCACTTTTACTTTGCGGGGCACAATATGCGCATCACACCAAAACTATTTTCTAAGTTCAGAGGCCTCAATTATGAAGGAGATAACATTGATGATTATCTGAGTGACAAGGAAGACGTTAAGAAGATTGTAGCCACATATGAATACAAGAAGGGTTCAAGATACTTTGACATCTTAGAGATACCAGACCCAGTGATGAGGATGTCTGCATGCTTAGTCACCAAACTCAATGACCAGGAATGGTAGATGTAAGTAAACAATGCATGGATGAATGTATGCTAGAAGATGTTAGAAGGGACCATCTAGAACTTTTCTACTTTCATCGTGGATGAAATTATAAGTAGCACACAAGAGGGAGAGAAGATAATATTTGGTAATGTACTCCTCACTATTGTTTTCTCAGAGATTGGATTTTGTGACGAGTGAGAAAAATTTATTTGGGAATATCCAAAAGAAGATCCCTCACCCGCAAAGAGGTTTGCAAAGTATACTTGTGAAACCATGATGGCCACTCACAAGGCGTGCTTGGAGAAATGGTATAAACAAATGTGTGACACATTTGGGGCTGAATGGAGGATCCCAAAATATTTTTCCATGCTCGTGAGTGGAGAAGTATATTTTTGAGTATGCCAACACTTCTGCATTGGCAGATTTATGATGAAAAATGGGAACATGAGTTCATGGTGTAAGCTACCCTTCTCCTTCACTGCTTTATACTACCAAACCAGAGTTAATCGGTTTAAGGAGGCCAAAACACTAAGGTTAGAACTTAGTGAGGTAGATGTAGACCACTATGAGTTGTGCCAAAAGCTAGTCTATCCCAAGCAGCACATGTACGTGGAGATATATGTCTCCCATGAGATCCAAATGATGAAGCCTTTAATGTTGTCAATTGTTGGAAGAACTACGGTAAGGGTATATCTACACATAAGGCCTAAATTTTAAAAAGGCACATACTTTGAGAATGATGTCTCCATCATTAAAGACCCCATAGGAAGGAAGAAGGCCATGCCTAGGAAGATAGAAAGAGAGGAGGTGTAGAAGGCACCAAGTGTTCAAACTACATAGTTGGTAAGTGCGTCAAAGACAAGTGCTAAGCCTAGTACTTATGTGCGGAGGAAGAAGTCCCTAGTGAAAGAAAAGACTCACAAATAATAAGTTCTGGAGCATGAAGAACCCCTCACTAAGGAGGAATCACCAAGGAAGACATCACCTGTCGTAGAAAAATAAAGATAAGAATCCACTGTACTGGAATCCCCAGTAAGGAAGAAGAAAAAGGTAACAAATGAGGTTGATTCAGAGGACACAAAAGCCATAGATGCTTACATTGGTGACAAATATGATGATGAAAATGAACCAGGAGGTGAAGACCATCCCATCTATGAGATACATGATTTTGAAGAAGAAGGGGATGAGGAGTATAAGGAAGGAGATGAGGAAACAGAGGATGAAGAAGAAGTTGAGACTCAAGGAAAGGGGGTAGGTAGGAAATAAGTTACAAGAGAATAAAGGACCCCAAGCCTCACAAAGGAACATGTAGATGAGGCTGCGGAGAAAGAAGTAGCAAAAATCATCAAGGACCTAGTGGAACAAGAATTGGAATGGAGGGAAGACGTAGTGATGAAGGAAGCTGATAAGTAGAGCATAGAGAAAGAATATGGTAACATGGGAGGAGATCCCAGTTTGGTTGTAAGTTTTCCAAAGGCTGCACACGTAGGGAGGAAGAGCACAAAATCATCACAAGTGCAAGGAATGGACTACATTGATGATCCAAACAAGGTGTTGTGTGCACTTATAGAGCACTGTGCCAATGGAACAACTTCTAGACATGCCTTCATTTGATGAGGAAGGTGCATACCCTCAGACAAGGAAAATGATATCATGGGAATTTGAGTCCCACATTGATGAACCAAAATTTGAAGTAAGCCAACGGGACATTGATGCAGAGTGCCAAATAATAAAAGGGGATAAACCCCTTAGTGAATGCTCAGAGGCCATAAGATGAGTAAGATCTGAAACACACTCAACAAAGTATCTAAGTTGAGGTTGAAGGTAGGCTCTTTGGGAGAAATGACAGGGTAAAGCTAATAGAGGCAGAGTTGGAGAAAAAGGAAGAAGAGATCTTTGAGAAAACCAAGGACTTGAAGCAGGAAGAGCTAATCAATCACTCAGCTAAGGCGTGAGTTTAAATATGAAAAGGAAAGAGTGCGTGAGGCATATAAGAAGATAGAGATGATGCACAGCTGCCATTATCCTAAAGCATCCAGTACTTAATGTCACCCGCGCACAACGTATGGGTCATCTTTGCAATGTCTAGAGGAATTAACCTGCATATAATCACCATGGAGAGGCAACCACTTCCCCTAGAATCAGTAGAGGAGGCATTGGCATGCCAAGAGAAATAAAATAAGATGAAGGTGGTGGAGATTGTTTCTTTACTACAACAAGATCCTCACCAATGTAAAAGCCATGCCCAGCAAACTGCTGAGGCTACCTATGACAACTGTGCAGACAGAGATGGAGTGGCAAGTATCCTAGTTTCCACCCATGAAGCAGAAACTCAAGGAGTTCCAGGAAAAGAATAAGGGGAATAAGGACAGAGTGGGACAAGATCCTAGTCGAGGGTAGAAAAGAAATCAGAGGCCATTGAGACTTTGTGGGGCTCAATCAAGAACCGGACTAAAGGAATTATATCCTCAAATCACTTGAAGGATGGATGCACTCAAGGATTTGGGCAAACATGGCTGGAGGATATTATGGAGACAATGATCAGCTAAGGGAGAGGAGTTTCGTTTCGAAGAAGTCAGTGCTCATAGTGGGTGACCTCTATGTCAGCAAGCGCAGAACAAGGTCGACACTTGTGGGAAAATTAGAAGCTGATTTAAGGAAGGATTTTCCTCTCCTCCTCTAGATGTAAATTATGTTCCCCATTCTTTCATTCCTTTCCCAATTTTCTTCATTCCTCCATTCTTCCATTCCAACCACTTGTAAGGATCCACCGTTATTTAATTCTTTATTGAATATTATTTCCAGGGGCGGAGAAGAGGCATAATGTCAGGTGATGTTGGGCCCCAAAATATCAACTAAGTACGAGAAGGCACGTGGGCACAACGTACCTAGTTGAAGAAAGGCACGTGGGTTGAAGGAACATCAGGGAAATGGTTATGGTAGAGTTTTTTGAAACACAAGACATGTGCATGCACAGGATAAAATGCAAGTTTTTCACTTAGCCATAATTTTCAGTATCCCAGGAAGCACTTGAGAAAATCATTAACCTTATGGATAAGGTGCTAGCCTGGTGACTAAGGATTAAAAAGGAAATATTCCAGGCATGTGATAGAAGTTTCCAAAATACATCGTTGCAAGGAATGGAAAGCTTGGATATAGAAAGGCGTGCTTCCATGGAGGACCACTTCGACACTTGGAAACTGATATGTAACTTCTGAAAGGCATGGCAGTGGGTGCTAAGGCTATATATGCAAGCAGCTGGTAGAAGACAAGAAGAGGATAAATATAGAAGAGATAGTTGAAGAGAGGCGAAGCTCCTGCAGAAAATTAGAATGGAGGGCATGTTATGGGTTAGGGATTATGAGAGATTTTTTAGCATTTAACACATAGAAGGGGATGGGTTCTACATTTTTCTTTGTAATATGATGAACCTAGTATAGTTCTTAATGAATGACTTGGCTCTACATAATTATATGAGGATATTTTATGACCTCCAAGGGATGCAATGTGGGTTATTAAATTTGATAGTTATGAATATAATTCTCTATGTTATATATCATTTGTGTTCAATACTTATGCATTTCCCTTTTTATATGAGTCATCTGCATGTGTTGCTTGTTATTTCTCTTCAATTGTATATAATGAGATGATAACTATTCCTAAGTTAATAAGAATGTGTTTTAGTCTATTTTTTGTCCTGCGTTTGATTAACTATTATAAGATGATGAATTCTCACAAGACTCACATAAAGGATAGACTCTACACCCACGCATGCCTTGGGTGAGCGCCTAGCACCTGCTGGGTGATAGGCTAGTGTTTATGGGATTTTCCTATTTTGTGAAGGGTATAAAAATGACTACAATGATCACAATGTTATCACCAAGAAGGGAGAACCTATCCATAAGGAATATGCTATAGGAAGATCTATGGTGCCCACATTTAAGGTCACATCTAGGAAGTGATGGAAGACCACATAATTCCAAATCATCACACTGAGAGATGGAAGAGGCTAAGGTGGATGAATGATCTAAATATATGACTAAGAGCATTGGTAGATATTCTAACAACATAATGGTCACAAGTGCAATGCATTAAGAGGTTAAAATTTTGGTTTACCACCAAGGTAGGGAAAAACTTCCATGTAATTTCCTGATTAAAGTTGTATTCAAAATGGGATGAGAGCTTAATATGATGGAATATGATGAGATAAATGAGCAAAGGTAAAAACTATGTGTTACCCTTTAAAGAAGAAAACATATGCGTCCCTAACTAGCTGAGTAGATGGTCCCCTAAGGGAAGGACAAATATGACCACAATGGTGGATTTAGGATAAGATGAAATGGTTCCCCCAAGGGAGGGATGAATATTACCAAAATTGTGGGTTTAGGATGAGAGTGAAAGATTAGATAAGACATAGAGAGATAGATAAGATGGAAGCTATGCACTACCTTTCAAAATTGAGGAAGTGAGGGAAAGATATGTGTTCCGTTAAGACAAAAAATGGCCACAAGAGTGGTCTTATGATGAGAATATGGTTCCTTGAGAGACACAAACATGTCCAAAAACGTGGAATTTGAATGAAAATTATGGAGATAAATGGTCCCTCAAAGGAGGAACAAACATGGCCACAATGGTGGACTTAGGATGAAACAAATGGCACCCTAAAAAAGGCACAAATATGGCCACAATGGTGGAATTTGATGAAGATGGTGCCCCAAGAGAGGCACGAATATGGACACAAAGGTGGACTTTAATGAAATTAAATGGTCTCTCAATGGAAGGAAAAATAGGGCCATAACAGTGGACTTAAGAATACAAATGAATGATCCCTCAAAGGAGGAACAAATATGTCTACAACGGTGGACTTTAATGAAGATGGTGCCCCAAGAGAGGAAAATGTATGGCCAAAATGGTGGACTTTGATGAAAATAAATGATCCTCCTAACGGAAGGAAAAATATGGCCACAATGGTGGACTTTCAGATGAAAAGATGAAATGGTCCCCCGAGAGAGGGACAAATATGGCCACAAGTGTGGACTTAAGATAAAAAAATAAAAATGAATGGTCCCTCAAAGGAGGAACAACTATGGCCACAACAGTGGATTTTAACGCATATGGTTCCCCAAGAGAGGCAAAAATATGGCCACAACGGTGGACTTTGATGAAAATAAATGGTCCCCCCAATAGAAGGACAAATATGGCCATAATAGTGAACTTTGAGATGAAAAGATAAAATGGTCCCCCAAGAGAGGGATGAATATGGCCAAAAGTGTGGACTTAAGATGAAAAATAAAAATGAATGGTCCCTCAAAGGAGGAACAAATATGGCCACAATGGTGGACTTTGATGAAAAAGATGAAAATATGGTACACAAAAAAGAGCACGAGCATGGCCACAATAGTGGAATTTGAAATGAAAAATATGGAAATAGATGGTGCCCCTAAAAATGGCCAAAAAGGTGGAATTTGATGAAAATAAATGGTCCCTTAAGGGAGAAAAGAGTATGGCAACAAAGGTGGGCTTAAAATGAAATGAAGATTCAAACAAGATTAATGGAGATTTAAGATTAGATGAGATTAAATAAGGAGATATCAAAAGTGAATTCCCATAACATCAAGGGAGTTGTATGAATGGATAAAAGATGAATTGATGTGGATAAGATGTGTGGATGAGAGGGTCTAAAATGAAGGGAAGGTGGTCCCTCAATAGAAGAGACTATGTCACATTGGGTGATTTGGATGTGGATGAACGTGTGTATACCGAAGGGGATTATATGGGATTGTAGATTATAACTTTAGATTTGGATTGAATAAATGGACGGGGACTATAGGGATGATCGGAAAGGAAAAAAATATTGATGTATAAGGGAATACCTTCCTTAAGAGGAATGCCATGTGCAAGAGAGATGCTAAGGGATGATGTGGATGTAGGAATCTTGGGAAACCCGATGGATGAGATATGGATAGGATTGGTTGTAAATGGAGAAGGATGTTTCCCATGAATGAGGAAATTGTCTTTCTCAATAAGATTTTGGATGATTCTTTGAAAGGCCTTACAATGCTTAATATTATGGGCCTGAGTATGGTGATAGGTGCATATGAAATTAGGATTGAACCATGATGGATTTTTACTATGTGGATTAAAGGCTCTAATGGGAGAAAGTGTGATGGCATATATTTGAGTTAAATGTCAAAGGATATACGTGTAGGACCCAATCAAAGTGTCACAGGTAAGATAAGTCTTGTGGATTTTGATAGGGTATTTTGACTTGGATTTAGGTGAGGGAATGGATGTAGATTGGATGGATATATTACGCATCTTGGATGGAAAATAAATTTTAAGAGGATGCTTGGATTGTTTGGATTGGGATTTATTATTACAAGATGTATTAGATGAAGGGACCCAACCTAAAATAAATGAGGATGTTCCTGGGATGGAGGTTGTAATATTGGATTGATGAGAAGAAGGAAAAAATGAGTTCTTACGAGAATGCACATGGTAATTTTTGGGAATTTTTATCACAATTATTAGATTTTGATCAAGAGGATTTACCCTTGCAGGGATAATAACAATATTGACTAGTCGATATGAAGATGTAGGCGTAGGTTTTGGTTTGGTTAATGTAGAAATATTTGATTTTGTAGAGGGAAAACAAATTCCCCTTATGTTTTTCCTAGATGGAGGGGCTTGGTCCATGAATTTCTCAAGAGGTGTTGTTTATGTGTTTACAAATGGAGGATATGTGATTGGTGTGGTGGTAGTAATAGATGTAGATACAACCGATGTTGAAGGATTGAGTATAGAAGATTGGAATGAGATAGGTAGTGTGGCCATAGGCAAAGGTGTAGGTACATCTGAATAAAACTCCATGGTAGATGTAAGTGGGATTGTCGAGGTAGTAGATGTAGATGTAGTCAGGACAGAAAGAGATGTAAGTGAGGTCATGATGGATGTGTTTTTTGGAGATGTGGGTATATTCAAAGTTAGTGTGGTTGTGGTAAAGGTGGGGATAGGTGTAGATGTAGAACATGTGGTAGAAATGGTTGATATATATGTAGGGGTAGTTATTAATGGAGCCATAGGTATAATGTTTGCGATAGGGGTAGATGATGAGGTAGATGAGATAGGTAAGGATTAAGGTGTTTGATGTATCATATTGATTGAATAAGTATTGAATGTATAAGATGTGAAAGGTAGATATGGATTGGTTGATGGTTGATTTGGGAAGGGTTTTTTGGAAAGTACCGAGAGGTGGAGATTGAATTGGTTGGGGGACTGTATAATGTTGGAAAGTATGGACATAGTAGGATGGTTGAATCTATTGAGACATATGTGGAGTAAAAACGTCAAAATATAGAAATTGTTGGATAAGCATGGTAGATGGAGTGGGATGACACTAATATAAGGTGATGGGGTTCAAACAAGATTCACTTGTTGACACAATCAAGAGATTTCCCTATGGTGAAAGTAGTCGTAGCTGGGGCTAGAAGGAGACAAACATGAGATATCAATTGTGGTAGGTGTTTATGGGTTAGTAATGATGGATGTGACCAGTATGGGTGTGGGTGTATGATAAGTGCCGGATAGGTTTGGCTATTCACTATAAGGGGTGGGAGGATAAGGTTATAAGGAGGCTTGGTGTGTTAAATCTGAAGAGGATGTTGGATAGGATGTTTTGGGTTGGATTGAAATATTTAATTGTTGAGGCACACGGGAAGTGTGAATGTGGGTTGATTTGGTATTCCATTAGTAATTCCGATTGAAGTAGGAATAGTGTTGTTATGGGAGAATGTAGGTGGAATAGAATCCTCCAGTTGGGTGGGTTGATAAGATTGAGAGATTTTAGGGGGTCTACGAAGTAGGAAGTAATACATGGGGTTAAAGGGATGCTTAAAGGCCTATAAAGGAGTACGAAGTGGTGGTGTGACTGGTCTAGGGGATATAAACTAAGGGGAAATAGTTGATTACGTTTTGAAAGGGGGATCTATTTGAATAATATGGTATTTATAGGGTTGAGAGATCTAATGTGGAATCTTAAGATTACTAGATGAAGTGGTAGCATCATTATCACATTGTTGCATGGTCTTATTTTGAAGAAATGAAATAGTACTAGGTATGGAATAAGGAAATATATTTTTTATGAAATGTGTTAATAAACAAGTCAATCAACAAATATTTCATTGTATAGATTTAAGAAAGTTTGGAAAAATAAAAAGGGGATGGATAATGGGGTAGCTAGGAAAAGGTAGTCTAGATTTGGTTTCAGGATTGTTTTGGCTTAGGAGAATCTCATGTGGCTTCCTGTTGGGTTATGAAATCCTAATCAGTTAACTGTGTGAGGAGATGTTTTGATGTGTGATTTAGATGTGTGACTTTTATGTTGTGTGTGAGGATTGTGAAATGCAACAAGTTAACCTCCTACTTAAACTATGTGAGCAATTAGGATGTAAAAAAGAAAGGTTATTTTTAGACCAAATCCAAGTGTGATATTTTGATTAGGGCACACACACGAAAGGGGAATACGATACAGAAAGGATCAAATATGGAGAAAAGAGGAATACATGTATAAATATTTTCCTTTTTATATGAGCTTTAGTGGGAAGAGAAATCCAAAAGTCGAACCAACATGAACAAGAAAGAAGCAAGGCCTCATGCTACAGTGTTATCAGAAGACATAAGAAGCAAGAAAATAGAAAATAAAAGGGGTCACCAAATGGTGGACCCACCGAGTGTGCCAATAATTTTGTAGTATTTTTATCATTCGATTCACATTAATGAGTTAACTAATCAAGAAATTAAACAACTCAGAAATGATGGAAGGTTTATGTTACCTCTAATGCATGATGTAAATAAATACAGTTGTAAAGTGATGATGGATCCTCACTATAGCTAATAACCTGATAGGTTCGATGATGACTAGGGATGTATAAAGGTAGGTCGATGGAGACTTGAGATAGAAGGATGGAACAACAACTGTAAATGTCAATCTAGAAGCTCTATGTGTAAACTAGTTAGAATAGAGGCCTATAGACACTAGAAACATCCTACAAAGAGGGTCTGAGGTAGAGAAATGAAAGGGATGCAAGTTGACAAGGATCAAGGTAGATTAGATAGAGAACCAGACAAGTTTTGAGAAGTAGGGTGGCATATTTGGGGTCTGAAAGTAATGTAAGGGATGGAGTAGGTACTGTGAGGAATATAGAATAGGAAGGATGGTGATAGAGGAATGGGTCGACAATGAATTGGGTAGGTTGACGGAGACTTGGGAAATTTTGAACAAGGTTGGGGGAAAGAAGTTAGATCATAGAACCTACGAGTATAATAACTGATAGAATAGATTAATATTGGAGGCCCAGGTGTTTCTGATCCTGAAAAAGGTTAGATTCACACAAAGGCAACGATAATATCCTAATATTTGAATAAAACAACATAAAATGATAGAAATATCACAAAGGATGATCCCAAGTGATGAAGAAAAATTCAAAGGGAGCTCGAGGGGCTCTATGGTTGTTGCAGGGATGTTTACGTATGAGAAGAAGTTTGCATGTTGGAAGAAATTTTAAGTGTGTGCATGCATCTGATGATTACCGCCTCCTTATGGAAAGGAAGGATTTATTTTTATAGGGTTGACGACAATTGGGTTGGGTTGCCACTGATTTTGGGAAAGTTTCCTCAATGGGGCTAGATTTTTTTATTTTGACATGGTTTCAAGATTTTAAGGATTGGGAAAATGCTTTAAAGCATGTAGGCAAGAAGGGATGTGATACAGACGAGTTTGGGCTAAAGATAGGTTATAAAAAGCATGGAGATGAAAATTTAGAATAAAAGCATCCCAAATGGAAAGTTGGTTAGGGAAAGTTAGGGATGTGGATACCAATTAATTAATTAATGTTGATTAATGAATATTAATAAGTAATGTGATAATAAAGTGGGCATTTAATTAAATCAAGGGGGTCTAGTTATGACCATGTAGAAATGTGTGCATGCAAGAAAACAAGGGTAGAGATACCGATTTTAGTTGTCTACACATCACAACCAACAACATTTAAAAATTTACATAAATAGTACAACAAGAAAAAATTCTTATAATAATTACAGTTATACAAAATATTAGGCTAATCTGGACAATATTAGTGCAAATCATCAAAAAATAAACATTCCAATTATCGATGGAAATTTTATAAGAACCCTAATGGTCCATATTTCCAACGGGATCATTTATTAGTTTTCTCTCTCCTTTAAAACATATAAAAAATTCAAAATAAAAATAAATAAATATTCAAACAAATACAAAAAATCATAATATTCCAAAATGCAAATAAATCAAAATATTCTAAAAATTTAAAAACTAGGACACGAGTATCGTTTGATTTACTAGTTTCCTAGATTTTATATATTGTTTATCAATTGAATTAGTACATAAAATAATATAATTTCTATATGAATTCCTGAGCATGATGCAATACGTACAAGATCATATATTGCTTTTCAAATTTTGGAATTTTATTTTTCCTAGTGTCCCTCCCTTAGTGAGGGAAACTTTCTATACAAATCACACTATAAAAGGTTATATCTTTCTATTCTATTTCACATCTCTTTCTATTTTTAACACATTTCTCTCTCAAGTTTATGGATTACATTTTGTTTTCCTCCTTTAAGGATTTACTACTAACACATGGATTGTATAGACAAGTGCCTTCTATTTTATACACCTAGGTTGTTTAAGTTTTACACAAAATATTTGTTATTTCATTTCTCTTACATGTTTTTATCAACCTTTTTTTGTATTTTCAATATAAAATTGTTCCTTGTTTATATCCTTTGTAGTAGTTCATTTGTGCTTGTCATACATGTTTTTGTTTACAACACTCTTGTGTCCCTTGTATATTGTCTCTTAGCCTTTTGTTTGGCACTTTGTGTGAATTTTAATGTGACGAGCTTGTGTGACAATTATACTTGTATCTTTGATCCACATCATACATACATATAATTTAGTTCCATTATTCACATAACACAATCCTTCTTTACTAAATATTATATATAAAATGGGAAACACATGGTTACTCTCCACATGTGTGTATTATATTACACATTGTTATCTTCTTCTACATGACATGGTAGATTTCATTATTTTTTAATGACAATAAATCTATTTATATACCCATTTCCTCAAAAGGGGGAATTCAATGGGATTATTACAAAAAACATAAGTTTAATTTCAAACATAATAAAAAATTATAGTGTATAGAATGAAATAAATAAGGATATAGGTATATAATATAGGGTTAAAGATAATTTTATATATAGTATTCAATGAGGATTAAAACTATTAAACTTGGACAAGACTAAATAGTAAATATTATCCCTCCTAGAAATATATGTCTAGTGTACTTTAGATAGTCAATTTTTTAAAATAAAAAATACATGATAAAAAATGGTTCAAATATAAAATTAGGAACATTGATACAAAATATACAGGGCATGATTATTTGTTTAATTTGATTTATACATAAAATTAGTAAATATTCTACACTACATGTTATTCTTTTTCAAAATTCAATATTATTAGTTATGAGGTAATTGTAGACACTAAATCAAGCACTTTGTGTACACTTCTAGGTCCTGATCACATATCACTATTCATATGATCCCTAAGCGACAAAAGTAATAATTGACCACTTTTTTTGACCTCTTTACTTTCTTTTTGGTTTTATTGTTGGTCTTACATATCGTACTACCCAGTTTGACTTTTGATACTTCAACATTTTTGACTCTGGACACCAGTGCCTAGCTAGGATGACAGCGTCCAGGCGCGCTCATCCCCTCTAGGCACCCTTGACCTCTTGGTATCTTACTCACCTCTTCTGGGCATCTTCTTGCTGTTGGACATATTGTTTTCTTATGGTTCGGCCTTTTAGTGGTTAATTATGAATTTAAAACAAGGCAATCATATAAATACAAATCTATGTGACCATAAAAAAGGGCCAATCACTAAGCATTTACTACCGTCACTTAAGGTTGCATCCAAAGGCATTACAAGAACATCAAAGCATCCATATAGCTTCATTTGAGGGAAAAGGGAATTTTATTTCTACATACAATTCATAGGAGGGAAATTTCATTTTGACATCCACACATCTATTTACATTGCTACATCTAAGTATTACTCATTATTCAAGTGCGTCTGGCACCAAAGCCACTTAGGGAACAATTCTACACATACACACATAGAACTACATAGATTCTAAAATGTAGTGCAACACCCAGATCATAAGTTCATTTAGTCAGGTGATTTTTGAGGTCATTTTGACTCCTCATTTACATATTTTTCTTTTTAGGATTTGATGTGTTTTGGGGTTTTGCAGGATATCTTTCTATTTACAGGTTACAAGAGAATATTGCAGACTTAGTGTGACAAATAGGTGATCAATAGTGAAGGGTAGTGACATAGAAGGGACACTGTAAAAATAATTTTATGAGATTCTGAGCAGTCATGGGAAGTGGTATACAATTCCTAGGCACCCCTAACTTCATCCAGGCACCCCCGTCTAGCTTATTTTGATACTTCTGTATTTTTTTGGGTTTTGTTGCGACAATATGCAATTCTATTTTATCATTTTTCCATCTCTGTATACTTTTAGGATTATTGTGAATCAGCTAAGTATCCTTTACTCTCTCTTGCACTTAGGGTTTTTTAATTTCTACTTATTTATTACTTATGGTCAAATCTATATTTCATTGTTTATCATTTCTTTATGACTCTATAATTAGGGTTTAGAATTATATTTTAATATATGTTAAATCATTTGGTGAACCTGTCGCTTGATACCAACCTTCTCTCTAGGGATTGTTTCTTATTACTGTCACCCATAGTGGTCATTTTGGGTCTTTTGAGCATATAGATCTCCCTAAATCTTCTCAAAGGGTTTTTAAATCAATGGCTAAAACTGATAATCCCTTCACTAACACTCAATAAGTTCCTCTAAAAAAATTGAAGCATCTGATAGTGAACACTCATATGATGAGGACACCAACGCCGATCAAAAGTAATTAGACAATCTAAAAAAATTTCATCAAGATTTGCATGAGAATCCTGCCCATCTTCTGCATATTATTCATACTCTAATTTCTGATAAAAACTCTTGCAATGCTACTTCATTACCCCTTGTTGGTTCTTCCTCGGTTTCCATGGCCTCCATCCAACCCCTTCATATTCATGTTTCCATTCCTACTACTACTGTTCCCATCATCCAACCAAATTCTTTTACTACACAACCTATCTCTTATTCAAAAACTCCTTATTTAACTTCTTTATATCAAGATCTACAAACTGAAATTTTATAACTTCAATTGGATACCTCTTGTTCATCTCCATATTTAGATTCTACTTCACTTCTTCACACTCATTTTGTGCATTCCATTTCTTCCTATCCACTTCCTCTCAATTTCATCACCCCTAAGTTTTCTGCCTTCAAAGGCCATGGTGACCCTTAGGAGAATCTTAGATCATTTCATGTAGCATGCCTAGATTATGCGGACAATCACACTTTACTCGCAAATCTTTTTCCTACTAGTCTTCAAGATTATGCAATGCATTGGCATTATGATCTACCTATCCACTTGGTAACATATTTTACACAATTAGATGATGCTTTTATCAATAATTTCTCTATTAATATCATCTCTAAGCTATCCTATGCTCAACTAGCAAAAATTAAACAAGGATCTAATGAGCATCTAACAGATTATGTCTTGTGATATAAGAACAACTTAGCTAAGACATCTAATTTACTTGCGGAATTTGAACTTTAGGATTTATTTTTCCAAATTCTATTATCACCTGTACAGGAGAGTGTCATTTTTGAGACATATCCTTCATTTTATCATTTATGTCTACTCTTAAGCTATAGGAAAGTAAACTATTATCCATGGGTAAGCTTAAGTATCATGGGAAGGTTTCATTTTTTATGCACTTTCAAAGTAAATCAACTTTTAAGCCCTTTACTAAGCCTACTAAATCCAAAACAATGGTTACCATTGTTACAACTCTTGAGAAGCTTCAATTGCAGCCTCTAAAGCGTACATTTACAAAACTACCTATTTCTCCACATATTTTTTTGCCACAATTAGTTGACAAAAATATTATTACATTTCCTCCTCCACTCAATTAGGACCCATCTCATATAAAAGTTTATAATTATAATGTTTTTTTTTGATGCGACTATCATCAATGTGTTAGGAATTCCACTAATCAATTTTTAAATTATGCAATCTTATTCAATATCTTATTGATAATAATGCAATTCATCTCCTTGAGCCTATGAATTATGCATTGGTCAATTAAAATCAAAAGTTTAAGATCTTAAATAATCATCTTCCTAAGTGTGAAAAGCAAACAATTGATTATTCAACTAATCATACATATCATGTAGTGCCTCCTCCTTCATCAGGGGCTCTTAATTTTATCGTTGCTCATGATGATGCATCTCCATCAATCATTGCATTCTCCAATCATGACTATCATGCTACATTATATTCTGACACATTACATATAAATGATTCTATCAAAGATTATGCTATTAACAATACTACGATCATCATGTCTTTTTCTCCTTGTGTGTGTTCTATTGTACTCCTCATTGCTATCAATTTTTCTCTTGAAAATTTCATATCTAGTTCCTAAATATTATGGTTATGTGAAGCCTCCAGTCACTGTTAGTCCTCTTACCATGCTTGTTCCATTTCTTATGGCACCTTAAATTAAATGGTGTGCTATGATCTGAAGTCTTCCCTAGCTTCATACTACTCACACTATCATTTCCATGAATCACCTATGTCTGAATTTCATTAAAAAAAATTAGGTCATTACTATCAATGGTGTTCCCCCATGCATACCATGGCCATAGCCTCCTCTCGAGGTTTCCATTACACTCTCTAGAGCATCTAGGTCCCCGTGAAATCTCAATTTTAAAGCACGATCGGCTCGTATCTATCCTATTTGCACATGACCTATTTGATCTCACCGGTCTACTAGTCCATCTCATCAATCTAGGTCCACCACTTGGAAATATCCTTCACATAGGAATACATCACTTCCTCAGTATCCTTTGCATAGGTGTTCATCACCTCCACACTCTCCTTCACATAGGTGTTAATCAATATCATGCTCTCCTTCACATTGGTGTTTATCATCTCTAAGGTTTCCTTCATATAGGTGTCCATCACCTCATTAGTATCATGCACATAAGTCTCGTTCACCGTTACATCATCGGTATCCTACATCACCAATATTAGAGCATGGTCACACACCTTTATCTCCACAAGAATTGGGTGGAGGACCCTCCTCCTTTACTTTCATCAGATAGCACACTCCTCAACATACATTTGGCGGGCATCATGTTTACTCTCCCCCCTTTAGCACTATCGGATGTATTGCATTTCTACTATTTCACTTCACATTTTTGATCTAGTCTTTCACACTCATCTTATGCATCTTGATAAACTTGTATCGTCACCACCCTATGACGCAATCTTGTGCTACGGTTCACACTTGACTACTAAGGGCATACTACATTCATGAACCTTACATTACTGCATGCTTCACACTGTGTACATTCATCACATCTCTTTCTAACATATCCTATCACACATCATACACACTTTGTGCATTTTACATTCATGATATATCTTTACTCACATCTATTATCACATTTTACACTTATTACTCAATTATGCACTCTAGTTCCATGGTTCATAATCGACTACTGAGGGTCTGAATCTGAAATGAACCTCACCACACTCACTCACTCTCTATGCTCTATGCTTTATTTATCAAATCTCTTTAGCGCACAATTCAAACCATTTCCCAATGGCACTCTTGTTCTATGGTTCATTCTCAATTGCTGAGGGGGAATTTATAAATGAAAATCATCACATGAATACTCATTCAAATTTTCTTAGGGGGGGATTCTTCTCCTATTACACTAAATTTTCATTCCATTCCACTCACATTCATAACATACTTCATATCTTGGTTGCATTTACTCTTGCTACTTATGCTTACATGTACACTTTGTTTCCATGTGAGACATACATTTTGTATGTCATTATATTTTCTATATACACACGTGCATTCACTTTCCTTCTATTTGTGAATGCATCCATTACAAATATCATTACACTCAACACATATGTTTGGCACAATACCTCCTACCAGTCCCACTGTGGCTCCTATGGGCATCTAATTTTGTACTGATCACATGTGTTATTTATTTTATTCATACTAGCACAACTCTATATTAGATCATACACACTTTGACATAATTTTCATATTTATAAAATACTAACGAGTGCTTCATGTGTAACATTTGTCTTGTAGGAACTGTTTTCTACCATGGTTGTTTATTAATTTTCTTACGATTGTTTGTCCTTGTTTTCCATTTTATGTCATTGTTTGTAGGATTTTCCCTTTGTCTTGTGTGCACATTGTATGTATTTTTACTCTTTGGCCATGATTATCTTATAACATTATGAGTGATGTCATTATTTGAAACCCACTTGTCATGGTCTACATTTTCTTCTTACTTGCTAGCTTACACTATATCTTATTTTCATATTTGTCTTGTTTGCATTAACACATGTTTTCATCCACTTTTTTTGCATGTTCCTTGGTTTCTACCAAGCTCATTCCCTTCCCCTTGTAGGTTATCAGTCACATATCAATGACTAGTCCTCCTTTGGGCCACATACTCCTCGTGACATCACATGTATCCCAAATGAGTGGGGGAATAATTGGGTGAATCAGTCACCCCATACAATAGTTCACAGTCATAGTAAAACATAGTTTAGTATTGGTACGACATAGTCTTCAGCCACAAAAATGGCCTAGAAGCTAACTTGGGTCTTCAACACAACACAGACGCCAGCACTCAAACACAGACATGAGCACCTCGGCCCCCTTGACTCTTCCTGGGCACCTATGAATAAGGTTAGTTACATCATTTTTCTCAAATCAACATGGTTATGTAGTTTACAAAGCATTTTTCTCAGTATAGGAACAATCCTCTAGTGATCAATATGCATGTTTTTTCCATTTTCTACTCACGTTGGATTCAAATCAATCAAAATGGATTATATTTGAATGAAACATGATCACACCATTTGATGTGGTGTATAAATCATCGAGAAGAAGTCAAATGATGGAGAATAACACTAGACCTTTCTCCCTACACTTCTTCTATCGTAACGTGAAATCACCCAAAAAAATCACACTTGGCATGAGATTTCCCAAAAAATCCACTCTTGGCATGAGATCACCCAAAAAAATCATTCTTCTACAACAGTTCAGGAAACTCTCTATCCTTTTCACTCATCACGAATTAGGTACACATGTTCCCTTTCACATATTTAGACACTTTTACGTGTTTTTTACATATTTGGATCGAATTTTTCACATACATGACTTTGACTACTCTTTTGCAAGTCCATCCTTATGGGAAGCAATAGTCACATCAATAAAAGGTACAATGCAACATATACATATATGATTTCACACATAGGGTCACTTCTTCTTCTCTAGTTTCCATGCTTCCTTTTTTATCACTCCACACTCTTTCTTGTCTCCTCAGAAAATTTTTCACCATCGATCTACATGGTTATCAAATATGTATCTCTTATATACTTTATGTTATCGAGTATTCACTCAAAAACATAAAGTGGGGGAAAATATAAACACTAAATCACACACTTTGGGTGTATTTATAGGTCTTGATCACATATCACTATTCATATGATTTGTAAGTAAGAAAAGTACTAATTGACCAATGTCTTTGGCCTCTTTTCTTTCTTTCTAGTTTTCTTCATGGTCATACACACCCCTACTTCCTAGTCTTACTTTTTATACTTCATCTTTTCTAAGTCTGGACATAACTACCCAACTAGGAGGCCAACTCCCAAGCTCCCTCATACCCTCTGGGTAGCCCCGACCTCACTGTATCTTACTCACCTCTTTTGGGCATCTTCTATTTGTTGGACATTTTATTTTCTTATGGGTCTACATTTTAGTGGTTAATTATGAATTTAAAATAAGGGAATCATATAAATAAAAATCTATGTGATCATAATAAAGGATCAAACACTAAGAATTTACTACCATCACCTAACGTTGCATCCAAGTGCATTACAAGAGCATCAAATCATCCAGCTAGCTTCATTCAAGGGACAATGGAATGTTATTTCTGCATACACTTCATATGAGGGGAAGTTAATTTTGACATCCACACATCGACTTACATTACTATATCTAACTATTTATCACTATTCAACTACATCTAGCACAAGAGTCACCTAGGGCACAATTCTACACATACACTTAAAACTACATGGAGTATGAAATGTAGTGCAGTTCCTGAATCGTAAGTTCACTCATTTGGGTGACCATAGGGGTCAATTTTACTCCCCATTTGCATCTTTTTATTTTTAGGATTTCATGTGTTTTGGAGTTTTGCAGGATCTCTTTCAGTTTTTTGGTTAGATGCGAATCTTGCGGATTTAGTGCGACATATAGGTGATCAATAGTGAAGGACAACAACATAGAAGCAATAATGTAAAAATAATTTTCTAAGGTTATGAGAATTCACGTGTGCCTAGAAATGGTCAACAGTGCCCAGGTGCCCTTGACCTCATCTAAACACCCTAGTCCAACTTATTCTGATACTTTTGCATTTTTATGGGCTTGGTTGCAATAGTCTACACTTCTATTTTATCAGTTTTCTAGCTCTGTACACTTTCAGGATTATTGTGAACTAGATAAGTTTCCTTTCCTCTCTCTTTCACTTAGGGTTTCCGATTTGTAATTTTTCATTTCTTAGGTCAGATATGTACTTCATTTCTTATCATTTTGTTGTGAGTCTACAATTAGATTTTATCATTATATTTCAATATATGTTAAATCAGTAATAAATATCTTTTACTCCCTTTAAATTATTGAAAATCATAAATTACTATGAATATGGTGTGGGTATATGTATAATTCATTACATTTCAATCATGTAAACTTGGTATATATTTATATTTATAGTTGTGTGGCTCTGTTAGAACATTCAATTCATGTTTGTTCAAGTGACACCTATTGTCCTTGATGTCATTCCTTATGAACCTATAGTGGTCCCCCCTTTTTGATTCATACATTATGTCTTACTCATAAGATTACAAGTTTTTTCTACTTATTACCCAACGTCAATGATTATTGTTAGTATTTACAAATTGGAGATTGATCACACCCAATTATCCACTTGTTTTGAAAGAATTTACTTCTATGTTTTCCCAAATTAAGGGAATAATATACTCTAAATGATTCAATAAGAAGCCTCCAAATTCAAAATATTACCTTTTGGATGGGATAAATGGAGAGAAGGATTTTGGAGAGATCATGGTAAATTTTCTAGATCCAAATCAAACTACCACTAATGGAGAACCCCCTTCTTGTCATAAGAGGCAAAAGTCAAATCTATTATTGGAGGAGTAAATATTTTTTCTAGATGGAATATCTTGGGAAGACAACACCCAAGTATCCTATTAGTAGAAACATCCATATGGAATATTCTAATTACCACCATTAAAGACGATGAGAACCCATTATTGGCTCTTGAAAATCGGTGGACCTTTCTCAGATTCATTTAGATAACACACTAATTGGTAATTTTTTAAGCTTGAGACCAAACATTGACATGGTTAGATGGTGGGAAAATAGATAATGAAGGCCAAATGGATAGCTCTAAGTAATTTCCATGACTAATGGATATTTTCTCTTCTTATTGGAAACCTAGATTCAACCCTCTTAGTGTAATCGTAAAGAAAATCCCTATTTGAATTAGGATCCTAAGATTTCCCTTGGAGTTATGACATAGATTTTCTTGTAAGGATATTTAAGTATGTGGAAAATCTCCTTTTGATGTATTTTACCACTAGATGTAGGAGAACACCAATATATGTTATATGGTTTGTTAGTTTCCTAATGGGTGTATCCCTACCAAAATCCATCCAACTTAAATAAAATTTTGGAACATGGACTAAAAATATTGACTGTGAACCGAGGAGATCTTGGTTCATGGAGGTTGAAAAATTGTGGAACAAATCTAGAAATAATTCCCAAAAAGAAGTTAAAAGGCCCAAAATGGTATAGGTGTTTCCACTAATGGTAAAGAAGTGGTTTATGGCCCTAAGGATCCTATAAATGCCAAGGATATTTGTATCCTTCCTACTCTATTTGTTCAATCCCCAATGAATACTAACAAGGATAAAGAAAACACTTATCCACCATAGGTTAATAGCTGTGATAAAAAAAAATCCCTTAAAGTCTCCCTCTTTGGTAAAAAATTATCGAATTAAATTATAGGAAATCTCAAAAAGAAGTGTTGGCAAGAAAGTTTGTTGGGGGAACTTTTTTTGGATTTCTTGCCAACGTCTCCAGGACTCTAGGTCCATCTGCTTGGGTGGTGTAGATCCACCTATTATACGTGCATGGAATCAAAATTGTTGGTGGCTTGATGATCAGGGATCCAATATGGGTACTCCACTAACCTTGTAGAAAAATCATGCAGATACCTGCAAGAGAGGAATTTGGTAGGAGAGAGGGAAAGGGAGTGAGAAATAGTGAGGGGGATTAATGTTGCAAGTATAAAATCAAATTCCTACAACTGTAAACTAGAAAATTCAAACACACATATATTTAGAAGAAACATTTTTCACAAGTGGTAACAAGATGAGTTAAGCTTGAGAACCCAAAGTTTCTAAAACCTCCTCATCAACAAAGGCATAAAAATCCTTTCTTTATTGATGCTTTCACAAAATTGTGGATAGTTAGAAGTAGAAGAACATAAAGAAAGGAACTCAAAGAAATAGCCATCTCCTTTTTTTCTTCACAAGTAGTGATATCTCATGAGTATACAAAATTGACAACCCTTAAGAATGAGGGTGTCATTACACTATATAGAACTACGAATGACCTTTTGTCTACCCCCCCACATGAATCTTTATTTTCTTATTCATCCCATAACTCTTCATCTTCCTAGGACTTAAGAATTAAGTTCCCTTTTTATAAAGTAAAAGGATTTTTACAACTTAACTTTATAAAGTCACTTTAATGAATAAGAAAAAATATCATGGTTACACATAACAAAGAATTAGAAAAAAAGAGAGAGAGATACTTTGAAGATGAACCTGCTACTGAAGAACTCTCGAGAAGTGTTGGTGAAATGTTAATACCCTTAAAATCCTTGTTGAATCTTGACACTTATGGGATTACATGGTGTTCCTGAGGGATTATAATGAGACTGAGGGAATTAATTCAATTTCATATAAGGGATTTGATGTATTTACACTATGAGTGCGATGCTTAATACTTCTCTGTAGTGGTGGAAATGATTACTTATATCTCATCCAAAGATTCCAATGTTTTTTCAGTGAATGAAAAGGGATCCCCAACTTTGTTCTAAACTTTTTCCTCAAATTATTTCAATATATATTCTATAGAATTTTATGGGTTAACTGTTGGCACCCCAATTTTTTGTATCTCCTGGACATCTTCTTCACATGTATACAACTCATCAATGACATGCCTGATCAATTCATACCTTACGAACAACACTTGGGCCCAAACCTGAGACAAATCTTCTTCCTCCATTGAGAACATGCCTTTAATCACTAAGAGGAGAGACTGAAATATGATCGTGTCCATGACCAAGGAATACACTTGGTCCCAGTGATCCTTCTCAGCCTCGATTGAATCTCTAGTTGCGAGAACTTTCATCATTGTACCCTCCATGTATTTGTACAAGGTTATCCCCTCTGGAAGTAGCATCTTTACTTTCTCAAGGATCCTATTCACCCATTTGTTATTGGATTTTTCTCACACAAAAAATTCTTGGGTCGTCCTGATGGTTCAGGGTCAATGCTGCTAATCAGAGTGATTTCCTTTGCAAGAAGAACGTTGGCGGCACTAGGATAAAGAAGCCCTTGGATGTAGGAAATGAGGGTGAAAATGTGACCATCTTCTTGATCCAAATTTTTCTTGTACTTTTTGATCCTAATGACCAGGTGAGGGGAAGATTCCTCATATAGGTGCAAGTAACCCTCATATGTTGTCGGTCACAAGGAGATGGTGCTCATCTCATAGTCAGTTAGGGTCACATGCTGAATTGGGGGTTTATGAGGATGGGGGGCACATTTTATTACACCTATTGTACCAAGATTTGGTGCACTTGGTGAAAAAAATTGCACCCTAAACTGATTGGACCATGTGGTGGAGCACAGTTGGTTGGAGAAAGGGCTGGGAAATGAGGCTTGGGGGGCCTATTTTACAGGAAGTAGATAAAAATTGATCATCTAAGGGTCCAAGAGCTCAAATTGGGTTGGGGTGAATTTTATTGTACCTATTGCATAAATATTTTGGTGCAATTGGTGCAAAAATTGTGCCACATTCTGATTGGCTAGGTTTTTGACTCAGAAATTGGCTAACTGTAGGAGACTTTGCCTTGGGGAGCAACTTGTCTGGGTCATATCTAGAGCTTTCAATGGATGTTTTTGACAAACGTTTATATGATATTTAATTGAATTGTCCTTCTGAATTCAATGGTGTGGTTCTCAACTCTTGATTCCACCATTTACCCCCTAAAATATAGAATTTTTTTCTAGCTCCAATGTAGTGTATGAGGAAAACTAGATGGGTACATAGTGTTGCAAGGTTTTGTGAAGAATATGAATCCACCTTATTATAGAGATTTGAATTAAATTTACAAAAATATCTCATTTGATTTTTAACTCCTTCCAAATCTCCTGAAATCCCTTCCCAAAGCTCAATATTTTTTTTGGCCCAGTGCACTACTTAGGCCTCCAAGACTTACTCTTGCTGAACTTGCTCCAAAACATGTGAAACTTCCAAAAACCTTCCAAAACAAATTGAAACAAGTAATTATCTCTTATTTACATCTCCATGATGAATTTAGGCCATTCTTCTCTAAGGGGTGTGCACCAAATTTTAGAAGAATGGCAGGTGAGCCTTCCCAAGCTTGCCACAAAGATTTTTTTAATGGATTTTTCTTTGGAAGCATTTAAAAAGACTTGGTAACCTTAGATAACATAAGGGAAACAAGACTCAAGGATTAGGTTGATATGAAGGAGGGATCAAGATGACTTGTGAAGAAATTTTTGGGTAAGGTATGGTGTTCATGCTTGAAAATTGAGAATTTTCCTATGGCACATTTGCATGAAAAAAAATGGCTCTAGCTTGGGGACATGTTGTGGACTGAGCACAACGAGGACATAACATGAGAACTCCATAATCTCCATTCAAAAAATTGACTAGTTCCTTATGCATTAAGCCTTGCAAACAATCAAATTGTAAGAGATAGCTAGAAAGGGACAACACACACATAAACACACGATAAAAGGGGAACATACCACACAATAGAGGGGAAAATGCACACAAATGGAAAAAGGGGATAACATACGTAAATAACTTATAATATAGTGTGGGAAAAAACCCACTTTGATTGATGATACTATTTCAATTATTTCCTACTACGGGGCAATATTAATGGCGTTCCGTCAAGATACAATAGAAGGAAAGCATTATCTCTGTATGCCTTACAAATTTGGAATGTTCTAAGCCATAAATAATCAAAATTCCCATGGCTTCCATTCTTTTGTCCAATATAAAACAAGGTCTCCAATTTTAAACTCTCTAGCCTTTTCCTTCTTATCAAATATCTTCTTCACCTTCAAATGGTGTTCCTTGATGCGTTCTACCAATCTAAGCTTTTTTTCTTTTAGCTTCTTCAAAAACATGATTCTTTTATTAATTCAATCCATCTATTATTTGTCTTTTATTCCCTGGAGCAATTTGAGGGTTGGCATCTCAATTATGATGGGAATCTCTACTTTAACTCCATATAGTAACTAGAATGGTGACATCTCAATTGATTTCTTTGGAGTGATCATGTCCACCCATAATGCATTATACAACCTCTTATTTCAATTATTTTTATTCTCATCCATAAGTTTGCGGACTATGGTCATGATTTTCTTGTTGCTCAACTCAGCTTGACCATTTCCTTATGGATAGTAATAAGATGAATGAGATAGGGAAATCCCATATCGATAGCATAATTTGGTCAACTCCCTTGAGGAAAAATAGGTAGCATTGTCTACTATGATATTTTGTAGGACTCTAAAATGGATGATGATATTATCCTTTATAAAAGTGTATACTTTTTCAGTGTTGGCTTACTTGACATGAATGGCTTCCACCAACTTTGTGAAATAATCTGTTACTATAAGCATATAGGTGTGACATGCACTTGAATGAGGAATCAAGGCACCAATGAAGTCTAGTCCCCACTACTGAAATGGTTCTTTGATGAAAAATGGCCTAAGGGGAAGTGTTGTGGGTTGTGGCCTTCTGAAAAACTGTTGACATGCCTCGCACTTGGAAACCCATTCTTGAGTGTCTGTAAAAAGAGTAGGCCATTAGTATCTTACTCATAGGATTTTGTGAGTGGTGACCATTGCCAAAAATTTCTTTCCATAGATTTGATCATGATACGATTTCAAGAGTTTCAATTGTTCTTTATCTACACACTTGAGAAATCATCCATTGAGGCATCTCTTGTATAGTGCATGATTCCAAATTACAAACTTCAATTCCTTCAGCTTGAGTTTTCTCCTTTTCCTGTAGTCAAGATGATGGTGGAATTCTCTATAAGTTAGATGATATGTGATGTCTACGTACCACTTTTCAGTAGTAGTTACGAAGATAACTTATGGAATATCTTAAAAATAATTAGGGCAAGTGTAGTTATCTTCACCATGTCGAGCCTTGAGAGCTTCATCTTCCATGATCAATCTACATAGGCCATTTCCCCACACCAAATTGGAGGTCTGGATCTCCAAGTCATACTCTTGAGTCTTTGGAACCAAATTTATTATTTTAGCTCTAGGATCTTGTCGTGTCAACATGGAATTAATTGCATTTCCCGGAACCATCAGCACCATATGAGAGTTTAGTATGTAAAACCTAAAAAAAAATTATAGCCTTGACCACCACATAGACATTTTTCTGTAATTGTATTTAGTTTATATCATGTTTCTTCAATGGGAAAATCATAAAAGAAATATGTTATTCCACACCTTCATCATTATTCTGAATAAGAATGATAGAGAGGGTATGCTCTGATGCATAACAATACATAATGAATTCTTTACTAAATTCTAGAGAAACAAAATTTAGAGATTTGGTAATATCTTTCTTGATTTCTTCAAAATATGCTTTTCCTTTATCATTCCACTTGAATATTTCTTGAGATTTCATCATGGTGGTGACGTGATTCGTCAATTTTGCAAACTCTGGAACAAAGTGATGAAGAAATTTTACCTTGTCGAAGGAGTGAACTCCTTTCTTTCTTATGAGCAGAGATAGTGCTTGAATGACTTTCAATCTTTTAGGATCAATGTGTGCTCAATGCTTGTTCACTATGTGCCCCAAAATATTACCTTTTGTAACTCCAAAAAAACACTTTTTGGGTTTAAGGATATGACATGCTTTCTACACCTCGTGATTACCTATTCTAGATGATGGATATGGTCTCCCCTCTTTTTTGAGAAGATTTTGATATCGTCCAAGTATATGAATATATAATGCTTTAAGTCTTCGAATTATAGATCTATCACCATTTGAAATGTATCCCCTGCATTGATTAGACCAAAAGGCATTCTGTTGTATGCAAAAGTGACCCAGGGTGTTGTGAAATTTGTCTTGATGTGATCCTCCTCTACCACCTTAATTTTTTTGTACCATAAGAATGCATCGAGCAAGGAGAGAATTTTAGATCCAGTGACCACTTGTAAAATGTGATCCATGATGGGGAGGGGATAATTATCTTTCAGTGATTCCTAGTTCAAGTTATGAAAATCCACGTATATTCTTATTTCTCCATTCTTCTTCCAAACTAGAACAATGTTCACCACCCATGTGGAATGATGGATGGGAAATATGATCCTTGAATTTAGCATATTAATCACTTCCTCTTTAATGGTGTCTTCTATCTTTAGGTTGTATGGCCTCTTCTTTTTCCTACATGGCTTGGCATTTGGCTTCAAGGGAATTGAGTGCTGCATTCTCTTTGGTTGGAAGGATTTAAGCTCATTGTAATAATAGGCCAAAGAATTTGAATATTTTTTGAGAAACCACACAAACCTCTTATTTTCCTCAGGTGAACAACACTTTCCAGTGTTGACCATTCTTGGATTCTCTGGGGTGACAATTTTTTCCTTCTCAAAATCAGTTGGGCACTACGAATATTGCTTCGCCTTCTCTTGAATGAATCCATTATGATTATCAAAGAGGTCTTATAGAGAAACTAGGCCTTTAGGAATATTTTTTCCTTTCTATTTGATCACTCCTTCTTCATCAAATCCTTCAATTCCTTCTTTCTCCTCTTTGGCTATTTATTCCCTATGTGGATTCTCACTTCCTTCAAATAAGATATTATTGAAATTTTATCTTTGTTCCAAGAAAGCCAGGAGCTGATTATCATCATTGAAAACTTTCTAGTGGTTTTCATTATTGGGCACAATGGGTCTAAAAACCATCTTGAATGTTACCTTATCCTTGTCAAACAATGAGTGTGGCATCACAAGAGAAGACGAAACTATAAAGGATTCATCTCTTTAATTCTATTCTTGAGGCACATACTCAATGGAGAATGCATAGAAATATTCAATGTAATCCCACACTCTGTTTCTGTAATGTTGGAGCCTTGGATTATTTACTTAGTACTACTTATGAACCTGTCTTACTATTACCTCCATGTCACCTTGACATTTCAACTTCTTGATCCCCATATATTTTTCTACACCCATGCCCATGAGGAGGGATTTATACTCCATTGTGTTATTTGTGTTATCAAATTGTAGCTTGTAGGAAAACATGTACAATTCATTGGAAGGAGGAAAAAACACCACACCTGCCCCAAAAATCACACTAGAATGATTGCCATCGAATTCCATTGTTCAGGTTTGATCTTCTTCCTCCTCCATAAGAAGTGGAAAATTCTCATATTTATCTGATGTGAGGAAGTAATTCCCTAGCTCACTATCCTAAAATAGAATGTTATCCCTAGGATATTCATATTTTCGAATTGTGTAGTTCATATTCCTTACTGGAAAATATTTCTTCATCTAATCCTTTACTAGAGTGGTTACAGATGACCAATCCATTTTGATTTCTCTACTAAAATCCCTACAAAAAATTTGAATCACTAACATCCCAAAGGATGTTGGAATTTCCACTACCATGAAATTAAGGAGCACCTTCTATTATGGAAAGTCAGGTAGTGCCACCTGCGCATCCTTTACTCTTCCTACCAGTGGCACTTCTTTAGATTCCATGGAATAACAAGAACCACTGGCACTAGTTAAAGGGATACCTAGAGAATTTACAACTTTGACTGACATTACATTATCAAAGGCTCCAGAATCTATGATGTAAATATTGAGTTGGAAGCCTTTGATGAGAAGTGACAGGAGAAAAGGTTCAACTTTATTAGTTTTAGACACACTAAGGGCTGACATGTTTTGTGAAGGTGGTTTAGATGGTGTGGGAAGTAGGCCTTTACAATTTGAGTTTAATTATATAGAACTACCACCACAAACTACATCAAAAAACCTCTAAAATTGGGTTGGGTTCTTTGTAAATATTCTAGCTCTATGATTTGGACTTTGGTTTTACTCATCTATTCCACATAATCAAATGGGTTCATGGTAGGTGAGGTTGAGGTTCTTAGGATGATAGAAGATTTACATGGTGAGGGTTTCACTACTTTATGATTTGGATTTTCTTTCACACATATGGTACTTGGCTTGGAAGAAGATGGGGAAATGGGTTCTAGTGGCACATTAGATGGTTTTGTAGGAGTAGCATTTTAAGAAGATTATTTTTTAGAAACTTTAGAACTAGGGGAAAGACTAGAAGACTTACTTGGCATGGTACTGTAAATCTTGCTAACCAACGGGTCTGGTTTTTCTCTAGCTGACTCCATTGAAGGAGGTAGTGGTAATCCTCTACTGATGTTCTTATTTTTTGGAACTTCCACAAGGGAATATTATTTCTTTTAATTTTCTTTCACCGCAGCTGTTGAGGCTGAGGATCCTTTCTTGGACTGTGCACAAGTGAAAACTGCACATGAGAAGCTTGGGGCTTCATCATCATCATCATCTTTGTCTCCATCAATGTACTCAAACAGGCCATTGTGCATATCACTGTTAACTTCCTTGACTTCAAGATAGTTATGAACATCACCTACATCTTCCTCTTTAGGTTCTTCTATCTCTACTTCTTCCTCTAGCTCATCAATTTCACAAATGGAATTAACTGGTGGTGGTTCGAGAGTGAGCTGGTGAGGAGGTAGGGTGATCCTCAGTTTCTTGGGAGGATTTGTATTCCTTGGAGCACTCTGTATTGTGATCTGAGATAGTTTTTCTTCATGGAAATCAATTCATTTTTCCTTTTTTAGAACATTAGGTCCATGGTGACCGAGTTTAAACTCTGACCTTTTTGTTTTCCACTAGGACCTTTGACTTTTCTAGAAAAAATCAAATCATCTTCAGTCTCGATCCCAAAGGATTACGCTTCCTTCAAATCCCTGGGTTGGAATCTTTAGAGGAAGAAGCAAACCTCTGATGGCAAGGCACTAATGAATAATATATTCAAATTATTTTTATGAGGAACAATATCTTCGGGAATCTAGCTTATTATTCAGTTATATTTGGTGATAAATTCTCTCATCAATTCGGAATCATCTTTCTTCATTTGCACCAATTAGACCAATAGGTATTGGTAGTCCTCCATATATTTGAACCTGTGTTAAAATATACTTCTTATGTCTTCCTAGCAAGTAATATACCTTGGAGGCAGCATATAGAACCATTCGAAATATTTCTCTTGCAGCGATTCCATAAATATTTAGATAGAAATATCCTCATGTTCTATGCATAGTACACCATAGGTTGTGGTGAATGATGCTACATGCTCATCAGGAAGTTGAGAACCATCTCCTTTGAATTTTGGGAAGCATTTTCTTGATCCTTTATGTAGCTCATGGAGTGGTTGAGGAAGAGCAAGTAAACCAGTGTTTCCACCCCATGGTACATTTGGTTTGCATTCTTGATGGACACAATATGCCATTTCATTTTTGACTCTAGCTTCTAATATTTATAAGGTTGCGGCTTTAGCTATTTCTCTTTCATATACTTTGGCTTGAGATCTTGTAATCTCTTCAAGTTGAGATCTTATTTCGACTTCACCTCTTGCTTCTCTTTCTCTATCTTATTCTTCAGTGTCAACGTCAGTGAAACCTTCAAGATTCTCATTGATGTATGGAAACTCAACATCTAATGGATTGGAAACACTTGGAATCCTAATGAGATTAGTTGCTTGACAAAGGGGAGACCTCTAATTTCTGATAAGCTCTTGTCTTCTTTGAAGTTCTCCGAAAATGGGATTGGTTTGTCCTCCTTATCTTTGTCGCTGGGTGTATTTTCTATCTACCAGCTTGAAAGTCTATACTCATGTTTGTGGTTCCTAGATCTATCTTTTTCTTTCTACTTCGACAGTGCATTATTCTTTGAGTTTAAGTACTCGTATGGAAATGAAGTTGTTGTTGCAAATCAGCAGCACCCCTGGATGTAAATCAAGGTTCTAAATTGATGTTTTAGGCATCCAGTGTGATTACACAACATGGAAACCTCTCTCCAACTGTGGGACTTGTGAAAATGAGAGAGGAATCTCCAGATTAGAGGCTGGTTCCTCAAAATCCTCTGATTTAGATCTAAATTTTACACAACTACAGAGGTTCAGATCCTAATCCTACTCTAAATTGCAAGGAGACAGGGATAAAAATGTAAAAATGAAACTAAACTAAAGATGATGATGCACCAAAAGGAGTGGTGAAACATTTTTTGCCATGTAAATAGACACAAATTCATGAAATGCAATAAGGGAAAACATACACAAGCTGATAGATGTAATTAGAGGTCTTAAAATGAAGTAAAACAATACAAACAGAGGACTGAAAGCATTCACAGAGTTTGCATTGTCAATTCCATGTAAAAATCTCTTGCATTCCACCATCAAAGAGGTATAAACCTGTTACAATACTTGAAAAAGGTCTGATTCTTACAACTATCACTTGCTGGAGGTGAAAGAAGAAGTTTTCTATGCCAAAAAGTGTTCAACCATGAAGAAATGAGCCAAATCTAGCTTTTACAATACATGGGTCGAGCCCAGGAGAGAGAAAATGTGAAAAATGCATGGGAGCCATCCCTCATTGATGGAAAATGCATTAAAACAGCATGGAGGACCTTACAAACCCATACCCTATCATTTTTGACCATATTGGAGAAGAATGCGACCCATTCTGTATTAAATTTGGTTATTGAAATGTCATTTCTGGCCATGGACACGTACCCAAACTGTTTTTGAATTTTCTCTCTCCAAACTAAACCAAAATTATAAATTGACCATGGAATCATGTAGAGAATTTTAACATCTTTCCAATGATATAAAGAACGTGAAAATCTAAGCTCTAGATCAAAAGATATGATCGTTTGAAGATTTAGGGCAAAAACGGCCCAAAAACGGATCGGCGGGAAATTTTTTCAAATTTTACCTTTTTTTTGTCTTTGGAAAAAGTTTCAAAAATTCCCCACGCTCCACTGGTCAGATTCCACGTGGTAAGCTCTGATTCACTTTGGAATTCTCTCTCCTCTTTACCGCGGGTTTTCCTTTGAAAATCGACCCTTTTATACTCTTTTGGAAAAAAATTCATATTTGCCTCCGACCCCCAAACTCCTCTGCCACGTGGCAGCTTCCTATTGGCTGCGGGCCTCAAATGGGAAAATTTTCCACAAAAACTCCACTGAGCCATAACTTGAAAAATATAAGGAGTTAGGAGGAAAACTTTACCTTTCTGGAAAGCTGAGAGAGAGCTCTATCTGATGGTGCCATTTCCAGAAAGCCTTGAGTGCCTGAAAATTAAAAAATGTAGACTGAGGCACAAGAGAGGCAAGAACACAAGGACTTAGCCACAAAAATGAGCTGGGGCACCATTTTGGATAACAATTTTGGTGACTCAGAGGGGTCATCTGCCTGCTAGATGAAAATACCAGTTTGCCTGAAGCAGTCCATTGGGCATGGAGTCATCAAATATTCTATTTAGAACCTCAACTGACTTAGAATGTGCAAGGAGGAAGATGGAATATCACATGATGGAAGCAAGGACAGAAAAACATCTCCAAGGACAAAAAGTTGTGCCAAAGCACTTAGGGAAAGCAAAACTAACCTACAGCAAAACAATGTGCAAAGCACTTGGAGGAATGAAAATCTAATCTAATATTTACAAGGTGGTAAATTTCCCTCTAGAAGCAATGCTTGAGATAGATTCCATTGACTGGAATCTGCAGTTCTTCACCATCCAATGAGGCCAATTGGAAAGCATTGTTGTTCTTGCACTTCATGACCATGTATGGGCCACTCCAAATGGCATCAAATTTTGAATGCCTTCCCGGTTTTGCTCTATCCACATCCCATTTCAACACTAGATCTCCAACCTAAAAAGATCTATCCTTGGCCTTCCTATCAAAGGTCTTTTTGATCAAAGCTTGATCCTTTTCCATTGCTTGGGATGCCTGATTTCTGACCTCCTACAGCTCCATCACCTCTGCATATCTCACCTCCATGGGCTCAAACTCTAGCAACTCTAATTGCTTCATGAGTTCCAATGTTGGCAACTCAAGTGACATGGGCAAGATTGCCTCTCTTCCATACACAAGCTTGAATGGAGAGTTACCTGTGAATCTGTTGGAAGTTATCCTATCAGCCCATAAGGCTGATTTCAGTTTGGTATGCCAAGACCTCTGATTCTCATCAAGAGTCCTCCTAATGATCCTCAACAAGTTCTTGTTTGTAGACTCAGCCTGGCCATTACCTTGAGGGTAATAGTTTGATGAAGTGCTTAGGTAGATCCCATTCTTGACAGCCCACTCAGTCACCTTGGATCCAATGAATGCCAATGCATTATCTGAGATTATTGTAGCAGGTATACCAAATCTGGTTGCTATCCCCTCATAAAAGTCTAAGATGCTGGACTCATTTGCTTCTTTGAGTGCTACTGCTTCAGTCCACTTGGTGAAGTAGTCCGTGGCTGTCAAAATCCATTTGTGCCCTTGACTTGAATTAGGATTAATGACTCCAATGAATTCCAAACCCCATTGCATGAATGGCTGGTCAACTGAGATTGGATGCAATGGAAGGGCAGCAAGTCTCTCTTTTCCTGTGAAGAATGCACAATTCTTACACCTCTTGATCCATGCATAGCAATCACTGAAAATTTTAGGCCAATAATAACCAGCCTTCATGATTTTTAGAGCTGTCACTCTTAGTGCAAAATGACCACCAGCTGATCCACCATGGAACTCTTCCAACACCCTATGAATCTGATTTGTGCTAATGCATCTCAGCAGCACTCCATTCACATCTTTCTTGAACAAAACTCCATCAACAATGGCATATGGGACAACCTGCAATCTGAAGTGTCTTCTTTGGGTCTTGTTCATCTCTGGAGGGCATAGGCCTATGCTTAGGAAGTGTATTATACCTTGGGTCCAGCAAGGAGTGGGGGCAGCATTGTTTTCTTCTTGAGTGCCACATGGCTCATGGCTGTCTTGAACTGTCAAAACAACCTCTCCTTCATTGCATGCTTCTTTTTGCTTCCCCAAAACCAGCTGCTCACACAATCCTTTTCCTCTTACCAGCTTGGTGATTTTGATCTCAATGTCATACTCCATGACACGGGGTGATCCAACCTGCCCTTTTCTCATTCAAATCTTTGTTGAGGAGGAAGTCCTTAACCCCAGCATGTGAGACCAGCAACTGGACCTTGTTGTTTGAGACTAAATGCTTGAATTTCTTCAAGCTTCTGATTACTGCCAGCACATGCTTCTCAATAAAAGAATACCTCACCTCATAGTCATCTAGGCTCTGGCTGAAGAAAGCAATTGGCTGCTCATCATTATCCTTGTTCTGCTGTACCAAAATGGCAGAAATAGTGTCATTACCTCCAAATGCATAGAGGATGAAATCCTTGGAGAAGTCCGGGTTGATGAGAGTTGGTGCTTGAGAAAATGGCTTCTTTGATTGCTTCAAAACTCTCCTTGCCTTCTGCTGTCCACTTGAAAGCCATGCTCTTCTTTAACATTTTGGTGATGGGCTTGACAAGGGCTGCAAAATCTGGGACAAACCTCCGAACAAAGTTTATCCTCCCCAAGAAACTCTGAAGGGCTTTCTTGTGGCTTGGCAATGGTAGTGCTCTTATGGCTTTGACTCTCTCTGGATCAATTGCTAATCCTTCTTTGGAGACAATATGGCCAAGGAGCTTTCCTTCATGTGCAAGAAAGATACACTTCTTAGGATTCAAAGACACTCCAAATTTCCTACACCTCGTGAAAACTTGTCTCAAATGAGAGAGGTGGTCTGCTGCATTTTTGGAAAAAATAGTGATATCATCAAGGTAAATCAGCACCACGTTGTTAATCAAACCTTTGAACGCCATGTCCATTGCTCTTTGGAAGGTAGCACCAGCGTTGGATAGCCCAAATGGCATCTTCCTGTATGCAAAAGTCCCCCATTTGGTTGTGAAGGTTGTCTTGAACTGGTCTTCTTCCTTCACCATAATCTGATTGTAGCCGGAGTAGCCATCAAGTAGTGAAAACCTCTCAGAGCCAGCCACAACTTGCAAGATTTTCTCCATGGAAGGGAGTGGGTAATGGTCCTTGAGAGATGCTCTATTTAAGTCTCTGAAATCAACACACAATCTGATCTCTCCACTCTTCTTTCTGACTGGAACCAAGTTGGCAACCCAACTAGAATGCTTGATTGGGAATATGATTCTTGACTCAATCAGCTTGTCCAATTCTTTCCTCATGAGAGGCTCCATGTGTGGATTGACTGGTCTTTGTTTCTACCTGACAGGCTTAGTATTTGGATCCAATTCAATGGTATGCTGAGCTAAGTTGGGATTGAAACCTTTCAAATCTTCATAGCTCCATGCAAACACATCAGGAAACTCTTGACACAGCTGTACGAACTCATACCTTTCTTGATCAGTTGTCATCTTTCCAATTTGCAATGGTTTGTTCTCTTCTACCAAGATGGATACTGAATCCTCTCTCTTGACCTGAATGTTTGCTTTCTCCTTTCTAAACTAATCATTGGGATTAAAAATGGACTCCAAAGTGATAAGTCCCTTGGGTAGCTTGTTAGTTCTCAGCTGTACCACTTGGTCACCATACTGCTGTTCTAATTTTTCTTGATTCTTAGCTGAGAACTCGGCTTCTTCTTGCAAGAAATGGATGATTTGCTGGTCATTCTCAAACACTTGCCAACTGACATTGTTATCTGGCACTGAAGGCCTCACAATCACGTGGATGTTTGGCTGTACCTTGTCTTGTTGAATGCTTTCCACAATGTCAAAGGCTGCCCCTACTGCTGCAAGCCTGTCAGCAGCTTGATTCTCTTTCCTAGGAATGGATTTGATGCCAAAACCCTCAAAATCTTCCATGAGGTCCCACACCCTATTCTTGTAGCACCTGAGTAGATCATTCTTGGCAGCATGTTGTCCCTTGACCTGATTTACAATCAATTCACTGTCACCAAAGACTTGCAAGTTCTTTATTTTCTTCTTGATTGCCCAATGCATCCCTTGCACTAAGGCTTCATATTCAGCAGTGTTATTGGAGCATGCAAACTGAAATCTAAAATTTGAATAGTACCTTACTCCTTGAGGTGAAACAAGCATGGCTCCACCTCCTGCACCTTGTCTACTTCTTGATCCATCAAAAAACATCTGCCATACCTCATTGTCATCCTTGTGGTTTGGCTTGGTGATGTTAGGAATAGGCTGATTTTCTTCATGTATACAATAGACCCCTAGCTCAGATTCTTCTACTTCTTGATAAGGATCAAAAGCATGTACCTTGTTTTCCCATTCATCAAGAGTTAGATCCAGGATGCTCCCAACCTTGGTGTCAGCTTCATCGGTGCTTGGGTGGTCTTCTTGATCAAATGCTGAACAATTGGCGTTGATCTGACTTGGAGTGTAAGGCTCAATGTGGAAGTTTGCAATAGGTTCAGACCTGATTGTAGCCTTAGTTCCATACCTCGTTCTGAATAGCATGTGTGACCAATCAGTAGACAAATATCCCCCAATCTTGGCTGTGAAGTCCCTTGACAAGCATAGGGCAAAGAGTGGTGGAAGGTCTATGACTGATACATCTTGTGAAACAACAACATTTGGACATGCATGCAAGGTAAGACTCAAGTTTCTAATCACCCCAACTGTTGTTACTCGCTATCCCATCTAGCTACACTACCCCTTTGGATATGGTTTCATACTGGAGCCCTAGCTGATCAGCTATTTGTTTAGGCATCACTGAGCTACTTGCCCCAGAATCTATCATGTAATTGTGCACTAACTGATTTCCAATGATTAATGAAACATAGAAAGGAGGGGGCTTCAACATTTTACCTTGCTGTCCTCCATGATTTCCCTCAGGCTGGGCAGCATTTGTGAGCACTTTCTCTTGCATCTGAACTTGCTGATTCGAAGTTGGCCAGTCCTTCATGGCAGCTTGTAACAAGTCTCTTTGGCCTGGGATAGATAGGGATTCCCACATTGATATATTAACATTTGTCTTCTTCAACTGATCAATGATACTGAATGGTGATGAAGCATCTCTTTTTCTGTCCCTTTGCTTGTACATTCACTCCTTGCACGTGGGCAACAATAACTGGTATTTGAGTTGGTCTAGGAGCTGTTCTTGGCTGCCCTTGTGCATTTGAAATTGGATTTTGTTTTCCAACCATTTGTGGAGCCATGGAAGGTTGTGGATTGGTTGGAGCTAATGGCTGTTCTTCACCCAAATTCCTTCTTTTTGACCTTGTGTTGGCTGCAACACCTTGGGAAACTGCCTGATTCATGCCACAAAAATCCTCTGCTTGCCAATTTACCAATGTGGTGTCATTTGGGGCTGATTGCTATTGGAATGTTTCTTGTTGTTGGCTGTTTCCTTGACTGCCCTCACCCTCCACACCAGTAGTTGTCACCATTAATGCTTGATTCAAAGCACCATTGAAGCACATGGATTGGTTATGAGGTTCATTGCATGGAAAACACTAGTCATACTCCTGAGCAATGTTGTTTTGTGTTGGCACCAATGCCTTAGAGGCAGATATGGCATTTGGATTGTAGGGCTGAAATGGTCTATTGGCAGGAGGCCTTGTTTGATTCATATTTGCAGCTGGATTAGGTGGTCTTTGTGGTTGGTATGGCTGCCTGTTAGGCTGAGCTTGGGGCTGGTAAGAAGGTCTAAAACCTTGGGCTTGTTGCCTCTTGAGAGTAACCAGCTCATTGCCTAGGTTTTGCAGTTGCTTCATGACTTCTTGAAGCTCATTTGGGGCACTTGGAGATGAAGTAGAAGCTTCATTTGAACTCTGATTTCTAGGAGTGGGAGAAGGAGCCAAATTAGGTGCTTGATTGGTATTTGGACTCTCTAAACTTGGAAACAATGGCATGGGAGGTCTAGGGGCTAGTTTGCCAGCTTGGATCAAACAATTTTCAGCCCTAATGGCAATGCTATAAGCCATAGGGATAGTTATGCCTCCCATGGACTGAATCAACATAGAAATATCAGAATTTAGAGCTTTGAGATAATAGAGAAAAGCACCTTCTGCTATTGGCCTAACTGCCACTGGAATTCTCTCCCAAGTCTTTTGAAATCTGAAGTTGAAATCAGTCAGCTACTCATTGGGAGCTCTCTTGATGGTTGTCAGCTGCTCCAAAAGAGACAAGTTGTCTCCCTTCTCTCCAAATTGCTCATGAAGTGCTATACACAGTTGATTCCAATTTGTGATAGAACCAGCTCCAAGGCTTCTAAACCATTGCAATGCTTTCCCCTTGAATGAAGATGCCAGCAATTTGACAGCCACTTGCATCTCATTGATTTCATGAATTGCACAAAGATTGGCAATGTCTTTAACATGATCACCTGGAGTAGTCTGATTTTCTCCAGTGAAGTAGGGAATGTTCTTCAAGGCGGCAATTGGAATTGGATGTTGTGCATTGAGGGCAAGTGGGCTGCTGCATGTGAAGTTGACATAGGGGTTGTTTTGTGCCATTCTAATTGGTCTTAGAACCCTTGTTGATTGAATGAAAGGCCTACCAGGTGGAGGAGTTGAGAGAGTTCTGTTTGGTGGAGATGGAGACCTTTGGATTCTCCTCCCACTTTGCCTTACTCTTAGAGATAACTGCAGATATTCAAACAGCACCTCTTCTTCTCAAGCTCTTGACCTTGTGGTGATTCTTCTCATGAGTTTTCAGGCCTGCACTGCTGAAACCAGTTGATTCTTCCCCTTGGAGTCACCAGATATGCAAATTATAGCTCTTTTCAAGCAAGAAAATTGCAGCAGATGCACATCAACTTTGCTGCAATAAAAATGAGACCTCTAAGGTCCCACCTGTGTGCCAAAACTATTGTTGCAAATCAGCAGCACCCCTGGATGCAAATCAAGGTTCTGAATTGATGTTTTAGGCATCCAGTGTGATTGCACAACATGGAAACCTCTCTCCAAGTGTGGGACTTGTGAAAATGAGAGAGGAATCTCTAGATTAGAGGCTAGTTCCTCAAACTCCTCTGATTTAGATCTATATTTTGCACAACTACAGAGGTTCAGATCCTAATCCTACTCTAAATTGCAAGGAGACAGGGATAAAAATGCAAAAATGAAACTAAACTAAAGATGGTGATGCACCAAAAGGAGTGGTGAAACATTTTTTGCCATGTAAATAGACACAAATTCATGAAATGCAACAAGGGAAAACATACACAAGCTGATAGATGTAATTAGAGGTCTTAAAATGAAGTAAAACAATACAAACAGAGGACTGAAAGCATTCACAGAGTTTGCACTGTCAATTCCATGTAAAAATCTCTTGCATTCCACCCTCAAAGAGGTATAAACCTACTACAATACTTGAAAAAGGTCTGATTCTTACAACTATCACTTGCTGGAGGTGAAAGAAGAAGTTTTCTATGCCAAAAAGTGTTCAACCATGAAGAAATGAGCCAAATCTAGCTTTTACAGTACATGGGTCGAGCCCAGGAGAGAGAAAATGTGAAAAATGCATGGGAGCCATCCCTCATTGATGGAAAATGCATTAAAACAGCATGGAGGACCTTAAAAACCCATACCCTATCATTTTTGACCATATTGGAGAAGAATGCGACCCATTCTGTATTAAATTTGGTTGTTGAAATGTCATTTCTGGCCATGGACATGTACCAGAACCATTTTTGAATTTTCTCTCTCCAAACTAAACCAAAATTAGAAATTGACCATGGAATCATGTAGAGAATTTTAACATCTTTCCAATGATATAAAGAACGTGAAAATCCAAGCTTTGGATCAAAAGATATGATCGTTTGAAGATTTAGGGCAAAAATGGCCCAAAAACGGATCGGCGGGAAATTTTTTCAAATTTTACCTTTTTTTTGTCTTTGGAAAAATTTTCAAAAATTCTCCATGCTCCGCTGGTCAGATGCCACGTGGCAAGCTCTGATTTGCTCTGGAATTCTCTCTCCTTCTCTTTTCCATGGGTTTTCCTTTGAAAATCGACCTTTTTATACTCTTTTGGAAAAAAATTCATATTTGCCTCCGACCCCCGAACTCCTCTGCCACGTGGCAGCTTCCTATTGGCTGTGGGCCTCAAATGGGAAAATTTTCCACAAAAACTCCGCCAAGCCATAACTTGAAAAATATAAGGAGTTAGGAGGAAAACTTTACCTTTCTGGAAAGCTGAGAGAGAGCTCTATCTGATGGTGCCATTTCCAGAAAGCCTTGAGTGCCTGAAAATCAAAAAAATGTAGACTGAGGCACAAGAGAGGCAAGAACACAAGGAGTTAGCCACAAAAACGAGCTGGGGCACCATTTTGGATAACAGAAGTAATGGTTGAAAATTTTCTTATTATTCCAAATAGCCTCTAAGAAATCTAAAGCAATATCCTCTTGAATGTGGAAGAATAACTCAGGTCTCTCAACGGGAGGATTTCGTAGAATAGCCATGGTTTAAAGACATAAGGCTCAGTTAAATATTGAAATTCCAGAATTTTTATTTATTTATTTATTTCATTTTCTCAAATGTTTTGAATTTTATAGTCGTATATTGGGTGCAAATTTCTACAAATTATGCCCCTTGGTGGATGCCAAAATATGTTGGTGAGAAATTTTTTCGGGGGACAAATTTGTGAAATTCTTTCCATTGTCTCCAGGACTCTAGGACCCTCTACCTAGGTGGTGTAGCTCCACTTATTATGCATGCAAGAAATTAAAATTGTTGGTGTCCTGACGGCTTAGGATCTAACAAGGGCACTCTACTGACCCCGCAGAAAAATATTTGGATACCTGCAAGAGAGGAATTCACTAGGAGAGAGGGAAAGGGGGATTAACATTATACGTAGAAAATCAGATTCCTACAATAATTAACTAGAATATTCCAACACACATATATTTATAAGAAAAAAATTTCATAAGTGGAAACAAGACAAGTTAAGATTAAGAACTTGAATTTTATAAAAACACACTCATAAAAAAATGCATGAAACTCCTTTCTTTATTGATGCTTTGAAAAAATTGTTAATAGTTAGAAGTATAAGAACATAGAGAAAGGAACTAGAATAAATTTCTATCTCCTTTGTTTCTTTACAAGTAGTGATCTCTTATGAGTATACAAAATTAACAACCCTTAAGAATGAGGGTCTCATTAAACTATATAAAACTAGGAATGACCTTTCGGCTGCCCCCCACATGACTCTTTGTTTTCTTGTTCATCCCATGAATCTTCATCTTCCTAGGACTTAGGAATTAAGTTCCCTTTTTATAAAATAAAGAGATTTTTACAACTCAACTTTATAAAGTCATTTTAATGAATAAGAAAAAATATCATGATTACAAATAATGAATTATTATAAGAGGGGGAAAAGAAAGGTGAGGGGAAGAAATAAAGAGAGAGAGAGATCTACTCTAACTAGTGAAGAAATCTCAAGAAGTGTTGGAAAAATTTGAATACCCTTGAACTACTTGTTGAATCTCGTTGTTACTAGGATTACCTGGCACTCCTGAGGGATTGGAATGAGACTAAGGGACTTGATGCGATTCCCCACAAGGGATTTAATTTTTTTGGACTCTAAGTACCATTATTGATACTTACATGTAGTAGTGGAAATGATTACCCATATCTCGGCCAGAGATTCCAATGTGTTTTCAGTGAATGAAAAGGGATCCTCAAATTCATTCTTAACTTGGTCCTCGAATGATGTCAATATATATTATGTTGAAATTTCTGGGTTCACTACTGGTACCCCAAGTTTTTTGATTTGGTAATCTACCTCTTTCTGTATCTTTTGGACATATTATTCATATGTATACAACTCATCAATGGCACACTTGATCAATTCATACCTTGCAAATAACACTTGGGCCCAAACTTGAGACAAATCCTCTTCCTCTATTGAGAACACACCTTTAATCAATAATAAGGGTGACTGAACTCTTCTCATGTCCATGACCATGAAATACACTTGGTCGCATTTATCCTTCTCGACCTCGATTGACTCTCTAGTTGCAAGAACTTTCATCATTATACCCTCCATGTATTTGTACAAGGTTATCACCTCTGGAAGCAACGTATTTCCTTTCTCAAGGATCATATTCACCCATTTTTCATTGGATTTTACCTACACAACAAATTATTGGGTCTTCCTAATGAATGTAGGGTCAACGCTACTAACCAGAGTGATATTCTCTACAGGAAGAACATTGGCGCTACTAGGATCAAGAAGCCCTCAAACATAAGAAGCGATGGTGCAAATGTGACCATATGCTTGATCTAACTTTTCCTTATACTCTTTGATCCTTGTGACTTGGTGAGTGAAAGATTCCTCATATATGTGCAGGTCACCCTCATATGTTTTTAGTCTTAAGGAGATGGTGCTCATCTCATAGTCAATCGGGGTCACATACCAAATTGGGGGCTTATGAGGATGATGGGCGCATTTCCTTGCACCTCTTGCACCAAGGTTTTGTTTAAAACATTGCACCCTAAGCTTATTAGACCATGTGGTAGAGCATGGTTGGTTGGAGTGAGGGCTAGAAAATGAGGCCTAGGGTGCTTATTTTGCAAGTAAGAGCTAAAATTCGATAATCTGAGGGTCTAGTGATTCATAAAATTCTACTATGGAAATCTACAGAATCATACAAGTATGTTGTTTTACTTTAAAATCTGAAAAATGATAGATTGATTGAATTTTAGAGATTTAGTGACTGATTATCTAGTGCTATAGAAAGGAAATTGCAGAGAATAGGAAAGAATTCAAACTCAAAACACCCACAATTTTATCTTGGAAACCCCCAATGGAGGAAAACTAGTTGGGAAGGGAAAAAATGCTCTTTCTTCCCACTTTTATTGGTCAATTATAGAAAATTACATATTACAATAAGTAGAAAATGGAGACATCAATGTAAACCTCTCCCTTCCTATGCTTGCTTGCTTTGTTTCTACACCTTGCTCATATAATTCCA
This sequence comes from Taxus chinensis, assembly GCA_019776745.2. Classification (NCBI taxonomy): domain Eukaryota; kingdom Viridiplantae; phylum Streptophyta; class Pinopsida; order Cupressales; family Taxaceae; genus Taxus; species Taxus chinensis. Next base: position 380,354,072 of record CM034148.1, read on the forward strand.
CTCCAGCACTGAAGATCTTGCTCAATTTCTCTCATATAATTAATACTTTGCTTCTTGATCTCTCTAGATGTTTGAATGATCAATTCTCTTTCTCCTCCTTGTATTTATATCCTTTTCCCATGGCCTCCCATGCAATGGAGAATGAGAAAGGTAAGGGAGGGAAGAGACACAGTCGGATGCTTCAAATTTGTGTCCATTCATGCTCCATCTCTCTTTTCTATTCAAAAGTATTAAGACCCCCATCTTGAGTAGACCCGCGGTTTTAGGACTACCACCCTAGTTGGGTGGTGGTTATAGGAACAACACCCTGCAGGGATATGGTTTTACAACTGCCGCTCTACACAGAGTGACAGTTTTGTCTAGAACCTCCATTTACCTCTTTTTCTTCAATTCTCCTTGATGCTGATTAAATTAATGAAGTGGTGTGTTTTTCTAGAGCCCTATGGATCATACCTCCCCTACTTAGGAGGATTTTGGTCCCACAAAATATTGATGGGGGATTGGTAGAGGAATCAACTCCCTCTCTTGCTCCTTTGAGTACCACTAGGTTTTCATCGGTGTCTTCTCTCATCCATCCTACTAAGACTCTTGTGGATCTCTGGTTTTCTGCTCCAGTGCTACATCCTCCTCCGAGTTTCCTTGAGTACAATCCTCTTGGGAAGATAGATTCTATATGTTTCCTTCTTTGTCACACATAGATGGATTTAGTAGATGCAAGCTCTTACAACTTACTATCACGTACATCTGTATGAAGTATGTCCTGAAAGTTTCTTTTCCAACCTTGTCAAGTATGGAGAAGGTCCCATACTATAGTGGTTTAATAATTCTTGCTTGTATTTTTCTTTTGAGATGGATTGGCCAAATCCTCTCCATGTACATTGTTGCTATAGTCACCACTATTTTGTGTATCTCCTCTTCTCCTTATTACCCCATGACCAGTCCAGTGAATTCATAGGTAGATACGGTGACTGCATAGTGGAAGTTTGTTTTTCTCTTTGAATGAGCAGTTCTTGTGGTGGCTTCTTCTACAAAAAATGAAAAGTTATTACCAAATTGTCCATCCTTTGGCCATAAATATCCATGCTCTCACATCCATTTTGATTTTTTTCCAATGAAAGCAAAAATAAATTAATGATTTTCATGAATAATTCTTAGTGCTTGGTTGGCACTTAACATAGCCTTCTTTGATTTTATTTGGTGTGCCTGAATGTTGAAACTTACTTTGTCCTTGATCCATCTGTACTGGTTATACCTCTTTGTGAAGACAACATCCTTGACATACAAGTAAGGACTTCCAAAGACAATGTCAAATGCATCAAGTGGAATATAATCAACCTCTAATACATCAATATATTGGGTATTTATCCCAAACTGAAAGTTACACTTTCTTGTAACCTATATTTCTAGACCCTTCTTCACCCATCCCAATGGGTATGGATGTGGATGTACATAATTTTCTAGACCAATTTGTTCTACAACCATATCAAAAATTAGATTTGAATGAGAAACATAATCTACTAAAGCATTTACCTTATACTTCTTAATTTGGATTTGGATTTAAAAAATCCCACTCATCTCTTCTTCTTCTCCTCCCCCGTACATGTTAGTGGCTATGCATCCTAACCTTTTTTCTACATATGAATCATCCTCAATCTCCACCTCTCCTTCTGTGTTCATAGTGTCCATGGATTTCTTAGAACCCTTGATCTGGTTCTTTGGGTGTAATTCTAGATGCAAATTCCAACATGTGGCGTCAGTATGTCCATTTATATCACAATTCTTACATAAATTCTCAGGATCTTTACAAGTATGTAAAGCAATAGTGACATGTTTACCTTTCCATTTACCTCTGCTACTTGTTTTTCCTTGTTCTTTTTCCTACTGATCTATTGACTGGTATTCCTTTGGCTCTATTTTTCCTTGCTTCTTCTCATCATCAATGTAGTATTCTTGTATACAAGCTTCATTTAGATCCTTGGGATTCATGGATATTACCTTCCTATAAAGATGAGTGTGAAGTAATCCCAAATACTTGGTCAGAATTTCCTCATCCTCCAAGTCCATAGTAAACAACATGGCTTGTCTCTAAAATTCTGTAGAGTAGTCTTGTACATTTTGACCATTACCTACCTAAAGTACTGCCACTTAATCATCATATCAGTCTTATGGAAAATAGGATAGAAGCTAGCTCTAAAAAATTCTTTAAAATATTTCCAAGTAGTGAAAATAGGATATTTCTTCTTCTCATAAGTGGCTAGATGGGTTTCCCACCAAACCAGAGCATGACCTTCTATTCTAAGACATGCAAAGGTGATCCTTTGTGCCTCAGTGACATTATGCACACTAAAATAGACTTCCAACTATTTTATCCACTTATCAAGCAATTTTTCCTCTACTTGTCCTTAAAATTTATTTATTTCCACTTTCGTTTTAACTTTAAAAGGTGTATGAGTAGATCTTACCTTCTCACTTACAATTGGCATCTCTTCTTCAAGCTCTTCCCATTCTTGTTCTTATTGGATCTTTCCGATACTGAATTTTTTAGCTAGTTCTAAAACCAATGAGTCCATGCAATATTTCTTAACTGAAGCCATATTTTGGAAAGCTCTTCTTATTTTCTATATAACCTATCCATCATGGTCTCTAGCAATTCAACTATACGGGCCAAGTTCTCTTCCTCTATTTGAGCTCGATCTCTCTGTTTCCACTTCTTCATAGAGATATCTATCTCAAAAGTTAAAAATTATTCACCTTTGGACCTTATCACTATCATAAAAATCACAAGAAAGAATCGAATACCATAGTCCTAGATCTATAATCAGCTCTGATAACAAAATGATCCATAAACTTATACTTTGGAACTCTATGAAATCATACAATTACGTTGTTCTACTTTACATTTTAGAAATGAAAAATTTATTGAAGATTAGAGATTTATTGACTGATTATCTAGTGCTATAAAAATTAAATTGTAGAGATTTGAAAATAATTTAAACTCCAAACACCGAAAATTTTATCTTGGAAACCCCTAATGGAGGAAAAATAGTTGGGAAGGGAAAAAATGCTCTTTATTCCCACTTTTATTGGTCAATTATAGAAAATTATAGATTACAAGAAGTAGAAAATGGAGAAAACAATGTAAACCTATCCCTTCATATGCTTTCCTTCTCTGTTTCTACACCTTGCTCCTACAATTCCACTCTAGCACTAAAGATCTTGCTCACTTGCTCTCATATAATTAATACTTTTCTTCTTGATCTCTCTAGATATTTGAATGATCAATTCTCTTTCTCCTTCTTGTATTTATAGCCATTTCCCATGTCCTATCATATACTAGAGGATGGTAAAGGTCATGGAGGTAAGAGACTTTGCGTCCATTCGTGCTTCATTTCTCTTTTATATTCAAAAGTGTTAGGATCGTCACCCTAAGTAGACCAATAGTTTCAGGACCATCACCTTGGCTGGGTGGTGGTTATAGGACCACCACCCTACAGGGTGGTGGTTTTGAAACCAATTCTCTACACAGAATGGTATTTCTATTCAGAACCTTAGTTTAACTCTTTTTCTTCAATTCTCCTTCTTGGTGCTAATGAAACTGATGAACTGGTTTGTTTTTCTTTATCCCTATGGATCATCCAAGAGCTCAAACTGGGTTGGGTCACATTTTATTGTACATATTGACAAAATATGTGTTTAAACTTGGTGCAAAAAAGTGTGCCACATAATGATTGGCTTGGCTTTTGACTCAAAAATTGGCTAACTATTGGAGACTTTTCCTTGGGAGTAACTTGTCTGGGTCATATCTGGAGCTTCTAATGGAGTTTTTTGACAAAATTTTATATGATCCCTACTTTAAATGACCTTATAAATCCAATGGTTTTGTTCTAAAATATTTATTCTACCATTTATCTCTTGAAATATATGATTTTTGTTCTATCTCCAAGTCTATGCATGAGGAAAACTAGATGGAGACAAAGTGTGCTAAGGTTTTGTGAAGAATATGATTTCACCATATTGTATATATTTTAATTAAATTTCTGATGATAAATTTTTTGAATCTTAACTCCTTTTGGAGCTCCCAAAATCAATTTCCGAAGATCAACATGTTTTTTGCTGAGTGCACTGCTTAGGCCTCCAAGACTCACTCTTGTTGAACTTGCTCCAAAACCTATGAAACTTCCCAAAACCTTCAAAACTGATTTAAACATGTAATTATCTCTTATTTATATCTCTATGATGATTTATTCCTTTCATTCTTCTCTAGGGGGTGTGCACCAGATTTGATAAGAATGACAAGTAAGCCTTCCCAAACTTGTCGAAAAGCTTATCTTGATGGATCTTTCTTGGGAAGTGATTGAAAAGACCGGGTACCCCTAGATCACCTATGGGAACATATAATCAAGGATCAGATTGATATGAAGGATGGATTAGGATGACATGTGAGTAAAATTTTTTGGTAGGGTATGGCTGTCATGCTTGAGAATTGAGAATTTTCTTGTTGCACATTTGTATGACAACAAGAAGCTACTAAAAATTTGGGCAAGCCCTAAGTTGAAAGGAAAGTTAAGAATAGATAAGAGGATGGAAAATATCATAGGGAAGTCTCTTAATAGACATAATTTCATGTTCCATTTCCAAATCTATATGAAACTTGATGAGAAACTTTCAAATCTTGCATAGGACACTAAAAATGAGAGGAGGATGAGAAATTTGAATAAAATAAAAAACAAAAAAGGAAATAGTCTTTGTTGGCTATTTTTCCCAATCCAAAATATGGTTTTTAACTTAAGTGTGTGGGAAAAATTCCCTCCTCAAGTAAGGGGATGAGCCATCTTTATTGTTAATCAAAAAACAAAGGAAAGATGTTTAAAATATATACACTAATATAATCTTAATGGTGGGATCTCATCCCGTTAGAATTCATTTTGTTCCTAGAATGGAATCAGAAGATAGAGTAAGTGAATGTTTAGAGGTTGTTAGAGTGGGGATATCAGAGAGAGAGATAGAAGAAAGAATTATTTTTTGTAATGGAAAATGCATATCCTAATTTACTCACACAAGTGAAGTAGAATAAAAATTAATCTAAATAATTCTATGTAACAAGAATAAAGAATTACAATGAACTATAATGCATTGAACATAAGAAAAATAAACATTTTTTAAAAATAATTTGAACAAAAAGTTTGAAATTTTTATTCTATTTATTTCTTTTTTGTAAAAAAATCATAATAAGAAGTTTCTTTTGTTTCTCACAATAATACTAGATAATGTTTTTAACTCCAAATATGTAAAAATTAAATACTTAAATTTTTCAAAAGTACTTCCAAAAAATTCCATGAAACATTTGAGCATTTTTAAATTCATAGACAACAGGGTGAGAGATAAAATACGCACAATTAAACCCCTTTGTCAATTCCAATCCTATAAATAATAAGTAATAAATTTACATAATTAAAGTCCATTGACTGGTTTTGGTACAAAATGACCAAATAAATTTACATGTCAATTTGTGGGATACAAAATTATTTTTGAAAATTACGTCCTCAAGAAAAAAATGAAGAAACGAAAAATGTTTCAACTTGCTTTCTAATAAGTCTTTTCCTTTTTTACTCCGTTATCAGTTAAAACATTGATTACTTCAACAATTTTCCTCTTTCAATAGTCATTGTACCTTTGTATAATCTATTGGATTATATTTTCATCTAGACCACATGAATATTGATTGAGAAAATTGTAGATATCAATCACATTGGCTAATATCTCTAGACTCCTTTCAATTCTCTTCAAAACCTTTATCAAATTATCCAAAATATATTGATATAACACCATCTTGTTAATGGATTGTAAATCAAAAAAATTATTAGGATTTGAATTTGTTTCATCCAAGCTCTTAAAATCAGAAAAAATGATGTCAAATGGTAATGTGTTCAAATCCTCATCATGAAATTGCAAAGGGATCTTAGTAATTTCATCTCCAATGTCGAAATAAACATATGTCTCTTATTTTATTGCATCTTATAGCTTATAATTTTCTTTATTCAATCTAGACTCAGAATTCAATGTTCTCATAGAATTCATAGTGTATACCCATCTCTTCAGTAACTTTCTCTTTAAATAGTGTATAGAATTATACCTACCTCAACTCTCTCAAGACCTCCAAAGTGAGTTCCCAATTATTGCACTCTTCCTCAAATTTGTTATTCATCCTTTTGACTATCATATTATCATTTTCTACATCATCATGGACCTTAGAGGCCTCTTTTATGAGTCCTTGGCCATCTTAAATAAGTAGCTCAATCCAATCATTAATAACCCTTATTTCCCCATCTTCTCAGCTACTATAAAGGATTATGCATCAAAACTCATTGTTGGAGTGGTAGTTTAAGTAGGCTAGGTGATTTTATATAAAAAGGTTATCAACCAGTCCACTTTTTCTTTCAATTCATTTTTCATGGCCTTTTCCTTTTTTATATTTCCAAATAAAGTATCTATGGCCACTTGTAAATCCTATTGGACTCTCTCTTTACTGGTTTTTTCTCAAAGAAAACTTTTAGATATGATAGTTATAAGAAATTATATCCTCTCTACTCTTATTTGTAGATGACATAATGATATCAAAAAATATTTCTCAAGAATAATTGATGATGAGAGAAAGCATCTTGTTTTTCTTCATTATGTGGGAAGGAGTTAGATAACATGCTAAAGTCAAATGATTTTGGGGGAAGTACTTTCTTTCACTTCTTCAAAGTTTGTCTTGCTAGCAAATATGGTACAGAAAGGAGAACCAACTACTATTTTGAAGAGGGTGAGTCCATGTTCATAGGAGTGAAAATAGGAGAGGAAGTGAATGTGGAAACTAAGAGATGAGGGGTTGAAAAAATGGCCATGGGAAAGGTGGAGGACAAAGAAATCGAGGAAATGGGAGAAAAATTCAAAATACATAATGAAGTGGAAGATGGAGAAGGAATAGAATTTGGTGGAGAACCCATGAAAATAATCTTACCTAAGGAAAGAGATGGAAGGGAGGAGAAAACTTGAGACATTGGTGTGAAGGAAAGATGAGTGACATTTTTGAGGAGTGGGGATATGGCAAAAGTAGTGGGTGTTATCAATTATGTAAATGGAGAAGAGGAATAAGGAGGAGAAACGTGAGGATCTAGGTTGTAGAGTGGAATGAAATAAATGATTATATGTGAAGAGATGGATGTGGGTAGTATGACAAAATTACTGGTAAGAATTTCTTGACCTGCTGTAGGTAAGGGGGAATTGACATTCACCATTATTATTGGAGAATAAGAGGTAGAATATTATTCCCCTTTTATTATAAATTTGAAATTTATTGGCTTTATAGGGACCTTTATTTTATACTTGAGATCTTGGTAGGGTTCCATTCTTGCAGAAGCTATCAAATCTTGATGACTTAATAACTATCCATCCACCTACTTATGCTAGATTCCCAAGGACATGAGCCAATGATTGGTTTGATTGATAATAGGGGTGAAACATTATTTAATAGAAGTGAATTTCTAAATTAATTATTTTATTGGACAAAATCATATGGTTCCCACCTCCATTTGATCATATATATGATCCAAGACCTCTCCATCATCATAAATGTCCTCATGAATATAAATAATAACATACTTCTTAACCTCATCGATATTCAATAGACAATAATGTTTATTTCTCATAGAAACACCATTCCTACAATCAATCAAAATATCTTCAAGTTTGGGTATTGTTGTCATGTGTTTTTGCAAGGTCAAAAACTCAAATTGAACCATGAAAACCAAACCCAAGTGTCAAAAATTCTCTTGAATACCTCTCTAGAAAATTCTTCCCTATGTATCATGTTCATCCTAGCCTTACAAACCATCACAAGGTTTTTAAAAAAAAATTTCTAGCTTTTGAAATATTGTGACAAGGTCATTTAATTATTTTAGTGAAGTGCTTCCAATGGTGAAATCTCTGTAAGCCTAGAAAGGATATTTTTAACCTTCTCAAGAAAGGTGTGTATCCTTTGGGAATGATAGGAAATCCCACAACCATATTAAATTGGTATTGAAGAGTTTATAAATTAATGTAATTGGTTTTGTAATATTTAGGGAAGTTTCATAGGTTTAGGAATAGTTGTAGTGAAAGTGGGTTTCTCAGGGGTAAGGAACATACAGTCTAAATTAGTACCTGAACTTTGGAAGAGGATTCTGAGATATATATAATGAATGGGAAATCAAAAAAATAGTTATAGAAAATATTAAGGATCCCTCTACATGATGAAATCGTAAAATATTTCACAACACCTGATGGATTCTCAGGACATATAAATTTTGGCAGACTCATCCAATTATCTCGAAGGAAAAAGGGGATTATTTTGGATAAGGAGGTCAAATAAGGTCTTAAAACCCATCCCATTATTCTTGAAATGGTCGTAGGAGTTTCAATAATATAATAATTTTCAAGAAAATACCATTTGGAGCTTCGGGAAATGTGACTTCAAGTTTCCATAGTCATATTTTTTTGGCTTGGTTTATTAGTAGGTTTTCTTGTCCTGTGTGTCCCATGTGTCCTTTATTTCCATCTTGTTCCTCTTTTACCTATGAAATAAGGGGAAAATGGGATATATGTGATAAGAAAATGTGCAACAACCCTAAGCTCTTCCCCATGGTTCCTCATGTGACCTTTTTCTTTCTAGCGGAGTGCTAAGTCCTTTTTCCCAAATTGAACAAGAAGCTCTCAAGTAGCACTATTTTCCAAAGTTGCACCCCTTGAAACTTTGAATATATCATCAGATGTATGTCACTAGTCCTATGATCTAACCAAGCCATGGAGGTCTAACTTAGCTATCAGTGGATTTCAGGAAATATAGCGTTCTACAGATTCTCCTAACCTGTGGAATGAAAGGGGTGAACGTGCTATGACTTTGGCATCTATTGATTGATTGGTAGAGGTTCTAAAAGACATGAGGTTGTTTAAGTAATAATTGAAGAAACATGGCTAAGTTTCAAACCCATAGGTCACCATTTTAGTGCTCTACATATTTCTCTCAAAATTCAATACACAATGGATTTAATGATCCACGGAACAAACCCACGAGACTCTCAAACCTACCAATATGTAAAATGCCACGGGAGACTAGAACATTCAAATATTAAAAGCCCGTGAGGGAAGGGGATTTAGAAGTTTCAAGTGGCTAAATCAGGCAAAAATGGAATATGAAATAGTTCCTTGGTTTCATTGGTTCCCCGTACGGGAAATTTGGCCGAATAAAGGATGAGACAAGTAGTGTTGTGGACGAGTCGAATCTTTCAATCACCAATGGAATAGTTCCTCTATCTCATTAGTTCTCCACATGGCCAAGTCAATTGGCTAGGTGGTAAGTGGAATAGAGTGGGGAAGGTAGTATTGTGGGTGATGTGGGAAAATTGGGCATAAGTGAAATGGGTGGAACTGTTCCACAGTTCCACCCAAAGACTGATTCTCTTCCCAAGTACAAATCAATAGGAAATGTGGATATGATAGGCCCAACAGGAAAAAATAGAACAATTCTTACATTCCCTCTATTTTCCAATTGGCCAATTCATCCACACCTAGTAAAAACCACATTAATGTGGATTGTATCATCATGTAGAGGACACATTGCGACCTCCCCGAGCCCATGAAATTATAAGGGCCATAAATTTTTCCCCATAGCTTCAAATTCCATAAACTTGGTACCATTGGAAAGGTATCATACATTTTAACATTAAAAGATATAGTTTTAGGTAGGTTAACCATGTAATTTGATGAAGTATGGTGCCCATCCCTTCTCCTACAAGTAAATTATCATAGGGGAATGGTCTTGTAAGGGTTCCCATTCCTATTTTCAGACATTTAATGCATGTTGTTGGTGGTTTAATATGGAAATCATAATTTCCCTCTCTTTCCCCTGTTGGTGTAGGTTATTTTCCATGTATTTATTTTAAATACATGGAATACCTCCACATAGGTGATTCACCATGCTTAGGTGTCCTAGGGTGTCATTATGGTTCTTACATACGTCATAGAGCATCATTGGAGTTACATTTGACTAGCTATTCCGGGAATGTAACTTCCCTTGATGGTTAAATTTGTGGGGGAGTTACACACCCAACTACTATTTCTACACCCTTTCAACTTGAGTAACACATGGGGAATGGAATAGAGTTTGGTTTTTTCAGCCTTTTTTTTCTCAATGCATGCACATTGCTTCCATGAATTATTTCTTGCTTTGATCTTGAAGCTACATCATTTTGTGGTTGAGTGTAATGTTTTGGTGCTCATAGATTCCCTCCAAATCTTCGTCATTCCTCTGACATGGTATCAGAGCTCAGGGATCAGAATCATGTTGCTTGTAATAGTTGCTTACTACTCTCTGTCTCATAGTTTCTTGTGTAAGCTATCATTTGCATGTGCTCTACTTGTATTTTTCAAGGGTTTTTTTTCAAGTTTTTTGGCATATTTTTGAGATTCTGGTGGCTTTCTCTGGTTTTAATTTTAGTGGTTATTGTTCTTTGACCATTCGCTGCAGCTCTTCGTGCCCGTGCATCAGCTTCTTACTCATGCTGCATTTGTTGGTGTTTTGTTTTCATGGTTTTGGCTTTACGAAGCATTGGAAAACTTGTTGGCTCTCTTCGTGGCACTCATTTCACTCGGCCCTAGCTCACTGCCTAAACCTTGTGACTCGGCCCACTTATTTCTCATCAAGTTGTGTTTAAACTTAACCGATCGTGCTCCCTATTCCTAGCTCGGTCTTCACTGCTACTTCTGTGAATGGGTTTTGTTGTGGTCTTCTTCCTTGTTGTGATCGACATCCCTACTCTATCCTCCTAGCTTAGAGTATTCATGATACAACCCTACCTCAACAGATCCCTGAGCTCCTTTGTATTTGTGTTGCCTTTATGTTACCTGTCTGTTGCACAATGCCTAGTTCGATCATCATTGTTTGCCTTGCCTTCAGATTGCTGGTTCGTGCTACCTGTTTTTGCACTCTCCTAGTTCAAGTTATTCACTGCCCTACGTGGTCTGCCACTGCTACCTCAGGTAGTTTCCAACATGCAAATATTAGTTTCGACAACATGCATATCACTTTGTGCATTCAACTCTGCTACGTTTTTTGGTAATACGGTCTTATTGGTCCTTTGAACTGACCTCTGATCTACCTCCATGTGTTAATCTCTACCTGCTAGCTCCTATAGTGAATGGTTATAAGATCTAACCTGGCACAAACCTATGGCATGTGGCATTTCTCCTGAAACTCACTAGCACAGCTCCTTGCACTCTTCCCACGGTCAACCCTCCACAACGAGCCAACATTGACCCAACATCTTGGTCCAACTCCACCATGGCTTGACACCTCATCGTGGGCCCCCCATCTCCCTTTTAGAATTTTTGGGTGGTTAAAACAATCCATATTTTAATGTTTTAAGGATTAAAACATTAATTATTGGCATGTAATTAATTTTAGGATTTGATTTTGGCTTGTATTATGCCCTTCCTACGCTTGTCGAAGATGGAGGGCAAGCTTCGGGGTTGGCAGGAGGCTAATCCCCCCTCACAGTCAAAACAAACCTTGCTAAAATTCTATGCCATTTCCAACAAGTAGTCACATGATACCCTTTGCACCCATCTCGTGTACTTTTTTAATGCGTTTGCAACATTTAGTGGCATTTTCCATCAGTTGCGGGAATCATTTTAATGCCATAACTTTTGACTCGCAGCTCATTTTTGAGCACTTCTTTAGTCAAAGTTGTATGATTTTTCACACATTATGTGATGGCATTATCAGTTTTGTAAATGAAATACTTTATAAAGTGCCACATTCTGGGGGGGTTGACTGTACTCTTGGGCTTTCACTTGTAGATGCATTATCGGCTGAGTCTGACATCTTACTTTTGTGCATCTTGCATTTTTCATCATGGAGAGTGCTCTTTCCAGACTTGAGCATCATAGGATCACTTTACAACCTCCGCCACTTCTCACCGGGAGAGGGAACTATTCAGCTTGGCATGCTTCCATGGAACATTACTTCACCCAGAAGGGTCTTTCACCCTTCTTACTTGGGCCAGTTCCTGCACCCACTAACCATCGTCATCTAGAGGACTTTCTCGACACTTTCGACCATGTCTTTGGTCACATGATGATGCATGTCTCTCGTTCTCTCTAGTTTTACGTGGCAGACTCAAATCCACCCCACCATGTCTGGAGCATTCTTCAGTCCCTCTATGGAGACCCTTCATATACTGTCGCTGTTGTTGCTACTATTGATTTAGTCATCTCCTCCATTTCTTTGTGTGATGGACATTCCAATGACATAGAATCGCTTGATTATAATTTTGATGACGAGGATTATGCACCCTATTCTGATGTTTAGAGTACTACAGAGGACTCTTCCCCTATTTCTCTCACTATTCTAGACATTGTTGTCACCCCCACATCTCATTAGATATCAAGCAGTCTTCTACTCAGCCTCATACCGTTATCACACCCTCCTCCTTTCCACTTCTAGTGTGTGAGGCCCCTTCCACTCCTCTGCCTTCATTGGATGACTCATACCTATCTGACATCACTCTTTTATTTTTTGATCCCCCTCATTAGGACAAGTATCTCCCTGACCTTAATTGTCTTTTCACAAAGTCCACTTGTAATGCTCTACAGGTTCCTCATCCATCTATAGGTATTTCAAATGATTTCATCATCTATCTTATTGGGAGTGCCCCTTACAGTATTCTTACCACTTCCACTTTTCCAGAGACCTTCATTGATCCACCCTTGTTTGTGGATCCCTTTTCTGTTGTGGAGGATGTTTTGTTCCCTTCACATTACTTAGACATCCTTTCTGCATGTGTTCCTATTTTTCACTCTGATAGTTCTACGCACATGGCATTACCTTCAGTTCCTTGGTACTCACTCACTAGACCTATGTCACACTTTCATGCACCATACTCAGAGTTATTCATGTTGCTACCTTTAGTTTCCTTTGTGGAGTGGGCAGACTTCCAACATGTCATTTTTGTCCTTCCTAAGAGTAGGCACACAATTCAGTGTAGGTGGATCTTCTTCAGGCTAGAGGCAGAGGATCTTGTCATCGACATTCTTTTGGGAGACCTCCTAGAGTTGCAGAGTTCAGATCCGTCCATGGAATCTTCTACATTCCTCTCATCTCCCTCTTCTTCTCTCTTCTTCTTCTTTTTGAGATATTGCCTCTTTGTACATGGGTACCTTTTCAGGCTCATCTATGGTCGGGACCCATTTTTGGCATATTTCTTAGATTAGAGAGTGCTTTTTTCTCTTGTGGTGGATGTTTTTCCCACTAGGTTTTCCTTCACTGCTTGGGACTTCTTCTTGTACATGGGTACCTCATTAGGATTCTTGCCGGGACCCACTTCTCTCCTTATTTTCATCTATGTCTCCACCTAAGCTATGGTTCAGGGGGGGTGTTGGTGTAGGTTATTTTCCATGTATTTATTTTAAATACATGGAATACCTCCACATAGGTGATTCACCATGCTTAGGTGTCCTAGGGTGTCATTATGGATCTTACACACATCATAGAGTGTCATTGGAGTTACATTTGAACAGCTATTCTGGGAATGTAGCTCCCACTTCTTGATGGCTACATTTGTGGGGGAGTTACACACCCCACTACTAGTTGTACACCCTTTCATCTTGAGCAACACATGGGGAATGGAATAGAGTTTGGTTTTTTCAGCCTTTTTTTTCTCAATGCATGCACATTGCTTCCATGAATGATTTCTTTCTTTGATCTTGAAGCTACATAATTTTACGATTGAGTGCAACATTTTGGTGCTCATGGATTCCCTCCAGATCTTCTTCATTCCTCTGACATCCCCTTATCTTTCCAATTTTCTATATATTATAAGATGATGCTCATTTGTAAGGGTTGGACTCTTTGATAATGCTAGTGCATCCTTCTACAAGTGTTACATGTGTATTTGGAGTTGCAGGCCTCAGATCTGGACCAATGCAAGGTGATATTTTCCTTTCTCCTTCATTTTAATGGACTGTACATATTGTTGAAGTAATAAAATATATGTTTTATGGCTATTATCTACCCTAGCTTATGGTTATTGCATTATCTTACCTCTCTATTACATTTGTGGTGTATTGTGTATGTTTTATTATCTTTTGCAGGGTTTGTTTCTGTTGTGCTCCAAGGAAACAAGAGTTTGAATGTTGTTGTAGAATGTGGCACTCATGTCTACAATCTCTTCCTTCATTTTCCTCCCACTTCCACTCATTTGAGATTTTGTTTCTCCCTTTTCTTGGTTTTATCACCTCTCTTTATCTTAGGATTTACCCTTTCATACACCTCTCTCTCCCCTTGGTCCCTTGGATTGTTAGAATATGATTATATTGTTGCATTTCTAGTATTAGGAGTAGATTTAACATTAAAGATAGGTAGAGGAACCAACCTTTTCTGGAGGTTTTTCTAAACAACAAGATCCCACACCTAGAGACAATCCCATGTTACCCAAAACATTGATTGATCATCTATTCATTCATGATAAATCAGAGGGTGTTGTTTTTTGGCATTAACCATCCTACTCAGGGTGAATTTTATCGTCAAACTTGTCCCTCTTTCCCCTAAAATAGAGGGGATATAGGGGAAAATAAAATGCACCCCATCCTATCCCCTTCCTAGGTTCTCCATATGACCCAATTTTGAACACTCCAAGTGACTAAGCTTGTTTTTAACATCTCCCTCTCCTTCCACCATGTTGCGACACATGGCATGATCTGAAGGAGGGAACATTTTCTTATCTTCTCATCCTAGGATAGAGGGGATAAAAGTGAAAATAAAATTTGACCCTCCCCCAAGCCTTTGAAAACTTAGTTTTAAAGCTAACTCTTTCTCTTACCCGTGAACTTAAAAATAGACTGTCAGGTTGCTTTAAAGACTCAAAGAAGTTATTTTAACTTCATTTCTTCATCAGCTTGACCCAGGAAGCCATTTTTAATTTCATGAAGCTAAAAATACCTAAAAATTTACCAGGAATACTATCAAAATCATTCAAGGGCAGCCATGAACACTAAAACCATCAAAAATTCATAAATCACAAACCTGCAAGCGAAATTCCAGTGAAATTTTCTCATTTGTTCCTCATTCCAAGCACCTTCAAGAAGACCTTCATCATAAGGTGGATGATACCCTAGCTATTTTACAACATAAAACCATAGTTTTGTGCCCTAGAGACTGCTTTTTCAATTTCTAAGCATTCAGGAGAATAGATCAAGATGAAATTTTGAGCACGGGATTCTCGAGACGAGCCAAATCTGATGACAACATTTTCATCACAAACAAACAAGGAAAATTTAAATTTCTAAAAATAGTAAGTATCTAGTGCTTTCACTTACTATAAATAGTAATTATCCAAAAATTTCAATAACTCGTCGTTCAGAATACTCAGAGAACAGTGAAGATGACAAACTATAGATTTTTTCCCAAAAAGTAAAAAGTAATTTCTAAAAATAAAAACTTTCCAAAATATACATTTCAAAAAAATAACATCAAAAAAGGTATTTTAATTATGTTAGGAGCTTCAAGGAGATTGAATTTTACCAAAAAAATGCAAAAAGTAGAAAAAAATAGCCACTAACGCCTACTTACTGAAACTAGAAAGTTTCAGTTTTCAGTGTAGAAAGTCACTAATGGTTTAATCTTCCATCATCTAGATGATTTTATACATCATGAAGTTCAAGTTCTATATTCTAGATCCCATTTTGACAATGGAATCATAATATCTAGATTTGGGTGGCATAGTGATGTTGCTCATATGGAATTAGAAGATATGAAAGAATCAAATGCTTGGAGGTCCCAGGGAACCAGTAGAAGACAAGATTTTCCTGAGTGGATTGTATAATACAGGAGTTCATCCTATATCTATTTATATAACATAATTGGTGTTGTCATGTGATCAACACTATGATCTAAAATCAAGAATCATAATGGTAGATAACAACTCAATATTTGTAGTACTCACTCCAAAGGGAATTTTCACAATGTATGCAAATATTGATAAGCAACAACATGGTCATCATCACAAAGGAGTTTGCATCAGGTGAGTCATTAAAAAATAACTCCTACCTCTGAGGCCTCACACTATGTTCATAGTTGAAATAAGTAAGGAATACTTATCATGTACCAAATACTTTTCTAGGCATGAATTTCATGAAGGATATTTGAATGTTATCATTCTCCTAAGAAGGGTAATGGATGAAGAGGCCACACTGGATTTTCAAGATTGGATGGCTCAGTTCATCCTCATTTTCATTGAAGGGAATCAGATGTTTGACTAGGGAAAATAATAAGAAATAATCTCACTATCAGTTGCATTCAGTTTTTGGTCACCATAAAATTCACAATGACATCATACATGGTATACACTCTTGCAAGTACATGATCATTTAGAGGCTTTACCCTCACACAAAATGTTTCTCAAAAGGATCCTGATTTTTAAAGATACTTGCAACTTACTCTAATAGAAATCAATCATCATTTTTCAAGGGTGAATGATGCATTCACCAAGTTTTTCATATAGTTACTGGAAGGAAATACAAAGTTGAGATTATCCCCTCAAGCTGCAGTATTGATCGAGAGATGTGGTTATTATTTCACTTAGTTTTCTACCTTATCTTACATCAGAGTCTCAGGATTTTAACTTTATCCTTGTAGGATTCCAAGAGACCTCAGTGATAAGATTTTTATGTTTGAGATTTGCAGGAAACTCACTCATGTCAGTGGAAAAATTAAGAATCACAAAAAGAAATATGTTTCATTTCCTATCTCTTTAGGAATTTTATCATGCAAGATTGTTATTTATGTTTCAAAATTAGAAGCTTAATTTTATCCTTTGAACCTCTAATCATACACACCAAGGGTATATTTTGACATTCAAAACACCCCTAAAACATTCCATCTTCCTTATTTGCACCATGTTCCACAAATCAAGGATTATTGGATGAATTACTCATATGATTTTGAGGTTAGGGAGCATGATCACATGAGAATTATTGTTAGACAGGATTAGAAAGTTCAAATTTGACTAATTCAAAGATGGAGTAGAAGATGATGGGACTGAATTATATGATCCTGAGTATCAAGTGGTGAAGGTATCACCTCTCCCATAGGTATCATTGAGCATTTGTGAGTCAAAAGACATAAATGAATGAACTAAAGTGGTAATCCAAAGATCCAGGGAATGTTTCACGAAAAAAAGGGTTTAACTCATTGAATCAAGTGGTCTTATGACTCTTATGAGGAATATCTCATCATTCAAATTCTAAGGCAAGTGTAAGAACACAAGCTCTATTCACTAAAAAGATCTCATAAAAAGTAAATCGATAGAAACTAAATTTCCCAACTACAAGAGGTTACACAAGAAGGAAAAATTAATTTAGGAACCTACAGAGGATTGGAGAAAGTGGATATTTATCCACCTCATCCATCTATCCCTCATTGGTCTCCAAGTATCTCCTCCTCTATAGTTGTGCCAATTCAACCAGTGCAAGATGTACCCTCTAATTCAAAGCCAGAATCATAAATAATTCCCAATGTTGAGCCTAAAAAAACTAAAATATTCACATGGGTACAAGAGATGATTAGAGGAGAGACGCACACACAAAATGGTTGTGGTTCTAATTTTCAAGCCATATCCAAGATGGTGAAAACAAATAAAGGTGTGAAATCTCAAACTGCTTCCTGATTTTTCAACGGTGCTTCAAGGAATCAGTATGTGGAAGTAGCTCGACCCAAAGTGGTAAATCCCATTAAAGAAATGAATCCATCAGACTATGAGATGACCAAAATTCCTCTCAAGGGAGATGTTCATCTTTTCAAATAATCTTCCACTCACCTTCTTATAATAAATGAGGAGTATAACGATAAAATTAAACAATTGGAAGATCATGTAAGAACTCTATCTTCTTATTTTCAAACCTTCATGGATACAAATTTCACCATGTCTCTCCCAACTAAATAAGTCACTCCCATTAGTAATATTGATCCAGAATCCATCAGGAGAACACAATGCTTCACAATGCAAGGTAGGGCCAATGACAAATGGGTGAGAAAGATTCTTGAAAAGGGTAGGACCTTGCTTCCATAAATTCTCTCATTGTTTGAATTCATGATCACCATTACCATGAAGGTAAATTTGACTAGGGATGAGATGAAAAAATAGAAAAATAATTGGGATTAGGTATTTCAACTGGTGACCGAAATGGGAGAAATCAACTCTTCTAAAATGATAAGAAGAAATGTGTTCACCTTGAGATCTGAAAAATATATCCAATATGGTCTAGAACTCTAGTTGCTTGATATAAGATGCTTAATCATGATATTGAGGAGTTGGAATCATGTGACGAGCTCAATTCAAAAATGTAGGAAGATATCAACATGGAAGTACAAAAACTTGGATTACCTGTTGTAAATGAGAACACTTCAGTGAATGATCTTGTGAAATCATTTGAAGAGCTAGTTAAGAAGGAGGTAAGGAGATCCATTCTCTTTAAATGAAGACACCCTAGAATCTCTTTCATAGAGATCAGATGTGTTATCTCAACACATGGAAAAGGAGCATCAGGCATGGTTCATAAAATGCAAAAGTATCAATGTCGCCTTTGAGAATTTTCTCAAAGCTCTAAGTTTTGTACACATTCCTCAAGTGGAGAAGGTTGCACCTGTAGTGTCTCATTTCATCAAGGAGTTCAAGGGAATCGAGATATTTCCATAAGAACTCTCCAAGAGTTTGTCAAAAAGTGAATATTCATTCAACAAGTGCATCATCTTCTTCTGAGTAGCTATCTTTTCTCTTCTTCCTTTCATGCCCCTTCCTATCTTCTCTCATGTTTTATTTCTTCTTTAGAGGGGTTTAATTTTTACTTTTGTCTTATTCATTAAAATTTGACCGATATTTGAAATTTGTACTGATTTTTATTCAATTAATAAAAAAGGGACTCAATTTATTTCCTAGGAATGTGAAATGTCACAAGTTGTAAAGGTTAGTGAAAATTCATGTGGGGGGTAGGCGAAGAGTCATTTTGAAGTCTATATATATTGTATGACTCCCTCATTTCAAAGGGTTGTCAATTTTATGGGTTCATGAGTAGATAACTAGTAGACTACAAAGAATAAGCAAAGATATCATTTCCTCTATTTCTTTTTCATATGTTCATCTCTCTCTCTCTCTCTCTCTCTCTTCAACTTTATAAACATGTAAATATTTCAAAACCAAGAAGGGTGTAAAATATTTTGATGAATGAATGAATGATATTTTATGTTCATGGTTCATTTTGTCTTGCCATGACTAGAAAAATTGTTTTTTCCTCTAATTGTGTGTGCATGAAATTTGGTTAATACTTATAGAAATATACTTGAGCCTATTTACAAGGTTAATCCCCTCTCTCAAAATTATCACTCCCAATATCTCACCTTCCTTGCTAATTCTTCCCTTGCATAAGGTGGAAGAATTTGTCACATGTTCAGTGGAGTGTGCTTGTGTGATACCCAACCTATTGGCCACCACAATATTTGTTTTATTTGCATACAATAAAGGGATCCTCCCCTTTTCTAAGTAGGAGGGACATAGTCCTAGAGCGTTGGTGAAAATCGGCTAATTTTTCCTAGCGACAAATTAGTTAGGTAATATTTTTTTGCACCTACTGTGGGGCAAATTTTGATGTCTTTGTACCACACCATAAACCAAAAAATCTCTAAAAAGTAAATAGCTAAAAAATACAAAAAAATCAGATATTGAAAGTCACAAGAGTCTTCATGTATACTCCATTTTCTTCTCATCATGAAAATTCCCTGAAATCCTCCTGCATTATAAACTGATCTCTTTTTCCTCTATGATACTCAAGAAGACATCACAACCAATCTAAAGAATTTCATTTAGCATAATAGAGAAAGTTTTGAACACTTCCGCATAGCTTTAAGAATTTTGGATTTGGAAGAAGAGTGTGCATAACATTTACAACTGGAAAGACAAGATCAAAATCAATAGAGAAGAGCTTATAAGAACTTTGTTTGAATTATGCATTTAAGATGAAAGAAAGAAGATATGCAAGGTATTCTAGAACTAGAGGTGTGGACGATCTGAATTTTGAATAGAAATTGCAAGTTGATGTGAGATTCCCTATCAATTAAATTACAAGAATAATAGGTGAGTAGTACTTCCTTTAATTTTATCATAACCTATCTATTGAATACTCTGTTGACAGATCGAAAGTTCAACCATTGAACTAAATTCCTCAAGAAAAATAATTTGTTGAAGAATCTATAGAAATATTTAAATAAGAAGATGTATCTGAAGAAGACCAAGCACTGATGGCTCAGCAAACACTGTTTCCTTTGGGGAAAAAATACAGGTTTCTATGCTCTCAATCCTCCTTTTCATAAACTTCATAAATTGTCACGAAAGAACTTTCCTAAGTTGTATGGTGATGGTAAGTAACACCTAGATGATCACATTGTAGCCTTCATCACTTCTTGTAGGGTTCTAGGTGTAGGATATGAAGGTGTGTCATTCTATCTATTTTTATAATCTTTGAAAGATGCATCCGCATACTGGATCTATCACCTACTAAGAGGGTCTATCACTAACTAGAGCGATATGAAGGCTAAATTTGAACCTACGTTTAAACCTTCCAAAGAAGCACATTCTCTTCTTCCATAATATTCATAATTGAAGAAAGAACCTTATGATAACATTAGGGAGTTCTTTTCCAAATTCAATATAATGATGTATAAGATCCCCAAATATTTTCAGCCTACCAAGGATAAAAATTTAAGATTCTTCACGAATTCTCAACTTCATGCTGAGAATAAATCAGCCAGCTGATTTGGAGGAGGCATATAAACTTGTAGTCAAGGTATAAGATGACCTGATCATGTCTTGGAAGATCAAAAAGGGCCTGATAAAATAAAAAGGGAAGAGTTTTAATGAAGGAACTATAGACTCATTATTTCATAATATAACTAATGATGTTATCTCTCTCTCTCTCTCTCTCTTAAGAAGAAGTTGGCTCAAACTTCCATGTACAAATATGCTTCTAGGAAGAAATTTTCAAATAATCAAAGGATAGTTCCAATGCCCCAAAGACTTGATCTTGAAGCACCTCCAATAAATGCAGCCTATGATGATGATGAGGAAGAAGAAGAAATTAAAATTTGAGAAGAATAAAATGAGGAAGGTAACATTTTAGAGATTGAAGATGTGGAAGATGAGGTACGAGTCAACTTTATCAAGTATTACTAAGGAGAAGATAGTAATGATGAAGATGCATCTAAATTATCATGTGTAGTATTCACCTTCTCTCAATCCCAGTAAATAGCTTCTTCATCCTCTACTGCTCTAAAAAAATAATAAGAAAGTAGATCCTCATATGAGACTCAAAAAAATAAAATAATCAACTGATGATATCTTTTTCCACCTTCTATAGAGTCTTCAAAAGATAAGCCATACCTCCTGAAAAGAAAGAATAAATCTAATATGCCAATTAAGTCTCCTAGTACTCCTCCTATTTCTAATTTTTCTTCTGCAAAGGATAATGCCTCAAAATATCTAAATGTACCTACAAGATTAGCCATGTTTCCCAATCAACAACTCCCATTGATAAAACTATCCCAACTTCTAAGGTGGTACCTCTTGTTCCTTCCAAAGCACCCACTACCCCAGAAGTATCTATCACATCTCCTTCCTATGCATTTGACATCATTAAGCATGTGTACAAGTCCAAAGTTCATATTTCTGATTTTGAATTTTTACAAACCCATCCAGAGCACTTTGAAAGGATTGTCTACTACATCAAGGGTAGTATTTAAAATCCCAATGCTATAATCTCCAACTCCAAAGGACTATTACCAATTCCGCATACCCATCTATCTGTAAACATTTTTTCCTTGAGCGTATCTAAGAATCACAAAGTTGATCCATTCTATCTTTCCCTCCTGATCAAAGGCCATCAATTGAATAATTGTATAATAGATTCAGGAGATTCGGATAATGTAATGCCGATAAAAGTTTCTAACACTCTTGGAATTACCTTGACATGATAAATTGGATCTTTTTACTCCATGGAATCTAAATAAGTTCCACTGGTAGGGTGAATCCAATATACACAAGTAGCTCTCACCAAATTTCTAGACAAGAAGGTTCCAATGACTATCTTGGTAGCTGAAATCCCAACATATTTTAGAATGTTGTTGAGTAGAAGTTTCTCTAGAGAATTTAGGGTGAGATCTAAATGGATTTGTTATTCGCAACCATTTTAGTAAAAGGAGAAATGAGGGAGTTATTTCCCATGAAAAAATCTAAGTATACTATTAAAAAATCAGAGGACGTAAGATTTGATGTGTTGTTTTGAGATAGTGGACAAGGTAACTACTTCTTGACTGCAGAAAGAGATGATAATATTCCTTTCCTCATACACTATGATGAAAATCAGTTGTGGATAATGGATTTTTATGGGAACCATTCTAGTACCATCTTTTCAGCAAGTGTTGTTCTAACTTCTCTTTTGGGCGAGTTGCTTCCTTTTTCCTATAAATTGAAATTCGAGAACACTAATAATACCATAGAATATGAAGCCCTCCTTATAAATATGGATGTAGTTGAATCCATGGGTATTAAGAAGTTTAAATTTCTAGGCGATAATGAAGTTATTGTCAAAAAAGTTAGAAACCAATATCAATTTAAGAATCCAAGGCTTAAGCATTTCCAGAAAAGAGTATGGTATTGTATTGAGTCTTTTGATGCTTTATAATTTCAAGCTATCCCCCATGAAAAAAATGAGAAATATGATTCTATCTTTCAACAAGGGAAAAGTGACTATTGAGATGATTTTCAAGTCAAGTGTGCCAAATAATTTCAACCATTATTAAGTGTTCAATGATACAATCATCTTATATCTTTCCTGGAGAAAAGGGATAATTTCAACAATTTGTTCTATAAAGGAAGTAATTTTCTAAATCATGAGTCTGTTGCAGATGAAGATAAGGATGAGATAGATGGAATGGATTCAGAAATGATCATCAAACTAAAGTGCAATAAAATTATAAAGGGTCTTATTTACCTTGAAGAATTTTTTGATAAATGTGATAGGTTTATTAAGGAAAAATCAAAAGAGTCCTCTTGATGCACTGGTGAGTTTGGAAAAGAGAAAATTGAAACCTTGGAGTAGCTGAGAATGGTCAATATTGGAAAGTGTTGTTCACTAGAGGAGAAAAGGAGTTTCATCTCATTATTAAGGAGATACACCGATGTACTGACATATTCATATGATGAGCTCAAATCCTTTAACCCAAAAGAGATGCATCAATCCATACCATTCAATCCTGAAGTCAAACCATTCAGGAAGAAACAATGGCCATATAACCTAAAGATTTCTGACATGATAAAAGATTAATTTTTGAATATGTTGAATGCAAGAATCATATTCCTTATTCACGACTCCATGTGGGTGGCAAATATTGTCGCAATGCAAAAGAAGAATGGTGAAATAAGGATTTGTGTAAATTTTTGTAGGCTTCATTTAAAGATTACCATCCTTTTCCAATCATGGACTATATCTTATAGGCAGTCACTGGGTCCAAGATGATTTCATTTATCAATGGCTTATCTGGATATAACCAAGTTGAGGTAGTGGAAAAAGATAGACATAAAATGGCTTCCACAACTCCATGGGGTACTTTTTCCTACGATAATATGTTGTTTGGCCTCATCAATTTTGTAGAAATGTTTCAAAGGGAAATGGATCTTTCCTTCAAATACCTCAAACACTATATTTCATTTACCTTGATGACCTCATAGTCTTCTCCAAAAGACGAGGAGATAACTTGAAACATCTAGAACAAGTACTGATCAAGTTTTGACAACACGAGGTTTCTCTAAATCCTAAAAAAGTGCATTTTTAGTGTTACAAAAGGGAAACTCTTTGGTAACATTGTGAATAAGGGAGGATCCAAAATTGATCCTGAAAAGATTAAGTAAATTTAGGCACTCTCATTACCCACAAACAAGTATGGATTTCACTCCTTCTATGTCAAGGTAAAATTTCTTTTCCAAATTTTTCCTAACTTTGTTGAATTGACAAACCACATTACTAGCATGATGAAACCGCAAGAAATTTTCAGGTGGAGTAAGGAAGGAAATGAGGTATTTGATGAAATAAATGAAGTAATTACAAAGGATCCTACCCTAGTATAAAAAAAATTTGAAAAATATTTCATTTTATACTGTTATGCTTTGGGACATACTCTTTTGGCCATCTTAGTTTTGAAGATAAAAGAAGGTATTGAAGCATCCATCCCCTTTATGAGTTTCCCAGTAAAATATCATGAATTGAACTAAAATAAAATGGAGAAGCATGCATATGCCATGGTCAAAGTAGTTAAGAATTTTTAATACTACATTCTCAACTCCCACACCATAGTGATTATTCTAAGGTCTACAATAAAACCAATTCTATCTCAGCAAGATCCAGGGGCCAAAAGGGGAAACTAGGTGGCCAAGATTTAAGAGTATGCCTTAGATATCTTAACTTCAAATATATTCCATGGAAATGGTTTGTCCAAGTTAATGGGTAAAGATGAGTCTCTCATGATTCAAAATGAATAAAATGAGTGTCAATTTTATGGATGCATAAGTAAGGACTTACCCCAAGTACTATTTATAAACACCACCAATGAGTAGAACTATGATATTGCATACTTCCTTACCTACAAATACTTCCTTATGAACCTTGATTATACACAAAAGTAGACTCTCAAACTGAAAGCATCCAGGTATGTCATCTAGAATAATGTGTTATATGAGAGAGGATTAGATGGGTGCTTCCTAATATGTGTCGACAAGGAGCAACAAGAAACAATTATGAAAGCTTACCATGAAAAATATTATGGTGGACATTTCTCTACCATGGTGAGTGATCATAAGATCCTATGAGGTAGGTAATATTGGCGTACATTATTTTGAGACGCTAAAAAATGAGTCACTAAATAAGAGACATGTCAATAATTTTTGGGAAAACCGTAACTTGCCACACTTCCTCTTTGACTAGTATTCATTGAGGAACCTTTCTAGTAGTGGGGACCAGATTTTATTGGTGTGCTTAACCATCCCTTAAGTATGGGCCATGCCTATGTGCTCAGAGCTATAGAATACCTCACCAAATAAGTGGAGACCATCCCTATCAAACACGATAAGTATGAAATGGTGTGTAACTTTATCAAAGAGAATATCACTGTCTGTTTAGGAATTCCTCAAATGGTGGTGTTTGATAATGCAACATATTTTTCATCAATGGAATTGACCAAGATTTTCTATAGATATGGAATCTCACTCTCACATGCATCAAACTATTACCTGTAAAGGAATAGTTAGGATACATCTAGAAACAAGAACATCATGATAATCATCTATAATATGGCTGATCAAAATTAGAGAAATTGGCATAAGACGATTTATGATGCATTGTGGGTGGACAAGATCACTCCAAAAAAAGTAATTGGCATGTCACCACTACAGTTTCTCTATGGAAGTAATGTTGAGATTGTTTTCACGATTGAATTTCCTGCTCTTCAATTGGCTAGAGCATTCGAAAAAAATCAATTATGTCATTCTCTTGATAAGAGAATCTTGTATCTTAAGAAAATTGGTGAAGATGGGTTGAAAGTGGTTGATCAAATAAAAGAGAAATCATATGGGCTCCCTTTATGGTTATATTGTTCATCACAATTTTTTGGGTTGTACTATACCTAACCTTCTTGATTAAAATAATTATAAACCTATTGAAATCAAACTTAGGATCAACACTTTGGATCTAATTGTTGTGATTATATCACAGTTACCTTTGAATTTGTGACCTCTCTTGTACAAGAAAGATGTGGATTGATTTCATATCACCATTTATCATACGAAGTACCATCCTGTAAAAACCTAATTATTATGATGGTTATTCTCTATATGATCCTTTATTAACAAGATATGTCCAAAAAATAATGCATAAATTTTGATCAATAATCATCATGTTCTACCTTTATTCATAGCATCAACACTATCATTGTCTCCCCACAATACATACATATGGATTTTTATCTAGAGGATGATGACCTCATGGATTATGATAGTTCCCACTCCAAATTTTATATCAAATGTGAATTCATGAATACAATCCCCTAATTGACAACCTGGTGCCTAGGCCACATCCTCCTCCCTCGAATAGCCCATCTATTACACTTATTATGATATCTTCCCTCCTTCCCCTTTTATTTAGCCACATTTTTCTATGACTCTTTTCCATATCTTCTTGCTATTATGGTTCCTATCCCACATGTGGCTAAGTCATATGACACTTAGAAAGAGGATCTTACGTATTATGTTTCAAATTGTAGAGCCTATTGATAATATATGAAATACTTGAAGAATAATTCAAACAAGACCATCAAATAAATGTCCCATAACCATCTTCTACTAAACCAATATCTTGTTATTATCATGAATTCTTCTCATATACAAACAATACTTGTTAGGTTATCTCTTGTAAACACTGAGTTTTATAACCTTCCCCTCATATGCCTAAGCATCGATCCCAATATCCTCCATCACATCTCTATATGCCACCATCTATATCTTGTTAGACTCATGATTCCACCATCTATATCTAGCATGATGTTCTAACATGGATATCTAATCATATTGATGATTCTCTCTTTCCCACATGATCAAAACTCCATAGTGGTATCAACATAATTTAATACATCCTTGAGGACCTCGTGATTCAAACTCAGTATCAAATCCTACATAGTGACATTTATGTAATCAACTACACAAGTCAATATTTTATACATCATTATTGATTCACTTTATTCTACTTGGTATATCACTATTTATCTTCCCACTTTGGTTTTTACATCCATTTCTTCCTACTTGGATACTTGGGTAACTCTATATATCATATCCCACTTGGGTTTAACTTTCTCACTTGGGATTATATAGAAATTGCTTCCTATCTTGGATAATTTGGTAGCTTTATCACTCATCTCATTCTTGGTTTATTTTTCCCATTTGGTTTCCTACAATAATTTCTCCCTATATTGGATACTATGGTAATTTTATATACCATATCCTACTTGGGTTTATCTCTCCCTATTGGGTTTCTACATCCATTACTTCATACCTCGTATACTTTGATAATCACTTTCCTATAATTTCCTACTTGGGTTTAGCTCACATCATTTGGGATGTCCCTATTATTGGCCCTCATCCCATTAAAATTTACAAAATTTTCCTACTTTATTATTATCATTTTAAATATTTAATCATTTCATTCCCCTTATTCATGAATGCTACTACATTTGAGAAAAAATAAGAAAATGAAAGCAAAAAGTAAACATCCATCAACATAACATTAATACATACACATAACATCACTAATACTATCTCATTTATATATCTCAAAATGAGTCATTTTATACATCATAAATATAATATATATCTCAAAAATACAACAACCATACCTAAAACACTCCCTCCATCGAATGGAGGCCATATAATTCTTTAATCCAATGGTGCCTAACTAGGAGCACATAGGGATTGTGCTAGTGAATTGGATCTTGACTAATCCCCTGCAACTAATCCCTCTTCTCCAAACACCTAAATATCCAAATTATTAATATGATTTTCATCATTCACCTAGCATGCATTCATTACCTATGCATCTGATAGTCTAGCTACTTGTTATTGTTCTAACATAATTTGTTCCTAGAGAAGGCGCAATACCAAGGACTTCATATGTCCCACACTCACTTCCACTTGAGCATATTTATGCCTCTAAATCTCATGAGATACCTCTCCCATAATCCTAAATAAACTCATGAACTCTTTGGATTTCGTTAATACTTTATCTACCACCATATGTGTATATGTTTGGTCTAAGATGCCATTAAATATCTCATGGTGTACACCCTCAATCAAAGAGTTCCAATCAGATATGGTCCACTTTTAAAAACAAAAAAAACCATATACCTCATTAGAAATCTCTTCAACATTTGTACAACACCATCATCTACACTATCATAGAAAATAAATTTGAGGCTCAATAAGATTCTCCACTATGATGGTTCCATCTTCCTGACCTCCCAAAACCACCTGGTCATCATCGTATCATAATCTATGGGATCGTACAATTTGTTCCCATCTATCTTAGGGAACCAATATCATATGTGGTCTCCTCTAAGCCTCCACTCTCTGCCCTAGCTTCCCCGTCATATATACTACTATTTGGGCACTTGTACATAAAAAATAACCTCCCCTGTGCCTCTATAACCACCACACACAATGTCATCCTTGGGGTCTCTTTACTCTCTCCTCCTCTACAACATCATATCTCTTAAGGTTATCCCATGTCTCTATCACCTGAGGTCCTTATATACCTCTTTTTGTTATAAAAAATAGTAAGTTCCTATAAACTTTAGTTTATAATTAAATAATTTAAAATAGATTATATTATTAATTATTTAATATAAACTTTAGGTCATGTTTAATTGGTTATTTATTAATGAATTTATATTAAATATGGGTATTATTTAATCATACCTCATCACTTAATATGTTCATGACCCATGGGGTCATTTAAATATGGTCGCGGATCATATTTTTTTTCACCTGAGATGAATGGATCAGAGAGAAGTGAGGTAAAGGAGATTTTTTACTAGACTATGTAATTTTTCTCATTAATCAAAATTCTCATTTGTCCATGGTTTTTCCCCTTCAAGGGTTTTCCAAGTAAAACCTATGTACATATGTTTTTTTTGTTTTCTATTTATTTATGCATTGCATTAATGTTTGGTTAATATTCATTTAATATGGAGAATGTAATTTATTATCCCTTGGATTATGACATGATACCAGAGCATCTGTAATTTAATCCTATTTTAATTAACTTAAGAGATGTGTCAGTTGGGGTGGTTAATTCGTTAGAAAAATGTTTTTTACACCCCCGTCCTCTAGGAAATAGTGTGGTTACCAAGTGTGTCCACAGGTGGAAAGGTCTTCGAAAAAATTTTACCCCGCAAGTGAAATCTCAAAGTGGAAGAATTTCTAGGACATACAAAATAGAGGTAAGGGTTAAAAGTTTATATAAAATATTTTCCTATATTTCTATAGTTTCAAATGTGTGCTTTGAAATTTTTCGAGGGTAAATTCAAGATTAAAATGATGGTTAAAAGAAAGGAGACAATATCCATGTGAATAGGATTTTTTATTTTTTCCATTGGTTGGGTTAAAATTCGTGTCCTCTCTCTATAATTATATGTTAGTTTTCTTCACCTGTGGATTTCAAAAACTTCATGCCTCCTCCTAGTAAAATTCAAACTAATACTTTCATTATTGTTTGAACTATAGTATAAATTATATATATATATATATCTATATATATATATATATATATATTATATATATATATATATATAATATATATAGCTATATAAGTTTAAAAACTATAACTATATATTTAAAAAACCAAATCTATATTTCTATAGTTTATATTTAATATAAACTATATATTATAGTTATAAACTATATATACTATAGTTTAAATAGTTTATAAACTTTAAACTATATTATAAACTCTATGGTTATGCGGCCTATGTTCTTTTAAAATCATTTAAACCTAATTCCTAAGTGGGGTGGCCCAATTCCCCTCTATAATTCTCTACGTCCTCCATTTGGTGAGCTCTGCTATGCCCCTACCTACCTCAATCCATTGTTTCCATGTGTTATGGCCATCCCCCTCCTAGCCGACCAACATTCTCCCTCCATCACATTGGTTGTGGGCCTACCTTATGTGTTATGTACTTTAATCCCACATAAGTGGGGTGCAGGTATGTTGAAGGATTTAAAATCCTTAAGGGAAAAGGTATGTGATGTGTAACATCCTCATTTTATACATTAGAACAAGTCAAATTTTTTTTTTTTTAAAAATGCTTCCAGGTTCTAAATACATAATTTAGAACTCACAAATCAAATAACCATTCTTATAACAGATAACCATATGCAGCTGTAATGACTCGGAGTACCTCCGATCTATTCATTCCATGACTCAGAAATCTACCGATCTATTCATGAGTAATAAGAGTTGGAGTTTTCATTTAACCCTTCACTCTCACGGTTCTCTTCCCTATTCTAGGATTCAGAATGTTCTGTCCAAGGAACCTAATTGAATAATTGTTACCATTATTCATCGGCATCTCATCCCTTAGACCAGGTGACTCAGGACAACGCAATCAGCAACTTGTGATACTTTGGCCAAATATTTGAAACATACTGCTTATGTCTCGTATTCCTTAACGGCATACTCGTCAATCTGGAATACGTCCTACACCCCATTCCTAAATTATATAGAACATCTTATACTGACTTCTGTCAGTCCCTCCTATCCCAAATTATTCACTCGGAAATGGATTAGTAAGGTGACAACGTTATATGGATGCACTTGAGGACTAGGGAAAAGATGACATACTGGGCCAACCCTAGTTAAACCAGTGTGTCAAGATACCCCGAGTCTCCTAGGCAGCCATATAATGTGACCACATTCCTAATCGGTCCCAGAGTAACTTGTTCGAGTTAAAGGTGTAAATCTTAACGATCAATGCAAAGGGTGTCGTCATAAGTCCCCTGCATTGTTGTATCTTCGAGAAGATCCTAATCTTATCGAAGGTACAACCCTGTAGTTGACTTGTGCCGTCAACCTTTAAATCCGCCTCGAAAAGATCTACTTATTAATAAGCGTTATGCACATTGAGTTTAAATTATATTAATAGACGTTCCCCTAAGGTTAGCCTTTCCCGATCCCTGGGTTCCTCACCTTAGAATGACCTTTCATAATAAAAACCTTTACACAAAGAAGTTATTAAGGCTATGGTCTCATCAAGGAGTTCATAGAATATACATAATTCTAAATAAACGAAATTGGACAATAACCCATAATCTTTAACTGTGATTCCAACCGGACCCATTTTAGGTTTATATGAGTTCTCATAACTAAATTTATATCGTACTTATTAGTATCAAGATATAATGATTAAGAATCCAATTAAATGTTGTCCTGGCTTAATCAAGACTAGGGATTAATAATTTAATTCAACTTGTTTAGCGTTCTGCTTAGGTTTATTTTAACCCTATCTTTCAGAAAGACAGTGATCTAAACTTCAATTTAGCTTCAGATAGAACATACTGGAACTGCTAAACAATCATAAGAATTCAATTCATATTCTTGCAAGCTTACATTGACAATCACAAAAGTTTCCAAATTATATAATGATAATAATGCCCTCCAGGTATTTGAACCGAAGAAAGTCAAACTATCAAATAAGAATACAAACACATAAGTAACAAATATTTATTTCCATTCCTTTCAAAGCTAAACAAATACATTTTATGCATTCTGCATACTTGATACAATACTCAACGGAAGAAGAACATCTTTCCTCATATAGTACATTTAGAAAATCAAGCTGTAATTCAACATAAAATCAAATTTAAATAATCTGATCATCCTATCAGATCTGCGTGGTTTTACCACTTACGGAAACCATCTGTAAAAATTTTCAACATGGGTCAGTTCAATGAACTGAGCATGATAAGCACTAACTCTTAAAACAATTGCAATCCATCAATTGTTTTCATTAAACACCCTGTTTAAATGAGATCAAAACACCAAACAAGTAAACAGATGTCAGACTATGCTTTTGTAAAACAACATGACTATAAACGCGTAGCTCATATTATAGTCACTAAATAGTCACAGATACCTTTCAAATATTTCACCAAAACGTTAGAGACCAAGAAGACAAATACATCTAACCAACTATCCATCTGAATCCCAAGGAAAGCAACATCAGACGGACTAATATATTCAACATAATAAATGAATAACCTTTCATGATTCCATCAGCATGATAGAACAATTCCAAAATTTAGATAAACAATTAAATCAACCTATACTTCATAACAGAAGAGAAATAAACGAATCATACATATTTCCCTAAGAACTAGCTCATGACTATATCGTCTTTCCAAGAGCAAAGCATTCACCTTAAACACATGCAAATAAATCAGACGAGACCACCAAAGCACCACTGTTTTGTTAAGGTTTAAAATATAACAAACTACAGTACAGTAGCTATCACGCCAAACAATGATGACTATCTACCAAACAGAATCTGTATGACCTCCCACACGAAGTGACGAACAAGAAGATATTCACTACAATTGCCTATTGAGGTGTAGTCAACAACTCTTAAGTTCAATCAAGCTCAAGAATAGATATCCTTGTAACAGAAGACGTAAACATGCCAACAATCCCTTACATCAACCTACAGCCCATTCTAGTCCCTACTAAACGCTGTAAGGCTTTTCGACCCAAGGTCGAAATCAAAGAACTTCTATTTTATCGCAGTCAACAATATACTTCATGGCATTAGGCAATTGATGTTTCCCTAAGACTATGCAGAGATAATAATACAAAGTTCCCACAACATGCACAGCCTCATCTAACTGGAATAATCAGAAAGGAAACATAACCTACCGTATTCACATCTGGACGCATTAAAAGTTTGAAGTATGGTATTCACAACCCACTTTTACAGAGCCAAGACATATGATATCTATCTATACTCAAGGAACCCCAACAGTGTTAAAAACAACAGTGTACCAAATCAGGCTTAATTAGAGGTAGATACACTGGTTACCCATCAAGGATTCAACTGAATCCGAACAACAGTAAACAAGATAAATAATAGTTAATGATTCCAACTGTGCCAACAATGGTAAACATTCAAAATCAGGCTTATACAAAAGCTAAATACTGATTTCGCAACAAGGAATCCAACTGAGCCTCTTCAATATTTTTCGCTCAAGCTTACATAGAAAGGAAATGTAAAAATACACCCAAAGAGTCTGTACCAAAAATTCATTACAAAATAACAGAGGTCGCATTACCTGTTACTTCTTCAAGGCTTCGACAAAATCAAATTACCAATATTCAAAGATATATAGCTTCAACAGTGGTCCATAATATACGAATCATTCAATGTACTCCACAGATTCGTTTTGAATACAATAAATATAATGCAACTATCATCGAGTTAAATCCCGTAATTGCAACACAGGGGATGGAGAACCAACTTCTACAGGGTCACAATAAATACTGAAACACAGTCAGTTCTCCATTCACATAACCTAAATATCAAAGCGAACCCCTACAAGATTCAGTAACCACCACCCATAATATCCTTGACAGAACTTACAAGGAAGTCGAGTTATACTGAACATTCAATCAAAAGTCCAACAGTATCTTTTCCGACAAGTATCGACAACAGGCATCAACGACAAGTATCAACTGTAGCCTGAACCCAACAAGGGAACAATAGTTGGGTTCTCACAGAGCAGGTCAAGTATCTTTCAAGCATACATTTCACAGACTTACGCCTGAATGCAAAACACAATAAAATAGAGCAACAGTTTGAAATACAATACACACCCATCAGGGGTTAAACTTGAAAAATCGAACAGCAAGAAGATACAATAACAAAATCACCCGAAGCTACCATAAAAATCATCTAAACCCATAAATCATCTGAACAGAGTTTTTCTAATGAAATCACTTGAAAGAAAGCAAGATTTTTAAAGGTTAGGGCCTAACATGCCTGGTTATTTGCTTAAAATTTTGAAGCAGACCACTGAAAGAGCTCGAACCTTCTCCTCCTTTTCCAAGTTAGATCCACCAACAAAAATTTGCTATTTCCATGACTTATAAATTTTCCTTGCCAGAGAAAAGAGCTAGTTACGCTCATACCTTGCCATGCAACACCAAGAAGAATGGTGCGAAGAACCAATGATCAAACAGAGGGAAAACCGGAGCGCTTGAAAAACCAAACAAACCATTAACTTTCATTTTGCATGCCTTCCCGTGAAACCCGAGCTCGAAGACCGAGTTCATAAATGGAATTTACTCCAAATTTCCCGCTAAATTTCCATTGCCACTGACCGCCATAGTTGGCGATGGATAAAACCAGTTCGAAGACCATTTCCAACTTTGGCGACCTGCCACGTCGGCTCTAGCTAGCCGTTTAAAAACTTCCACCAATTTACCTGTCCTTCATACTTATCCATACATTTAATGACATAGAAACTGCTGCCCATGGTTTGCACCCTTCCATAGGTCTCCTTCTTCCTTGTTCAATAGTTAGGTTAGTAACTTAGGTTAAGATTTAGGATAACACCTAGTCTAACCTCTTAGCACATAGATACTAACTTAGAACATTAGCTCTTAGCCTAGGTCTAGGTTAGATTAACACTAATCTAACCCCTAGGTTAAGTTTAGTTTTAGGTTAGTAACCTTAATAAATCCAGTTAGGTCTAACATTTCATATGCTCATAAAAAGAACCTACAACATACATTCACGAACAGGGTTCACTCCTGCACTACCAAATGGCTATTGAATTATATGTAACTAAATTATTACCTGGTCCACGATCAAGACCTTCCAGATATATTACGATATTGGGAACCAATTCATTTAACACGATCAGCCTGAGTTATACTCCGGACTAGCTTATTCAATGCATCCAGACCTTGCAATTTGCGTAAGGTCTATAATTTTAATTCTTCACGAATAAACTTAAAGCATCACTTGGATCAATACCACTGATCCAAGGCTAGGTCTTATAGATGGATAACTCCATAATTTGTTCCGAGATCAGATTAAACTCATGTGAAAAATGAAAGAAATAAAAGAGTCTAATCATATTCTGACTCAGTCAAAGATCTGCAATCTCAAGGAAGATACAGTCCATATCAAGCATGACTTCTCAATCAAAGGAACACATCATTTTTACAAAAGAAATCACATATCAACACTTGTATGCTCAGGAGGAAGTAACAACAGTTTAGGGTTTTACATGCTTCCCTCCTAAAAAGATTCATCGTCCCGATGATTACATATTCAATTAACCTTCAGGTCAACCAATTTATTAGTTCACAAAACAATGCGACTGTTTTCCAACTTGAATAGTTCCAGAAATCAATGTCACAACACATTTTATTCAGCCTGAATAATGTTTGCCTTCATCTGGCTTTCATAAATACTTAAAAAATAAGTTCATAAAAGAATGTTTTGTCAACAGATTTCATTCTGTTGAAAAAGAGAAGGAAAAGGAATTTTCATCTCTTCCAAATTTTCCCAAGTTGCACTTTCTTCGTTAAACTGGTCCCACTGGACCTTACATTGCTGTATTTCACGATTTCTTAAATGCAATTGGCAAGTTTCCAGCACTCGTGTGGGTTTAACCACGATTATTCCTAGGTCTTGGACCTACAAGGAATTCTAATTTAAAACATGTGACAGATCTGAAACGTATTTCTTAAGCAAAGAAATATGGAAAACATCATGCATGCGAGATAAAGCAGGTGGTAATGCTAAACGATAAGCTACAGGATTGATTATTTCGACAATTTCAAAAGGTCCCACGAATCGAGATGACAACTTGGCAGCCTTGCCAAAAGTTATAGAACTCTTTCTGGGTTTAACACGAAGAAAAACCTTCTCACCAAGCTCAAACCTTCGATCAACCTGCTTAAGGTCAGCATAGCTCTTCTGTCTATCTGCTGCTTCCTTTAATCGTTCACGAATCAGCTTAACTTGCTGTTCCATTTTTGTGAGAATCTCTGGTCCAATTACCACTCTATCCTCAACACTATCCCAGCTAAAAGGAGTTATGCACTTTCTTCCATAAAGTGCTTCAAATGGTGCCATTTTAAGAGATGAGTGATAAGTGTTGTTGTATTTGAATTCAACTAATGGAAGATACTCTTCCCATTTATACTGTTGATCCATGCAATACATTCGCAACATGTCCTCCAACACTTGATTTACCCTCTCAGTTTGTCCATCCGTTTTCGGATGATATGCAAAACTGAAGTTTAGTTTCGTTCCGAGAGCTGTATTAAGTGTTTGCCAAAACCTTGACGTCATTCTTGGATCCCTGTCAGATATAATCAATTCTGGTACACCATGCAATCTGAAAATTTCGTGTACGAATCTTTTGGCCAGCACTGGTGAATCATCCTTTATATTTCTAGCGATGAAATGAGCTACCTTAGTCAGTTTATCTACAACTACCAGGATAACATCATGTTTATTCCTGGACATGGGTAATCCTTGTACAAAATCCATGGTTATTACTTGCCATTTATACTGCGGTATGCTATGAGGATATAACAGTCTAGAAGGGTGCATATGTTCTGCCTTAACCCGCTGACACTCCAAATAATGAGTCACAAAATTAATAACATCCTTTTTCATACCTTTCCAAAAGTATTGCTGTTTCAAATCAGCAAGCATTTTTGTGATTCCCGGGTGTCCAGAGAAAGGTGAATTATGAAATTCAATTAACAACTTCTTCCTCAAATCATTCAGCATAGGTACGTATACCCTGTTTTCATCAAGATTCCTTCATTATCAAAATGAAACCTTTATACCTTATATCCTTTGGTTTTGTAGCAAGCGCTGCTTTTACTTGTTGAAAATAAATATCAGATTCTGAGGCACTCTTTACCTCATCTTTAAATTGAGTTCTTAATATTATAAGAGTAGAAATGTGCCTCCTACGACTTAGAGCATCAGCTACTCTATTCTCCTTCCCTTTGATATAGCTAATATCAAAGTCATATTGTGATAAAAATTCTAACCATCTTCTCTGTCTGGCATTAAGATTAGGTTGAGTAAAAATATATTTCAGCCCTAAGTGATCAGTTTTCAACTCAAAAGGTTTCCCAAGTAAATAGTGCTCCAGACTTGAAGTGCATGAACAATGGCAGCAAGTTCCAAATCATGAGGAGAATAATTTAGCTCATGTAACTTGAGTTTTCTACTTTCATATGCAATGACTTGATCATTTTGTAGCAAAACACCTCCAATGCCTTCCCCAAAAGCATCCGTTACAATAGTAAAACTCCCATTAGGGTCTGGTACCACTAATATAGGTGCAGAAGTCAACTGGTCTTTCAGACTTTTGAAAGCCGCTTCGCACTTATCATTCCATATGAATTTCTTATCCTTCTTCTGCAATGAAGTTATTGGTGCAACTACTTTAGAAAAATCCTTTACAAATTTTCTATAGTAACCAACAAGACCCATGAAGCTTCTTACTTCGTGCACATTCTTTGGTGCAGGCCACTCAGTTATTGCCATTATTTTGGAGGGATCTACAACAATTCCTTCTTTGCTATTGACATGACCCAAATAGTGAACTTCTGAATCAAAGAAAGAACATTTGGATAGCTTTCCATACAACTTTCTTTTTCTCAAAATTCCCAAAACTATCTTCAAATGCTCATTGTGCTCCTCAACGCTTTTAGAATAAATGAGAATATCGTCCAAGAATACAAGTACAAACTTGTCCAGATATTATTGAAAAATATTGTTCATTAAGTTCATAAAGGCTGCGGGTGCATTAGTTAATCCAAAAGGTAGAACCGTGAATTCATAATGTCCGTACCTTGTTCGGAAAGCTGTTTTATGAATATCTTCCTCTCTAATCCTTAACTGATGATACCCAGATCGAAGATCTATCTTAGAATAAACCACTGCTCCATGCATCTGATCAAATAGATCGTCGATCCTTGGAAGTGGATATCTGTTCTTGATTGTTGCTTTGTTCAACATCCGATAATCAATACATAGCCTTAGTGTTCCATCCTTCTTTTTCACAAATATTACGGGTGCTCCCCAAGGTGAAACACTTGGTCTAATCAAACAATTAGACAAAAGCTCTTGCAACTATGCCTTAAGCTCAACTAACTCTATAGTAGTCATCCGATAAGGTGCTTTGGAAATAGGTTCTGTTTCTGGTTTGATTTCGATGGTGAAGTTAAATTCTCTCTTGGGTGGTAACCCTGGTAATTCCTCAGGAAAAACATCCCTGAAACTTTGTAATAGAGGAAATTGTTTCATGAAATCATCATCTTCTTCTGAAAATTCAGATATCTTTACTGCATAAAGGGTGCATCCTTTATTTTTAGCCTTTTTAAGCTGCATAGCTGACAGTTTTCTAACTGAAATTTCCCATTTCACACCTTGAATCTCTGTTGTTTCCAGCTGATCATCTAAACATTTTATGTTCTTTTCATAGCAATCTACCTTTGCTTTATGGTCAGCTAACCAATTGACACCGATGAAAATGTCATACGATCCCAAAGGTGTAACATAGAGGTCAACTTCTGTGGAGAAATTAGGTAAGCCAAGGACTGCCCCAAAAAGGCACATACTCACTATATGAACAGAGTTATTACCATACTGTACAGTCCAAGATTTATCCATTTTTCCAGCTTTTCTCTTAAGTTTAGAAGCAAGTTTATTAGAAATAAAACATTCAGTAGCTCCTG
The DNA here is from genome assembly GCA_019776745.2 of Taxus chinensis. Lineage (NCBI taxonomy): Eukaryota > Viridiplantae > Streptophyta > Pinopsida > Cupressales > Taxaceae > Taxus > Taxus chinensis. The sequence continues at coordinate 380,392,556 of CM034148.1, forward strand.
TATCAAAAAGAATAGTGACAGGTATGCCAAACAACTTACCCGAAACTTCTATAGGTGTCACTTGCTTTTCAGCTTGCTTGTCTGCTACTGCAGCATGTATCTTATGCTGCTGATTACGATCATCCTTCTTCAAAGGGCATTGATTTGTGTAGTGGTATTTGCCATAATTGTAGCAGCCTCCTACAGGTCCCTTTTTAGGCTCAAAATTGCCTCCAGTCTTGTAATTGTCACGTTGTCCTACATAGGGCTTCTGCCCATTGTTATAATTTTTAGCAAAATTATCCCTTACATTTCCAGCAGGCTTATTTGCCACTTCTTTCTTACTATTATCCCCTGGAAACTTACTTTTGTTTCCAAACTTTTTCCATGGTCCCTTTTTGGGTGCAAGAGAGGTTGAAGAAGGGTTTGCAGTCTTCTTCCGTACTTCCTCTTTATGAACAGAAATAGCCTTTAATTTTTGTTCTTGCCTTATGGCCTTTTCAACAACTCCTTCCATAGTGGTTGGACTGTGAACATCGACCTCTCCCCCTATCACGGGATTCAATCCCATGATGAATTTCCATATTCTGAACTTCTCGTCAGTTTGATATTGCGGTACATACTTGAGGAGTTTTGTAAATCACTCCCAGTATTCAGTTATCATTAGCTTCCCTTGAGATAAGTTCTGAAATTCTGTCATTTTCTGATCATAGAAAAGTTGTGGCAGCCAACGTTGCCTAAAATAGCCTTTAAATTGATCCCAAGTAATATTGGTCTCATCAATGTTTAGTTCAGCTTTACGGCTATCCCACCATGAAGATGATTCGTGGGAAAGCTGATAGGCTCCCCAAATAGCTTTGGTTTCCTCTGAGAAGTTCCTTATTGCAAAGTACTTCTCTATTTCACTGAGCCAGTTCTCAGCTCCATCTCCTAATGTGGTGCCATCGTACTTAGGTGGGCTTATCCTTTTTATATCATTAGTGAGTTCTGCTTCCAACCTAGCCTTTTTGTTTTCTGGTTGGACAGGTGCATTCCCAACATTAACATCAACTCCCATGTCAGGGTTGTCCTCAGGAGGTTTTTGATTGTTATTATCAGCTTCTTCATCCTCCTCATTTCCCATCGCCTGCTGTTCAAGTACAGCTAAATGATCTCTTGTGTCCAACAGGGCAGCAAGGATTTCATCAAGTTTCTGGGTTGTTTCCGCCCCTCCTTCAGGTGGAGCATTATTCACAACGTTCCCTCTTGTTCTAACCATTTTCTGTTACAAGAAAATTCGGGTTTTTATCAAATTATGGACACAATAGGCCTAAGAGCTGCAACCTTCAGCTCTGATACTAAGATGTAACATCCTCATTTTATACATTAGAACAAATCAATTTTTTTTTAAAAAAAAAAATGCTTCCAGGTTCTAAATACATAATTTAGAACTCACAAATCAAATAACCATTCTTATAACAGATAACCATATGCAGCTGTAATGACTCGGAGTACCTCTGATCTATTCATTCCATGACTCGGAAATCTACCGATCTATTCATGAGTAATAAGAGTTGGATTTTTCATTTAACCCTTCACTCTCGCGGTTCTCTTCCCTATTCTGGGATTCAGAATGTTCTGTCCAAGGAACTTAACTGAATAATTGTTACCATTATTCATCGGCATCTCATCCCTTAAACCAGGTGACTCAGGACAACGCAATCAGCAGCTTGCGATACTTTGGCTAAATATTTGAAACATATTGCTTATGTCTCGTATTCCTTAACGACATACTTGTCAATCTAGAATACGTCCTACACCCCATTCCTAAATTATATAGAACATCTTATACTGACTTCTGTCAGTCCCTCCTATCCCAAATTATTCACTCGGAAACGGATTAGTAAGGTGACAACGTTATATGGATGCACTCGAGGACTAGGGATAAGATGACATACTGGGCCAACCCTAGTTAAACCAGTATGTCAAGATACCCCGAGTCTCCTAGGCAGCCATATAATGTGACCACATTCCTAATCGGTCCCAGAGTAACTTGTTCGAGTTAAAGGTGTAAATCTTAATGATCAATGCAAAGGGTGTCGTCATAAGTCCCCTGCAGTTGACTTGTGCCGTCAACCTTTAAATCCTCCTCGAAAAGATCTACTTATTAATAAGTGTTACACACATTGAGTTTAAATTATATTAACAGACGTTCCCCTAAGGTTAGCCTTTCTCGATCCTTGGGTTCCTCACCTTAGAATGACCTTTCATAATAAAACCCTTTACACAGAGAAGTTATTAAGGCTATGGTCTCATCAAGGAGTTCATAGAATATACATAATTCTAAATCAACGAAATTGGACAATAACCCATAATCTTCAACTGTGATTCCAACCGGACCCATTTTAGGTTTATATGAGTTCTCATAACTGAATTTATATCGTACTTATTAGTATCAAGATATAATGATTAAGAATCCAATTAAATGTTGTCCTGGCTTAATCAAGACTAGGGGTTAATAATTTAATTCAACTTGTTTAGCGTTCTGCTTAGGTTTATTTTAACCCTATCTTTCAGAAAGACAGTGATCTAAATTTCAATTTAGCTTCAGATAGAACATACTGGAACTGCTAAACAATCATAAGAATTCAGTCTCATATTCTTGCAAGCTTACATTGACAATCACAAAAGTCTCCAAATTATACAATGATAACAATGCCCTCCAGGTATTTGAACCGAAGAAATTCAAACTATCAAATAAGAATACAAACACATAAGTAAAAAATATTTATTTCCATTCCTTTCAAAGCTAAACAAATACATTTTATGCATTCTGCATACTTGATACAATACTCAACGGAAGAAGAACATCTTTCCTCATATAGTACATTTAGAAAATCAAGCTGTAATTCAACATAAAATCAAATTTAAATAATATGATCATCCTATAAGATCTGCATGATTTTACCACTTACGGCAACCATCTACAAAAATTGTCAACATGGGTCAGTTCGATGAACTGAGCATGATAAGCACTAACTCTTAAAACAATTACAATCCATCAATTGTTTTCATTAAACACCCTGTTTAAATGAGATCAAAACACCAAACAAGTAAACACATGTCAGACTATGCTTTTGTAAAACAACATGACTATAAACGCGTAGCTCATATTATAGTCACTAAATAGTCACAAATACCTTTCAAATATCTCATCAAAACGTTAGAGACCAAGAAGAAAAATACATCTAACCTACTATCCATCTGAATCCCAAGGAAAGCAACATCAGACGGACTAATATATTCAACATAATAAATGAATAACCTTTCATGATTCCATCAGCATGATAGAACAATTCCAAAAGTTAGATAAACAATTAAATCAACCTATACTTATAAACAGAAGAGAAATAAACGAATCATACATATTTCCCTCAGAACTAGCTCATGACTGTACCATCTTTCCAAGATCAAAGCATTCACGTTAAACACATGTAAATAAATCAAACGAGACCACCAAAGCACCACTGTTTTGTTAAGGTTTAAAATATAACAAACTACAGTACAGTAGCTATCACGCCAAACAGTGATGACTATCTACCAAACAGACTCTGCATGACCTCCCACACGAAGAGACGAACAAGAAGATATTCACTGCCATTTCCTGTTGAGGTGCAGTCGACAACTCCTAAGTTCAATCAAGCTCAAGAATAGATATCCTTGCAACAGAAGACGTAAACACGCCAACAATCCCTTACATCAACCTACAGCCCATTCTAGTCCCTACTAAACATTGTAAGGCTTTTCGACCCAAGGTCGAAATCAAAGAACTTATATTTCATCGCACTCAACAATAGACTCCATGGCATTAAGAAATTGATGTTTCCCTAAGACTATGCAGAGATAATCATACAAAATTCCTGCAACATGCACAGCCTCATCTAACTGGAATAATCAGAAAGGAAACATAACCTACCGTATTCACATATGGACGCATTAAAAGTTTGAAGTATGGTATTCACGACCTACTTTTATAGAGCCAAGACACATGATATCTATCTATACTCAAGGAACTCCAACAGTGTCAAAAACAACAGTGTACCAAATCAGGCTTAATTAGAGGCAGATACATTGGTTACCCATCAAGGATTCAACTGAATCTGAACAACAGTAAACAAGATAAATAATAGTTAATGATTCCAACTGTGCCAACAATGGTAAACATTCAAAATCAGGCTTATACAAAAGCTAAATACTGATTTCGCAACAAGGAATCCAACTGAGCCTCTTCAATATTTTTCGCTCAAGCTTACATAGAAAGGAAACGTAAAAATACACCCAAAGAGTCTGTACCAAAAATTCATTACAAAATAACAGAGGTTGCATTACCTGTTACTTCTTCAAGGCTCCGAAAAAATAAAATTACCAATATTCAAAGATATATAGCTTTAACAGTGGTCCATAATATACGAATCATTCAATGTACTCCACAGAGTCGTTTTGAATACAATAAATATAATGCAAGTATCATCGAGTTAAATCCTATAATTGCAACACAGGGGATGGAGAAACAACTTCTACAGGGTCGCAATAAATACTGAAACATAGTCAGTTCTCCATTCACATAACCTAAATATTAAAGGAAACCCCTACAAGATTCAGTAACCACCACCCATAATATCCTCGACAGAACTTACAAGGAAGTCGAGTTATACTGAACATTCAATCAAAAGTCCAACAGTATCTTTTCTGACAAGTATCGACAATAGGCATCAACGAAAAGTATCAACTGTAGCCTGAACCCAACAAGGGAACAATACTTGGGTTCTCACAGAGCAGGTCAAGTATCTTTCAAGCATACATTTCACAGACTTACGCCTGAATGCAAAACACAATAAAATAGAGCAACAGTCTGAAATACAATACACACCCATTAGGGGTTAAACTTGAAAAATTGAACAGCATGAAGATACAGTAACAAAATCACCCGAAGCTACCACAAAAATCATCTAAACCCATAAATCATCTGAACAGAGTTGTTCTAATGAAATCACTTGAAAGAAAGCAAGATTTTTAAAGGTTAGGGCCTAACATGCCTGGTTATTTGCTTAAAATTTTGAAGCAGACCACTGAAAGAGCTCGAACCTTCTCCTCCTTTTCCAAGTTAGATCCACCAACAAAAATTTGCTATTTCCATGACTTATAAATTTTCCTTGCCAGAGAAAAGAGCTAGTTACGCTCATACTTGCCATGCAACACCAAGAAGACTGGTGCGAAGAACCAGTGATCAGACACAAACCATTAACTTTCCATTTTGCATGCCTTCCCATGAAACCCGAGCTCGAAGACCGAGTTCATAAATGGCATTTACTCCAAATTTCCCGCTAAATTTCCATTGCGACCGACCACCATAGTTGGCAATGGATAAAACCAGTTCGAAGACCATTTCCAACTTTGGCGACCTGCCACCTTGGCTCTAGCTAGCCGTTTAAAAACTTCCACCAATTTACCTATCCTTCATACTTATCCATACATTTAATGACATAGAAACTGCCGCCCATGGTTCACACCCTTCCATAGGTCCCCTTCTTCCTTGTTCAATAGTTAGGTTAGTATCTTAGGTTAGGATTTAGGATAACACCTAGTCTAACCTCTTAGCACATAGATACTAACTTAGAACATTAGCTCTTAGCCTAGGTCTAGGTTAGATTAACACTAATCTAACCCCTAGGTTAAGTTTAGTTTTAGGTTAGTAACCTTAATAAATCTAGTTAGGTCTAACATTTCATATGCTCAGAAAAAGAACCTACAACATACATTCACGAACAGGGTTCACTCCTGCACTGCCAAATGGCTATTGAATTATATGTAACTGAATTATTACCTAGTCCACGATCAAGACCTTCCAGATATATTACGATATTGGGAACCAATTCATTTAACACGATCAGCCTGAGTTATACTCCGGACTAGCTTATTCAATGCATCCAGACCTTGCAATTTATGTAAGGTCTATAATTTTAATTCTTCACGAATAAACTTAAAGCATCACTTGGATCAATACCACTGATCCAAGGCTAGGTCTTATAGATGGATAACTCCATAATTCGTTCCGAGATCAGATTAAACTTAGGTGCAAAATGAAAGAAATAAAAGAGTCCAATCATATTCTGACTTAGTCAAAAATCTGTAATCTCAAGGAAGATACAGTCCATATCAAGTATGACTTCTCAATCAAAGGAACACATCCTTTTTACAAAAGAAATCACATATCAACACTTGTATGCTCAGGAGGAAGTAACAACAGTTCAGGGTGTTACATGATGTGACTTTGGTCTCACCAATATGTTTTGTTAAGAGCCCATACAAATTGGTATGGGGCATGACCTCATGAAATATCCATTGGTAAGTGGCTTAGCTCACTTAAGGTTCTGTTATGGCTCGACTTGACCTATGGAATCTGCATTGGAATTTAATTGTTGGTATAAGTTGAACATTGGTAAATATTAAATTGGTAACTTTACAGTATTAACAACTCAACTAAGTTTGGTAACCCAACTTGACCAAGCTATAGTAGAAATGCTCCACAAAAAATTCTATAAAATTTTTTAATTTTAATTTTTCTCCTTTATTAAATATATTTTAATTTGATTTAGCTTTATCGTTATTTTATAAATGAGAAAATCATTTTAATAATATTTTACACATTAGATAAATAGTTTTTCATTGGAAATGATGTATTTTATGACACATAGAATAAGTCATCTTTGTAAAATTTTCATGAAAAACTAAAAAAAAATCACTCACATTTCAATAAATATTTTTATTGAAGGTAAAAGGTTCTGGAGGGACCTTACCTATAAGTACATCAAAAGGCTCAAAAGCCAAGATAAGAAAGGAAAAATAGATTTTTTTTTTATATGTGAGGGCCACACCCCAACCAAAAGACAAAAACTAATGAAGCACTAAGGCAGGGGCTAACTTCCTACAAGATTCCCAACTACATACAGACAATAACAAAATTGCAGCTCTACAACAATACCACAACAATTACACAACAAACACAAAGACAAAGGCACTAACTAGTATACTAATTATAAACCTTAAAATTGATCATGTTTTCCTGATAGAGATTCATATCTTTTCCAATATTAGGATCCCAGTTAGAAGCTTTGAAATTCTTAGTGATCCTTCCATTCTTCCAAGATGAGGCTGGAATGCCACTGATATCGCAGATCTGATGAGTGTGGAATTGAAGAGTATCCAGTACTGCTCTATGAATGGCCAAATGGTTGTTGTGATTTTATTCAAGAGATCTGATTTGAGTACTAAGAGTTTTGAATTCCTCTCTCAAGTTGGAAATGGAGTCATAATCTAAATTCTTGATGCTAGAATTGAGGAGAAAACAAACATTATATTCAAGTGAGTGAGTGAGTTTGGTGAGGTTCATTTTAAATTGAATCCCTCAACATTTGTAACATCCCCATTTTAAAACACCAGAACAAGGGAATTTTTTTTTTTTTTTTTGTATATAACGTTCTCTGTTATGAATTATAAAATTCAAACACACGTTCAAGTTTTAATAATTAGTTCTCTGCCCAAACAACACAGTTTGGATCACACAATTCCTTTTTAAAACGAATGTTCCCTGTTCGCATATTGTACAATATGGAACACACATTCAATGCCATTCAATCTTATAACAGATTCTATATGCTGGCTGTAAATGACTCGATGAACTACCGATCTTCCATTTTCATGGCTCAGAGTTTCAATGATCCTTCATTTCATGACTCGGCAACAACCGATCCTTCTTGTTCATGACTCGGCAACAACCAGATCCTTCATGTTTGTTTATGCATAGTATATTATATATACCTGTTCTCATAACCTTCCCCAGCTTATCGAAGTGATCCATTTAATAAGCCTATCTGAATATCTGTTATTGATATTCATTTGACATCTTGCATCTTAAATTAAGTGATAAGGACAACGCAACCAGCAATTGCGATACTTTGGCCAAATATTTTCACATGCTTTGCATGATCATATTCCTGGATGTGATACACATCTACAGAATACATCCTTCACTTCACTTCACTTGTTATCTAAAATGGTCTTTCCTGGCTCCTACCAGTCCTCATCGTTTAAGGTCAGTTTTAAACTTTCAAATCTAGCTAGTAGTAATATGAATGGGTATAGGAAGGCACTCCTGGTAACTAAAGATACCCAGACATACGGTGTCGTTACCCCCACGACTCTGTGTGTCTATTTGGTCTTTAGTATTCTGGAGTCACTCCGTGTTCCAGATCATACCCTATCCCCCTGCTAAGATTTACACATTCAGCCTATATATTCTAAGATGTTTTTAATTCGGGAGGGCATTGCTTTATGTCAGCTGCAACATTGTGTCGTCATGAAGACCCCGTCTTCATGAGGGACACCTTGCTGTAGCTGGCGTATGCCAATGTCCTGCAGAATCCACCCATCGAGAATACACATCTTGCTCAAGTGACTTAGCCACGAGTTAATAATTAAAATCAACTTTTAGCATTCGTGATGATCCCTTGATCCTCGTTTCCGTTGCAGTTGTATATAACTAACAGGGAATAAACCGTCCATTAGTTTGTTATGTATCTTCTCCTTTGTATCGAAGGGCTACAATTCCTTACTTGGTTTATTTCTTAATCATTGGATTAAGCAGTCCGTACCGACGGACGTGATAAGTTTAACCTATTAAACTTAGCCAAGATTTTTCCAACTGCAACTAATTTCAGAATATTAACTTATTAGACGTCATTCAAACGAGGTCTAAACTTCAAGAAATGAATTCATTTGTTCTCCTTAACGTTATATAGTTAAGGTCCATTAGTTGCTGGATATATTTATCCTATATCCTTTATTCTGAATTTTATCAAACGGGATCATAAATGGAGTTCGAAAGCGAAGTTCGATTACTCCGAAGTTGAATTGATATTCCTTAGCTCCTAAGCTAATCCTGAATACCTTCTAATTATGGAATCATATTCTTCTTAATCCTTTCTAATGTCAATTAAAAATTCATCTTTACCCAAGTATGAACTAATTGCACTTTTCAACTTTAAAGTTGCATTTAAGTAAGAACAGATATCAGTTTCAATTCAGCATCCATCCAAGGACAATGAAACAATTCCAAATCAAGAAATAACATCATATTTCCAATTTAACAACAATATCAAATTGATATAATTATCGAAAGTATCACACTTGTAATTATATTCAATATTTCAAGTCATAATTTATACATTTGCCAATCCAACTGATTGGGCATAGTTTATACAAAACACCCATACAACTCATGGATAGAACAATATATTTTCTTCTTTTCACAATTCCTCGGAGAGGAATAAAAGCAAAAATTACAATTTATTATCAAATCAAAAGCATCAGAAAACAGCCAAGTCTTCATTCTAATCAAATTTCATCTACAAAATGAATTACACGGGTCAGTTCAATGAACTGAGTATATTAAGCACTTATCCTTAAAATAGGGTGCTTCAACTAACTGTTTCAATAAAAGAACCCTGCTTTTATGAAACGACAGTTAAACATCAATCACGAAATAGGCACAGAAGAAAGATCAACATAACAACTGAACTATCAAAACTATCATCACAATCAGCCAAGGGACTGCTGTCCCGTTCCCCACATAATCATTGCAAGTATCAATTTACAATATTTGTAAAGTTAGGAATACAAGTAGCTTGCTACCTATAGCATCCAGTTATGCTTTCCATGCCTTTCATTAATAGCAAATGCAAAGGATGAAACTAACTGAAATATAAATCCATTACTTTCCTTTCTCTTCATGAAGCATATTAAATTCAAAGCATTCAAGTACAGACAAGAAAGCGAACAACAATGCATATAGTTGCTCCCATCTAAGCACTATAAAATTCATTATTCACGAATTCCAGATTTCCAACTAAATGAAAGAAGAAAAGATCACTTTTCCAAGTCATTCATTCATATCTCTATTTCCTTCCACATAACTGTCACTAATAGTGAAACCCAAACGAAAGTCAATTCAAGATAACAGTTCAGAGTGAAACTTACAAAATCCATTCGGAATTTCACTTTCCCGGCAGCAAGGATAATTTCATTTATAATCAGCTTTAAATGAAAATAGGGAAAGAATTCGACATCCATATCCATACTTCATTGGAATCAGACTCATTTAAAGATCCGAAACAGGTTAGTACAACATTAGGTACATCCAAGATCAAACAATATAAGGATGCATACCATATAATTACCATAATAAAAGAAACCATATTTCTTTCACTGCATACTAAACAGACAAATAGTACTTCAATCATGTGGTTTAATAAATCGCAGGATTACTTTAATCCTATGAACGTATCCCGTTCAAAACAACATATTATTCATTGCTGTTACCTACAGCAATTTAAATATTCACATTGACTATGAATTTCACCTCGTCAGAACAACAACAGAAGACAAATTCATTCCCTTTATAATTTCACTATGAAACAACCATTTTGTTCAAAACGAAATCAAACACCCAACCCGTATTCATCTTAAACAAGACAGCTCATTATAAGGATAACAGAACAGTCGTTCTTATCGAAAAACAAACTCTCATAGCCTGTACTGTTTCAATCCAACACCACAAACAACTCATATTCAATTGTCAATACCTTCTATAAAAGTAAACCCGAACCGGGTGTTAATTGTATGAGCTTGGTACAGCCAGAGCAGGCTTAGAAGACAAGTTAGATCCCAATTTTTCCATTACAGTATAAAGAAATATAATCATTCTTTGCATAGAATACAATCAAGTTGTAATTGTGTCAACAGTCCGTATAGGAAGACCAAACAGTATTTATATAAGACTAGTGAAACCACCTTATTCTAATTCAACAAGGAGAAATGAAATCCATAGATAACTTAAGAAGGAAAAACAATTATCTTTTTCCTACTTCACGAATACTCAATACGTATTCGTTTAGCTCCTACTCAAGAAAAGGTGCAGCAATGATAATATTGCTATTACTTCATTCAAAACGAGTTCAAAATACTCATAGCAAACCCAAATGCCATTTCCTTTGAAATTTAAAACAGTAAAAGGAAGAGGATCTATTTCCTTAAAAAGTATCAACAAGAAGAACAACTTTATCCAGCTATTACTTCTTTCATTCAAATTCATCAGCAAAAGAACTGATAGTTTCAACAGAGAAACAACTCAATTAACATGTACAAACCCGTGATACATATGACAATTTTTCCCAATACTGTTAAACAACCAGCACGACAGGAAAGCATTTCATTCAAGAAATACAAGGACAACTAAACTCAGCGACCAATAACAGTATTTTGTATCATTTCCAAAATGACCAGCAAGATTCAACGGAACCCAAATTACAGCATATATATACGACTGTATTTCCATTTCCTCTTTTCTTGCAAAGACAGTTCCACATACACAGTAAAGAAACGATTACACTAAATGGAAAACATTTACTCCATAAGGAACGATTACACAGCCTGTTCCACTTTCAAACAACACATGAACAGTGAAAGAAGTATATCTATTTCAACCCACGTACAGTCAACAACCGATACAGTAAATCATTTTCCAACTCGATTCAAGAAACAACATATCAAGGCCGAGCAACTAGAAGCAATTAAGCTTATCATTTTCCAAAGAAAGAAGCAAGAACCAACAAAATCCATTTCAAATCAACTCAACAGCAATCATACAATCCAAACCCAAGAGCAGGGTTGTTTTAATGAAACACTTAAATCAAAGTAAGGATTTTTAAAGAGAAGGGCTTAACATGCCTGAAATCTCTTTTCCAGAGCTCAGAAGAAAACCTTATTTGCCGCGTTTTTCCTTCCACAATGACAACACAAACTTCCCAGCACTCCTTTCTTCTTCAGGCTTAGCAACAGCCTCAAAACTCCAAGAAAAAATGTCAAATGCTAAGAGCTAGTTCGACTGAACCAGACAAAAAAAAAAACCAAATGCAGAGCAACTTTCGGCCAAAACCAAATCAAACAATGAAAAATCAAATTCCCTCATGTTGTTTCCAAGGCGAGCTGGTCGTGAGGACCGAAACAATCAATGCATTAAAGGCTCTGCCTTTTTTCCTTACTTTCCACACCACCACCACTTGGGTTGGCAAACTCTAATTTTCAAAATTTCCATGCAAACTGAATTTGGCTCTATTTCTAAATAGATGCCTCTAATTCCTTAACCTGCCCCACCAAAACTGGCACTGTCCACGTAGGGACAGTTCATTAAATGCCCAATGAATTCCTCCTTCCCATCCTTATCCCTTTCCCTCCAAGGGTCTGCGCACCCCTTAGATTAGGATTAGTTTAGGTTGCAAGTAGTATTCAACCTAAGTCCTAGTTTAACCTTAGGTTTTAGAACTTAGGTTTATTTTCCCTTTTTTTTTTTTGTAATTTAAGAAATCCACTTAGGATAGTAGTGTAGGATGTATGTTAGGCCTTAGGGTTAGTTTAGGTTTAATTCACACTAACCACTAACACTAACAACTTCCATCCAGCCTTCTTACTAACATTCACGTTAATGCAGAGCAGGACATTCCGTCCTTCAGATTACGTGCCAAGGCCACCCGTGTCCAGGCATTTCTTGCCTCACGAGGTCCCAAATTCGACAGTACAGGGTTCAAGAATCGAACCCCTGTCGTTGGCATTTTCATGCTAGCTGTTCACACCTGCAATCAGGCGCTGCAACGATCATAACAATCTCAGTCCGGTTCAAGTGTGAATCGACACAAAAAATCACAAGAGGACCTTAGCATACTTGAATCAATGAGAATTGATTCAGGGTATGCTGTCAATCAGCAACAAAAGCTAGCAAGTATACGCCAAATTTTTCGTCACATCAGCAAACACACAAGTACAATATTTGCTGTCCCATGTAATAAATCATAGTATGCAAGAATCCAAATTAGCAACACATTCTCTTAAGATCAAAACATATCTTAGCATGTTTGCTTTCATTTCAGCAGCTATAACAGTATGTAAAACATTCACCAAGTTAACATACAAAATCAGAGTGTTACACTAACTATCATAAATTGGTTTAATTGGATGAAATGCTAAGTGTAAGCATGTTTTACATGTCTAAATTTTCCCCTCTTCTGAGGTGGCATAAGCGATTGCACTTCAAAGAAAATAGAAAAGCATAAACAAGTATACAATTTTGAAGGGATAGAAGAAAAATGAGTAGAATGGTGGATGCCCCCTCGATTATCAATGGGGTGATAGAAGAACTCGATTAACGATAAAAAAGAAGACAGAAAGAGAACAAAAAGAAAGAATAGTGTGAAGAAGAAGATGCAAAAGGGGATATAGAAGAAAAAGAGTACGAGGAAGGGGTAATGAGCTAACATCCATCCAATGCCTTTCAAAAAAACTTTATTTTTCATCATATTTCTAATGATCTTCATCATCGGTCACCTTATTAAAAAAGAATGAACAAAAAGTGTAGTATGACATTGAAAAGCCATATACGAACAAATGCCCATTGCTGAAAACACACCAACTCCATGCAACATACAAAATGTAATGCAATAAGAGAAAGTTAAGTATGCCTAACTCCATGCAACATACAAAATGTAATGTAATACGAGAAAGTAAACAAGCTAAACTAACATAGAAGCAAGATGTAATGTTTTTGTTTTCAAGCTTCAGTTCTGACCTGTGTGAATTAATTAAAAAAAGTGTTTTCAAAAACTATAGGTTTATAATTATAAACTATATTTAAAAAATAGTTTAAAACCTATATATTATAGTTTATATTTAATATAAACTATATTAGTACATTATATAAATTAAAAAACTAAATTAAAACTAATGTTATTCTACACAATATGTGGACCCCCTTCAAAACTAATCACATCTCACAATGTTCCATGTGGTGGTCGCTACAACGCTTCCCACCCACTTCCCATGCTCCTTGTGCCACGTGGAACCGCTATCTCCCCCCATTCAAATATCTTCGCCACTCTAACCTCCTACCTCCATGTGCCCCTCCCTATGTACAAAGAAAAGTTGGCTTGAGCCAAGTGGACATAGAGATTTTTCATTCTTCGGGATATGTTAGTACCATATGGGTTTCACGTGGGCATTTTAAGGCTTTAAAATCCTTTGGAAGAGGTAAGGGTAGTGTGACTTCAGTCAAACCACTGTCTATTTTGTTTTGAATGGAAACATGTGGCTTGACACATTGGGGCTAGGTTGTTGGCTTGACCATGGGCTAGGTTGTGGTCGAGCTATGCATGTGTTGGAATTTACATTGAAAATTGTTAGTAGAACTCGCCTGCGGGCTTGGCTTTGATACATTTGGCAAGTGTTAATATCCAACTTAGTTTGGCATATAAATTCAATAGTGGTACCAATCAACTTAACTCACTGAGTTGGTAAACCCAACTTGATCTAGATAAACCTAGTTTAAAACATATCATAGAAGCTATGCTTCATTTTTTTCATATATATATATATATATATTTTATTTATTAATTATATTATTTAGGTATTATTTAATTTATTCCTTTTTATTAATAACATGGGTAATTTATTGATATAATGTCATTCATACTAGATAAACAATTCTTTTAATATGAAGTTATTTTTTTTGCGACACGACGACTAAGTCATTGTTTTTCATGTAAAAATAAAAAAAAATTCACTCGTGTTTTGATAAATAAATGTTTTTTTCATTCTAATATATTGTATATTTACAATACTTTTTTGACGGGTATTTTTCGACATGAATCCAGTGAAATACAACTGATGTGATTTGAACAATGATAGGGGGATTCTTAACTATTATCATCAAAACCCTCGTTGTTCTCATTTATTGAAATTTATTTATGTGAAAATGGGATCGAATCACTTCAATATTGAAAAATCATAGATGTTGAATGGAACCAATTACAACATCTAGAAGATAAGGTTGTAGGTGGTTATGGATTGCAAGCTCTGGATGGTCATGAATGGTACAATGAAGACTTCGAATGGAAGATAAGCGAAAACAGACAATGTTGTTGCATATAAACAGAAGGTGCATGAAGAAATATCCACTATTTTTCGGAGCATCGCAAGATGATTTCCTTATTCATATTGGGAATCAAGAAAGTATGAGTGAGGCTTGGACGTAACTATAATCAATGCATAAAGGTACGCAATTATAAAAAAATATTAAATTGTTTATAGAAATGATGACAACTCCCATTAAGGGAGATTAAAAAGTAATTAATTTTTAGAAAAAAAATTAGAATATTAAGTCTTAGTTGGATGGTTGTAACTATAAATTAATTCATGATAAATTATTTTACTTTATTATTCAATTGAATATTCATGAAAGATTTAGGAATTTTATTTCAATATTAAAGTTCAAATATCAAATAGAATAAGGCATCCTAGATTTGTAAATCCTTAGTGCTCGTCTAATCCAGGAAGAGAAACTTATGAAAAAAATTTGATTCAAAAGAAAATTCCACTTAGGAACTTCTTTCACAAAAATCTAAAAGCAAACCATCTAGGTTCAACAAGAATTTAAAATCAACTTCTAAACCTCCTAGTAAAGATAAGAAACTAGGAAATTTAAGAGGCATCTTTGATGGTAAATTTCATGACTATGGAAAATTCAAAACATAATAAATAAAACTGTAAAGTAAAAAAAAAATCAAATTTCAAAAATAAAAAATAAAAAAAATCAGAATCAAAACAAGAACCAGAAAAACACTTAGAAATATAATGTCATTTCTTTGTATACTACTCTTGTCACTTGCAAAATAAAATGAGTGGATATTGGACAGTGATACTTCTATACACATGACTTATAGGTCTGATATCCTATTGATATTAGAGAATGTAACGATCATATTCTATTTGGGTGATCATTCTATCCTTGATGTTCTAGGGACAAGGTAAAGTAAAAGCATGTAATGGTTTTGATTACCAATGTTTTGTTAGTTTCCTACTAAAAATGATTTTTTTTCGTATTCTCAATTAACTTAGAATAACTATAGTGTAATGTTGGTTGAAAGATAAATGGTTTATTAAAAATAAACTATATGTCATTATAGCTGAAGGTATACAAAGAGATGGTTTATATATGTTTAAAAGGCTTTTTCTCTGCTTCTTGTTTATCAACCCAAAGAAGTGACATGCAATTATGACATTAGAGACTAGATCATGTAAACTTTAGAAGCATGTATGACATGTCTCGACTGAACCCCAGTATCTGGTCTGCAACCTTTTTACCAAGCTCATGAAATAAGTGAAGGGTTTCTTACATGGTAATAAACATGATAACCCCCTTCCAGAGTCATCATGATGAAAATTATCTTGAGACTTTGGAACTAGTCCATAGTGATGTCCAAGGACCCTTATAAGTTCCATCTCTAAATGGTTCGTTATATAAGTCACTTTTATTGATGATTTCTCTCTAATGAATTGGTTTTATTTTATTAAAAATAAATCTGATGTCTTGTCTAAATTTGAAATATTTAAAGATTTAGTTGAAAAAAATATAGTTATAAAATTAAGAGGATTATAATAGATAATGGGGGAGAATATGTTAGTAAAGTATTTGACTCATTTTGTGTCGAATGTGGTATACAAAGGGAACTTACTACTCACTATTCCCCTAAGAAAAATGAGATTGCGGAAAGGAAAAACGTCACCATTATGGAAATGGATTGAACTATGTTACGTTCAGCTCAAGTCCCTAAATTTCAATGGGCTGAAGCAATGAACATTTTTTTTCACATTTTAAACAAATTACCCACTAGAGCCTTTATTAGCTCCACTCCTATAGAAAAGCAGACAAATCAAAAACCAAATGTATATCATCTAAGAATATTTGGTAGCCCTAAATCTATCTTTGTTCCCAAATAAAAATGGAAGAAGTTAGATCAAACCCCATATCCTTGTATATTTGTAGGTTATAGAGGTAGAACTAAAGGTCTTAGGATCCATGATCCTTAAAGAAGAGAAATTGTAGAAAGAATGAATGTTAAAATACTAGAAAAACCTTTTTTTTCATCTTCATTGTTTTCGATTTCTATTTTTCATGATGAATCTAATAAAATTGAAAATAATTATAATAACAATGATAATGATATATGTGATGATGAAGTTAATAATGAACATGTAGTAGAAAAAGAGTTAGCTCATGTTTCCTCTATAACCAAAAGACCTAAATGGGATGAGCCTATTATTCAAGACTGTAATCCTAAAAAACTTCGAAAAATGACTAGATGTTATCATACATATCACGCTTTAATAATGATGTATGAACCTGAACCCCGAGATTTCAAAGAATCTTCTTCTGACGAAAGATGGGTAAATGCAATGAAATTATTAGTACTCTTCCTTAATAAAAAACCAGTCTTTGGATTTAGTCCCTCCTCCTGAATAACGAAGTATAGTTAGATCTAGATGGCTATACAAATATACTATATAAATGTGATGGTAGTATCGATAATTTCAAATCCAGACTAGTAGTTCAAGGGTTTACTTAGAATCCTTGTATCGACTATGTTGAAAATTTTGCACCAGATGCAAAAAAATGAGCATTGTAAATATTCTTATTTCCTTAGTTGCTCAACATGGTTGGGAAATCCATCAGATGGATGTTAGAAATGTATTTTTGCATGGTGACTTAAAAGAAGAAATCTATATGAACCAACCTAAAGGATTTGAAGAACATGGAAAAAATGTATGTGTGTAAATTGAAAAAGTCTCTATATGGTTTGAAACAAGATCCTAGAGATTAGTATGAAAAATATGAATAGTTTTTTCAATAAAGTTGGTTTTACTAAATGTTCTTCTGCTAATTATTTATTTTTTAAAAGTTGAAGGAAATCAGATTATTCTAATTGTATTGTATGTTGATGATTTACTTATTACTAGTAAATCTAATAGTTTTAATTATGAAATTTAAATATAAATTAAAAAATTCTTGGAAATGACTGATTTAGGATTATTGCATCATTTCTTAGGCATGGCTTTTTATCAAGCTAAAAATTCTATTTTTTATATCTCAATCACAAGATGCCACTAATTTTATTAAAAGGGTTGATATGTTAGATTGTAAACATGTTGCAATTCCTATAGAATTTGGGTTTAAAATTGATCTTAAACCTGCATGTGAAAAATCTAATCCTACTTTGTACAGGATACTTGTAAGTAGTTTGATTTATCATACTATTAATAGACCTAACATTGCTTATGTACTAGTGATTGCTTCAATATTTATGCAAGATCCATATCATGATCACTGGAAGTAGCCAAAAGAATATTGAGTTATGTTAAAGTCATAATTAATTTTGGTTTACATTATACTTATTCTAATAATGCATATTTATATGTATATTATGATTTTGACCATGTTGGTGACGTGATATATCAAAATTCTACAATTAGATATGTGTTTAAGTTTGGTATATGTTCCATTACTTGGGCTAGTTAAAAAAAACAATCGTATCCATTTATTCTACTGAGGAAGAGTATAGAAGTGAAATGGAAGCAGTGAAAGAAGTCGTGTGGCTGAAGTAGATTTTGGAAGAGATACACATGGAAGATAAAATAAGTACTCCTCTTCTATGTGATAGCCAATGTTTCATTACTCTTTCTAAGAATCTAGTTTGACATCAAAGGGCAAAGCATATAGAGATGCATATGCATTTTATCTGAGAGAAGGTTCTATTTGGTGATATAGATCTCTAGTACTACCCGAATGAAGATAAAGTTGTATACATGTTTACGAAGACATTGTGTGTTGTAAAATTCTACAAGTTTTGTGAAATGCTTATCCTTTCATAATTTCCATTGAGGGGGAGTGTACATGTCAGTGTCACCTCCTAATGGTCAGTTGCTTGAGATCTCTTTCTCCTCTATACTTCTTCTCCACTCTAAAGCATTATAAAAATATATTTATGATCCTTTATAAACTTATAACTCTAATTTTATGGTGTACAATCCAATATGTTGCATCTATTTTTAAAGGAGCTCATTGTGTTACTAAAGGCTCCTAGAGATGCAGTTTGAGATTTTATTCATAATAAATTGTGAGATGTAGTATCACAAATCATTCTTAGCCTAAATTGTAACTTTTTATTTATGGATTCCAAATTCTTTTGTACTAAAAGGTAAATTGAGCGTGATGAAGGTGTTATAAATCCTTCAGAAGTGACATGTTAGCCAAAACCTTCACTAATGGTTTATGGATATGTAAATCCTATTGTACAAATAGGTAATGTTGGTATATGATTCCCCACTTAATATTAAGGGGGAGTATTAGAATGTAATAGTAAGTTCCTATAAACTTTAGTTTATAATTCAATAATTTAGAATAGATTATATTCTTAATTAATTTAATATAAACTTTAGGTTATGTTTATTTTGTTATTTAATAACTAATTTATATTAAATTGGGGTACGATTTAATCATACCCCATCACTTAATATGTTCATGACACTCATGCACCAATAATAACCTTCTATATATCTATAATCTATAAAGAAAATATAACACTCAATTAGACCATTAGTGATCCTGTATGATACTTCTCACTATTTTTTTTCCTATCGTGTTAATACCCTCATATTTATGATATGTGATGGCACATCAAAAATTATATACAAAACCTAAATGGGAAGCCCAAGAATCACATGAATATCATGTAATTTCATCACAAAATCTATTGTTTTTCCTCCATCCCTCTACTTGAAGGGGTTAAAACTGAGGTCCTAAAGGCCAAAAAAGATATATATCAAATCTATATGTAATAACATCTATACCATCTGTATAATGACTTTAAAACTATGATTTGTTAACTGAGCCAGATTCTACATTGATAAATCATGTAATAATTATAGTAACCAAGACATATCCACTTATACTCACAATCAAATCCTCTATGGAGCTTATAAACTATCAAACAAAAAGCACCCAATAGATATCAATCCAAAATAATCATAAAAAATATATCTCAAATTACCAAAAATTCAAACACATAAACTTTGTTTCCATACTACATCAATCATATTAGCTTAACATCATTGGCCAATATTAAAACATAATTATTTCTCTACTACATTGACCACCTTGGAAAAACACCATTAGCTATTATAAAAATCTACCAAACAAAAACAACATTGTTCATGGTATAACTGAACATTCTAGCATAGTCGATCCCATATATCTCAAAGGTATATGAATTTTATAACAATAAATTCACAAACCTAACCTAATGACCCTAAAAACTAAAATACTCCTAAAATGACCTATAATTTTACTGTATCTACATTTTGACTATATTTGGGGAAAAAAATAGCTAAATTTGTCCTAGAATACATTTATCTCCTAACTACCCTTTCACAATTCAAAAACAACACATTCCATGGGGTTTTCATTTCCATGTGCCCCATCTTGACCACCTTATTTGTCACCTCATACTCTCACCATCATCACTAAAACTTCAAATATCAGTTTCTCTTAATCTCAAGTAACAAATTTTCAAATGAATTCCTCCCTTTACAATATATAACAATTCTTATAACTAGTTTCAACGTGATTCCTTCCATTATTCAAACCTTCACATATTTCAAACAAAAAACCTTTAAAATATCTTAAATTTTACCACAAACATGGTTAAAGCTGCTCATTTTGACATATTTATCATACCTCTACAAAATTCCACTGAAAATCCTCCTTTTTCATCACTTTGATGCTCAACTATACTATTTTATGACTTCCTAGCTAAGTAATTCGTCTTATTTTACTATTATGCTCTAGTGTTACTATTGAGTATTTATTCAGGGTTCCAAGCATCTATTTCACCCCCTCCCAAGGAAATCCAAGTGACATTGATAGGTAAGTATATTTTATTTTCTTGAGTTTATTATGTCTTTACAACACTTACAGTATTTCTTTACTTTCAACATTTACTGCTAAGTTTATATCTTGCATAGATTATTTTTTGAATACCATCATTTGTTTCACTATTATGACATGTGCTAATATTCATTCATGGTATATGTATATACCTCATTTATTATTATTATTAATTATTTATTTTTTTAAATTTTTATTTATGTATTCTCCTCTTGAGCAGGTACCTCAAGGCATCTATTGGGATTGGGGTTGTGATTGAACTTGGTCACCTAGGCTAGACCATAACATTTGAGAGATTTCACTACTATGTCATATTTACCCTACCCTTTCCTTGTTTTATACCTTTGTTCACACATTACATCAATCATGTCTACATGTCTCATTATATCGACTTCTTGACACTTATTGTATGTTATTATACATACTTTCAATCACCTTGTATCTTGATCATTTCCTCTATTTAATTTCTAGATTCTACTTCACGTGTTTTTCAACACTTTTCCCTTAGGTTTCCTCCAATATTTTCATCATCACACATGGGTGATGGTGTTTGGTTTGGTTTTTCCATAACTGATGTTATTGCCCCTGGGAAATGGTATTAGGTATATATACCTCACTACTTTTTTAATACTAAAAAATCAATCATCAATTGACCATACATAAAGGTATTTATAGCTCACATATTTTTCTACTATTTCGTACCTACTTATTAGACATGAGGATTTTGAGTTTACCTTTTTAATTTTGGGTCACCATAGTGATTTAGGAAAAGAGGTATTCTTGTTGATCTTTCCTTTTCTCCACCAAAGTGATTCTCTATTGGTGTTATTGTCTCTTGAGAGGATTATGCATTATAAATCACACACATTATAGGTAAATATGTGTAACTCTTCATAGTACTTTATCTTAGACTTGTACGTTTGTTTTGGTAATTAATTATTTTATACTAGAGTAGATATATGTTTTCTTCAATATATTACATTATATTATTAAATTACTCCCCTTGGATTCATCCATCAATTGATTACTCTTATTCTAAATCCTAATAGGATACTTATCTTTATCTCAGGTATAAGCCTTGGAAACCTATATATCTTAGGGTTAGGGTCATTATACTTTATAATTATGAAACTAGCTCTATTTTATCACCTTTGTATCTATATCATGTGTCCAAATTTATATTTTGTCCCTACATTTTATAATCTTATTGGGAACATGTGTTTTCCCATCATACACACACAACCTCTTCATATACTTTCATCCTTCCATGATATCCCCCTTAGCTTAAGGTTTATTGTTTATTTATCTAATTTATCTTATATTTTTTCTTTTTAGTTGTGTATTACTTGTGTTCTCATAATAACTCTTTCTATAATATATTGATTCACTATGGGGCAAAGCTTGTTTGAAGGTACATACATAGGTAGGTATGATTTATTTGAGTTCATTTTTTATTAATTAGGTACTACCTATTCATTTCATTCATTGTGATTCTAGTGTTACATTTTATTTTCTTGAAGACAATCTCATGTACACTTTTTTTCACATGCAATAATGTTTAGTTGGGGCATATGTATACACATATTCTTTCACTTTTATTGACTTTATATTTTCATAGAAAATATTAGAGCATCGGCTTCCCGAAGGTAGTGTCCTTATGGATTTTTTTAGGGGTGTGGGTTAACCATAAATGGTTATGTTAAACCTTAATTTTACACACCAAGTTGGTTATTAGTTTTACTTAGGAGAGGGCCTAGATGTGTAGTCCAATTATATCACACTTTATATGTTTTATACATTGATAGTCATTTTTTTATATTCTCTCTATGAAATTAACTATTATCCTCTTACAATCACCTTCATACCTACTTTCAGAACACATTTGTTCACCAATAAGTTGTCTACATATGAGAAAAGAATATAAGGTAAAGGTGAGGAGGAATACCTATGAAATGAAGGTGGAAGATAGAATGCACGTGTTCTGATTTCCCAATCCAATGTTGATTGCGAGAACTTCATTTTTGCTAGGATGAACTACCTGTGAATGAAAAACAAGACCACAAGAATAATACTAAACAATATATGTTAGTGGACTGCCTAGCGTGTGCTAGATCCGAGAAGTGTGATACTTCCTAGATGGTTTTCAATCCACTGTTTAATACAACTTAATGCAAGAAATAAAATTTAAAAATAACATCCTACTGTAATTGATATGATTTAGGTATCTCATTTGAACACAATAAGCAAATCTAATATAACAGGCTGGGTTATGATCAGATCTGAAGGTTGGGTAGGTAGCCAAAGCTATTAAAACAAATCAGGGTCAATCTTTGGGTGGTTTTGGGTTATTTGGGGGGAGGTTATTAGGTCATTGTTATAGGTAGGATTACTAGTTATAGAGACTGACGTCGGTATAGTATGACCGATGACAGTTGAGAGGGAAACCGATGAAGGTGAAGGTGACCAATGTCGATAGAGGTGAAATGGTAGAAAATCAATAAAACTTGGTTTTGGATGTTTTCTGTGATTACACAGAGAGTGGAAGAATGATGGTTAGGTTACTAAAGAAGATGAGAATTCTCAGACATGTCTTGGGTTGGATATGGGGAGCTAAAAGGTTATGGGTGGTTAGATGGGGAGATTGGTAGGAATTTGAATATGATAGGATGAAAAAGTGAATAGGATTTAAAAGTGAAAGCTAAAGAAATGATGATATAAGTATGGAATGATGCAGATCAAAACACACGTACTTGTATTTACAGACCTAGTGGTTGGATGAAGGTGATGGTTGATCTGTGAAACTGATGGTCATTTCCATGACAATACTACCTGGAATGCTACCGTGAATGCCAATATCTTCATATCATTCTTGGTGTTGACTAGGGTGTGTCTGGATGTGTGAGAGGGATCTGGTTCGTGCTTGCATACAAATATATATCTCTCTCTCTCTCTCCAAATTTGAATAATTCTTCCAACCTCTAGAAAAGGGTTACCAAAATGAATATATGGTAACCAATGATGGTTTAGGTTAAGGGGCATTGGTTTAGGGTTAAATGATGTCAATTAAGGTGGGAAATTCTAGTTTTGATAAAATAACAGATCTTAGCTATCCTTTTAGTCAGTTCTACCCGTTGATTTTTGTCTAAACTGGTATTTTTCGCTGAAGTAAGTGGGCATGTTTGTAAGAGAAAGAATAGTCATCTAATGTAGGGTTATACTAAGTCTCAGTTAGTTGTGGTAAGTAGAGATTGAGTTTTAGTTAAAATGAACATGCTAAGAATAGGTTCATGATGAGGTGTCTAGGTGATGTGGCTAGGTGAGGTGGTCAAGTGATGATATTAATTAAATTAATTAAAGTTGTTAATTCAATTAATCATGTGCACTATGGGATGTGAATATACAAGGTATGGTTAATTTAATTAATGAGGCTATAAGGGTGGTATGACCTAATTATGGTGTCTACATTTTTCCCCTTTTTATCATGTAGCTTATATTGGTAAGCGATGCTGATAAAAATAGGAAGTGATTGCCCCAAGTGTGGGTGAAGGTGATCCCCCTCAAACTATGAAGGTACGAGGTGTTATTTAGAAGTGGCAAGTGGTCTGATAAATGTGTATTTGGTGTGATATAAGGTAGGTGGGGAAGAGTATGGGTGCTTTGGGAAATGGTAATGGTCAAATCGGGTAATAGTTAATAGGCAAGGGTTAAACTAGGTAATAAGTAATGGCAATCAAACACACACACACACTTATATACTGTAACACGATACTAGGTTGAGGAGCTTGCAAAATCTACTTTTTCCAAGGTCGGTAGGTTTATCCTAACAAGGTTGAAGTGATCACAAGGCATAGGATATGGTCCGGAAACACAACATAGGTCAGGTGTAGGAACGTGTAGGTATGTTCTGGTACACTAAAGGTTGGGTCGGGATAAATGGCACAACAATTGGCAAGGTAAGGTCATCATGCCAAACAACATGGGTAACGACATCAGAAGGTATAATGAGTACATAAGGTAAATGGTCACACAAAGTAGGTCAGGTCCAGGTAAATAGGTCATGGCACGGGTAAAGCCAAGGTATAGGTAAAATAAGAAATCTCGAGATGTAATGAAGGAAAAGTAGGCGTAATTTGGGCTTGTAGGTAAGTTGGAAGAAGTGTGGGTAATGTCAAAGGGTATCAGGAAATAATGATTTGAGGTCAAAAATGGGGAAAATGTGGTGAAAATGGTAATGGAAGGTGACCGATGTTAGTTATAAAGTAACCAACATAGGTTTGGTATGACCGATGTCGGTCATGGTGGGTTAGGGTTAATAAAATGAAAAATCCATATTTTATGGATTCATTTTAATATGTTGTCATTTTTGAAAATGATAGAGTGGGGGATTAAAAGTGGAATGTGACGGTACGAGGTGTTTGAGATGAGTTAGCGAGTGACTAGTGCATGATTGGAATTCAGTAGGTAGGTCCAGGAGATCAGTTCAATTGATTGAATTTGCTGGGAGATTCGAGGTAGATTTTTTTCATGATAGAGGCAGGAGAGGGTTTAGGTGGGCGACCAGCGTAGAGGCCATACGTGCCACCATGTAGATGGTACCGAGATGAGGTAGGATTCAATCCAATTCTATCATTGGGTTGAAAATAATGTGTTAAAATCGGTTTGGGTTAAAAGGGTTTTGGATGGGAGTTTTATTTTGAATTTGTGGGTAAAATGAATTAAATGAGGGAGGGGGATGGTCCAATGTAGCTTAAATAGGGTTGGTAGTGTAATTAGGTAAGGTTGGGGTAGGGTAGAGTAGTTTATAGGGTTTTTTTTAGGAATTTTCTGTAGACACGGGGGTTTAAGTTGTATGTCATGATAGAGACCAACGTTAGTCTAAGGGTGGCTAACGTCTGTTTGGTTTAGCCAGCATCGGTCTAGTTGTAGGTGACTGACATCGGTGTAAGTGAACCAATGTTGGTTAAGGATAAGTAGCGACAGTCAAGGTAGAGGAAAAATAGGGGTAAGAAAGTCTAGGTGGGCAATAAAAATAAGCAAGAGGGGGGAGGGAGGATACATGTAGAGTGATGGGGGTAGAAGGTTGGAGTTGACGTAAAGGATAGGTAAGTAGGTGAAATTATGTTTTTAGAATGGTGAGACATGATTGTAATGGGTAAGGAGGCTATTAGGTGAATTAGGTAAAATGAGGTGAGTAGGATGGTGTGGTTTTTGTATGGTTTGGGGGGATTAATAGATAAGTGAAGGTTGTCAGTTTTGTAAAAATGTTGTGGTTTTGTTGGATGTAGGCTAGGGACCAGTTGCGGGTTCAGGAAAAAGTACTTACTCTATTGCTATCGATATAACCGAGTGTGACCACGAAGGAGTTGAGGCACATGATAGATGTTGGCCTAAGTGATATCCAACACTACAGGTGTGTAGCTCAAGATCTGAGTTTGATGGTCACACTCATCGACAGATGGGACTCAACGACCAACACATTCCACTTACCAATGGGTGAGATCACTATCACCCTAGAGGATGTATATAGGATCTTGCGGCTACCGATATTTGAGGTGTAGTTATATTCTATTATGTTGGATGTGTCAGAGGAGCCGTTAGTGGCTATTTTTAGAGAGGTTATGGTAGAACTGAGGTACCATAGTACAAGTATGAGCTATGGAGATATGTATGCAACCCATCCTTAGGAGATGTAGTTAGTGGTTTTGCTGATGGAGGTGGCATGTTGTTTTGCCTTTCCAGATGCAGAGGGTGAGAGATTCCCATGAGCACTGGTGGGGGTTCTACAGGACATGATGGAGGAGAGGGTCTACTTTTCCATGGCACCAAAATTCTTGGTGCATTTGTATAAAGATTTTTGGGCTTATGGGAGGTTGAAGAGGTTCATTTTATGTTGTACCTTACTTATACATTGTTGGGCATACGAGCACATCATATATGTACATCCAATTGGCTTGCCTTGATAGGATTGGTTCAAGGGTGGTTTAGTCAAGGTTGGTTACAAGTGATGGGTACCACTTGGTGGAGAACATAGGGTGACAAGGGCTACACATGACGTAGCATACTACAAGGGAGTGTTAGAGGGGTTATCTTGGGTTGATATTTTTTAGAGGCCATATGTTAGCTTTCTTTCATACAAGTGCATGATCAAGGAGTTGGAGGAGCTACAGATTCTCAAGTGGATAGAGGGGCACCTTGTCAGCGAGCACGAGATGATACCAGTGGATAGGGTTAGCTAGAAGTTTGGGATGCCACAGGATGTGTCTCCACCATTCCCACAGTACATGAGAGATGAAGTGGAGAGGCATATGCCTCTACCACAATTGATTGTCCTGACATGGAAGGACAAACAAGTGGTGGATAGGTGGATTGATGACGCTGGTTCATAGAAAAATACAGGAAGTGGTGGGTGGTGCAGCTACAAGTGACACCATTGAGGCTAGGAAAACCTAACTTGCATACTATCATGGTACAATTGGATACCTTGTAGGGTCAGGTGGCCACCCTTAAGAAACAACTTGGATTATTACAGGGGCATCTCATAGGATCAGAGCAATAAGTTACCACTTTACAGGTGCAGGTGGTAGCCTTGCAGGATCATGTTACATAAGGACATGTGCCTACACAGTGTGGTGATGGAGATGGTGTATAGGTATCCACCTTACATGCATAGATAACAGGTTTATAGGGTCAGTTGGCCACTACATAGGCTCTTATTGTGGCCCTATAGGACTAGCTTTTAGTGCATGCACCTCCACAGGAAGTAGCAAGATAGGGTTCCATATCATAGATAAGAGTAGGGAAAGGTCCCATGGTCCAAGGAGGAGGATAAGGTACACAGGTACAGGGTCCAAGGCTTTCCCCAGTAGGAAAGATCTCACAGGTTGTTGTGAGACCCATAACACCACCCAGACAGTTTTGAAGGCGAGGTTCAGGGATGCTTTGAATGAGGCGCGCTATTACCAGGATCACCTGATAACCACTGGGATAGATGTTCTTTGCTATGTAGATTACAAGGCACAACAAGCATCAAGTGAGAGGAAGAGATCCCAAAATCATAGTGCAGAGAGTACAGGGGGGCAACAAGCCCAGAGACAAGGTCAGGATGAGGCTACTAGTTCATGGAGGCTAGACCAGCTGTGGGCAAGGTGTAGAATAGACCGAGACTGATGGAGGGTGGATAGATACTGACATGGTGCTAGAAAGGCAGAGAGGATGAGATAGATGAGACTGACCTTGAGGGTCTCAGGTGGGGTGACAATTAGTCACTTTTTTACGATTATTATTTTTTGATATTTTGATATATATATGGTCCTGTGAGATGAAGATAGCGAGGACGTACATGATAAATTTTATCTTTTTGATCATATATCAGCCTGTGTTCCAAAGATGGTGAGGATGTATTTGATATATTTGAGATACTTATATGTATTTATATTGGTTTACATTTGTACTAATATAAAAAAAATCTTTGTTATAGGTGATGAGATTTATGGTATGAATGATGTACTTGTGTTTTAATTTCCATTTTTATTTGTGTATGGATGGAAACTAGGTGAATTAGGCATGGTGGAGTTGAGGTCGTGTAGGTATGGATGAGTTAGGTTAGTTAGGCATGGATGAGTCTAGATCATTTAGGCATGGTGGAATCAAGGTGAGTTAGGTAGTCGAGGTCATGTCTTTGAGCTTGATTTAATTTCCAATTTTGGGTAATATGGAGCATAAATTATTATGTACATGTACGTTATGGTGTAAATTTTGAAATATTTGATGTCATGAAAATATGAAATGATTGATTGGATATTTAGATGATGTGATAAAATGGTAGGTATGTATGTTTGTTGATTTTTTAACTTAAAAGTGTTGTGAAAAATGGAAACTAAGTAAGGTAGAATGTTAATAGAAAAATGGGGGAGAATAGGTTAGGGTAAAGAGTGGCTGAGCTAACCTCTAAGGGCCCTGTTGTCACCAAATCATTGCACCCTCCGAATGGCCAGGATGTGAATAGGAAATTCGGTGTGATTGGGACACATGGGATCACCTCTCAAGTTGTGGGACTTGGGCTCGAAGTGAACCTCCGGAGAAGGCTGACTTCCTCTTCCTAAACTAAGTGTTGTACTACTCCTAGTTTAACAAAAATGATTATCTAGTCCTATGCTAACATCTTTATGGGGTTTCAAGGGAAGATATTTACGTAAAGGAAACTATACTAGGGATGGTGATGCACCAAAAAATGGTGTTTCTAGACTCAGGAAGGGTTAATTTGAAGAGGGTGTGTGCACCACAAGTCAACTTCACCTACTGCAACTTAGAGAGGCTACATGATACCACAAACTAAGAGACACACGTTCCCTTTGTTAAACTTAATCAAACTAAGAAATATACCAGTTTCCTAGTGAAGAAGGATGAACTCAAGAAGGGTAAATAGACACCACAACTCAACTGCATGTAATACTCCACCACTCGATAAGCACAGAACTCCAAGAACCTGCAATATAAACTTAAACTTCCATAGTGTACCTGCAAGTACCAGAAAGGCACAAAGAATCACAGAAGGATGAAAGGACCAATATTAGTCACAAAACACACACTTTTATTGCTTAAATAACATGCACAATGCATCATACATTTAGAAGCGGCAATAGTTTCCATTACAGTCTTGAAGAGGAAGCTTGACAATTCTTTCGAAACACAAGAACAACTTGTAGAAGAGAGAGGAATCTTGAAAAGCATACACTCACCTAAGATATTTAACTATCATTGGAAGGTGTCAAGGAGAAGAAAGGTTCAAGGTTTCCATAAGAGTTTCAAAATATTCTTCATTGAAATTTTTGCAGTGTTCCATGGATGTCAAGAATTCAACAGTTTTAGTATACTTCATGCTTAACATTCCAGGCAGGTCCAGGATATCAAAAATGCTCAAGGAGATTATGGGATGTGTTAAAGAAAATCATACTACTTTCAGGATTCCAACACAAACTCCATACCCAATGGATGACTTAAGGCTACTGGAATCATGCTTAGCAGGAAATCATCCCCGAGAGGTTGCCAAAAA
Source organism: Taxus chinensis (assembly GCA_019776745.2). Lineage (NCBI taxonomy): Eukaryota > Viridiplantae > Streptophyta > Pinopsida > Cupressales > Taxaceae > Taxus > Taxus chinensis. Next base: position 380,422,510 of record CM034148.1, read on the forward strand.
TGTTATCCAGTTTTGTACACATGGCAAAATTGGACAACGGGGTAATATTATACCTTTGAACCAAAGAGGGATTCATGGAAGAACTTGGAGGCCTATAAACCAAAATTCTATGTCTTAGGAACATTCACAGTGTCACGTGATATGAAGCATTGTCTGCACCAGACCCACTTCTAGCTAACGGTAACACATGTGGTCAAAATTAACTAATCACATTTAAAGGTGTATTTTTTTCATTTCATGATCTTCATGGTTAAAGAACATTCAATTATATTCAAAATTTTATGGAGAAAAATGTGAAAATATCTAATAGGGTTTTGAACCCAGATGACTCACCAAACAACTCAACAAGCTACTCGATGAGTTGTATAAGGGTTATGCATCAAGTTGGTTTAGGGAAAGGGAGATCATATCATGAGATCAGCTTGGTGAAGAAGGATCTCATCATAGGGAGCTCAGTTTCAAATATAAAGAGGTCGATATGATGTTGCTCATAATGAGACCACCACGCATAGAGTTGGATAAAATGTGAGAAACGAGATGAAAGTGGAGGTAACATGCCTACTTCACTAGCTTGTAGCTTCATCTATAACCACCATATCAAACCCATGGGCTATGCGCTGGAATAACTTACGACCACTACTAGAAATAGTAGTGAACACAATCTCAGCCTCATTTGCAAAACTTGCCTCAAGATTTGATCAAGCTTCTTCCATGGAAGTGACTTTCCAAAATGAAAAGGCAAGACAACTCAACTAAAAATTTATCTTGTTCTTCTACTACAGCTGCAAGATTTTGCAACAACTAATCATGACTGTGGTCACGTGCAGCCAGAACATCAAGATCCACACCAACGGTTCCTTGGGATCACCCTACGACAACTGTCACAATTAACTCTCTCTAGAGGCCACTAATTTTATGAGATAAGTTTACTTCTCTACCCTATAGCTGTTGCATATAGCCAATTACTTCCTCACGGAACTTTCCTTGGAGAATTTAAGTTCTACACTCAAAGCTCCCTGTATCTTCCTCACTGTGCTGGTTATCAGATTGTTTACAGTCTCCACAGACTCCATTGTTAGCTTAGAATTAGGAAGGCTGGTGACCAGTATTTAGAAAGCAATCATCAAGAGAGATCCTCCCACTTGCAAACTACTTAGGCTCCTTGCAGATTCATATACTGAAAGAGGCCCCCTGCATTGGGGTCCTTTTGGAATGATTGCAAAACCAGATGGTAAAAGGGAGATGTAACCTGAATCCCCTCCATTCATAACCAAATGCATTGCAGTTAGAATGTTCATTGGAGGGAACAACTAGCCAATAGAGCCAATGCATTTAAAATGCAAATTCAGATTGTATCTGAATTAACCAACTCGACTCAGCAGGAGGAAAAAAATTCATGGTGATCCCGTGCGCTGGTGGGAATTGTGAAGACAAGGAAATTACTTGCCAAGTTTGTGCAGTGAAGCTGAGTTCGGGCCTGGTGGATTAATGTGGCCAAGCCATTACGTGACAGTGAGAGTGTTACCAGGAGACCTGATGAAATTTATTACAAAGATTCTCTATTGAGACCTTACTTTTTTTATGATGTAACTCATGGAATTGAATCTCATAGAGGTGGATCTGTTTCATATCAGAATATTCATGAAGCACAATTTGCTCTGCAATTATATGAGCATCTTCAACGAGTCACTAATTTGGTAAGCATAAAGGTTTTTGTTGGAATTATCACACCTTACAAGCTACAGCTGAAATTTTTGCACCGAGAGTTTGATGTTGTCCTCAAATAAGATGAAGGAAAAGGTTTATATATCAATGCGATAGATTCCTTTCAGGGCTAGGGAGCTATATAGTTGATTCAAGTCATTGCAGAGTGTTGTTTCATGGAGTTTGAATGTCGAATGCATGTGAATATTTGGTCCAAAACAAGAAGAAATAACTCTATCTATCAAGCTAGAGCTATCACAGAGAAATCAATCAATTGAGTGTTAATAGGGCCACATGACGTGATCCCTAACAATTTTCATAGCTCAAAAATCATTTCTAAATAGCGCAACATGCAGGAGTGAAATAATTTAAATTCATTGAATTGTTTAACCTCTGTGGGTCACTAATGTATTATAGAAAAAAGCCACAAAGTATGATTTAGAGTCAAAATTTTCATATTGTGGAAACGTTGGTACCAAGTCGAGATAAAGACTAAGCTCACAGGTGTCGAAGTTTAATGTATTTGTAGAGGCTTTCAATTTTGAGCTTAAAGCTTCATGTTCATGATGCATGTAGGTGGCTTGGTAATTCAGAATGGCTCGATTTGGAGTTTGAAGAAAGACCATAGCAGTGGCATTCGTGAGGTGAGTCTTAACTTATGTCAGGCTAGGTTCACATGATCTACATGCATTTTATCTTAATGAGGAAGATATACAACTCAGTCAAGGAACCCTATGCATGAGCATCGAGAAGAGCTGGTGAAAGACGAGTTGTGGAGAATTGAGTTCATTTTGATTAGCTCACAAGGTGTTAAAAAATCCATGACGGTGGGGTAAATTGGCTCCAGTTGAGCTTATAGAGGATGAGCATGTAGAGAATGAACCAAGCTCATGGAAAAATAGAACTCGGAAAGGATTAAACTAACCAATGGAGCTTGTTGACTTCATGGAAAAGCTCACATATGTTTCACGAAAGGCAATGTGGAATGCATAAACGGCCTCGAGTTAACCAAGGAAAATGATAAGAATCAAGTTTGATAGCTCACCATTCAAAGGACTCAATGCAAAATAGCTTGATTTCCAAGGCAAGGAAAGAGTTGGTGTGGGGTTCAAAATTGAGTGCAACACCGAGTTAGAGGATTTGAAACTCGCTGAGTTGGGCTATGTGCAGACTCTATCCACGTGGACCCCCCTCCTCTTCAAGTCAAATGGGTCAACGAGGGGGGGGGTCCCAAAATTATGTTAATTAATTTAATATTTTAACTAAAATATTTTAATAATAATATTTATTATTATTATTTAAATATTCTTTTAATTAATTGAGAACACTAGGTCATCAGGCAATTAATGACCCATGATGGAACCTTCTCAAGTAGTTCAACTAACTGTAACAAATACATCATAGGCCTTCAATTTAGGAATGTAATTATGACCTTTCCTCTACTTTCTCACATATTCTTCTATAAATGTAAGTGGGAAGCTCATTTCAAAGGGTTCCAACAGATCAGACAAGTTGGATAGTTAAATATCTTAGGCGACTGTATGCTTTTCAAGATTCCTCTCTCTTCTACAAGTTGTTCTTGTGTGTCAAGATAACTTTCAAGATTCCTCTTCAAGACTGTAATGACAACTATTGCCACTTCTGAATGTATGATGCATTGTGCATGTTATTGAAGCAATAAAAGGGTGTGTTTTGTGACTAATCTTGGTCCTTTAATCCTTCTGTGCTTCTTTGTGCCTTTCTCGTACTTGTAGGTACACTGTGCAAGTTTAAGTTTCTATTACAGGTTCTTGGATTTTTATGATTATCGAGTGGTAGGGTATTGCATGCAGTTGAGTTTTGGTGTCTATTCACCCTTCTTGAGTTCATCCTTCTTCACTGGGAAATTAGTATATTTCTCGGTCTGATTAAGATTAACAAAGGGAACTTGTGTCTCTTAGTTTGTGGTATCATGTACCCTCTCTAAGTTGCAGTAGGTGAGGTTGACCTGTGGTGCACACACCCTCTTCAAATTAACCCTTCCTGAGTCTAGAAACACCCTTTATTTGGTGCATCACCATCCCTAGTATTGTTTCATTTCTGTAAATCTCTTTCCCTAAAACCTCATGAAGATGTTAGCATAGGACTAGATAATCATTTTTGTTACACTAGGAGTAGTACAACACTTAGTTTAGGAAGAGGAAGTCGGCCTTCTTCAGAGGTTCACTTTAAACCCAAGTCCCACAACTTGAGAGGTGATCCCATGTGTCCCAATCACACCAAAAATCCTATTCACATCCTAGCCATTTGGAGGGTGTATTGATTTGGCGAAAACAGGCCCCATGCCCTTGGACTTCTTCCTACATAGCCCTGAAAAAAAGGGGCCTCAGGCCAATGTAGATCTCCCATAAGCTAGGGAAGAATATGGAAAAGGAGAGGACTGGGTTGGTAGGTTTTATGTATGATTGAGTCTAGGTTAGTTAGGCATGGTTGAGTCTAGATCAATTAGGCATTGTTGATTATAGGTCATTTAGGAATGGTGATGTTGGTGAAAGAGGAATTCTTAAAGTGTAGGTGTTGATGGTTTGATTCTGTATAGGAGAATCAACAAGTAATTGAGAAGGTGAAGGGTTAAAGGTGACTAAAACAGTCACCTAATTATAATAACCATAACATGTCAACTGTACTAAAGGTGGGCTTATGAACATAAGACCCTAAAGGTGTTGTATGATTGACTATGCTAAGGGTGAAGAAAGTCACATGATCACAAAATGTCACTTTTGTAGAAATTCCCTTGGGAATGTAGGATATTTGGATGAAAAGGCCATGAGGTGAAAATGGTGGGTTTTACGTAATTTGGTGTAAGACCGCACACCTACTTGGCAAGAGACCCAAGATCAAAATAGGTAATTCCATGACAATTTTTTTTATCATTTTATCTTTTTTCTTTTTTTTTTTTATAGACTCATTGATGTGAGAAGTCTACGTGGGATGAGTATATTATCTCCTTGAGGTCTTCGTGAAGATGATCAATGTGGGAAGATTTTGAAATTTTATTTTATTTTTGCACTAGCTTTGTATAGTTGTCCTTTGAGGGAGCAGTGTATTTATAGCGGAGAGATAGAGAGAAGAGGTGCCCCTTTTAAGGGAGTCATCTCATTGCTGGAATTTTGACTCAAGGAGTTTCATCCCATTTTATTTTTGACATTATTTTTCTTTTTGGACATTTAAGTCATGGACAAGACTATAGAGCAATATTAGGGTCTTGTTTAGAGGACAATAACCATAGCATACATAGGTTACCTATGAAAGAGATTGTTATAAGAAATGAACGACCATGGGATTCCATCTTGAAAAATATGAAAATTATCCATGAAAATCATGCCATGAGTAGAGCCGTGATACTCATATCAAAGATAAGGTAGAAATTTGATGCGTAATCACATGATTTTTGTTTAGTCATTGACGGCAAGAATAGGTAATATGAAAAGTGAAGGGTGCTCAAGGGACGAGATGAAAATAAACAAAAGGTGATATAGGATTTGATTCAACAATAGAATGATCAAAGATGCAAGGCATTCAGGGGTTTAGGTTTGGGTTTACCTTTGAGTGAAGACAAATGATAAGCACTTGATCTATAGGTATGAGTAACGATATAAGGTCCGAGCATATTAGGATCAATTTTTCCCAGTTTACTTTTCTCTTCTTTGGTTACATGTTGATTTTCCTTCAGGATGAGGTCACTGACCTAGAATTTTCACTCATGGACACATTTTTCATAGGAACGTTTGATACATTTTTGGTAGATTTGGAGATGATCAAGAGATTTGAGATGACGTTCATCTAATAACTCAAGTTTTGCCAAATGGTCCTGGTGAAATTCATAATCGTTGAGCATGTCTTGGATTGAGATGCAGAGAGATGGGATCTAGACTTAAAGAGGCAAGACAACCTCGGTACCATAGAATAGAGAGAAAGGTGTGGCAGCAGTCGAAGTGTAAATACTAATGCGGTAAGCCCACAAGGCAAAAGGAATGTGTGTATGTCAATCCTTCCCAGTATCATCAAATAGTTTTATAAGAATTTTTTTCAAGGTTTTATTAGTTGATTTGTCTTGGCCATTTGTTTGTGGGCAATAAGGTATAGAGAAACTGAGTTGAATGTCAAAATCATCACAATACTTTCATAGGGTTTTGTTTTTGAATTACTTTCTATTATCAGTGATGAGATGGTGAGGAACACCAAAGTGAAAATAATGTGATGGTAGAGGAATTCATAAATTTTCTTGGAGTTTGTAGAAATGAGGGGGATGGATTCTACCCATTTAGTGTAGTATTTAGTAGTGGTTATAATCCATTGATGGAACTGTGAATAATGAGGATTGATTTCTCCAACAAGATCCAAACCCCATTGAAATAAAGGCATGCCTAGGTGTCTGATGAAGATTAGCATGTTGTTATAATTTCACACAACGTTTGACATAGTCACAACAGTCATGGTTTAGGGTTGACCAATAATAGCCTAGGTGAATAATGTGTTTAGCGATAGCTAAGCCACTAAAGTGACATCCAAAAATTCCATCGTGAACTTCCTTGATGGTGTCAGGAATTTCAGAACTTGTAAGGCATCGTAAGAGAATACCATCAAAGCCACATTTATAAATAAGACCACCCGTGATGACATATCGAGAAACACTTTTAAGAAAGGTGCATTGTCCATTATGAGTAATTTTGGGAGGAAAATGGAAAAGGAAAGGTAGTCTATAAACTGCTTATACCAAATATCACGTGGGTAAGGTATAATGATTCCAATAGAGTTGACATATCGAGATATATAAGAAGCTACTTGCAACCTTTGTATTGTGACAAAGATTTTGGATTTGGAAGGCAAAGTGGGTATTTGAGAAGCCAGATAGGCCATGGTATCTAAAAATTTATTAGTAGAACATGGGGTGGTTTGAAGTTCGTAATGGTCAAAGGTAGTCAGAAGTATGTTGACATGGTGCTTATACTTTTGGATTATTTCATTACGACACTGGTATATACCATTGACTTGGTTTATAAATTGTTGAGAGTCACCAAAGATATTAATTGATTTGACACCTAGGGTGATGGAAGTTTTAAATATTGATACTAGTGCTTCATATTTGATGATGTTGTTTGTGCAATAAAAATATACTTTGAAAGATAAAGGCATATGTTCACCATCAAGAGGAATGAGGATAACTCCTGCACCATCCCATGCTAACATTTGGAACCATAGAAGGATAAGGTAATTTGGTAAATGGTATTGTCCAAAGAGAGGGTGGAAATGAATTCATCTAGGAAATCGAAATTAGAGGATTGATTTCTGGAGAGAGGTGCATCTACAAGTTTTTCAGTGATGGTTTGGACCTTGATAGATTTTTGATGGATGAATTCAAGGTTGAGGTCTATGATAAGCATGAGCCGACGTGCAACACGTTGATGTTCGTAGGGTTTTTCATACATGTAATATAAGGGGTCAGTGTTAGTGAAGAAAAATGTTTTTTTTGGTTGAGTAAGTAATGAAAAAGTTTATCAGCGACAAAAACTAAGGCTAAGAAAAGTTTTTCGCCATGGGTGTACCTAGTTTTGTAATCCAAAATGGTACAACTTACTTAATAAACTGATTTCTCCCTATGTTTCTCATCACGATGAGTGAGCATGACACCCAAGGTATGATTAGTAGTGGAAATGTATAAGTAAAAGGGTTTTTCATCCTTAGGAGGAATGATCACTGGTGGTTGGATAAGGTATTATTTTAAGGCGTCAAAGGATTTGTGACATTCATCATCCCATTTGAAGGAGACATCCTATTTTAGGAGGTGGTGAAATGGTTGGAAGTGGTCGAAAATTTGTGAAATAAACCGACGAATAGATTACAACTTACCCTGAAAACTTCAAAGTTGGCAGAGATTAGTATGTGGAGGAATTTCAAGAATAGCCTTTACTTTATCAGGATCAACTTCTATTTTATGCAAAGAAAGGATGAAAGAAAGGATCTTGCCAAAGAGCACATTGAAGACACACTTCTTAGGTTGAAGGTGAATACAATACTTGATGAGGTGGTCAAAGATGACCTTAAGGACTGTAAGGTGTTCGACCTGATGTTTAAATTTGTAAGAAGGTCATCTACATTATCTTCCAATATGTGATGCATTATTTCATGGAAGATATAATTCATAGCCCGTTGATATGTAGAACTAGTGTTTTTAAGGCCAAAAGGCATGACTCGATAGCAGAACATCCCCCAAGGAGTGATGAAGGTAGTTTTGTGTTGATCCTCTAGAGGGAGTAATATTTTGTTATAACCAGAGAAGCCATCCATGAGTGATAAAATCTCATGACCAGTAGTGAGATCAACTAGCTGGTCAATACCTGGTAGAGGAAAGTCATCTTTAGGGAAAGCTAAGTTGAGGTCACAGAAATCTATGTAAATGAAAAATCCCCCTGTCATTATTGTGATAGGAACAATGTTATAGATCCATTGGGGATAGTCAATGGGTAGGATGAAGGAAACCAAGAGAAGGCGTTGAAGTTCCTCTTTGACAAAAAGGGAAATGCAAGGATGAATTTTCTGCAGCTTTTGTTTTATAGGTTTGGCTTTATGAATGGCTACAATATTGTGAACCACAATGTTTGGGTCAATATCAGGCATATCAGCATAGGACCAAGAAAAAACATTGTTGTAATCTCAGAGGAAAGAAGTAAAAGCTTCCTGTTTAGTAGAATCTAAAGATTGGCCTATCTTTAGAATGTGCGGGTCATCCTAAGTGTTGATATTGACTTCGATGGTTAATTCATTTAACATGGTTTTCATCTCAGAAGGAAATGACTGGTGAATATAATAATCTTCCACACCAAGGTAAGTGAGGATAGACTCATCTTCCTAACATTGAACAACTATAATAGAAGGTGTATCATCATTGATAATGTTAGGATACATGAAGGGAAGAGAAGAGGGATCCTCATCATTGCATTGATAAGTCAGAGGTCCCAGGGAAATGGTGTCCATGATTTTTTTTTAGGAGGAATAGATTCAGGATCTATAGACTCCGTGGGTGAAGGTTATGACGTTGGTGAATGAGGTGGAGAAGGTTTTTTGTCCTCAATGAGGTTGATGTGGGTATTATTGTAAGATGTTTAAGAAAATCCAATGCTACTGTGATCTTTGTGTTTACTAGTGGTACATGGGATGATGGTATGATGACCTTGTTCGTAAAAACCAAAGCCAAATCCTTTTCATGCACAGTGGTGAAGGAAAGTGTGGGCAAAGTGGTGGTTAGTGAGATACTCAAGGTTAGATGAAAATGGTCATGTTTAGGATGGAGGTTCGGGTGAATAGGTGGAAGTATCAAGTCCCCCATACGTTAATTTGGTGTGAAGGTGGAAAGGACCATAAGGGAAAACCTCTCCTATGTGATATTCATAACAAGGATGTTGGTGTAGGTTTCCATACTCCTGTGGAGTAAGGAATGTGTTCATATTGTATAGGTGGTAATCCCCTAGATCGAGGTGTTGAGAAACACCCTCTAAGGGATCAATAGTAGATATGTGGGTAGTGGGAATAGATGAATTACTAGGTGATTGGATAGAAGGCATATCGGTTGGTTGGGAAGTAGATGGTCTAGCTACAGAGGCTATGGTAGTAGTATGAATAGAAGAGTTAGGTTTGGGAGAGGTGGCAGCAACATTAGTGGATGGGGCTATGGGTGAATGAGAAGTAGGGGTAGTGGTAGATGCTAAAATAGTATAATTACATCGTTAGGTTGGTACAACATTTTATAGGTTTTGAATGGTGACGGGTCAGCTGGTATGGTATAGTTATGTCCTTCATGTTAAAATTTTACACACTGGTGTAAAGTTGAAGGAAAACCCATGACATGAATCCAAGGTTGGCCAAGCAACAGGTTATACTGAAACCCCCCTCTAAGAAGTAGAACAATTCCATGATAGTTTCAAGGCCCACACGAACATGAAGAATAATGGTGCCAAGGGTGGAAGTGATGGCATCATTGAAGGAGTGTATCATAAATGGGTTATTATGCATGTAATTTTAAGGGATGCACATTTGATTATACATGTGGGAGAAGATGATGTTGATGTTAGCATCACCATCGATCATATTGTGCCATACACATATATTATCGATATAGATGAAGATGAAAAGGGAGGGATCATGGTCATTTGATTGGAGAGGTACAATCTCCTCATTAGAAAAATTGAGGGTGGATACTTGATGAGTGGACGTGGGGGTAGAAGGAAAAGATGATTGGTGAGAGAGGACACATAATGAGGGGTGATAATGGAGGCTACTAGTGTGGGGTCATCAGGTAAAACCTTGATGGAATGTAAAACCTCTATAAGGGCTTATCGATGAGATTCAAAGGTTTGGACGAGATCGTACAAAGATATTTTTAGAGGGGATTAGTGTAGTTATTTCATAATTATACGATGGGTGACCCCATTTGAAATAGGGTATGTGGGTACTCAAATGGTGATTTTGGGTTTGGGTACAAATGGTATATTGGGCATGGAATTGGTTGATGGGCTAGTTGTTTTTTCATTTCCTTTGTCCTTTTGGGTGTGAGTGGAAACTTGGACCATGTTAATCTAAGGGAAGGAGGTATATGGAGAAGGGATGTCATGAGTAGTATAATGTCATGATGGAAAAAAACCTAATACAGGATAAGAACCTTGTGAAATGAGTAGGGCACACTGACATTTAGGTGGTGGTTTGGTCAACTCTCTAATACAAACCATGTTGATCTCAAACTTTGGAGGTAGATAAATGGATTGTGGGGGTGGAGATGATGGTCATTGAAGTAAGGAATGAGGGAATTTGGTGACAGGTGTAGGTAGAAAATGGTCCTCATCAAGAAGATCATCGTCATCGAAATTTTCTTCAAGAGGACATAATTAGAGGAGAATGGTTTTTAGAGCCTTACAACCCTCTACATCATGTCCTGGCACATGATGGTAGGTACAAATTTTAGTTTCATAAAACCCTTTTAGTCTAGGTTTGAGGGGGTCGTAAGGTCTAAGCAGTGGTAATGTGATGATTGAGGTCTCTAAGAGGTTGGCTAGAATGTCGGCATAGGACCCTGCTAATGGATCATAGTGGGAAGTGAGTGTGGGTTTGGGTAAAGTTGCAGATGATTGTGGTGGAAGAGGTGTTATAGGAGGGGGAATAGGTTTGACCACTAGTTTGGTAGGTGGTACTGTCTTAGGTTTTGATGGTATCTACTTGGGTAAAGGTGTGGTAGAAGAACTAGCAATGGAAGGTGTTTTCGTTTTAGCTACCCTGTTAGAGGGTAATGGGTTCTTGTCTTTAGATTGTACCTTCTTGGGTAAAGGTGAGGTGGGAGTACATGATGTAGAAGGGAAATAAGATGGTGGAAGAGGATGGGTTACCCATGGGGACAATAGAGTTATAGTGGAAGTGGTTAGTAGAGGTCAGGTGGAAGGTATGGGTTGAAGTCATATAGGAAAAGTTGGGGTTATAGTATCTGGTGGAAGTATAGGTGGTAATAAATGTATGGGTGAGGGAGAGGGTGTTTGTTGTGTAGGTAAATCGGATGTAATAAATGATTTTGATGACAAGGTAGGTTTATTGGATTTTGATTGGCCTTTGTTAGGGGGTTGTTTAGCCAAGGTTGATGGTGAGATCCTAGGATGGATGGAAGGGGAGAAGGTGATAAAGGTGTGGTAGGTGATACTGGTGTATCTATCCTAGAAGGTTAGGTCTTCCTTTTAGGCAGAGGAATAATTTTGGTGTGGGTTTCAAAAGATGTGGCTAAATCTAATTTGACAGGTGGATGGGTAAGGCTTGACATCAGCATGACACCCAAGGTAGTGATGGGTCTAGATATGGATGAGGATGTAGGTGTGGGTAGGTTATTAGGAATAGCAATGGTTTTAGTCATGGGTAAAGGTTTGGATGTAGGTAAAGGTGAAAAATAAGAATCCATTTCGATAGGAATGATCAAGGTCGATCTAGTTGCTAGAAATACCTTTGGATAGATCATGGAGGTTGATAACAAAACCCCGCACTCCAATTCCGACATGGGAATAAGGTGAGCAATGCCAAGTGGGTTTTCGTGGATGGCAAGCCAGGAAGAAATTCCACGCAGGGGGAGATTTGGAGCAGCACTGGCAAATAGGGAGCATTTGGAAATTTTGGGATGGAAAACCATGTTGTTCACTCCGTAGGGGAGAAATCCAATCAAACTGCCAAGCATGGAGATTTGACGATGGCAATCCAACATCAGACTTCCGCATGGCCTTTGTAAATAGGATCAGAACGTTGTGCAAGTCAAATGACACCATGTTGGAGGAAGGAGTCAAACGCCGAGTGGAGTGGCTAGTGCATGGAGATCAAAGGATGCGTGTTGCATGGACTGGGATTGGGTTTCATAGATCATACAAGAAAGTGTCTCCTTTCATACAGATCCGCCCTTATTAGGATTCCACTGATATTTCAGAGTTTCAATCGGCTAAGATAGCTCCACGACCTTCTCCTCATCCTCTGTATAGTTCTGAGCATTCGGTGGTCACGGAAAAATCCAACGCATAGGCACAGGCATGTTGCAGTACAGTAGAAGCCGTTTTTAGCGCTTCAAGAAAATAGCTAGGAAACAAATATTCAGTACCGTATACGATGGATTGGAGTCACACTATTCAAGGCTTCATAAAATTTGCCCGAGTCAGGGAGATGGAAGTTTAAAACAGTGCAGAATGAAATTCATATTGCTCAACATGTTTTCTTCTAGAAACAAATTGAATGTGAAGGTCAACTCTGAAATACCTGGTCGGCCGTTTTGCATGCTACATCCTTGTTACTCGTAAATGGTCTCTTTGAGAAACTCTGAGGGCAAAAGCAATATTTATACCCTTCCATTATGTACATCCAATCAGACAATAAAAATATTCTTTTACCAGGTTCAGAGAAACTTGTTTTTTAACAATGAACGATTATACTGTAGTTTTCAAGCTAATTTTAGCTAGCTTATTTCTATTAGCTTTTATCAACGACTAAGGAAGATTCATATGGTTGTTACCTATACATTTTTCCAAGGTCCTTTTGGTTGCCCCAGTTTATTCAACGTATTTTTTTTTTGAGGGCTTATTTTATGTGTTGCAAATTGTAACATAAAGGATCTTTTTAGTTTCTGGAAAAATGAGTATATGGTTTAGCTCATATCTACCTATGCCATACTAAGATCCCAATAGTGGCATAATTGTTGATTGGAGCCAAGATTTCTGAGTGCACTGCCAGAATACCAAAGGGGTTTTTGGCCAAAAAAAATCAGTCTTAAGGGTGTCTATCGACATGTTATGGGCATGAGCCTGGGTCATCATCATGGCAACATTAGGTCTTTATTGGTAATGGCATTTTCTCATCGTTTAGAAGGTACAATTGTGCTTATTATGGCCAAGCTAAAACATTCTTACTGCAAGTGTTATATGATAAGTACTGAAACACAGTCAGTTCTCCATTCACATAACCTAAATATCAAAGCGAACCCCTACAAGATTCAGTAACCACCACCCATAATATCCTTGACAGAACTTACAAGGAAGTCGAGTTATACTGAACATTCAATCAAAAGTCCAACAGTATCTTTTCCGACAAGTATCGACAACAGGCATCAACGACAAGTATCAACTGTAGCCTGAACCCAACAAGGGAACAATACTTGGGTTCTCACAGAGCAGGTCAAGTATCTTTCAAGCATACATTTCACAGACTTACGCCTGAATGCAAAACACAATAAAATAGAGCAACAGTTTGAAATACAATACACACCCATCAGGGGTTAAACTTGAAAAATCGAACAGCAAGAAGATACAATAACAAAATCACCCGAAGCTACCATAAAAATCATCTAAACCCATAAATCATCTGAACAGAGTTTTTCTAATGAAATCACTTGAAAGAAAGCAAGATTTTTAAAGGTTAGGGCCTAACATGCCTGGTTATTTGCTTAAAATTTTGAAGCAGACCACTGAAAGAGCTCGAACCTTCTCCTCCTTTTCCAAGTTAGATCCACCAACAAAAATTTGCTATTTCCATGACTTATAAATTTTCCTTGCCAGAGAAAAGAGCTAGTTACGCTCATACTTGCCATGCAACACCAAGAAGAATGGTGCGAAGAACCAGTGATCAGACAGAGGGAAAACCGGAGCGCTTGAAAAACCAAACAAACCATTAACTTTCCATTTTGCATGCCTTCCCGTGAAACCCGAGCTCGAAGACCGAGTTCATAAATGGAATTTACTCCAAATTTCCCGCTAAATTCCATTGCCACTGACCGCCATAGTTGGCGATGGATAAAACCAGTTCGAAGACCATTTCCAACTTTGGCGACCTGCCACGTCGGCTCTAGCTAGCCGTTTAAAAACTTCCACCAATTTACCTGTCCTTCATACTTATCCATACATTTAATGACATAGAAACTGCTGCCCATGGTTTGCACCCTTCCATAGGTCTCCTTCTTCCTTGTTCAATAGTTAGGTTAGTAACTTAGGTTAAGATTTAGGATAACACCTAGTCTAACCTCTTAGCACATAGATACTAACTTAGAACATTAGCTCTTAGCCTAGGTCTAGGTTAGATTAACACTAATCTAACCCCTAGGTTAAGTTTAGTTTTAGGTTAGTAACCTTAATAAATCCAGTTAGGTCTAACATTTCATATGCTCATAAAAAGAACCTACAACATACATTCACGAACAGGGTTCACTCCTGCACTACCAAATGGCTATTGAATTATATGTAACTAAATTATTACCTGGTCCACGATCAAGACCTTCCAGATATATTACGATATTGGGAACCAATTCATTTAACACGATCAGCCTGAGTTATACTCCGGACTAGCTTATTCAATGCATCCAGACCTTGCAATTTGCGTAAGGTCTATAATTTTAATTCTTCACGAATAAACTTAAAGCATCACTTGGATCAATACCACTGATCCAAGGCTAGGTCTTATAGATGGATAACTCCATAATTTGTTCCGAGATCAGATTAAACTCATGTGAAAAATGAAAGAAATAAAAGAGTCTAATCATATTCTGACTCAGTCAAAGATCTGCAATCTCAAGGAAGATACAGTCCATATCAAGCATGACTTCTCAATCAAAGGAACACATCATTTTTACAAAAGAAATCACATATCAACACTTGTATGCTCAGGAGGAAGTAACAACAGTTTAGGGTTTTACATGCTTCCCTCCTAAAAAGATTCATCGTCCCGATGATTACATATTCAATTAACCTTCAGGTCAACCAATTTATTAGTTCACAAAACAATGCGACTGTTTTCCAACTTGAATAGTTCCAGAAATCAATGTCACAACACATTTTATTCAGCCTGAATAATGTTTGCCTTCATCTGGCTTTCATAAATACTTAAAAATAAGTTCATAAAAGAATGTTTTGTCAACAGATTTCATTCTGTTGAAAAAGAGAAGGAAAAGGAATTTTCATCTCTTCCAAATTTTCCCAAGTTGCACTTTTCTTCGTTAAACTGGTCCCACTGGACCTTACATTGCTGTATTTCACGATTTCTTAAATGCAATTGGCAAGTTTCCAGCACTCGTGTGGGTTTAACCACGATTATTCCTAGGTCTTGGACCTACAAGGAATTCTAATTTAAAACATGTGACAGATCTGAAACGTATTTCTTAAGCAAAGAAATATGGAAAACATCATGCATGCGAGATAAAGCAGGTGGTAATGCTAAACGATAAGCTACAGGATTGATTATTTCGACAATTTCAAAAGGTCCCACGAATCGAGATGACAACTTGGCAGCCTTGCCAAAAGTTATAGAACTCTTTCTGGGTTTAACACGAAGAAAAACCTTCTCACCAAGCTCAAACCTTCGATCAACCTGCTTAAGGTCAGCATAGCTCTTCTGTCTATCTGCTGCTTCCTTTAATCGTTCACGAATCAGCTTAACTTGCTGTTCCATTTTTGTGAGAATCTCTGGTCCAATTACCACTCTATCCTCAACACTATCCCAGCTAAAAGGAGTTATGCACTTTCTTCCATAAAGTGCTTCAAATGGTGCCATTTTAAGAGATGAGTGATAAGTGTTGTTGTATTTGAATTCAACTAATTGGAAGATACTCTTCCCATTTATACTGTTGATCCATGCAATACATTCGCAACATGTCCTCCAACACTTGATTTACCCTCTCAGTTTGTCCATCCGTTTTCGGATGATATGCAAAACTGAAGTTTAGTTTCGTTCCGAGAGCTGTATTAAGTGTTTGCCAAAACCTTGACGTCATTCTTGGATCCCTGTCAGATATAATCAATTCTGGTACACCATGCAATCTGAAAATTTCGTGTACGAATCTTTTGGCCAGCACTGGTGAATCATCCTTTATATTTCTAGCGATGAAATGAGCTACCTTAGTCAGTTTATCTACAACTACCAGGATAACATCATGTTTATTCCTGGACATGGGTAATCCTTGTACAAAATCCATGGTTATTACTTGCCATTTATACTGCGGTATGCTATGAGGATATAACAGTCTAGAAGGGTGCATATGTTCTGCCTTAACCCGCTGACACTCCAAATAATGAGTCACAAAATTAATAACATCCTTTTCATACCTTTCCAAAAGTATTGCTGTTTCAAATCAGCAAGCATTTTTGTGATTCCCGGGTGTCCAGAGAAAGGTGAATTATGAAATTCAATTAACAACTTCTTCCTCAAATCATTCAGCATAGGTACGTATACCCTGTTTTCATCAAGATTCCTTCATTATCAAAATGAAACCTTTATACCTTATATCCTTTGGTTTTGTAGCAAGCGCTGCTTTTACTTGTTGAAAATAAATATCAGATTCTGAGGCACTCTTTACCTCATCTTTAAATTGAGTTCTTAATATTATAAGAGTAGAAATGTGCCTCCTACGACTTAGAGCATCAGCTACTCTATTCTCCTTCCCTTTGATATAGCTAATATCAAAGTCATATTGTGATAAAAATTCTAACCATCTTCTCTGTCTGGCATTAAGATTAGGTTGAGTAAAAATATATTTCAGCCCTAAGTGATCAGTTTTCAACTCAAAAGGTTTCCCAAGTAAATAGTGCTCCAGACTTGAAGTGCATGAACAATGGCAGCAAGTTCCAAATCATGAGGAGAATAATTTAGC
This sequence comes from Taxus chinensis, assembly GCA_019776745.2. Taxonomy (NCBI): domain Eukaryota; kingdom Viridiplantae; phylum Streptophyta; class Pinopsida; order Cupressales; family Taxaceae; genus Taxus; species Taxus chinensis. The sequence continues at coordinate 380,439,392 of CM034148.1, forward strand.
TCATGTAACTTGAGTTTTCTACTTTCATATGCAATGACTTGATCATTTTGTAGCAAAACACCTCCAATGCCTTCCCCAAAAGCATCCGTTACAATAGTAAAACTCCCATTAGGGTCTGGTACCACTAATATAGGTGCAGAAGTCAACTGGTCTTTCAGACTTTTGAAAGCCGCTTCGCACTTATCATTCCATATGAATTTCTTATCCTTCTTCTGCAATGAAGTTATTGGTGCAACTACTTTAGAAAAATCCTTTACAAATTTTCTATAGTAACCAACAAGACCCATGAAGCTTCTTACTTCGTGCACATTCTTTGGTGCAGGCCACTCAGTTATTGCCATTATTTTGGAGGGATCTACAAACAATTCCTTCTTTGCTATTGACATGACCCAAATAGTGAACTTCTGAATCAAAGAAAGAACATTTGGATAGCTTTCCATACAACTTTCTTTTTCTCAAAATTCCCAAAACTATCTTCAAATGCTCATTGTGCTCCTCAACGCTTTTAGAATAAATGAGAATATCGTCCAAGAATACAAGTACAAACTTGTCCAGATATTATTGAAAAATATTGTTCATTAAGTTCATAAAGGCTGCGGGTGCATTAGTTAATCCAAAAGGTAGAACCGTGAATTCATAATGTCCGTACCTTGTTCGGAAAGCTGTTTTATGAATATCTTCCTCTCTAATCCTTAACTGATGATACCCCAGATCGAAGATCTATCTTAGAATAAACCACTGCTCCATGCATCTGATCAAATAGATCGTCGATCCTGGAAGTGGATATCTGTCTTGATTGTTGCTTTGTTCAACATCCGATAATCAATACATAGCCTTAGTGTTCCATCCTTCTTTTTCACAATATACGGGTGCTCCCCAAGGTGAAACACTTGGTCTAATCAAACATTTAGACAAAAGCCTCTTGCAACTATGCCTTAAGCTCAATAACTCTATAGTAGTCATCCGATAAGGTGCTTTTGGAAATAGGTTCTGTTCTGGTTTGATTTCGATGGTGAAGTTAAATTCTCTCTTGGGTGGTAACCCTGGTAATTCCTCAGGAAAACATCCCTGAAACTTTGTAAAGAGGAAATTGTTTCATGAATCATCATCTTCTTCTGAAATTCAAGATATCTTTACTGCATTTAACAGGGTGCATCCTTTATTTTTAGCCTTTTTAAGCTACATAGCTGACAGTTTTCTAACTGAAATTTCCCATTTCACACCTTGAATCTCTGTTGTTTCCAGCTGATCATCTAAACATTTTATGTTCTTTTCATAGCAATCTACCTTTGCTTTATGGTCAGCTAACCAATTGACACCGATGAAAATGTCATACGATCCCAAAGGTGTAACATAGAGGTCAACTTCTGTGGAGAAATTAGGTAAGCCAAGGACTGCCCCAAAAAGGCACATACTCACTATATGAACAGAGTTATTACCATACTGTACAGTCCAAGATTTATCCATTTTTCCAGCTTTTCTCTTAAGTTTAGAAGCAAGTTTTATTAAATAAAACATTCAGTAGCTCCTGTATCAAAAAGAATAGTGACAGGTATGCCAAACAACTTACCCGAAACTTCTATAGGTGTCACTTGCTTTTCAGCTTGCTTGTCTGCTACTGCAGCATGTATCTTATGCTGCTGATTACGATCATCCTTCTTCAAAGGGCATTGATTTGTGTAGTGGTATTTGCCATAATTGTAGCAGCCTCCTACAGGTCCCTTTTTAGGCTCAAATTGCCTCCAGTCTTGTAATTGTCACGTTGTCCTACATAGGGCTTCTGCCCATTGTTATAATTTTTAGCAAAATTATCCCTTACATTTCCAGCAGGCTTATTTGCCACTTCTTTCTTACTATTATCCCCTGGAAACTTACTTTTGTTTCCAAACTTTTTCCATGGTCCCTTTTTGGGTGCAAGAGAGGTTGAAGAAGGGTTTGCAGTCTTCTTCCGTACTTCCTCTTTATGAACAGAAATAGCCTTTAATTTTTGTTCTTGCCTTATGGCCTTTTCAACAACTCCTTCCATAGTGGTTGGACTGTGAACATCGACCTCTCCCCCTATCACGGGATTCAATCCCATGATGAATTTCCATATTCTGAACTTCTCGTCAGTTTGATATTGCGGTACATACTTGAGGAGTTTTGTAAATCACTCCCAGTATTCAGTTATCATTAGCTTCCCTTGAGATAAGTTCTGAAATTCTGTCATTTTCTGATCATAGAAAAGTTGTGGCAGCCAACGTTGCCTAAAATAGCCTTTAAATTGATCCCAAGTAATATTGGTCTCATCAATGTTTAGTTCAGCTTTTACGGCTATCCCACCATGAAGATGATTCGTGGGAAAGCTGATAGGCTCCCCAAATAGCTTTGGTTTCCTCTGAGAAGTTCCTTATTGCAAAGTACTTCTCTATTTCACTGAGCCAGTTCTCAGCTCCATCTCCTAATGTGGTGCCATCGTACTTAGGTGGGCTTATCCTTTTTATATCATTAGTGAGTTCTGCTTCCAACCTAGCCTTTTTGTTTTCTGGTTGGACAGGTGCATTCCCAACATTAACATCAACTCCCATGTCAGGGTTGTCCTCAGGAGGTTTTTGATTGTTATTATCAGCTTCTTCATCCTCCTCATTTCCCATCGCCTGCTGTTCAAGTACAGCTAAATGATCTCTTGTGTCCAACAGGGCAGCAAGGATTTCATCAAGTTTCTGGGTTGTTTCCGCCCCTCCTTCAGGTGGAGCATTATTCACAACGTTCCCCTCTTGTTCTAACCATTTTCTGTTACAAGAAAATTCGGGTTTTTATCAAATTATGGACACAATAGGCCTAAGAGCTGCAACCTTCAGCTCTGATACTAAGATGTAACATCCTCATTTTATACATTAGAAAAAGTCAATTTTTTTTTTAAAAAAAAAAATGCTTCCAGGTTCTAAATACATAATTTAGAACTCACAAATCAAATAACCATTCTTATAACAGATAACCATATGCAGCTGTAATGACTCGGAGTACCTCTGATCTATTCATTCCATGACTCGGAAATCTACCGATCTATTCATGAGTAATAAGAGTTGGTTTTTTTCATTTAACCCTTCACTCTCGCGGTTCTCTTCCCTATTCTGGGATTCAGAATGTTCTGTCCAAGGAACTTAACTGAATAATTGTTACCATTATTCATCGGCATCTCATCCCTTAAACCAGGTGACTCAGGACAACGCAATCAGCAGCTTGCGATACTTTGGCTAAATATTTGAAACATATTGCTTATGTCTCGTATTCCTTAACGACATACTTGTCAATCTAGAATACGTCCTACACCCCATTCCTAAATTATATAGAACATCTTATACTGACTTCTGTCAGTCCCTCCTATCCCAAATTATTCACTCGGAAACGGATTAGTAAGGTGACAACGTTATATGGATGCACTCGAGGACTAGGGATAAGATGACATACTGGGCCAACCCTAGTTAAACCAGTATGTCAAGATACCCCGAGTCTCCTAGGCAGCCATATAATGTGACCACATTCCTAATCGGTCCCAGAGTAACTTGTTCGAGTTAAAGGTGTAAATCTTAATGATCAATGCAAAGGGTGTCGTCATAAGTCCCCTGCAGTTGACTTGTGCCGTCAACCTTTAAATCCTCCTCGAAAAGATCTACTTATTAATAAGTGTTACACACATTGAGTTTAAATTATATTAACAGACGTTCCCCTAAGGTTAGCCTTTCTCGATCCTTGGGTTCCTCACCTTAGAATGACCTTTCATAATAAAACCCTTTACACAGAGAAGTTATTAAGGCTATGGTCTCATCAAGGAGTTCATAGAATATACATAATTCTAAATCAACGAAATTGGACAATAACCCATAATCTTCAATTGTGATTCCAACCGGACCCATTTTAGGTTTTTATATGAGTTCTCATAACTGAATTTATATCGTACTTATTAGTATCAAGATATAATGATTAAGAATCCAATTAAATGTTGTCCTGGCTTAATCAAGACTAGGGGTTAATAATTTAATTCAACTTGTTTAGCGTTCTGCTTAGGTTTATTTTAACCCTATCTTTCAGAAAGACAGTGATCTAAATTTCAATTTAGCTTCAGATAGAACATACTGGAACTGCTAAACAATCATAAGAATTCAGTCTCATATTCTTGCAAGCTTACATTGACAATCACAAAAGTCTCCAAATTATACAATGATAACAATGCCCTCCAGGTATTTGAACCGAAGAAATTCAAACTATCAAATAAGAATACAAACACATAAGTAAAAAATATTTATTTCCATTCCTTTCAAAGCTAAACAAATACATTTTATGCATTCTGCATACTTGATACAATACTCAACGGAAGAAGAACATCTTTCCTCATATAGTACATTTAGAAAATCAAGCTGTAATTCAACATAAAATCAAATTTAAATAATATGATCATCCTATAAGATCTGCATGATTTTACCACTTACGGCAACCATCTACAAAAATTGTCAACATGGGTCAGTTCGATGAACTGAGCATGATAAGCACTAACTCTTAAAACAATTACAATCCATCAATTGTTTTCATTAAACACCCTGTTTAAATGAGATCAAAACACCAAACAAGTAAACACATGTCAGACTATGCTTTTGTAAAACAACATGACTATAAACGCGTAGCTCATATTATAGTCACTAAATAGTCACAAATACCTTTCAAATATCTCATCAAAACGTTAGAGACCAAGAAGAAAAAAAATCATCTAACCTACTATCCATCTGAATCCCAAGGAAAGCAACATCAGACGGACTAATATATTCAACATAATAAATGAATAACCTTTCATGATTCCATCAGCATGATAGAACAATTCCAAAAGTTAGATAAACAATTAAATCAACCTATACTTATATAAACAGAAGAAAAAACGAATCATACACATATTTCCCTCAGAACTAGCTCATGACTGTACCATCTTTCCAAGATCAAAGCATTCACGTTAAACACATGTAAATAAATCAAACGAGACCACCAAAGCACCACTGTTTTGTTAAGGTTTAAAATATAACAAACTACAGTACAGTAGCTATCACGCCAAACAGTGATGACTATCTACCAAACAGACTCTGCATGACCTCCCCACAACGAAGAGACGAACAAGAAGATATTCACTGCCATTTCCTGTTGAGGTGCAGTCGACAACTCCTAAGTTCAATCAAGCTCAAGAATAGATATCCTTGCAACAGAGAAGACGTAAACACGCCAACAATCCCTTACACATCAACCTACAGCCCATTCTAGTCCCTACTAAACATTGTAAGGCTTTTCGACCCAAGGTCGAAATCAAAGAACTTATATTTTCATCGCACTCAACAATAGACTCCATGGCATTAAGAAATTGATGTTTCCCTAAGACTATGCAGAGATAATCATACAAAATTCCTGCAACATGCACAGCCTCATCTAACTGGAATAATCAGAAAGGAAACATAACCTACCGTATTCACATATGGACGCATTAAAAGTTTGAAGTATGGTATTCACGACCTACTTTTATAGAGCCAAGACACATGATATCTATCTATACTCAAGGAACTCCAACAGTGTCAAAAAAACAACAGTGTACCAAATCAGGCTTAATTAGAGGCAGATACATTGGTTACCCATCAAGGATTCAACTGAATCTGAACAACAGTAAACAAGATAAATAATAGTTAATGATTCCAACTGTGCCAACAATGGTAAACATTCAAAATCAGGCTTATACAAAAGCTAAATACTGATTTCGCAACAAGGAATCCAACTGAGCTCTCTTCAATATTTTTCGCTCAAGCTTACATAGAAAGGAAACGTAAAAATACACCCAAAGAGTCTGTACCAAAAATTCATTACAAAATAACAGAGGTTGCATTACCTGTTACTTCTTCAAGGCTCCGAAAAAATAAAATTACCAATATTCAAAGATATATAGCTTTAACAGTGGTCCATAATATACGAATCATTCAATGTACTCCACAGAGTCGTTTTGAATACAATAAAATATAATGCAAGTATCATCGAGTTAAATCCTATAATTGCAACACAGGGGATGGAGAAACAACTTCTACAGGGTCGCAATAAATACTGAAACATAGTCAGTTCTCCATTCACATAACCTAAATATTAAAGGAAACCCCTACAAGATTCAGTAACCACCACCCATAATATCCTCGACAGAACTTACAAGGAAGTCGAGTTATCTGAACATTCAATCAAAAGTCCAACAGTATCTTTTCTGACAAGTATCGACAATAGGCATCAACGAAAAGTATCAACTGTAGCCTGAACCCAACAGGGAACAATACTTGGGTTCTCACAGAGCAGGTCAAGTATCTTTCAAGCATACATTTCACAGACTTACGCCTGAATGCAAAACACAATAAAATAGAGCAACAGTCTGAAATACAATACACACCCATTAGGGGTTAAACTTGAAAAATTGAACAGCATGAAGATACAGTAACAAAAATCACCCGAAGCTACCACAAAAATCATCTAAACCCATAAATCATCTGAACAGAGTTGTTCTAATGAAATCACTTTGAAAGAAAGCAAGATTTTTAAAGGTTAGGGCCTAACATGCCTGGTTATTTGCTTAAAATTTTGAAGCAGACCACTGAAAGAGCTCGAACCTTCTCCTCCTTTTCCAAGTTAGATCCACCAACAAAAATTTGCTATTTCCATGACTTATAATTTTTCCTTGCCAGAGAAAAGAGCTAGTTACGCTCATACTTGCCATGCAACACCAAGAAGACTGGTGCGAAGAACCAGTGATCAGACACAAACCATTAACTTTCCATTTTGCATGCCTTCCCATGAAACCCGAGCTCGAAGACCGAGTTCATAAATGGCATTTACTCCAAATTTCCCGCTAAATTTCCATTGCGACCGACCACCATAGTTGGCAATGGATAAAACCAGTTCGAAGACCATTTCCAACTTTGGCGACCTGCCACCTTGGCTCTAGCTAGCCGTTTAAAAACTTCCACCAATTTACCTATCCTTCATACTTATCCATACATTTAATGACATAGAAACTGCCGCCCATGGTTCACACCCTTCCATAGGTCCCCTTCTTCCTTGTTCAATAGTTAGGTTAGTATCTTAGGTTAGGATTTAGGATAACACCTAGTCTAACCTCTTAGCACATAGATACTAACTTAGAAACATTAGCTCTTAGCCTAGGTCTAGGTTAGATTAACACTAATCTAACCCCTAGGTTAAGTTTAGTTTTAGGTTAGTAACCTTAATAAATCTAGTTAGGTCTAACATTTCATATGCTCAGAAAAAGAACCTACAACATACATTCACGAACAGGGTTCACTCCTGCACTGCCAAATGGCTATTGAATTATATGTAACTGAATTATTACCTAGTCCACGATCAAGACCTTCCAGATATATTACGATATTGGGAACCAATTCATTTAACACGATCAGCCTGAGTTATACTCCGGACTAGCTTATTCAATGCATCCAGACCTTGCAATTTATGTAAGGTCTATAATTTTAATTCTTCACGAATAAACTTAAAGCATCACTTGGATCAATACCACTGATCCAAGGCTAGGTCTTATAGATGGATAACTCCATAATTCGTTCCGAGATCAGATTAAACTTAGGTGCAAAATGAAAGAAATAAAAGAGTCCAATCATATTCTGACTTAGTCAAAAATCTGTAATCTCAAGGAAGATACAGTCCATATCAAGTATGACTTCTCAATCAAAGGAACACATCCTTTTTACAAAGAAATCACATATCAACACTTGTATGCTCAGGAGGAAGTAACAACAGTTCAGGGGTGTTACATGATGTGACTTTGGTCTCACCAATATGTTTTGTTAAGAGCCCATACAAATTGGTATGGGGCATGACCTCATGAAATATCCATTGGTAAGTGGCTTAGCTCACTTAAGGTTCTGTTATGGCTCGACTTGACCTATGGAATCTGCATTGGAATTTAATTGTTGGTATAAGTTGAACATTGGTAAATATTAAATTGGTAACTTTACAGTATTAACAACTCAACTAAGTTTGGTAACCCAACTTGACCAAGCTATAGTAGAAATGCTCCACAAAAAATTCTATAAAATTTTTTAATTTTAATTTTTCTCCTTTATTAAATATATTTTAATTTGATTTAGCTTTATCGTTATTTTATAAATGAGAAAATCATTTTAATAATATTTTACACATTAGATAAATAGTTTTTCATTGGAAATGATGTATTTTATGACACATAGAATAAGTCATCTTTGTAAAATTTTCATGAAAAACTAAAAAAAAATCACTCACATTTCAATAAATATTTTTATTGAAGGTAAAAGGTTCTGGAGGGACCTTACCTATAAGTACATCAAAAGGCTCAAAAGCCAAGATAAGAAAGGAAAAATAGATTTTTTTTTTATATGTGAGGGCCACACCCCAACCAAAAGACAAAAACTAATGAAGCACTAAGGCAGGGGCTAACTTCCTACAAGATTCCCAACTACATACAGACAATAACAAAATTGCAGCTCTACAACAACAACCACAACAATTACACAACAAACACAAAGACAAAGGCACTAACTAGTATACTAATTATAAACCTTAAAATTGATCATGTTTTCCTGATAGAGATTCATATCTTTTCCAATATTAGGATCCCAGTTAGAAGCTTTGAAATTCTTAGTGATCCTTCCATTCTTCCAAGATGAGGCTGGAATGCCACTGATATCGCAGATCTGATGAGTGTGGAATTGAAGAGTATCCAGTACTGCTCTATGAATGGCCAAATGGTTGTTGTGATTTTATTCAAGAGATCTGATTTGAGTACTAAGAGTTTTGAATTCCTCTCTCAAGTTGGAAATGGAGTCATAATCTAAATTCTTGATGCTAGAATTGAGGAGAAAACAAACATTATATTCAATGATCTTCAGGGTTTTGTCTTGCAGATTGAACTTTTCCAAAACAAAGGGGTAGATGTAACATCCCCATTTTAAAACACCAGAACAAGGGAATTTTTTTTTTTTTTTTTAATATATAACGTTCTCTGTTATGAATTATAAAATTCAAACACACGTTCAAGATTTAATAATTGTTCTCTGCCCAAACCACACAGTTTGGATTATACAATTTCTTTTAAAACGAATGTTCCCTGTTCACATAATTACAATATGGAACACACATTCAATGCCATTCAATCTCATAACAGATTCTATATGCTGCTGTAAATGACTCGATGAACTGCCGATCCTCCATTTTCATGGCTCGGAGTTTCAACGATCCTTCATTTCATGACTCGGCAACAACCGATCCTTCATATACATGACTCGGCAACAACCGATCCTTCATGTTTGTTCATGCATAGTATATTTATATACTTGTTCTCATAACCTTCCCCGGTTATCGAAGTGATCCATTTAAGAAGCCTATCTGAATATCTGTTACTGATATTCATCTGACATCCTGCATCTTAAATTAAGTGATAAGGACAACGCAACCAACAATTGCGATACTTTGGCCAAAGATTTTCACATGCTTTGCATGATCATATTCCTGAATGTGATACACATCTACGGAATACGTCCTTCACTTCACTTCACCTGTTATCTAGAATGGTCTTTCCTGGTTCCTACCAGTCCTCATTGTTTAAGTTCCGTTTTAAACTTTCGATTCCAGCCAGTAATATGAGCGGGTATAGGAAGGCACTCCAGGTAACTAAAGATACGCAGACATACGGTGTCGTTACCCCACGACTCCGTGTGTCTGATTATCTTTAGTAATCCGGAGTCACTCCGTATACCAAATCATACCCTATCTCCACCCCAGCTAAGATCTACACTTTCAGCCTATGTATTCTCAATGTTTTAATTCGGGAGGGCATTGCTATATGTCAGCTGCAACATTGTGTCGTCGTGAAGACCCCGTCTTCATGAAGACACCTTGCTGTAGCTGGCGTATGCCAATGTCCTGCAAAATTCATCCCATCGAGAATTCACATCCTGCCCAAGTGACTTAGCTACGAGTTATCAGTTAAAGCAATTTTCAGCATCCACGCTGATCCCTTGATCCTCGTTGCCGTTGCAGTTGTCTATAACTAAGAGGGACTAAACCGTCCATTAGTTTTCTATGTATCGTCCCCTTCATATCGAAGGGCTACATTCCCTTACTTGGTTAATTTCTTAATCATTAGATTAAGCAGTCCGTACCGATGGACATAATAAGTTTAACCTATTAAACTTAACCAAGATGTTTCCAACTGCAACTAATTTCATAATGTTAAATTATTAGACGTCATTCAAACGAGGTCTATTCCTTGAGAAATGAATTCATTTATTTCCCCTCGACGTTATATAGTTAAGGATCATTAGTTATGGATATATGTATCTAATAACCTTTATTCTGAATTTTATCAAACGGGATCATTAATGGAGTTCGAAAACGAAGTTTGAATACTCCCAGTTTAAATTGATATTCCTTAGCTCCTAAGCTAATCCTGAATACCTTCTGATTATAAAATCATATCCTTCTTAATCCTTTTTAATGTCAATTCAAAATTCATCTTTACCCCAAGTATGAATTAATTGCATTGTTCAACTTAAAGGTTGTAATTAAGTAAGAATAAACATCAGTTTCAATTCAACATCCATCCAAGGATAATGAAACAATTCCAAATCAGGAAATAACACCATATTTCCAATTTAAACAGCAATATCAAACTGATATAATTATTGAAAATATCACACTTGTAACTGTATTCAATATTTCAAGTCATAATTTGTACATTTGCCAATCCAGCTGATTGGGTATAATTTATACAAAGCATCCATACAACTCATGGACAGAAGAATGTATTTTCTTCTTTTACAATTCCTCAAAGAGGAAATAAAAGCAACAGTTACAATTTAATTTACATCTAATCAAGAGGCATCAGAAAACAGCCAAGTCTTCATTCTAATCAAATTCCATCTGCAAAATGAATTGCACGGGTCAGTTCAATGAACTGAGCACATTAAGCACTTATCCTTAAAATAAGATGCTTCAACTAACTGTTTCGATAAAGAACCCTGCTTTTATGAAACGACAGCAAAACATCAATCTCGAAAGCACAAAAGAGAAATCAGCATAACCACTGAACTATCAAAAAAACATCATCGCCACCAGTCAAGGGACTGCTGTCCCGTTTTGACATAATCATTGCAAGTATCTATTTACAAAATTTGTAAAGTTAAAAATACAAGTAGTTTGCTGCCTATAAAGCATACAGTTATCCTTTCCACACCTTTCATTAATAACAAATGCAAAGGATGAAACTAACTGAGTATAAATCCATTACTTTCCTTTCCGTTCATGAAGCATGTTAAATTTAAAGCATTCAAGTACAAACAAGAAAGCGAACAGCAATGCATATAGTGGCTCCCATCTAAGCACTATAAAATTCTTCATTCACGAATTCCAGATTTCTAACTGAATGAAAGAAGAAAGATCATTTTTTCTAAAACATTAATTCATATCTCTATCTCTTTCCACATGACTGTCCTAACAGTGGGATCCAGACGAAAGATAAATCAAATAACAGTTCAGAGTGAAACTTACAAAATCCACTCGGAATTCACTTTCTGGCAGCAAGAATAATTCCATTTATTTCCAGTTCATATGAATGCCAACAGGTTAGTAAGACATTATATTTATCCTGGAGCAAGCCATATCAATATGTATACTAGGTATTTGCTATACTAGAAGATTCCTTACTTCTTACACTGTATAGCTAACCAACAACAAAATTGCAACCACGCAAGTATATATATATATATTCATATAATCTTTTATACTTTTGAACACATATAGTTCTTAATAACAAAGGGTACATGACTGTTACCTACAGCAAGACCGAATCATAAGCACTATAAATCCAATATCACCTTCAGAGTTCCGGATAGCAAAGAGAAGAATTCATTCTCTACTATTTCATTAAAAACAATCATTGTTTTCAGAATGAAGTAAAAACATTCAATCACGTTTTTTTTTTTCTAAGCAAGACAACTCAACTTAGACAGACAACAACGTAAACGTTCTCATTGATAAGCATCACACATAGCCAGTACAGCTGCAATCCAACAAGCTACAGTAATGAACGTTCCAGCCAAATTTGCATTCTCAAGATAGTAAAAGCAAAATTATATCAGAAGGTCAAACTTCGACTGCTAGACGCAATGGGGTCATCCTTCATTACAGCAAGAAGAAATTATAGTCATTCAATAACTTCAGAAGGAAAACAGTCTACTTTTCCTATTTTTTTCACGGATTCCAAAACATAATTGCTTATTTCTTATACAAGAAAAGGGCACAGCCATGGAAATGTTGCTACTACTTGAATTTAAATTCGAATTCAATTACTCATAGGGGTCCCGAATGCCACTTTCATTAGAATCCAAGACAGTAGAAGGAAGAGAATCTATTTCCTTTATAAAAATTTCCATATGAAACAACTTCAACAACCATCGCTTCTTTCATTCTAGTTCATCAGCAAAAGACTTATGGTTTCAAAAGAGAACAACTCAATTAACACGTACAAACCCGTGATACATATGCCAATTTTTCCCAATACTGTTAAACAACCAGCACATCAGGAAAGCATTTCATTCAAGAAATACAAGGACAGCTGAACTCAGCGACCAATAACAATATTTTGTATCATTTCCAAAATGACAACAAGATTCAACAGAACCCAAATCACAGCAATATATGCAACTGTATTTCCATTTCTTCTTTTCTTGTAAAGACAGTTCCATATATACACAGCAAGAAACGATTACACTAAATGGAAAGCATTTACACCATAAGGAACGATTACACACCTGTTCCACTTTCAATCAACACGAATAGTAAAAGAATTATATCTATTTCGAACACCATACTGTCAACAAACCAGCACGTCGTGGGAGTGCTTCCAACCAATCAAATGCAAGGACGGATTAACCACAACAGCAAGGGGACGACTGTACCCCATTATTTCCAAAAATGACAGCAAGAAAGGAAGGAAACCCAAATCGAAGCAACATAACTCGACTGTATTTCCATTTCCATTTTACATGGAAGTGCAGTTCCAAATACAACAGCAAGAAACGATTGCATTTAAAGAAACAAATTACACCATAAGGGCGATTGCACAGTCCTTTCCATTTTCGAACAATACGAACAGTGAAAGGAATACCCACATTTCAACCCTTTATACAGTCTACAATCAATACTAAAATCTTATTTCCAACACGATTCGAGCAAGAACAATCAAGGCAGAGCAATCAAAATCAACTTCCTTATCATTTTTCAAGAAAAAGAAGGCATGAATCAACAAATCCATTTCCAAATCAATCTCAAAAACAATCAAGCAATCCAAACCCAAGAGCAGGGTTGTTTTAATGAAACATTTAAATCAAGCAAAGATTTTAAAGAGAAGGGCTTAACATGCCTGTAATCTCTTTTTCAGAACTCGAAGAAGAAAGCTTCGTTTTTGCCGTGTTTTTCTTCCACAACGGCTACACAAACTTCCCAGCACTCTTTTCTTCTTCAGGCTTATCAATAGCCTCTATTCTTCCACGAAAATGTCAATGCCAAGAGCTGGTTCGACCGAACCAGGTCAGAAAAACCAAATGCAGAGCAACTTTGCAAAAAGCTCGAATGAACAAAAATGACAATCAAAATTCCTTCATGCTGCTTCCAAGGCAAGCTGGTCGCGAGGACCAAAAACATTTAATGCATTAAAGGCTTGCCTTTCTCCTTATTTTCCACGCCCCCTCCACTTGGGTTGGCAAGTCTCCAACCTTCAAATTTCCCAAGCAAACTGAGTTTAGCCAAGCTTCCAAATAGACACCTCTATCTCCCATCTGTCCCGCCAAAACTGGCGCCGTCCCCTAAGGGACAGTTCATAAATGCCCAAGAATGCCACCTACCCATCCTTATCCTCTCCTTCCAAGGGTCTGCGTACCCCTTTAGCTTAGGATTAGTTTAGGTTACACAGTTCATTCGACCTAGGTCTTAGTTAGACCTTAGGTTTTAGGATTTAGATTTATTTTTCCCCCCCTTTTTTTTTTTTTTTTAATTTAAAAATCCACTTTGGATAGTAGTGTAGAATGTATGTTAGGTGTTTAGGGTTAGTTTAGGTTTAATTCCCACTAACCACTAACACTAACAATTTCCATCCCGTCCCTTACTAACATCCATGCTATCACAGAACAGGACGTTCCGTCCTTCCGGTTCAAGTGTGAATTAGCATAGAAAACACAAGAGGATCTCAGCATACCTGGATCAATGGAATTGATTCAGGATATGCTGTCAATCAGCACAAGAGCAAGCAATTATACGACAACCTGTCGTCACATCAGCAAACACACAAGTACAGTGTTCGCTGTCCCATGTAATAATTCATAGTATGCAAGAATCCGAATTAGCAACACATTCTCTTAAAATCAAAACATATCCTAACATGTTTGCTTTCATTCCAAGAGCTATAACAGTATGTAAAACATTCACCAAGTTAGCATTCAAAAATCAGAGTGCTACAGTTGACCTGGTCACAAGGGATAACAGGGATAACAGTAGGGGGTATTTCTTCAACAAGTAACTCGTTACCCATTTTGTTTCTTCTCAAAATTTATTTTGGAGGGGGTTCAATAAGAGGGTCACAGAAAAGGGGATTCTTGGAGTGGATACAGGGTGTCTAGGGAGGTGGAGGAGCTAAAGGAGGGATAGGGTCTTTGGCCACTACATCTAGAATTAACTGGTGAATAATAAAAATAACCCCTTGATGTAGTGGTGCTACCCTCTTATGTCCTTAGACATCTAAAACAAACTTCTATAAGGAGTGCAGAGTATACTATGGAAAACTTACCTTAACTTCGTGCCTAAAATAGTTGAGGAGAACCAAATGATGCAAGATAAGAGTTTAAAACCTTCCCTCAAGAGTAATGTAGTGGACCATCATGTGAGAAAATTTGTCGAAGGGTTACGAGATAGTGGCACAGACGATGCCTTCTTTTTTTAAATTTCAATGCTTTCTCCATCATCCAAAAATAACCTTTCTTCTGCTTCTTAGTAAACTTTGTTTTTGAAAAATTTATTACCTTCCATGCTTAACCCTGTGATGAAGGATATAAATTGTTTAGAGATAGTGAAATCCCTGCCTCTAAACTTGATGTTCCTATGCTTCCAATTTTCCACAAAGAGGAGAAAGATGTGTTGATCATACCCCTTAATCCTTTAAATAAATTATGTGAAACCCCCAATATTAAGGGTTTTCTATAGTTCCACATTTTCTTACCATTTTGGGTCGAATATGGGCTCGAATTTGCAAGGAAATCCCCCCATTGTGAATGAAGCTAATGATAGAGTATATTTGAGCTAGAGACTACAAAAAGTAGGCCTTCTGGTGGAAATCTGACAGCCTAATAGCTTGGTAGTTATATGATGAACTCCAATACCTCTCTCCAGTCTTGCTTGAAATGGAAAATGAACTCAAAGTTTGAGGTGTGGCGAGAATTAACCCGAATGAATTCAATTTGTTTCAATAATATAGGTGAAGGATTCCACACATGTGGAAGATGCCACTTAATGAGTACTTCTGAGATGTGCATTGGCTTCATTAATAATGATGGGATGAACTTCATAGGGGGTGTCCTTGATATCATACCACTCACTATAATTATCAATGTGAACCCCAACATTGGCTAATTCATTCGTTGATTTATTTCATTCCCTATACACATTTCGATAAATTATTGATATAGCCAAACTAATATATTGTATGTTTATAATATTGGTTTGAAACGCCTTTTTTTTGTCAATTCATCAAAATTTGACTATGTGGCTTAGAAAATGACAGGGAGAATTTTTGAACCTTGATTGCTATAAACCTGTTGTTCTTATTTATTGAAAATGTATTCACACAAAATTGGGATCTAACCACTTTACTATTGATAAATCACAAATGTTTAATGGAAACAATTACAACATTTGGAATATACAGTTGAAGGCATAATTCATGGCTCGTAATCTCTGGATGAACATAAATGGAACAAAAAAGTTCCGAAAAAATGAAAAGTGATAATGGATAATGTTGTTGCATATCAACAAAAGGTGTAGGAAGCTAATTCCATTATTTTGCAGAGTGTGTAGGATGATTTCCTCCTTCATATCTGGAATCAAGAAAGTTTGAGTGAGGCTTGGACATAACTGGAATCAATGCACAAAGGTATGTGGTTATAAAAAAACATTAAATTGATTATAGAACTAATGACAAATCCCATGAAGGGAGATGAAAAACTAATATTTTTTAGATAAAATAAAAAATATTAAGTCTTAGTTCTATGGATGTTACTGTAAATTGGCTTAGGAAAAATTAATTTACTTTATTATTTAGTTAAATATACATGAAAGGTTTAGATATTTCATTTCAATATTGAATTCTAAGTATTAAATTGAACAAGAAATCCCTGATTTTCAAATCCTTTGTGGTCTCCTGATTTAGGAAGATAAAGCTATGAAAAAATTGTATTCAAAAGAGAATGCCACTTAGGCACTTCTCGCTCAAAAATAAAAAACTAAACCTTCTAGGTTCAACAAAAATCAAAAATCAACTTTTAAACCTCCTAGTAAAGACAAGAAACCAAGAAACTTAAGAGTTAGTTTTGATGGTAAATGTCATAACTGTGGAAAATTTGACCATAATAAATAATGTTTCAAATTGAAAAACAAGTCAAATTTCAAAAACCAAAAGGGAAAAAAATAAAACGAAAATCAAAACTAAAACAAGAATTAGAAAAATAGTCAAAAATATAATGTAATTGCTTTGTATGTTGCATTTTTCACTGTAAAGAAAAATGAGTGGATATTAGATAGTGGTGCCTCTCAGAACATGACCTTTAGATTTGATATCTTATATGAAATTAGAGAATGTAATGATCAGATCTATTTAGATGATCATTCCATTCTCAACGTTCAAGGAAAAGGTAAAGCAAAAGTATCTAATGGTTTAATTAAAAATATTTTGTTAGTTCCTAAACTTAAAATGAATTTTCTTTCTTGTTCTAAATTGACTCAAAATAACTATAGTGTAACCTTGTTGAAAGATAAATGGTTTATTAAAAAATGAACAAGATATTACTATAGTTGAATACATACAAAGAGATGGTCTTTATGTGTTTAATGGATTTCCCTCTACTTCTTGTTTGACATCTCAAAGAAGTGACACACAATTTTGGCATGAAAGACTAGGTCATGTCAACTTTACGAGCATGTACGACATGTCTTCACTGAAACTAGTATTTGTTCTACCATCTATTTCCCAAAGTCATGAAACATGTGACGGGTGCTTAAGTGGTATGAAATATGCTAACCCCTCCCACAGTCATCATCATGAAAATTCTTCTGAACCTTTATAACTTGTCCATAGTGATGTCTGATGACCCCTAGAAGTTCCATCCCTTAATGTTCTATGTATTCTATCACATTTAATGATTATTTCTCTTGTATTATTTGGTCTTATTTTATAAAAAAAAATTGATCTCTCGTCTAAGTTTAAGGAATTTAAAGCTTTAGTTGAAAACAATTCTAGTTATAAAATTAAGAGGCTTAGAAATGATAATGGGGCATTATACATCAGTAAGTCATTTGACTCATTTTGTGTCAAATGTGATATTCAAAGAGAACTGACTACTCCCCATTCCCCTCAACATAATGAGATTGTGGAAAGGAAAAACTGCACCATTCTGGAAATGGCTAGAAATATCTTGCATTTAGCAAAAGTCTCTAAATTTCTCTGGGCTAAAGAAATTAACATTATTGTTCACATTTTGAATAGATTCCCCACTAAATCCTTAGTTAAATCTACTCTAGAAAAGTGGTCGAATCAAAAACCTAGTGTGTCTCATTTGAGAATCTTTGGTAGCCCAGCTTCTATCTTCATTCCAAAATCAAAATGGAAGAATCTAGATCAAACCTCCTACCCCTATATGTTTTTAGGTTATGGAGGTAAAAATAAAGGTCTTATGATATACAATCCTTCAAAAAGAGAAGTTATAGAAAATAGGAGTGTTAAAATATTGGAAAAACCTTTTTGTTCTTCTTCATCCTCTTCTATTTCTATTATTCATGATGATTATAATGAAATTAAAAATACTGATAATAAAAATGATAATGATATATGTGATGTTGAAATTAGTAATGAATAGGTAGTTTAAAAAGAGTTAGACTATGTTTCCTCTATAACCAAAAGACCTAGATGGACTAAGTTTATTATTCAAGACTCTAATCCTGAAAAACCTTCATAAAAAGACTAGAATTCAACATACATATCATGTTTTGATGATGATGTATGAACCTAAACCTCAATATTTTAAAGAATATTCTTCTAATAAAAAATGGGTAAATGTAATGAAATTTGAATATATTGGCTTAATTAAAAGTTAGAATTTTTATTTAGTTCCTCCTCCTAAAAAATGAAGTATAGTTGGATCTAAATGGTTATACAAGATTAAATATAAATTTTATTGCAGTGTTAATAAATTCAAATCCATGTTATTATCTTGATGGGTTACTCAAAAACTTGGTATCGACTACATTGAAACCTTTTCTCCAATTACAAAATTTAGCAGTGTAAGGATTTTGATTGCCTTAGTTGCTCAATATGGTTAGGAAATCCAACAGATGGATGTCAAGAATCCATTTTTGAATTATGATTTAAAAGAGCAAATTTATATGACCCAACCTAAAGGATTTGAAGAACCTAGTAAAGAAATGTATGTTTGTAAATTGAAAAAATATTTATATGGTTTAAAAAATATCCTAGAGCTTGGTATGTAAAGATTAATAGTTTTTTTATGAAGTTGGTTTTTTCTAATTGTTCTTTTGATAATGATTTATTTGTAAAAATTTAAAAAAATCATATTATTATCATTGTATTGTATATGGATCATTTTTACTTATTAATAGTAACTCTAACCATTTAATTATGAAAATTAAAGCTAAATTAAAGCAATACTTTAAAATTAATGATTTAGGATTATTGCATCATTTCTTAGGCATGACTATATATCAAGATAAAAATTCTATTGTTCTATATCAATCACAATATGCCACTAATTTTATTAAAAGGTTGAATATGATTGATTGTAAACCTATTACTATCCCTATAGAATTTGAATGTAAATTAGATCCTAAACCTGCATGTGAAAAATATAATCTTGTTTTGTATAGGCAACTTGTAGGTAGTTTGATTTATCTAACTATTACTTGACCTGACATTACTTATGCAATAGGGATTTCGTCAAAATTTATGTAGGATCCATATCAAGATCATTGGAAGTGTTATATTAAAAGAAAAATTAGTTTTGGTTTACATTATAATTTTTCTAGCAATGCATATTTATATGGATATTGTGATTTTGACCATGTTGGTGACGTGATATATCAAAATTCTACAATTAGATATGTGTTTAAGTTTGGTATATGTTCCATTACTTGGGCTAGTTAAAAAAAACAATCGTATCCATTTATTCTACTGAGGAAGAGTATAGAAGTGAAATGGAAGCAGTGAAAGAAGTCGTGTGGCTGAAGTAGATTTTGGAAGAGATACACATGGAAGATAAAATAAGTACTCCTCTTCTATGTGATAGCCAATGTTTCATTACTCTTTCTAAGAATCTAGTTTGACATCAAAGGGCAAAGCATATAGAGATGCATATGCATTTTATCTGAGAGAAGGTTCTATTTGGTGATATAGATCTCTAGTACTACCCGAATGAAGATAAAGTTGTATACATGTTTACGAAGACATTGTGTGTTGTAAAATTCTACAAGTTTTGTGAAATGCTTATCCTTTCATAATTTCCATTGAGGGGGAGTGTACATGTCAGTGTCACCTCCTAATGGTCAGTTGCTTGAGATCTCTTTCTCCTCTATACTTCTTCTCCACTCTAAAGCATTATAAAAATATATTATGATCCTTTATAAACTTATAACTCTAATTTTATGGTGTACAATCCAATATGTTGCATCTATTTTTAAAGGAGCTCATTGTGTTACTAAAGGCTCCTAGAGATGCAGTTTGAGATTTTATTCATAATAAATTGTGAGATGTAGTATCACAAATCATTCTTAGCCTAAATTGTAACTTTTTATTTATGGATTCCAAATTCTTTTGTACTAAAAGGTAAATTGAGCGTGATGAAGGTGTTATAAATCCTTCAGAAGTGACATGTTAGCCAAAACCTTCACTAATGGTTTATGGATATGTAAATCCTATTGTACAAATAGGTAATGTTGGTATATGATTCCCCACTTAATATTAAGGGGGAGTATTAGAATGTAATAGTAAGTTCCTATAAACTTTAGTTTATAATTCAATAATTTAGAATAGATTATATTCTTAATTAATTTAATATAAACTTTAGGTTATGTTTATTTTGTTATTTAATAACTAATTTATATTAAATTGGGGTACGATTTAATCATACCCCATCACTTAATATGTTCATGACACTCATGCACCAATAATAACCTTCTATATATCTATAATCTATAAAGAAAATATAACACTCAATTAGACCATTAGTGATCCTGTATGATACTTCTCACTATTTTTTTTCCTATCGTGTTAATACCCTCATATTTATGATATGTGATGGCACATCAAAAAATTATATACAAAACCTAAATGGGAAGCCCAAGAATCACATGAATATCATGTAATTTCATCACAAAATCTATTGTTTTTCCTCCATCCCTCTACTTGAAGGGGTTAAAACTGAGGTCCTAAAGGCCAAAAAAGATATATATCAAATCTATATGTAATAACATCTATACCATCTGTATAATGACTTTAAAACTATGATTTGTTAACTGAGCCAGATTCTACATTGATAAATCATGTAATAATTATAGTAACCAAGACATATCCACTTATACTCACAATCAAATCCTCTATGGAGCTTATAAACTATCAAACAAAAAGCACCCAATAGATATCAATCCAAAATAATCATAAAAAATATATCTCAAATTACCAAAAATTCAAACACATAAACTTTGTTTCCATACTACATCAATCATATTAGCTTAACATCATTGGCCAATATTAAAACATAATTATTTCTCTACTACATTGACCACCTTGGAAAAACACCATTAGCTATTAAAAATCTACCAAACAAAAACAACATTGTTCATGGTATAACTGAACATTCTAGCATAGTCGATCCCATATATCTCAAAGGTATATGAATTTTATAACAATAAATTCACAAACCTAACCTAATGACCCTAAAAACTAAAATACTCCTAAAATGACCTATAATTTTACTGTATCTACATTTTGACTATATTTGGGGAAAAAAATAGCTAAATTTGTCCTAGAATACATTTATCTCCTAACTACCCTTTCACAATTCAAAAACAACACATTCCATGGGGTTTTCATTTCCATGTGCCCCATCTTGACCACCTTATTTGTCACCTCATACTCTCACCATCATCACTAAAACTTCAAATATCAGTTTCTCTTAATCTCAAGTAACAAATTTTCAAATGAATTCCTCCCTTTACAATATATAACAATTCTTATAACTAGTTTCAACGTGATTCCTTCCATTATTCAAACCTTCACATATTTCAAACAAAAAACCTTTAAAATATCTTAAATTTTACCACAAACATGGTTAAAGCTGCTCATTTTGACATATTTATCATACCTCTACAAAATTCCACTGAAAATCCTCCTTTTTCATCACTTGATGATGCTCAACTATACTATTTTATGACTTCCTAGCTAAGTAATTCGTCTTATTTTACTATTATGCTCTAGTGTTACTATTGAGTATTTATTCAGGGTTCCAAGCATCTATTTCACCCCCTCCCAAGGAAATCCAAGTGACATTGATAGGTAAGTATATTTTATTTTCTTGAGTTTATTATGTCTTTACAACACTTACAGTATTTCTTTACTTTCAACATTTACTGCTAAGTTTATATCTTGCATAGATTATTTTTTGAATACCATCATTTGTTTCACTATTATGACATGTGCTAATATTCATTCATGGTATATGTATATACCTCATTTATTATTATTATTAATTATTTATTTTTTTAAATTTTTATTTATGTATTCTCCTCTTGAGCAGGTACCTCAAGGCATCTATTGGGATTGGGGTTGTGATTGAACTTGGTCACCTAGGCTAGACCATAACATTTGAGAGATTTCACTACTATGTCATATTTACCCTACCCTTTCCTTGTTTTATACCTTTGTTCACACATTACATCAATCATGTCTACATGTCTCATTATATCGACTTCTTGACACTTATTGTATGTTATTATACATACTTTCAATCACCTTGTATCTTGATCATTTCCTCTATTTAATTTCTAGATTCTACTTCACGTGTTTTTCAACACTTTTCCCTTAGGTTTCCTCCAATATTTTCATCATCACACATGGGTGATGGTGTTTGGTTTGGTTTTTCCATAACTGATGTTATTGCCCCTGGGAAATGGTATTAGGTATATATACCTCACTACTTTTTTAATACTAAAAAATCAATCATCAATTGACCATACATAAAGGTATTTATAGCTCACATATTTTTCTACTATTTCGTACCTACTTATTAGACATGAGGATTTTGAGTTTACCTTTTTAATTTTGGGTCACCATAGTGATTTAGGAAAAGAGGTATTCTTGTTGATCTTTCCTTTTCTCCACCAAAGTGATTCTCTATTGGTGTTATTGTCTCTTGAGAGGATTATGCATTATAAATCACACACATTATAGGTAAATATGTGTAACTCTTCATAGTACTTTATCTTAGACTTGTACGTTTGTTTTTGGTAATTAATTATTTTATACTAGAGTAGATATATGTTTTCTTCAATATATTACATTATATTATTAAATTACTCCCCTTGGATTCATCCATCAATTGATTACTCTTATTCTAAATCCTAATAGGATACTTATCTTTATCTCAGGTATAAGCCTTGGAAACCTATATATCTTAGGGTTAGGGTCATTATACTTTATAATTATGAAACTAGCTCTATTTTATCACCTTTGTATCTATATCATGTGTCCAAATTTATATTTTGTCCCTACATTTTATAATCTTATTGGGAACATGTGTTTTCCCATCATACACACACAACCTCTTCATATACTTTCATCCTTCCATGATATCCCCCTTAGCTTAAGGTTTATTGTTTATTTATCTAATTTATCTTATATTTTTTCTTTTTTAGTTGTGTATTACTTGTGTTCTCATAATAACTCTTTCTATAATATATTGATTCACTATGGGGCAAAGCTTGTTTGAAGGTACATACATAGGTAGGTATGATTTATTTGAGTTCATTTTTTATTAATTAGGTACTACCTATTCATTTCATTCATTGTGATTCTAGTGTTACATTTTATTTTCTTGAAGACAATCTCATGTACACTTTTTTTCACATGCAATAATGTTTAGTTGGGGCATATGTATACACATATTCTTTCACTTTTATTGACTTTATATTTTCATAGAAAATATTAGAGCATCGGCTTCCCGAAGGTAGTGTCCTTATGGATTTTTTTAGGGGTGTGGGTTAACCATAAATGGTTATGTTAAACCTTAATTTTACACACCAAGTTGGTTATTAGTTTTACTTAGGAGAGGGCCTAGATGTGTAGTCCAATTATATCACACTTTATATGTTTTATACATTGATAGTCATTTTTTTATATTCTCTCTATGAAATTAACTATTATCCTCTTACAATCACCTTCATACCTACTTTCAGAACACATTTGTTCACCAATAAGTTGTCTACATATGAGAAAAGAATATAAGGTAAAGGTGAGGAGGAATACCTACACTACTGCAACACATTGAAGGTGGAAGATAGAATGCACGTGTTCTGATTTCCCAATCCAATGTTGATTGCGAGAACTTCATTTTTGCTAGGATGAACTACCTGTGAATGAAAAACAAGACCACAAGAATAATACTAAACAATATATGTTAGTGGACTGCCTAGCGTGTGCTAGATCCGAGAAGTGTGATACTTACTAGATGGATGTCAGTCCACTGTTTAATACAATGTAATGCAAGAAATAAAATTTAAAAATAACATCTTACTGTAATTGATATGATTTAGGTATCTCATTTGAACACAATAAGCAAATCTAATATAACAGGCTGGGTTATGATCAGATCTGAAGGTTGGGTAGGTAGCGAAAGCTATTAAAACAAATCAGGGTCAATCTTTGGGTGGTTTGGGTTATTTGGGTGGAGGTTATTAGGTCATTGTTATAAGTAGGATTACCGGTTATAGAGACCAACGTCGGTATAGTATGACCGATGACAGTTGAGAGGGAAACCGATGAAGGTGAAGGTGACCAATGTCGATAGAGGTGAAATGGTAGAAAATCAATAAAACTTGGTTTTGGATGTTTTCTGTGATTACACAGAGAGTGGAAGAATGATGGTTAGGTTACTAAAGAAGATGAGAATTCTCAGACATGTCTTGGGTTGGATATGGGGAGCTAAAAGGTTATGGGTGGTTAGATGGGGAGATTGGTAGGAATTTGAATATGATAGGATGAAAAAGTGAATAGGATTTAAAATTGAAAGCTAAAGAAATGATGATATAAGTATGGAATGATGCAGATCAAAACACACGTACTTGTATTTACAGACCTAGTGGTTGGATGAAGGTGATGGTTGATCTGTGAAACTGATGGTCATTTCCATGACAATACTACCTGGAATGCTACCGTGAATGACACTATCTTCATATCATTCTTGGTGTCAGATAGGATGTGTCTGGATGTGCGAGAGGGATCTGGTTCATGCTTGCATACAAATATATATATCTCTCTCTCTCTCCAAATTTGAATAATTCTTCCAACCTCTAGAAAAGGGTTACCAAAATGAATATATGGTAACCAATGATGGTTTAGGTTAAGGGGCATT
Source organism: Taxus chinensis (assembly GCA_019776745.2). NCBI lineage: Eukaryota > Viridiplantae > Streptophyta > Pinopsida > Cupressales > Taxaceae > Taxus > Taxus chinensis. Next base: position 380,464,402 of record CM034148.1, read on the forward strand.
GGTTTAGGGTTAAATGATGTCAATTAAGGTGGGAAATTCTAGTTTTGATAAAATAACAGATCTTAGCTATCCTTTTAGTCAGTTCTACCCGTTGATTTTTGTCTAAACTGGTATTTTTCGCTGAAGTAAGTGGGCATGTTTGTTAGAGAAAGAATAGTCATCTAATGTAGGGTTATACTAAGTCTCAGTTAGTTGTGGTAAGTAGAGATTGAGTTTTAGTTAAAATGAACATGCTAAGAATAGGTTCATGATGAGGTGTCTAGGTGATGTGGCTAGGTGAGGTGGTCAAGTGATGATATTAATTAAATTAATTAAAGTTGTTAATTCAATTAATCATGTGCACTATGGGATGTGAATATACAAGGTATGGTTAATTTAATTAATGAGGCTATAAGGGTGGTATGACCTAATTATGGTGTCTACATTTTTCCCCTTTTTATCATGTAGCTTATATTGGTAAGCGATGCTGGAAAAAATAGGAAGTGATTGCCCCAAGTGTGGGTGAAGGTGATCCCCCTCAAACTATGAAGGTACAAGGTGTTATTTAGAAGTGGCAAGTGGTCTGATAAATGTGTATTTGGTGTGAGATAAGGTAGGTGGGGAAGAGTATGGGTGCTTTGGGAAATGGTAATGGTCAAATCGGGTAATAGTTAATAGGCAAGGGTTAAACTAGGTAATAAGTAATGGCAATCAAACACACACACACACTTATATATTGTAACATGATACTAGGTTGAGGAGCTTGCAAAATCTACTTTTTCCAAGGTCGGTAGGTTTATCCTAACAAGGTTGAAGTGATCACAAGGCATAGGATATGGTCCGGAAACACAACATAGGTCAGGTGTAGGAATGTGTAGGTATGTTCTGGTACACTAAAGGTTGGGTCGGGATAAATGGCACAACAATTGGCAAGGTAAGGTCATCATGCCAAACAACATGGGTAACGACATTACAAGGTATAACGAGTAGACAAGGTCAATGGTCACACAAATTAGGTCAGGTCCAGGTAAATAGGTCATGGCACGGGTAAAGCCAAGGTATAGGTAAAATAAGAAATCTCGAGATGTAATGAAGGAAAAGTAGGCGTAATTTGGGCTTGTAGGTAAGTTGGAAGAAGTGTGGGTAATGTCAAAGGGTATCAGGAAATAATGATTTGAGGTCAAAAATGGGGAAAATGTGGTGAAAATGGTAATGGAAGGTGACCGATGTTAGTTATAAAGTAACCAACATAGGTTTGGTATGACCGACGTGGGTCATGTTGGGTTAGGGTTAATAAAATGAAAAATCCATATTTTATGGATTCATTTTAATTTGTTTTTATTTTTGAAAATGATAGAGTGGGGGATTAAAAGAGGAATGTGACGGTATGAGGTGTTTGAGATGAGTTAGCGAGTGACTAGTGCATGATTGGAATTCAGTAGGTAGGTCCAGGAGATTAGTTCAATTGATTGAATTTGCTGGGAGATTCGAGGTAGATTTTTTTTCATGATAGAGGCAGGAGAGGGTTTAGGTGGGCGACCAGCGTAGAGGCCAGACATGCCACCATGTAGATGGTACCGAGATGAGGTAGGATTCAATCCAATTCTATCATTGGGTTGAAAATAATGTGTTAAAATCGGTTTGGGTTAAAAGGGTTTTGGATGGGAGTTTTATTTTAAGTTTGTAGGTTAAATGAATTAAATGAGGGAGGGGGGATGGTCCAATGTAGCTTAAATAGGGTTGGTAGTGTAATTAGGTAAGGTTGGGGTAGGGTAGAGTAGTTTATAGGGTTTTTTTTAGGAATTTTCTGTAGACACGGGGGTTTAAGTTGTATGTCATGATAGAGACCAACGTTAGTCTAAGGGTGGCTAACGTCTGTTTGGTTTAGCCAGCATCGGTCTAGTTGTAGGTGACTGACATCGGTGTAAGTGAACCAATGTTGGTTAAGGATAAGTAGCGACAGTCAGGGTAGAGGAAAAATAGGGGTAAGAAAGTCTAGGTGGGCAATAAAAATAAGCAAGAGGGGGGAGGGAGGATACATGTAGAGTGATGGGGGTAGAAGGTTGGAGTTGACGTAAAGGATAGGTAAGTAGGTGAAATTATGTTTTTAGAATGGTGAGACATGATTGTAATGGGGTAAGGAGGCTATTAGGTGAATTAGGTAAAATGAGGTGAGTAGGATGGTGTGGTTTTTGTATGGTTTGGGGGGGTTAATAGATAAGTGAAGGTTGTCAGTTTTGTAAAAATGTTGTGGTTTTGTTGGATGTAGGCTAGGGACCAGTTGCGGGTTCAGGAAAAAGTACTTACTCTATTGCTATCGATATAACCGAGTGTGACCACGAAGGAGTTGAGGCACATGATAGATGTTGGCCTAAGTGATATCCAACACTACAGGTGTGTAGCTCAAGATCTGAGTTTGATGGTCACACTCATCGACAGATGGGACTCAACGACTAAAACATTCCACTTACCAATGGGTGAGATCACTATCACCCTAGAGGATGTATATAGGATCTTGCGGCTACCGATATTTGAGGTGTAGTTATATTCTATTATGTTGGATGTGTCAGAGGAGCCGTTAGTGGCTATTTTTAGAGAGGTTATGGTAGAACTGAGGTACCATAGTACAAGTCTGAGCTATGGAGATATGTATGCAACCCATCCTCAGGAGATGTAGTTAGTGGTTTTGCTGATGGAGGTGGCATGTTTTTTTGCCTTTCTAGATGCAGAGGGTGAGAGATTCCCATGAGCACTGGTGGGGGTTCTACAGGACATGATGGAGGAGAGGGTCTACTTTTCTTGGGCACCAAAATTCTTGGTGCATTTGTATAGAGATTTTTGGGCTTATGGGAGGTTGAAGAGGTTCATTTTATGTTGTATCTTCCTTCTACATTGTTGGGCATATGAGCACATTGTATATGTACATCCAATTGGCTTGCCTTGATAGGATTGGTTCAAGGGTGGTTTAGTCAAGGTTGGTTACAAGTGATGGGTACCACTTGGTGGAGAACATAGGGTGACAAGGGCTACACATGACGTAGCATACTACAAGGGAGTGTTAGAGGGGTTATCTTGGGTTGATATTGTTTAGAGGCCATATGTTAGCTTTCTTTCATACAAGTGCATGATCAAGGAGTTGGATGAGCTACAGATTCTCAAGTGGATAGAGGGGCACCTTGTCAGTGAGCACGAGATGATACCAGTGGATAGGGTTAGCTAGAAGTTTGGGATGCCACAGGATGTGTCTCCACCATTCCCACAGTACATGAGAGATGAAGTGGAGAGGCATATGCCTCTACCACAATTGATTGTCCTGACATGGAAGGACAAACAAGTGGTGGATAGGTGGATTGATGACGCTGGTTCATAGAAAAATACAGGAAGTGGTGGGTGGTGCAGCTACAAGTGACACCATTGAGGCTAGGAAAACCTAACTTGCATACTATCATGGTACAATTGGATACCTTGTAGGGTCAGGTGGCCACCCTTAAGAAACAACTTGGATTATTACAGGGGCATCTCATAGGATCAGAGCAATAAGTTACCACTTTACAGGTGCAGGTGGTAGCCTTGCAGGATCATGTTACATAAGGACATGTGCCTACACAGTGTGGTGATGGAGATGGTGTATAGGTATCCACCTTACATGCATAGATAACAGGTTTATAGGGTCAGTTGGCCACTACATAGGCTCTTATTGTGGCCCTATAGGACTAGCTTTTAGTCCATGCACCTCCACAGGAAGTAGCAAGATGGGGGTTCCATATCATAGATAAGAGTAGGGAAAGGTCCCATGGTACAAGGAGGAGGATAAGGTACACAGGTACAGGGTCCAAGGCTTTCCCCAGTAGGAAAGATCTCACAGGTTGTTGTGAGACCCATAACACCACCCAGACAGTTTTGAAGGCGAGGTTCAGGGATGCTTTGAATGAGGCGCGCTATTACCAGGATCACCTGATAACCACTGGGATAGATGTTCTTTGCTATGTAGATTACAAGGCACAACAAGCATCAAGTGAGAGGAAGAGATCCCAAAATCATAGTGCAGAGAATACAGGGGGGCAACAAGCCCAGAGACAAGGTCAGGATGAGGCTACTAGTTCATGGAGGCTAGACTAGCTGTGGGCAAGGTGTAGAATAGACCGAGACTGATGGAGGGTGGATAGATACTGACATGGTGCTAGAAAGGTAGAGAGGATGAGATAGATGAGACTGACCTTGAGGGTCTCAGGTGGGGTGACAATTAGTCACTTTTTTACGATTATTATTTTTTGATATTTTGATATATATATGGTCCTGTGAGATGAAGATAGCGAGGACGTACATGATAAATTTTATCTTTTTGATCATATATCAGCCTGTGTTCCAAAGATGGTGAGGATGTATTTGATATATTTGAGATACTTATATGTATTTATATTGGTTTACATTTGTACTAATATAAAAAAAATCTTTGTTATAGGTGATGAGATTTATGGTATGAATGATGTACTTGTGTTTTAATTTCCATTTTTATTTGTGTATGGATGGAAACTAGGTGAATTAGGCATGGTGGAGTTGAGGTCGTGTAGGTATGGATGAGTTAGGTTAGTTAGGCATGGATGAGTCTAGATCATTTAGGCATGGTGGAATCAAGGTGAGTTAGGTAGTCGAGGTCATGTCTTTGAGCTTGATTTAATTTCCAATTTTGGGTAATATGGAGCATAAATTATTATGTACACGTACGTTATGGTGTAAATTTCCAAATATTTGATGTCATGAAAATATGAAATGATTGATTGGATATTTAGATGATGTGATAAAATGGTAGGTATGTATGTTTGTTTATTTTTTAACTTAAAAGTGTTGTGAAAAATGGAAACTAAGTAAGGTAGAATGTTAATAGAAAAATGGGGGAGAATAGGTTAGGGTAAAGAGTGGCTGAGCTAACCTCTAAGGGCCTTGTTGTCACCAAATCATTGCACCCTCTGAATGGCCAGGATGTGAATAGGACATTCGGTGTGATTGGGACACATGGGATCACCTCTCAAGTTGTGGGACTTGGGCTCGAAGTGAACCTCCGGAGAAGGCTGACTTCCTCTTCCTAAACTAAGTGTTGTACTACTCCTAGTTTAACAAAAATGATTATCTAGTCCTATGCTAACATCTTCATGGGGTTTCAAGGGAAGAGATTTACGTAAAGGAAACTATACTAGGGATGGTGATGCACCAAAAAATGGTGTTTCTAGACTCAGGAAGGGTTAATTTGAAGAGGGTGTGTGCACCACAAGTCAACTTCACCTACTGCAACTTAGAGAGGCTACATGATACCACAAACTAAGAGACACGCGTTCCCTTTGTTAAACTTAATCAAACTAAGAAATATACCAGTTTCCTAGTGAAGAAGGATGAACTCAAGAAGGGTAAATAGACACCCACAACTCAACTGCATGTAATACTCCACCACTCGATAAGCACAGAACTCCAAGTACTTGCAATATAAACTTAAACTTGCATAGTGTAACTGCAAGTACCAGAAAGGCACAAAGAATCAAAGAAGGATGAAAGGACCAATATTAGTCACAAAACACACACTTTTATTGCTTAAATAACATGCACAATGCATCATACATTTAGAAGCGGCAATAGTTTCCATTACAGTCTTGAAGAGGAAGCTTGACAATTCTTTCGAAACACAAGAACAACTTGTAGAAGAGAGAGGAATCTTGAAAAGCATACACTCACCTAAGATATTTAACTATCATTGGAAGGTGTCAAGGAGAAGAAAGGTTCAAGGTTTCCATAAGAGTTTCAAAATATGCTTCATTGAAATTTTTGCAGTGTTCCATGGATGTCAAGAATTCAACAGTTTTAGTATACTTCATGCTTAGCATTCCAGGCAGGTCCAGGATATCAAAAATGCTCAAGGAGATTATGGGATGTGTTAAAGAAAATCATACTACTTTCAGGATTCCAACACAAACTCCATACCCAATGGATGACTTAAGGCTACTGGAATCATGCTTAGCAGGTAATCATCCCTGATAGGTTGCTAAAAATGCTATCCAATTTTGTACACATGGCAAAATTGGACAACGGGGTAGTATTATACCTTTGAACCAAAGAGGGATTCATGGAAGAACTTGGAGGCCTATAAACCAAAATTCTATGTCTTAGGAACATTCACAGTGTCATGTGATATGAAGCATTGTCTGCACCAGACTCACTTCTAGCTAACGGTAACACATGTGGTCAAAATTAACTAATCACATTTAAAGGTGTATTTTTTTCATTTCATGATCTTCATGGTTAAAGAACATTCAATTATATTCAAAATTTTATGGAGAAAAATGTGAAAATATCTAATAGGGTTTTGAACCCAGATGACTCACCAAACAACTCAACAAGCTACTCGATGAGTTGTATAAGGGTTATGCATCAAGTTGGTTTAGGGAAAGGGAGATCATATCATGAGATCAGCTTGGTGAAGAAGGATCTCATCATAGGGAGCTCAGTTTCAAATATAAAGAGGTCGATATGATGTTGCTCATAATGAGACCACCACGCATAGAGTTGGATAAAATGTGAGAAACGAGATGAAAGTGGAGGTAACATGCCTACTTCACTAGCTTGTAGCTTCATCTATAACCACCATATCAAACCCATGGGCTATGCGCTGGAATAACCTTACGACCACTACTAGAAATAGTAGTGAACACAATCTTAGCCTCATTTGCAAAACTTGCCTCAAGATTTGATCAAGCTTATTCCATGGAAGTGACTTTCCAAAATGAAAAGGCAAGACAACTCAACTAAAAATTTATCTTGTTCTTCTACTACAGTTGCAAGATTTTGCAACAACTAATCACGACTGTGGTGACGTGCAGCCAGAACATCAAGATCCACACCAACGGTTCCTTGGGATCACCCTACGACAACTGTCACAATTAACTCTCTCTAGAGGCCACTAATTTTATGAGATAAGTTTACTTCTCTACCCTATAGCTGTTGCATATAGCCAATTACTTCCTCACGGCACTTTCCTTAGAGAATTTAAGTTCTACACTCAAAGCTCCCTGTATCTTCCTCACTGTGCTGGTTATCAGATTGTTTACAGTCTCCACAGAATCCATTGTTAGGTTAGAATTAGGAAGGCTGGTGACCAGTATTTAGAAAGCAATCATCAAGAGAGATCCTCCCACTTGCAAACTACTTAGGCTCCTTGCAGATTCATATACTGAAAGAGGCCCCCTGCATTGGGGTCCTTTTGGAATGATTGCAAAACCAGATGGTAAAAGGGAGATGTAACCTGAATCCCCTCCATTCATAACCAAATGCATTGCAGTTAGAATGTTCATTGGAGGGAACAACTAGCCAATAGAGCCAATGCATTTAAAATGCAAATTCAGATTGTATCTGAATTAACCAACTCGACTTAGCAGGAGGAAAAAAATTCATGGTGATCCCGTGCGCTGGTGGGAATTGTGAAGACAAGGAAATTACTTGCCAAGTTTGTGCAGTGAAGCTGAGTTCGGGCCTGGTGGATTAATGTGGCCAAGCCATTACGTGACAGTGAGAGTGTTACCAGGAGACCTGATGAAATTTATTACAAAGATTCTCTATTGAGACCTTACTTTTTTTATGATGTAACTCATGGAATTGAATCTCATAGAGGTGGATCTGTTTCATATCAGAATATTCATGAAGCACAATTTGCTCTGCAATTATATGAGCATCTTCAACGAGTCACTAATTTGGTAAGCATAAAGGTTTTTGTTGGAATTATCACACCTTACAAGCTACAGCTGAAATTTTTGCACCGAGAGTTTGATGTTGTCCTCAAATAAGATGAAGGAAAAGGTTTATATATCAATGCGATAGATTCCTTTCAGGGCTAAGGAGCTATATAGGTGATTCAAGTCATTGCAGAGTGTTGTTTCATGGAGTTTGAATGTCGAATGCATGTGAATATTTGGTCCAAAACAAGAAGAAATAACTCTATCTATCAAGCTAGAGCTATCACAGAGAAATCAATCAATTGAGTGTTAATAGGGCCACATGACGTGATCCCTAACAATTTTCATAGCTCAAAAATCATTTCTAAATAGCGCAACATGCAGGAGTGAAATAATTTAAATTCATTGAATTGTTTAACCTCTGTGGGTCACTAATGTATTATAGAACAAAAGCCACAAAGTATGATTTAGAGTCAAAATTTTCATATTGTGGAAATGTTGGTACCAAGTCGAGATAAAGACTAAGCTCACGGGTGTCAAAGTTTAATGTATTTGTAGAGGCTTTCAATTTTGAGCTTAAAGCTTCATGTTCATGATGCATGTAGGTGGCTTGGTAATTCAGAATGGCTCGATTTGGAGTTTGAAGCAAGACCATAGCAGTAACATTCGTGAGGTGAGTCTTAACTTATGTCAGGCTAGGTTCACATGATCTACATGCATTTTATCTTAATGAGGAAGATATACAACTCAGTCAAGGAACCCTATGCATGAGCATCGAGAAGAGCTGGTGAAAGACGAGTTGTGGAGAATTGAGTTCATTTTGATTAGCTCACAAGGTGTTAAAAAATCCATGACGGTGGGGTAAATTGGCTCCAGTTGAGCTTATAGAGGATGAGCATGTAGAGAATGAACCAAGCTCATGGAAAAATAGAACTCGGAAAGGATTAAACTAACCAATGGAGCTTGTTGACTTCATGGGGAAGCTCACATATGTTTCATGAAAGGAAATGTGGAATGCATAAACGGCCTTGAGTTAACCAAGGAAAATGATAAGAATCAAGTTTGATAGCTCACCATTCAAAGGACTCAATGCAAAATAGCTTGATTTCCAAGGCAAGGAAAGAGTTGGTGTGGGGTTCAAAATTGAGTGCAACACCGAGTTAGAGGATTTGAAACTCGCTGAGTTGGGCTATGTGCAGACTCTATCCACGTGGACCCCCCTCCTCTTTAAGTCAAATGGGTCAACGGGGGGGGGGGGGGGGGTCCCAAAATTATGTTAATTAATTTAATATTTTAACTAAAATATTTTAATAATAATATTTATTATTATTATTTAAATATTCTTTTAATTAATTGAGAACACTAGGTCATCAGGCAATTAATGACCCATGATGGAACCTTCTCAAGTAGTTCAACTAACTGTAACAAATACATCATAGGCCTTCAATTTAGGAATGTAATTATGACCTTTCCTCTACTTTCTCACATATTCTTCTATAAATGTAAGTGGGAAGCTCATTTCAAAGGGTTCCAACAGATCAGACAAGTTGGATAGTTAAATATCTTAGGCGACTGTATGCTTTTCAAGATTCCTCTCTCTTCTACAAGTTGTTCTTGTGTGTCAAGATAACTTTCAAGATTCCTCTTCAAGACTGTAATGACAACTATTGCCACTTCTGAATGTATGATGCATTGTGCATGTTATTGAAGCAATAAAAGGGGGGTGTGTTTTGTGACTAATCTTGGTCCTTTAATCCTTCTGTGCTTCTTTGTGCCTTTCTCGTACTTGTAGGTACACTGTGCAAGTTTAAGTTTCTATTACAGGTTCTTGGATTTTTATGATTATCGAGTGGTAGGGTATTGCATGCAGTTGAGTTTTGGTGTCTATTCACCCTTCTTGAGTTCATCCTTCTTCACTGGGAAATTAGTATATTTCTCGGTCTGATTAAGATTAACAAAGGGAACTTGTGTCTCTTAGTTTGTGGTATCATGTACCCTCTCTAAGTTGCAGTAGGTGAGGTTGACCTGTGGTGCACACACCCTCTTCAAATTAACCCTTCCTGAGTCTAGAAACACCCTTTATTTGGTGCATCACCATCCCTAGTATTGTTTCATTTCTGTAAATCTCTTTCCCTAAAACCTCATGAAGATGTTAGCATAGGACTAGATAATCATTTTTGTTACACTAGGAGTAGTACAACACTTAGTTTAGGAAGAGGAAGTCGGCCTTCTTCAGAGGTTCACTTTAAACCCAAGTCCCACAACTTGAGAGGTGATCCCATGTGTCCCAATCACACCAAAAATCCTATTCACATCCTAGCCATTTGGAGGGTGTATTGATTTGGGCGAAAACAGGCCCCATGCCCTTGGACTTCTTCCTACATAGCCCTGAAAAAAAGGGGCCTCAGGCCAATGTAGATCTCCCATAAGCTAGGGAAGAATATGGAAAAGGAGAGGACTGGGTTGGTAGGTTTTATGTATGATTGAGTCTAGGTTAGTTAGGCATGGTTGAGTCTAGATCAATTAGGCATTGTTGATTATAGGTCATTTAGGAATGGTGATGTTGGGTGAAAGAGGAATTCTTAAAGTGTAGGTGTTGATGGTTTGATTCTGTATAGGAGAATCAACAAGTAATTGAGAAGGTGAAGGGTTAAAGGTGACTAAAACAGTCACCTAATTATAATAACCATAACATGTCAACTGTACTAAAGGTGGGCTTATGAACATAAGACCCTAAAGGTGTTGTATGATTGACTATGCTAAGGGTGAAGAAAGTCACATGATCACAAAATGTCACTTTTGTAGAAATTCCCTTGGGAATGTAGGATATTTGGATGAAAAGGCCATGAGGTGAAAATGGTGGGTTTTACGTAATTTGGTGTAAGACCGCACACCTACTTGGCAAGAGACCCAAGATCAAAATAGGTAATTCCATGACAATTTTTTTTATCATTTTATCTTTTTCTTTTTTTTTTTTATAGACTCATTGATGTGAGAAGTCTACGTGGGATGAGTATTATCTCCTTGAGGTCTTCGTGAAGATGATCAATGTGGGAAGATTTTGAAATTTTATTTTATTTTTGCACTAGCTTTGTATAGTTGTCCTTTGAGGGAGCAGTGTATTTATAGCGGAGAGATAGAGAGAGAGGTGCCCCTTTTAAGGGAGTCATCTCATTGCTGGAATTTTGACTCAAGGAGTTTCATCCCATTTTATTTTTGACATTATTTTTCTTTTTGGACATTTAAGTCATGGACAAGACTATAGAGCAATATTAGGGTCTTGTTTAGAGGACAATAACCATAGCATACATAGGTTACCTATGAAAGAGATTGTTATAAGAAATGAACGACCATGGGATTCCATCTTGAAAAATATGAAAATTATCCATGAAAATCATGCCATGAGTAGAGCCGTGATACTCATATCAAAGATAAGGTAGAAATTTGATGCGTAATCACATGATTTTTTGTTTAGTCATTGACGGCAAGAATAGGTAATATGAAAAGTGAAGGGTGCTCAAGGGACGAGATGAAAATAAACAAAAGGTGATATAGGATTTGATTCAACAATAGAATGATCAAAGATGCAAGGCATTCAGGGGTTTAGGTTTGGGTTTACCTTTGAGTGAAGACAAATGATAAGCACTTGATCTATATAGGTATGAGTAACGATATAAGGTCCGAGCATATTAGGATCAATTTTTCCCAGTTTACTTTTCTCTTCTTTGGTTACATGTTGATTTTCCTTCAGGATGAGGTCACTGACCTAGAATTTTCACTCATGGACACATTTTTCATAGGAACGTTTGATACATTTTTGGTAGATTTGGAGATGATCAAGAGATTTGAGATGACGTTCATCTAATAACTCAAGTTTTGCCAAATGGTCCTGGTGAAATTCATAATCGTTGAGCATGTCTTGGATTGAGATGCAGAGAGATGGGATCTAGACTTAAAGAGGCAAGACAACCTCGGTACCATAGAATAGAGAGAAAGGTGTGTGTGGCAGCAGTCGAAGTGTAAATACTAATGCGGTAAGCCCACAAGGCAAAAGGAATGTGTGTATGTCAATCCTTCCCAGTATCATCAAATAGTTTTATAAGAAATTTTTTTTCAAGGTTTTATTAGTTGATTTGTCTTGTCTTGGCCATTTGTTTGTGGGCAATAAGGTATAGAGAAACTGAGTTGAATGTCAAAATCATCACAATACTTTCATAGGGTTTTGTTTTTGAATTACTTTCTATTATCAGTGATGAGATGGTGAGGAACACCAAAGTGAAAATAATGTGATGGTAGAGGAATTCATAAAATTTTCTTGGAGTTTGTAGAAATGAGGGGGATGGATTCTACCCATTTAGTGTAGTATTTAGTAGTGGTTATAATCCATTGATGGAACTGTGAATAATGAGGATTGATTTCTCCAACAAGATCCAAACCCCATTGAAATAAAGGCATGCCTAGGTGTCTGATGAAGATTAGCATAGCATTTGTTGTTATAATTTTACACAATGTTTGACGTAGTCACAACAGTCATGGTTTAGGGTTGACCAATAATATCCTAGGCAAATAATGTGTTTAGCGATAGCTAAGCCACTAAAGTGACATCCAAAAATTCCATCGTGAACTTCCTTGATGGTGGTCAGGAATTTCAGAACTTGTAAGGCATCGTAAGAGAATACCATCAAAGCCACATTTATAAATAAGACCACCCGTGATGACATATCGAGAAACACTTTTAAGAAAGGTGCATTGTCCATTATGAGTAATTTTGGGAGGGAAAATGGAAAAGGAAAGGTAGTCTATAAACTGCTTATACCAAATATCACGTGGGTAAGGTATAATGATTCCAATAGAGTTGACATATCGAGATATATAAGAAGCTACTTGCAACCTTTGTATTGTGACAAAGATTTTGGATTTGGAAGGCAAAGTGGGTATTTGAGAAGCCAGATAGGCCATGGTATCTAAAAAAAATTTATTAGTAGAACATGGGGTGGTTTGAAGTTCGTAATGGTCAAAGGTAGTCAGAAGTATGTTGACATGGTGCTTATACTTTTGGATTATTTCATTACGACACTGGTATATACCATTGACTTGGTTTATAAATTGTTGAGAGTCACCAAAGATATTAATTGATTTGACACCTAGGGGTGATGGAAGTTTTAAATATTGATACTAGTGCTTCATATTTGATGATGTTGTTTGTGCAAATGTTAAAATATACTTTGAAAGATAAAGGCATATGTTCACCATCAAGAGGAATGAGGATAACTCCTGCACCATCCCATGCTAACATTTGGAACCATAGAAGGATAAGGTAATTTGGTAAATGGTATTGTCCAAAGAGAGGGTGGAAATGAATTCATCTAGGAAATCGAAATTAGAGGATTGATTTCTGGAGAGAGGTGCATCTACAAGTTTTTCAGTGATGGTTTGGACCTTGATAGATTTTTGATGGATGAATTCAAGGTTGAGGTCTATGATAAGCATGAGCCGACGTTGCAACACGTTGATGTTCGTAGGGTTTTTCATACATGTAATATAAGGGGTCAGTGTTAGTGAAGAAAAATGTTTTTTTTGGTTGAGTAAGTAATGAAAAAGTTTATCAGCGACAAAAACTAAGGCTAAAAAAGTTTTTCGCCATGGGTGTACCTAGTTTTGTAATCCAAAATGGTACAACTTACTTAATAAACTGATTTCTCCCTATGTTTCTCATCACGATGAGTGAGCATGACACCCAAGGTATGATTAGTAGTGGAAATGTATAATAAGTAAAAGGGTTTTTCATCCTTAGGAGGAATGATCACTGGTGGTTGGATAAGGTATTATTTTAAGGCGTCAAAGGATTTGTGACATTCATCATCCCATTTGAAGGAGACATCCTATTTTAGGAGGTGGTGAAATGGTTGGAAGTGGTCGAAAATTTGTGAAATAAACCGACGAATAGATTACAACTTACCCTGAAAACTTCAAAGTTGGCAGAGATTGTATGTGGAGGAATTTCAAGAATAGCCTTTACTTTATCAGGATCAACTTCTATTTTATGCAAAGAAAGGATGAAAGAAAGGATCTTGCCAAAGAGCACATTGAAGACACACTTCTTAGGTTGAAGGTGAATACAATACTTGATGAGGTGGTCAAAGATGACCTTAAGGACTGTAAGGTGTTCGACCTGATGTTTAAATTTGTAAAAGGTCATCTACATTATCTTCCAATATGTGATGCATTATTTCATGGAAGATATAATTCATAGCCCGTTGATATGTAGAACTAGTGTTTTTAAGGCCAAAAGGCATGACTCGATAGCAGAACATCCCCAAGGAGTGATGAAGGTAGTTTTGTGTTGATCCTCTAGAGGGAGTAATATTTTGTTATAACCAGAGAAGCCATCCATGAGTGATAAAAAATCTCATGACCAGTAGTGAGATCAACTAGCTGGTCAATACCTGGTAGAGGAAAGTCATCTTTAGGGAAAGCTAAGTTGAGGTCACAGAAATCTATGTAAATGAAAAATCCCCCTGTCATTATTGTGATAGGAACAATGTTATAGATCCATTGGGGATAGTCAATGGGTAGGTGATGAAGGAAACCAAGAGAAGGCGTTGAAGTTCCTCTTTGACAAAAAAGGGAAATGCAAGGATGAATTTTCTGCAGCTTTTGTTTTATAGGTTTGGCTTTATGAATGGCTACAATATTGTGAACCACAATGTTTGGGTCAATATCAGGCATATCAGCATAGGACCAAGAAAAAAACATTGTTGTAATCTCAGAGGAAAGAAGTAAAAGCTTCCTGTTTAGTAGAATCTAAAGATTGGCCTATCTTTAGAATGTGCGGGTCATCCTAAGTGTTGATATTGACTTCGATGGTTAATTCATTTAACATGGTTTTCATCTCAGAAGGAAATGACTGGTGAATATAATAATCTTCCACACCAAGGTAAGTGAGGATAGACTCATCTTCCTAACATTGAACAACTATAATAGAAGGTGTATCATCATTGATAATGTTAGGATACATGAAGGGAAGAGAAGAGGGATCCTCATCATTGCATTGATAAGTCAGAGGTCCCAGGGAAATGGTGTCCATGATTTTTTTTTAGGAGGAATAGATTCAGGATCTATAGACTCCGTGGGTGAAGGTTATGACGTTGGTGAATGAGGTGGAGAAGGTTTTTTGTCCTCAATGAGGTTGATGTGGGGTATTATTGTAAGATGTTTAAGAAAATCCAATGCTACTGTGATCTTTGTGTTTACTAGTGGTACATGGGATGATGGTTATGATGACCTTGTTCGTAAAAACAAAAGCCAAATCCTTTTCATGCACAGTGGTGAAGCAAAGTGTGGGCAAGTGGTGGTTAGTGAGATACTCAAGGTTAGATGAAAATGGTCATGTTTAGGATGGAGGTCCCGGTTCGGTGTGAATAGGTGGAAGTATCAAGTCCCCCATACGTTAATTTGGTGTGAAGGTGGAAAGGACCATAAGGGAAAACCTCTCCTATGTGATATTCATAACAAGGATGTTGGTGTAGGTTTCCATACTCCTGTGGAGTAAGGAATGTGTTCATATTGTATAGGTGGTAATCCCCTAGATCGAGGTGTTGAGAAACACCCTCTAAGGGATCAATAGTAGATATGTGGGTAGTGGGAATAGATGAATTACTAGGTGATTGGATAGAAGGCATATCGGTTGGTTGGGAAGTAGATGGTCTAGCTACAGAGGCTATGGTAGTAGTATGAATAGAAGAGTTAGGTTTGGGAGAGGTGGCAGCAACATTAGTGGATGGGGCTATGGGTGAATGAGAAGTAGGGGTAGTGGTAGATGCTAAAATAGTATAATTACATCGTTAGGTTGGTACAACATTTTATAGGTTTTGAATGGTGACGGGTCAGCTGGTATGGTATAGTTATGTCCTTCATGTTAAAAATTTTACACACTGGTGTAAAGTTGAAGGAAAACCCATGACATGAATCCAAGGTTGGCCAAGCAACAGGTTATACTGAAACCCCCCTCTAAGAAGTAGAACAATTCCATGATAGTTTTTTCAAGGCCCACACGAACATGAAGAATAATGGTGCCAAGGGTGGAAGTGATGGCATCATTGAAGGAGTGTATCATAAATGGGTTATTATGCATGTAATTTTAAGGGATGCACATTTGATTATACATGTGGGAGAAGATGATGTTGATGTTAGCATCACCATCGATCATATTGTGCCATACACATATATTATCGATATAGATGAAGATGAAAAGGGAGGGATCATGGTCATTTGATTGGAGAGGTACAATCTCCTCATTAGAAAAAATTGAGGGTGGATACTTGATGAGTGGACGTGGGGGTAGAAGGAAAAGATGATTGGTGAGAGAGGACACATAATGAGGGGTGATAATGGAGGCTACTAGTGTGGGGTCATCAGGTAAAACCTTGATGGAATGTAAAACCTCTATAAGGGCTTATCGATGAGATTCAAAGGTTTGGACGAGATCGTACAAAGATTTTTTTGAGAGGGGATTAGTGTAGTTATTTCATAATTATACGATGGGTGACCCCATTTGAAATAGGGTATGTGGGTACTCAAATGGTGATTTTGGGTTTGGGTACAAATGGTATATTGGGCATGGAATTGGTTGATGGGCTAGTTGTTTTTTTTCATTTCCTTTGTCCTTTTGGGTGTGAGTGGAACTTGGACCATGTTAATCTAAGGGAAGGAGGTATATGGAGAAGGGATGTCATGAGTAGTATAATGTCATGATGGAAAAAACCTAATACAGGATAAGAACCTTGTGAAATGAGTAGGGCAGGGCACTGACATTTAGGTGGTGGTTTGGTCAACTCTCTAATACAAACCATGTTGATCTCAAACTTTGGAGGTAGATAAATGGATTGTGGGGGTGAGATGATGGTCATTGAAGTAAGGAATGAGGGAATTTGGTGACAGGTGTAGGTAGTAAAAATGGTCCTCATCAAGAAGATCATCGTCATCGAAATTTTCTTCAAGAGGACATAATTAGAGGAGAATGGTTTTTAGAGCCTTACAACCCTCTACATCATGTCCTGGCACATGATGGTAGGTACAAATTTTAGTTTCATAAAACCCTTTTAGTCTAGGTTTGAGGGGGGGTCGTAAGGTCTAAGCAGTGGTGGTAATGTGATGATTGAGGTCTCTAAGAGGTTGGCTAGAATGTCGGCATAGGACCCTGCTAATGGATCATAGTGGGAAGTGAGTGTGGGTTTGGGTAAAGTTGCAGATGATTGTGGTGGAAGAGGTGTTATGAGGAGGGGGAATAGGTTTGACCACTAGTTTGGTAGGTTGGTACTGTCTTAGGTTTTGATGGTATCTACTTGGGTAAAGGTGTGGTAGAAGAACTAGCAATGGAAGGTGTTTTCGTTTTAGCTACCCTGTTAGAGGGTAATGGGTTCTTGTCTTTAGATTGTACCTTCTTGGGTAAAGGTGAGGTGGGAGTACATGATGTAGAAGGGAAATAAGATGGTGGAAGAGGATGGGTTACCCATGGGGACAATAGAGTTATAGTGGAAGTGGTTAGTAGAGGTCAGGTGGAAGGTATGGGTTTGAAGTCATATAGGAAAAGTTGGGGTTATAGTATCTGGTGGAAGTATAGGTGGTAATAAATGTATGGGTGAGGGAGAGGGTGTTTTTGTGTAGGTAAATCGGATGTAAATAAATGATTTTGATGACAAGGTAGGTTTATTGGATTTTGATTGGCCTTTGTTAGGGGGTTGTTTAGCCAAGGTTGATGGTGAGATCCTAGGATGGATGGAAGGGGAGAAGGTGATAAAGGTGTGGTAGGTGATACTGGTGTATCTATCCTAGAAGGTTAGGTCTTCCTTTTAGGCAGAGGAATAATTTTGGTGTGGGTTTCAAAAGATGTGGCTAAATCTAATTTGACAGGTGGATGGGTAAGGCTTGACATCAGCATGACACCCAAGGTAGTGATGGGTCTAGATATGGATGAGGATGTAGGTGTGGGTAGGTTATTAGGAATAGCAATGGTTTTAGTCATGGGTAAAGGTTTGGATGTAGGTAAAGGTGAAAAATAAGAATCCATTTCGATAGGAATGATCAAGGTCGATCTAGTTGCTAGAAATACCTTTGGATAGATCATGGAGGTATTTGTAGGCAACATTTGCATTTGAGTCAAAAAAGGGAGCCAAAGACATCCCCAAAGCATGGAATTATTGATGTGTTATCCCGTAAAATTGACAAGGGCAATTTTACCGATAACCATACCGAAAATTTTGTTTCGATCCCTCGTTAGGGATCCCTCGCGTTCGAAACGTTGCAAAATCCCTCCCTGGGAAATCTAGTTTTTGAACTTAGTCTTTTTGAGCCTTTTTGGCTGGGCGCATGGTTTTGCCTTGCAACATCAAGTTTTTGATGCGCCCCCTTAAAAGCCTTTGGCGCATGGTTTTCCATGTTGTCACTCCTTTCGGTGCGCCAAAGGAGGTTGAGTCAGTTTTTGGTGCGCCATAGGGCGCACGTAATCTTCATGTTACACCAAGTTTTGGTGCGCCAAAGGGCGCACATAATTCATGTCGACAATACACTTTCATGCCAAAGGCGACAACGCATTTCATGCGCTAAATTTTTTTCCATGCGCCTAAAAAGGGCGCACCCTTTCCCCTGTCGACAGTTGTTTCCATGCGCCATTTCAAAAGGTTGGTGGCACATTAATGACAGGTTTTTCTATAAATATCCGTGCGCACCCATGTCATTTTCATTCTTTTATCAAGCACGTGATTGCTCTGGATTTGTCAGCTCTGCTCTGTCGCTATCTCGCACTGTGGACCCGCTTTCCAAATCGTTTGCTATATTTAAGGTAAGAGGTTCTCCCTCTTCTCTGTTTTATGCTTTCATGTTTTGGTCTGTCTTGGTTTGCTGGTCGGTTTGCAATGGAAGGTGTTTAAGCTAGCTTTTTCCCCCCTCTGTGCTGTCCTGTTTTGTTTCCTTCTTTTCTTTTCTCTTCTTCCTTCCTCCCTCTTTCCAATCTACTGGGAAAGAGAGTTGTCTTGTCCAAGTATCTTTTGGGAATGGAAGAAATTTGAAAGGAGAGAAGAGCTTTTGAGCTATTAGTTTGAGTGAGCTTATTTCAAAAGGCGCATTGGCGCACCTTGTAACAATAAAGACAGACGCGCCCCACGGCGCGCCTACCCGCCATGCAACATGCTCAAGACCCGCGCCCACGGCGCACCCCGCCATCCTGCTGCATCTTGAATCCATGCGCCCTCGAAGCGCGCCCTTTTCGCATGCTGCAAGTCTAAAACCCCGCGCCTCCTTAAAAAAGCCTTTGGCGCACCCTTTGTCCATGTTGCATAATGTTTCCATGCGCCAAAGGGCGCACCCCCAGCTTTCAAAGTAACACAAGCCTTCTGCGCGCAAGTATAAAGATTACAAAGGCGCGGGCGCACCCTCCATTGCAGTAACATGATGTTGAGTAAACCCTCCATGCGCCGCGCCATATCCCTTTGGCGCACCATTTGTTAATGTTACACAATCCCCATGCGCCAAGGGCGCACTGAACCACAATGTAACACCATTTCCTGTGCCCTGCTATAAAATGCACCTGCTTCATCCATGCGCCATGCGCCTTTGGCGCCAGTATAACCTCTGCAACATTCCTTTTCTGTGTGCCTTATCTATTTGGCCTGTCAGTTGCATTTTTCCCGCGCCCTGAGCCTTTAAATCTCCAACTCTTTCTTCTGCTAGCTTTCCAATGGAAGATCAAATGACTAATTCAACCTTTTTGGATTGGGTCTCACTTCTTCTTCATGCAGATCAGCAACTGAGTTCGAAAGAACACATGTCTACGTCAAGCAAGAAACCCACCAAACCAAGAGGAAAGGCTAAACTGACAGAAGAAGAGATGAAATACAAATATCAGAGGGTCAGGATGCCCGAATCATAGGCTGAGTGTAGTATGGATGTCAAAGACTCTGAATTGGGTCACATCGACATGAATGAGTTTTGGGTTAGAACTCAAAAAGTTACAAGAAGTCCATGGATGGACAAGTTAATAGGTAGTGCTCTGCATTTCGCCGGCGGAATCCCAGTCAGCGCTGTAAACAACGAATTAATGATGGTGGTTGCCCAATGTTACAACAAAGACACAAGATGTGTCGAGAACAGTAAGGGCGAGGTAGTCATAAACCTCACTGCCCGTCATTTTGAGTTAATGCTTAGCATCCCTCACCACCGGAACTACGTGGCTGTTAGCCAACAGCAAGAATGCATCAAGGCCTGGGAAGACAACGAGGACCAGTGCATGCAGTTGATGAATGAGGTCTACCTAAAGAACAAGAAGGTGGTGACCCGGTGGCCTCAAACTATCCACCGAAGTGATTTCTCAGAGGAACTCAGTGACACGATCACCTTCCTGAGCAGAGTCTTTTGGGCTTTCAGATGCCCACTATTTCCATAAGTGGATGCTGCGGTACCTGGAGCAATGGAATAAGAATTTTTCCCGATCAGTGTTTTGCTGGGGTGAATAGAAGTCAGCACATATCTGAGCAGCTACCACAGCTCACCACAACGGGATGTATTTCCATTGAACTCCTAATGTAGTCCCTTATACGCTGGCACAATCCGGCAGCGATTACCCAAGGCTCAACCGAAGTGGAGTATGGCTCAGCCAAGATATTGTTGATTACTATCCAGAGCTTAGCTGGAGAATAGCATGCCCTCAATTTGCTAAAATCAATGATGCATTCTTCCTATCACTCATCTTGCCCTGCTGAGGCCCACACATGACTCAAATAAGTCCAGACGCACCAAGAACATAGTGCCGTCAACAGAGAAATGGGGAGCCTTGTTCACCCAATTTCCCACGTTCACCTATCTAAGGGCTGTCCACTTTTTGGGGAGCGCCAACCAGGCGTACCAAGGTATGCTGGACCAAAGGTTGATTCTACTGGAGTTATCAAGGCAGCTGGTCACATACCATGAAAGTGCTCAAAAGAAAGAAGGGCGGAACTCCTTTCCCCCTCACAGTGGGCCGGTACAACATGCTCTTCTATCACAAAGCGAAGGAAATGTTCGCAGAGCTGGAGTTGCTAAATTTAAAACATGATTTCCCCAGCCAGGCCTACCTTCGATCCTAGGGGCTGCCTACCAAGGGCTAAGCTAGGATCCGATCCATGTCCCTCAATTAAGGATATTTACATTGACGTTCTCCATGAAGTGGAACTCAGAAGAAAGGATCACTCGCGCTTTGGCATTAATGGAAATCATCCAATACGGAGTGGCCATTGTCCCCAAAGGCTTCCAAACTACGGAAGACGAAAACTGACAAGGTGTACAATGACACAGAAGGGGATGATTGGCCTTTCCCAGACATTGACAGAAGCAAAGCTCCTCAAACAATTGAGGAGAGGGTCAAAGAGACTATGCGGAGAACAGAGCATTGGTGACGCATGAACGGACTAATCTACCTCGGGGTAGATTTCACAACTTCCCCTTTGGGCAACGCACCTCAAGGTCGAGAGCAGCTGAAAGGCAAAGGTGCAGAAGGTGAACCCAGCACCATTCAGGAGGAAGCCCCTCAAAGTCCTCTTCCTTCAGAGCCTGAACAAGTCATACTCTTGATGAGGGATTGACAGAGGATAGTCCTATACGCCCATCCACCCAGGATGACGGCGTCGCTACAACTTCAGAGGTCCCCTTCTATCCCTTCTTCTTCTCTTCCTTCCCTCCTCGAGTGACTCAAGCGACCATCCTTTGGTCGCGTCCTCTGCCCCTTCTTCTACTCTTTCCCCCCGCATCTTCGTCTATCTTTTCCTCCCTCGCTGATTTGTCTTCCTCTATTTCTTCCCTCATCTCCGAGCTCCCTTCCCTCCTATCTCTTCTGTAGTTGCGGTTTCCCCTCCCTCCCGTGGATATTTCTTCGGCTATTCTTTCAATGCCGCCGCCGCGTGTCTCCACGTTTTTCCCCTCTTCTACTGTTGCTGCTTCCCCCCTCTGTCTCTGGTCCTTCTTCCATAGGACCAGCTTGGATCTCTCAGCAGCTAAGTCAACAAAAGAGGAAAGTTCCCATCGCTCCGATGGACTTTTCGGTCATTCCGGCTAAAGGAGTGAAGAAGCACAAGCCGGTTACACGCTTCTCAAAGAGCGCTGCAGGTGAGAGAGTCGTGGAAATAGCATACCCCAAACCCCCTCAAAGACTCCTGAGCTACTCAGTCAGGAGAAGATCAATGAGTATTCTAAGATCGGCGAGCAAGGTATGTCTGTTTCTGCTTGGAGGAGCCAAATCCTCAAGGATAGTGAAAAAGTAATCGCCGAATATATCAGTTTATACCTGAACATTGAGAAGGCGAACAAGGAACTCCAAGCATTAGCAGGTCCGATATCAGAAGAGTTGGAGCATGCTAGACTCCAGCATGAGGCCTTCCAACAAATGTTCGACTGTTCAGTCGAAGATCTGGTCAAGTTCGGAGTCTTTGGCCACCCAAGGGCCCTCAACAAAACTATGTCCACTCTGGACTATCGGATAGATCAGCTAGAATTCGTTCTGGAAAAGATAGACAAGGTAAAGGAAGAGGCCATGGATGCAATGCATCAAATGGAGAAAATTGTTCTATCTATGACTCCAGGGTTGCTCACTCCTTCCCTTACCTTAAGATCAGCTGATGACACTATCCGGATTTTAAAGGAGATAGCCTCTCAAGGGACAGGGCCAGAGGTCATGTTCGATACTGAATCTATCAACAACCTACTGGCCTATAGGGACTTCATCGGGTTCCTTATCGAGGCGGAGAAAGATTATTCGAAACTCCCAGAAAAGCTCATAGACGAGCGGGAGACTTGCGAAGCCATCAGTGAACGGCACAAGGATCCATCACAGGATCAATTTGGGCCAATGATCAGCAAGTTTTTGGAATACCACGCTCAGTTCCACATATCATCACCTGAGCAGCATCAGAAATAGGCAACCCCTTTTCGGCCACAGGATGATGATGATGAGTAGCTTCTTCTTCTTCTTCTTCTTCTTCTTCTTCTCTCTATTCTCCGACTTTCTTTTCGAAATATCTGAAGTAAGTTGGCACAAATGATGACATCATCCATGTTGCATCATGGGATGATGTCATCCATCAAAGTTGTCAAAGTCAACATGACTTTTAGATATTTTGTAAATATCTTGTAAATAAGTGGTTGGCTCCATTTTGCCTTCTCTCTCCCTCATCTTCTATAAATATGAGAATACTTGTTGTATTCAGGGGTGTGAACATTTTTTAGATAGAAATAGAATTGAGGAGAGAAAGACTTTGAGCTTTCTTGTAACAGAAAAGAACAATTAATACAATTATTCAGACTTCGTGCTCAATAGCTGTGTTATACATTAGATCTTTCTTATGTTAGATCTGTATGTGTTTATTCTGTTGAATTCATATCTACTTTTCCGTCATTTGTTTATCAGTATTGCTTTGTTTATTTATGTAAGTAGGTTTGGCTCTACATTTACTACCAAACTAAAAACATAAATCTTCTGACCTTTCTGCTTTGGAATTCATTTCTTTTCTCCCTTCGGATCTGTTCTTTCTCTTCTCCCTCTTTCGTTCCTTTCTTTTCGCAGCCTGGAACACTCTACTGGGATGAGATCCCAACCCCGAAGGTAGAATCTGTGAGACTTGCATAGGTTCCTGCTAGTAGAAATAGCAATAAACCAGTTTCGCTTTGCTGTCTCAAAGAGGGGCTAAGCCTTGCACACTGTTGGCTCGTCTGTCCATCGGTCTGTCCACGCGATAGATTTTCGGACCAACAGTTTTTGGTGACTCCGCTGGGAAACGCATAGATCTGACAGATCTATGTGCTGGTGGTATAGATATTAAAAATCAGAAAAATATAAGAAGATTGCTGCCTGTTTGCAAACCTGATTTTTTTTTATAAAAATCCGAAAAATTTGCAAAAGTGCTCAAATCGAAAAATTTCCTTCTGAGAGTCATAGATCGGGCCTAGTTACAGATCTTTAGTTCGCTGAGTTTTTATCAAAATCATTATTTTTCCGTAGATCTGGATTTTTGACTATTTTCCAAAAAGTTTAAAACCCTTTGAAAAAATAAAGATCAGATTTGAAAATCAACCTACTATTCTTCCCTGCCATCTTATCCTCGCTGCTATTTGTCATTAACCGCAATCGGTTTTTCGAGGAGGATTATTTTTAAATATTCAGAAAAGTATTTGCTGGCTGGTTTTTGTCAGAAAAACCAGAAAATCAGCAAGTACACCCAAAAATAAGGTTTAAATCTGCGCCGTAATATTGCAGATCTGGAAGGTACACTGGCGATAGTGAACCTTTTACGCGCAGCAAGAGAGCCCGTGGAGAAGCTGATCCTACTTTCGATCTGCTTCAAAGGCACAATTTCAGCGTAACACCGACACGTTTTTCAGCGTTAAGCTCTGCTAGGTGGTCATCCAGGAGTGTCTCACCTCCACGAAGAAAAAGTCTTTTACAGGGGAGCATCTACATCCCTTTGTAGTGCCTTGCTGCTCAGTGGAACCACCCTCCCAGCTCGTGTGCTTTTTCCAGTCTTTCAAATGGCAAGTACCATGGGGGAAACGCTATGGGCCCTCTCGCACTGCCACATCCAGTTCACGCGCTCCCTCACAGAAATCAGAAAGAATTTTCCTAAATTTGACGGGAGCAGAAATCAAAGCACGGATTCCCACATATCTGCTTTCATTATGTCATGCAGTATTTTGGACGTGACTCATGAAGATGTGTCAGTCCGCCTTTTTCTAGAAACCCTACAGGGGCCTGCAGCTGAATGGTTTCAGCATTTGCCGGCCGGATTTATCACCAGTTGGGCTACCTTGCGGGAAGCTTTTGAAGACAGATACAAGCCTTCAGAGGATGCATTTGCGTTGCTATCACGGATTACCCACCTGAAGAAGGAGGCCAATGAGACCATGCGCGATTTTGTCACCCGGTTCAATGCGTTAATCAACCGTGTCCCTACTGCCATGCTTCCAACACCGGAGAATCAGAAGTGTTTCTTCGTGAACGCCATGAGCTCAAAAGTCAGTTTCTTGCTCCTTCAAGAACGAGTAGCTACTCTACCTCTCGCTCAGGCTGCTGCCATCCGGATAGAAGACAATTTGATAATATCTGGCGAGCTGAGAAAGGAATCATCAAAGTCCAAATCTTCAGACCCCTCGCCTGCTACTTCGTCTGACCCAGCATTCCAAAAGATGGCGAACGATCTGCTCGCATTGAAAAAGAAGTTGGCCCAGGCTCCTAGTTCCTCATACCGAGACGTTCCACGAAGGAATTTTGTTCCTAACAATGCTTCACAAAGGCCGCGCTTGCCTACAGCTGCTCCACGGTTGGCGCTTGAAGCTCCTCCGGTCAATGCTTTGGCCGAAATTGAAGAGGAAGAGCAGTACTATGAAGAACCTTCGTCTCAAGGCGAAGATGATCAAGATGTCGGTGAACCGACTGGCGACTCTACTATTGGATACATGGAATTTGATGAGGATGAATCTGATGAAGAAGAGAGTACTCAGGGCTATGCAAGCGGACA
Source organism: Taxus chinensis (assembly GCA_019776745.2). Taxonomy (NCBI): domain Eukaryota; kingdom Viridiplantae; phylum Streptophyta; class Pinopsida; order Cupressales; family Taxaceae; genus Taxus; species Taxus chinensis. The sequence goes on from CM034148.1 coordinate 380,489,630, forward strand.
ATCCTACGCTGTTTTTACCCATTCGCAAGGAAAAGAAGCAGAAGTTGCTGCCCATGCGCAGAAAGAGAAGGTCGTATCAAGCACACCTCCAACCATTGTTAAAAGAGGTAATCCTCTTCCTACTCAACTCCCTGTTTAAATCTTTTGCAAAGAAGTCTTTTCCGCCCATCTCTCCTCCGAATCAGCCCCCTCATATTCCTATCAAGATCAGTAACCCTGTTCCGCAATCGCGAAGTGAAGGACTCATTCCTTTACCAACGCAACCCTTGGCCGCATTCGATATAATAGATCATGCAAAAAAGACCAAGATCCAGATGTCTGAAGCTGAGTATCTTCAGTCAAACCCCGAACAGCTTGTAAGATTGACTAAGTATATCCAAAGTCAAGCTGTTATATCTAATCAGGCTTCCCCAAAAGGAATCCTTTCCACTCCTCCTGAATCCCACATAAATGTTGCTTCAACATCTGCATCAGGCAAGATAGAACCTTTCTATCTCTCTCTCCTAATCAACGGCCATAAGTTGAGCAACTGTATAATTGATTCCGGAGCTTCCGATAACGTCATGCCGGCGAAAGTCACCCATGCTTTGGGCCTCACTCTTACCAAACCTTTTGGCAGATGTTACTCATTGGAGACCAAGCAAGTACCATTGATTGGCCAAATCAAAGACGCGCAATTCGCGTTTGCAGCCTTCCCGGATAAAAGAGTAAAAATGACCGTCCTTGTCGCTGACATTCCGGCAGCCTATGGAATTCTGCTAGGAAGGAGCTTTTGCAGCGAAGTTGGTGGAGAAATTCACATGGACTGGTCTAAAGCTAGAATTCCAGTCAAAGGCTTAATGCAAACTTTGGAACCGGAATCCCAAAAGAAGTACTTGGGTCACTAGCTCCGAAGATCCCAAAGCCCAAATCCTTTTTGAATCATCAGGGATGGGGAACTACTTTTTGTCTACTAAGGCGGATACAAAGGATGTTTTTGTTCAAGAAAAGGATCTTAATAAGATCTGGACCTTGCAATTTGATGGCAGTTGCGCAACTAGTGGATGTGGCGCTGGGGTTGTGCTGATATCTCCTGAGGAAGAAGTCATTCCTCTTTCTTTCAAGTTGCAGTTTTTCAACACTAACAATACTGCTGAGTATGAGTCTCTGTTACTCGGTATGCAAGCTGCAAAGGAAAGAGGAATTAAAAATCTAAAAGTTCAAGGTGATGCCGAGCTGGTTGTAAATCAGGTCAAAAGGATTTACCAAGTAAAAAATGAAAGGCTCAGACACTACCGTAATGCAGTATGGGACAGCATTGAGGAATTTGATGCCTTTTCGATAGGGGCAATTCCAAGAGCTCAAAATGATATGGCCGATTCATTGGCCGTTTCAGCATCTCTCATGCTCCCGCACCCGGGTTTGAAAACGAACAAATACACCATTGAAGTGGTTTTCCGCCCGAGCGTGCCAGACAACTCTCAGCATTGGCAGGTATTCAACGATGATAATCACCTTATTGCCTTTCTAGAAAAATCAGAAAATTTTGATGAGTTGTATTTTGAAGGATCCACCTCAGCATGCCGCGAATCAATCAACAGTCAAAACCATGAATCAGAGGAGAAAGACGGCATATGTCAGCTCAAAGGAAATAAAATTCTGAAGGGCCTGGTTTCTCTGGAGCGCCTGTTTGACAGGCATGACCGTTTTGTTAAAAAGAAGAAGCGGGACGATCCTTGCTCATCCCCAGAGACAGAACCAGTCAATATAGGTTCTGAGGAACATCCGCAATTTGTGAACATCGGGAAATGTTGCACGCCAGAGGAAAAGCGGAAATTCGTCAAGTTGCTGAAGAGATATATGGATGTATTGGCATGGTCCTATGCCGATTTAAAGTCCTTCAAGCCAAAGGACGTTCAGCATGACATACCGCTAAGAGACGATGTCAAAGCCTTCCGTCAGAAGCAGAGGCACTATAATCCCAAGATTTCGGGCACCATTCAAGCCGAAATTCAGAAGATGCTGGACGCAAGAATCATCTTCCCTATCCATCACAGCACTTGGGTAGCCAATATTGTGCCAGTGCGCAAGAAAAACGGTGAAATACGCATATGCGTAGACTTCCGAAACTTGAACCAAGCTTCGCTGAAAGACAATTACCCTCTTCCCATAATGGATCAAGTTCTGCAAGCAGTAACTGGATCAGAAATGTTGTCTATGCTTGATGGTTTTTCAGGCTACAACCAGATTGAAGTCTCGCCTGAAGATCAATTCAAAACAGCATTCACTACTCCTTGGGGTACATTTGCCTATAGCAGGATGCCTTTCGGCCTAACTAACGCTGGTGCCACTTTTCAGCGGGCCATGGATTTCACATTTAAAGGCATGATGGGAAAAGTCATTGTAGTTTATCTAGATGACTTGACCGTGTTCTCTAAACAACGAAGTGATCATTGTGATCATTTGGAGCAAGTATTGGCCAGGTGCCGAGAACATGGAATTTCCCTAAATCCCAAAAAGTCTGTTTTCGGGGTTACGGAAGGGAAATTGCTAGGCCATGTGGTCAGCAAAGAAGGAACCAAGATCGATGCTGAAAGAGTTAAGGCTATCCAAAGCCTTACTCTGCCTACAAGCAAGAATGGTGTTCATTCTTTCTTCGGGAAGGTGAACTTTCTTAGGCGTTTTGTTCCTGATTTTGCTGAGAAGACCCGCCACATACTGAACATGATGAAAGGGTCACCCACTTTCAGATGGAGTGAAGAGGGGAAAAGGTCGTTTGAGGAGATAAAAACTTCTGTTGCTCATGCACCGGTCCTGGTATGTCCGGATTTCTCCAAGAACTTCATTATGTATAGTTACGCCTTCGAACATACTGTGTCTGCAATCCTAATGCAAAAGAACTCGGAGGATATTGAATCTCCAATCGCATTCATGAGTTCTCCTCTCAAGCCTCACGAACTGAAAATGACTCAGCTGGAAAAGCACGCCTTTGCCGTTGTCAAAGCAGCGAAGAATTTCAGGTATTATATTCTGAACTCGCATACGGTAGTGCTGGTCCCAGACACCACGGTAAAATCAATTCTAACTCAGCAGGAGTTAGGAAGCTTGAGAGGGAATTGGATCGCAAAAGTCTAGGAATATGACCTGGATATTAAGCCCACCAAGCTGGTGAGGGGCAAGGGCCTGTGTCAGCTAATGGCTGAAAATGAAAATTCAGAAAATCCAAAAGGAAAAGAGGACTGTACCAAAGAAGAGCAAAGCCCTCTAAAGGAGCCTGATTCTCTGCCTCTAGTTTTATTTGTTGCAACCAGTGATGAGTGGTACTCCGATATCGCTTTCTTCCTTACCTACGGTGAATGCCCAATGCACCTAACTGCAAAGGAGAAGCGCACTATAAAGCTCAGGGCAGCTAAGTATGTCATCTGGGATGACGGTTTATATAAGCGCGGGATAGACGGTGTCTTTCTGCGATGTGTTGACAAACCCCAGCAAGTAAGATTGTTGGAAAGTTTTCACAATTCAGCCTGTGGGGGTCATTTTTCTTCTTCCGTGACAGCACACAAAATCATTCGAGCCAGGTACTATTGGCCAACGCTCTTTCAAGATGCGGCTACCTGGGTGGCAAAGTGTGAACCCTGTCAGCAATTCGTCGGCAAGCCCAAATTGGCTGCCCTTCCCCTTAGGCCGGTCATTATCAATGAACCATTCAGGCAATGGGGAATTGATTTTATTGGAGCACTCAATCCTCAATCGAGTGCCGGACATGGCTATGTCCTCACAGCAATGGATTACTTCACTAAGTGGGTGGAAGCCATACCTGTCAAGCACGCCACTTCTGAGGTGGTTTGCAGTTTTATCAAAGAGAATATCATTGTCAGGTTCGGTGTTCCAAACAAGATCGTTGCTGATAATGCTTCTAACTTCTCCTCGCGGGAAGTTATTAGTTTTTGCTATGAATACGGAATAACTTTAGCACATGCCTCGGATTATTACCCTCAGGGAAATGGTCAGGCAGAATCCAGTAATAAGAACTTGGTGACCATCATACGGAAATTAGTAGATGAAAATCAGCGCATGTGGCACAAGTCTTTGTACGATGCTTTGTGGGCGGACCGCATTACCCCCAAGAGATCTCTCGGCATGTCACCTTTTCAAGTGTTATATGGCACTGATGCCGAACTTCCCATTTCTGCGGAACTTCCTGCTCTACGCTTGGCACGAGCAATCGAAGATGAAACTTTTCAGAATTCTCTAGAAAAGAGAATTATGTATCTGGCGGAACTTGAAGAAAAGAGAGTAAGAGTGGTCGACAAGATCACTGAACATCAGAATCAAGTGAAGAGGCTTTTTGACAAGAAGGCCAAGCAGAGAGATTTTCTAGTGGGAGATCTCGTCCTTCTTTGGGACAAGCGAAGAGAACCGAAGGGCATGCATGGAAAATTTGATTCCCTATGGAGAGGGCCCTTCAAAATCAAGCGACTCAATGGAGAGAATAGTTTCTATCTCTCATATCTGGATGGAGCTGAACTCCCGCTTCCCTATAGCGGGCAACATCTCAAGATCTTCAGGAAGTAGAGCTTGCTCTCTTCTTTGTACAGTTTATTTTAGTTGTGTGTTTGCTTTTGTCGTGTGTTTGCTTTCAGTTTGTTGTGTGTTTCCTTTGTTCTCCCTCCGTTCCCCCTTGTTTTTGACTCTGTACCCAATGGATAGGCACATGTGATCTGGGATTCTCTACCCCCGAGTTTGCTCAGGGATAGTCCCCAGAAAGAGCCAGCTGTTATCCCGTAAAATTGACAAGGGCAATTTTACCGATAACCATACCGAAAATTTTGTTTCGATCCCTCGTTAGGGATCCCTCACGTTCGAAACGTTGCAAAATCCCTCCCCGGGAAATCTAGTTTTTGAACTTAGTCTTTTTGAGCCTTTTTGGCTGGGCGCATGGTTTTGCCTTGCAACATCAAGTTTTGATGCGCCCCCTTAAAAGCCTTTGGCGCATGGTTTTCCATGTTGTCACTCCTTTCGGTGCGCCAAAGGATGTTGAGTCAGTTTTTGGTGCGCCATAGGGCGCACGTAATCTCTATGTTACACCAAGTTTTGGTGCGCCAAAGGGGCACATAACATAACAATGCATGTGCGCCAAACGCATTTTCATGTCAATTCCTTCCATGCGCCAAAGGCACACGCTTTCCCTTGTCGACAGTTGTTTCCATGCGCCATTTCAAAAGGTTGGTGGCGCATTAATGACAGGTTTTTCTATAAATATCCGTGCGCGCCCATGTCATTTTCATTCTTTTGTCAAGCACGTGATTGCTCTGGATTTGTCAGCTCTGCTCTGTCGCTATCTCGCCCTGTGGACCCGCTTTCCAAATCGTTTGCTATATTTAAGGTAAGAGGTTCTCCCTCTTCTCTGTTTTATGCTTTCATGTTTTGGTCTGTCTTGGTTTGCTGGTCGGTTTGCAATGGAAGGTGTTTAAGCTAGCTTTTTCCCCCCTCTGTGCTGTCCTGTTTTGTTTCCTTCTTTTCTTCTCTTCTTCCTTCCTCCCTCTTTCCAGATCTGCTGGGAAAGAGAGTTGTCTTGTCCAAGTATCTTTTGGGAATGGAAGAAAGAAGGAGAGAGCTTTTGAGCTGTTAGTTTGAGTGAGCTTATTTCAAAAGGCGCATTGGCGTGCCTTGTAACAATAAAGACAGATGCGCCCCACGGCGCACCTACCCACCATGCAACATGCTCAAGACCCGCGCCCACGGCGCACCCCGCCATCCTGCTGCATCTTGAATCCATGCGCCCTCGAAGCGCGCCCTTTTCGCATGCTGCAAGTCTAAAACCCGCGCCTCCTTAAAAAGCCTTTGGCGCACCCTTTGTCCATGTTGCATAATGTTTCCATGCGCCAAAGGGCGCACTCAGCTTCAAAGTAACACAAGCCTTCTGCGCGCAAGTATAAAGATTACAAAGGCGCGGGCGCACCCTCCATTGCAGTAACATGATGTTGAGTAAACCCTCCATGCGCCGCGCCATATCCCTTTGGCGCACCATTTGTTAATGTTACACAATCCATCCATGCGCCAAAGGGCGCACCGAACCCCAATGTAACACGCATTTCCTGTGCGCCCTGCTATAAAATGCAACCTGCTTCATCCATGCGCCATGCGCCTTTGGCGCCAGTATAACCTCTGCAACATTCCTTTTCTGTGCGCCTTATCTATTTGGCCTGTCAGTTGCATTTTTCCCGCGCCCTGAGCCTTTAAATCTCTAACTCTTTCTTCTGCTAGCTTTCCAATGGAAGATCAAATGACTAATTCAACCTTTTTGGATTGGGTCTCACTTCTTCTTCATGCAGATCAGCAACTGAGTTCGAAAGAACACATGTCTACGTCAAGCAAGAAACCCACCAAACCAAGAGGAAAGGCTAAAATGACAGAAGAAGAGATGAAATACAAATATCAGAGGGTCAGGATGCCCGAATCACAGGCTGAGTGCAGTATGGATGTCAGAGACTCTGAATTGGGTCACATCGACATGAATGAGTTCTGGGTTAGAACTCAAAAAGTTACAAGAAGTCCATGGATGGACAAGTTAATAGGAAGTGCTCTGCATTTCGCAGGCGGAATCCCAGTCAGCACTGTAAACAACGAATTCATGATGGTGGTTGCCCAATGTTACAACAAAGACACAAGATGTGTCGAGAACAGTAAGGGCGAGGTAGTCATAAACCTCACTACCCGTCATTTTGAGTTAATGCTTGGCATCCCTCACCACCGGAACTACGTGGCTGTTAGCCAGCAAGAATGCATCAAGGCCTAGGAAGACAACGAGGACCAGTGCATGTAGTTGATGAATGAGGTCTACCTAAAGAACAAGAAGGTGGTGACCCGGTGGCCTCAAACTATCCACCGAAGTGATTTCTTAGAGGAACTCAGTGACACGATCACCTTCCTGAGCAGAGTCTTCGGGCTTTCAGATGCCCACTATTTCCATAAGTGGATGCTGCGGTACCTGGAGACAATGAATAAGAATTTGCCCGATCAGCACTTTTGCTGGGGTGAAATAATAAGCAGCACCATATCTGAGCAGCTACAACAGCTCACCGCAACTGGAGTATTTCATATGAACTCCTATGTAGTCTACGCTGTAGCATCGGCAAGGGATTACCCAGGGCTCAACCGAAGTGGAGTATGGCCTCAGGCCAAGATATTTGATTACTATCCAGAGCTGAGGCTGGAGAATAGCATCCCTCAATTTGCTAAAATCAATGATGCATTCTTCTATCACGTCATCTGCCTGCTGAGGCCCAACATGACTCATAGCCGGACGACCAAGAACATAGTAGCAGTCACAGAGAAATGGGGAGCCTTGTTCACCCAATTTCCCACGTTCACCTATCTAAGGGCTGTCAACTTTTTGGGAGAGCCAACCAGGCTACCAAGGTATGCTGGACCAAAGTTGATTCTACTGGAGTTATCAAGGCAGCTGGTCACATACCATGAAAAGTGCCTCAAAAGAAAGAAGGGCGGAACTCCTTTCCCCCTCACAGTGGGCCGGTACACATGCTCTTCCTATCACAAAGCGAAGGAAATGTTCGCAGAGCTGGAGTTGCTAAATTTAAAACATGATTTCCCAGCCAGGCCTACCTTCGATCCTAGGGGCTGCCTACCAAGGGCTAAGCTGGATCCGATCCATGTCCCTCAAATTGAGGATATTTACATTGACGTTCTCCATGAAGTGGAACTCAGAAGAAAGGATCACTCGCGCTTGGCATTAACAGAAATCATCCAATACGGAGTGGCCATTGTCCCCAAAGGCTTCCAAACTACAGAGGACGAAACTGACAAGGTGTACAATGACACAGAAGCGGATGATTGGCCTTTCCCAGACATTGACAGAAGCAAAGCTCCTCAAACAATTGAGGAGAGGGTCAAAGAGACTATGCGGAGAACAGAGCATTGGTGCCGCATGAACGGACTAATCTACCTCGGGGTAGATTTCACAACTTCCCCTTTGGGCAACGCACCTCCAAGGTCGAAGAAGCAGTTGAAAGGCAAAGGTGCAGAAGGTGAACCCAGCACCATTCAAGAGGAAGCCCCTCAAAGTCCTCTTCCTTCAGAGCCTGAACAAGTCATAACTCTTGATGAGGGATTGACAGAGGATAGTCCTATACGCCCATCCACCCAGGATGTCGGCGTCACTACAACTTCAGAGGTTCCTTATATCCCTTCTTCTTCTCTTCCTTCCCCTCCTCGAGTGACTCAAGCGACCATCCCTTTGGTCGCGTCCTCTGCCCCTTCTTCTACTCTTTCCCCCGCATCTTCGTCTATCTTTTCCTCCCTTGCTGTTTTGTCTTCCTCTATTTCTTCCCTCATCTCCGAGCTCCCTTCCCTTCCTATCTCTTCTGCAGTTGCGGTTTCCCTCCCTCCCGTGGACATTTCTTCGGCTATTCTTTCAATGCCGCCGCCGCGTGTCTCCACGTTTTTCCCCTCTTCTACCGTTGCTGCTTCCCCCTCTGTCTCTGGTCCTTCTTCCATAGGACCAGCTTGGATCTCTCAGCAGCTAAGCCAACAAAAGAGGAAAGTTCCCATCGCTCCGATGGACTTTACGGTCATTCCGGCTAAAGGAGTGAAGAAGCACAAGCCGGTTACACGATTCTCAAAGAGCGCTGCAGGTGAGAGAGTCATGGAAATAGCATACCCCAACCCCCTCAAAGAAAAAGAAGATCTGTCTCCAACAGATTTCACCGTGACTCAGGTCACAATGGGGACATCCTCAGAAAGTCTCCAGGGGGAAGCTCTTTCCGCAGTTGATGCACTCTGCAAAAATCTTCAAGAAACGAAAGAGGAGAAAAGGCTACTGAAGGAGCAGAATAAATACCTGCTTCAGGCCTTACAAAAGATGGGAAGTGCACCTCCCACAACTGCCGCCGAGACTCCTAAGCTGCTCAGTCAGGAGAAGATCAATGAGTATTCTAAGATCGGCGAGCAAGGTATGGTTGTTTCTGCTTGGAGGAGCCAAATCCTCAAGGATAGTGAAAAAGTAATCGCCGAATATATCAGTTTATACCTGAACATTGAGAAGGCGAACAAGGAACTCCAAGCATTAGCAGGTCCGATATCAGAAGAGTTGGAGCATGCTAGACTCCAGCATGAGGCCTTCCAATAAATGTTTGACTGTTCAGTCGAAGATCTGGTCAAGTTCGGAGTCTTCGGGCACCCAAGGGCCCTCAAGAAAACTATGTCCACTCTGGACTATCGGATAGATCAGCTAGAATTCGTTCTGGAAAAGATAGACAAGGTAAAGGAAGAGGCCCTGGATGCAATGCATCAAATGGAGAAAATTGTTCTATCTATGACTCCAGGGTTGCTCACTCCTTCCCTTACCTTAAGATCAGCTGATGACACTATCCAGATTTTCAAGGAGATAGCCTCTCAAGGGATAGGGCCAGAGGTCACGTTCGATACTGAATCTATCAACAACCTACTGGCCTGTAGGGACTTCATCGGGTTCCTTATCGAGGCGGAGAAAGATTATTCCAAACTCCCGGAAAAGCTCATAGACGAGCGGGAGACTTTCGAAGCCATCAGTGAACGACACAAGGATCCATCACAGGATCAATTTGGGCCAATGATCAGCAAGTTTTTGGAATACCGCGCTCAGTTCCACATATCATCACCTGAGCAGCATCAGAAACAGGCAACCCCTTTTCGGCCGTAGGATGATGATGATGAGTAGCTTCTTCTTCTTCTTCTTCTTCTTCTTCTCTATTCTCCGACTTTCTTTTCGAAATATCTGAAGTAAGTTGGCACAAATGATGACATCATCCATGTTGCATCATGGGATGATGTCATCCATCAAAGTTGTCAAAGTCAACATGACTTTTAGATATTTTGTAAATATCTTGTAAATAAGTGGTTGGCTCCATTTTGCCTTCTCTCTCCCTCATCTTCTATAAATATGAGAATACTTGTTGTATTCAGGGGTGTGAACATTTTTTAGATAGAAATAGAATTGAGGAGAGAAAGACTTTGAGCTTTCTTGTAACAGAAAAGAACAATTAATACAATTATTCAGACTTCGTGCTCAATAGCTGTGTTATACATTAGATCTTTCTTATGTTAGATCTGTATGTGTTTATTCTGTTGAATTCATATCTACTTTTCCGTCATTTGTTTATCAGTATTGCTTTGTTTATTTATGTAAGTAGGTTTGGCTCTGTTTACTACCAAACTAAAAACATAAATCTTCTGACCTTTCTGCTTTGGAATTCATTTCTTTTCTCCCTTCGGATCTGTTCTTTCTCTTCTCCCTCTTTCGTTCCTTTCTTTTCGCAGCCTGGAACACTCTATTGGGATGAGATCCCAACCTCGAAGGCAGAATCTGTGAGACTTGCATAGGTTCCTGCTAGTAGAAATAGCAATAAACCAGTTTCACTTTGCTGTCTCAAAGAGGGGCTAAGCCCTGCACACTGTTGGCTCGTCTGTCCATAGATCTGTCCACGCGACAGATTTTCGGACTAACATGATGTAATCTAAGTGATCAACCAGTTGTGAAAATAGGACCACTATAAGAGGAGATGCACTTGGTTTAGTGGCAATCCCTTTAAAATATGTCTGTGAGACATGGAATTGGTTAGCCTTTGACTCTATGGGAAAAATAGCTAAGACTAGATCAACGGGATCCTGGAATGCTAATGGAGAATTTTCCCCAATAGGTAGTGGCATGTATAAAGGATCTCCCATGGGTAGGAGAGATGGTAGGTGGGGTGAGATATATTCCTCTTTTGGTGAAGGATAAAGTGATTATGACTCTCTTGTGGGTTAGAGAGTTAATACAGTTGATTGTTCGGTAGGTTGTGAGGTAAATAGTGAAACGACATTAATAGAAATTGTGGAATCCTTTGAGGGTGAAGGGGTGGAAGAGGTATGCTCCTCCATTGGTAAGGATATTGTGCCAAAATTTCCTCGATAGACGAAATAGGTGGAAATTGAGTAACGGTGGGTACAATATCGAAAACAATGTGGACTTTACAGACATTATTGTCATTGGTTGAAGGTTCACAATTTTGATTAGATGATGGTGTATGGTTAGGGAACAAACTCTTAAAGATATGTAATTTTTTATTTTTCGGTGTGTTTGGGTTTCCCATGATGATATCTCCATTATCTAACATTCCCTAGATAATGTTCTTAAAATTTATGCAATTACCATCACTATGGCCTTTGATGCGATGATAATTACAATAGTCATGTTCCTTATACCATGTGGGCATAAGAAGAGTGGGATCAAAACTAGTATGAGGTTTTATGGGGGGTAGTGTAATGGCTCTGGCTTTAAGAAGATTTTCCAAGACTGAAGAATGTGGCTCTCCAATTGAAGTGTACTTTCGTTGTTCCCGCTGGAGCTGAAAATTATGAACATGGGAAAGATTGGAGGAAGGTTTTGCTTGATTAAATGGATGAGATGGACCAGCTTTGAGAACTACCACGTTGGAAAATCCTTTGGCTTTTGAATAATTGTTTTGGGGTTTTGAAGATGAAGAAGAATCATTTGATTTGAATGTGGCATTTTTGTTTCGCAATTAGATTTTCTTTTCTTCAATGGCACAAATTTCTAGATTTTGCACCATGGTAAATTATTTGTTGAAGGCACGAAAGGTTTATACCTACAAATTTGGTGAGATGTGTTTTCCACAATCTCTAGAAAATAAGTCTATAAGTTCAGCTTGAGGTAACTGGAACATTAATTTGTTGATAAGACTTCGCTAGCGAGCAAAAAAATCTATGATAGATTTATCGTTATACTTTCATGTTGAATATAGGTCATTCATGGTGACTTTTTTGACTATATTGATTGAGAAGTGGTCTAGGAATGCTTGAGCAACTTGGTTAAAGGAGTAGATGGAATGTCTCGGTAAACTACTGTACCAATCTAAGGTGGGTCTTGTTAGAAACATGTGGAATGTTCGTAGGAGTAAAGCATCATCATGGAAAATTAGATAGCACCCGTGTTTGAATGACCACAAGTGCTATTGTGGGTCTTCTTTACTATTGAAATAGTTGAACTTGGGAATTTCCCAATGCACGGGGCATGGGTGAATAGGAATAGATGGATGAATAGGCTCATTATGGATTTATTCATAAGTTAAGGAGTTGTGAGAGCTGGAAACTGATGCTTCTAATTTTTGCATATTTTCCATCATCATCCTAATGAGGTCATTGGTGGGTTATGAGGAATGGGCACCTCCTGAAGTAAAGGGAGGTTGATGTTGGGTGTATGATGTGGATGGCATCCTGGTATATGGGGGTTATGAATATGAAAACTATGAAGGGGGGTAGATACAGGTGAAAGATACCCTGAATAAGAAATATACGAGATTCAGGGTTGTTGGTGATGCATGAAAATAGGTGGGGTAGTCATAATGATTCTCATGGTAATTGGGGATAGAGACTAAGGGATGGAAAGGACGAGTTTTTGAAATGGAGTGTGGGTTTCTGACACCCACGGTGGTTGTGATGCAACTAGTATATACGAGGAAAAGGGGGTAAATGGGGACATGATCAAGTTTATTGGTGAAGGAATGGTTGACACCATGGTGTGATAAATGTCATTGGTACAGTAGCTATAGCGGATGTGGGGCTTAGCTGAGAAACCACAAGGGGTAAATTGGATGAGGGTATCGTCGAGCTGGTGGTAGGTAACGTGGAAGTGGGGGCGAGGGTAAGAGGGATAGATACAGGCATGTCGTATACTAGCTATCCTAAGGAGTCTCAAGTAGATGAGTGGGAAAGATAGTAATGTAAGGCAGTGGGATTCTGGTCAAGGACTCTTGCGAACTCCTCGTCATGGGTAGCAATGGTGATGGGCTGATTTGGATCCATAGGTGACAGGATGGAAGGAGGTGATGGGCTAGGTGGGATTGGCTAAATACTAGCATGAAATATTGGTTTAGCTGTGAGTCAACACCATGTGAATTAGCATTGACTTGGTAAAAGTGTACTCTACAGATGACACAGAAAATAGTAGGAACGGAGAAGGATGAATTCCGAGAGGTAAATATGATTTATTTTTTAATCAAAAATCAAACACAAAAACTGATGACGGTCAAATTGACTGATGGTGGTTGTGATAACCGATATCAGTTATTGTGGGGAATCAACAGTTCTACAAATGAGGTAAAAACTGATGAAAATAAAATAATGGAAACTGTATTGGGCTATGATATGAAAGTTCTGGGGATATGATGATGTTTTGAGAACTTTAGATAGAACAATAGATTTGATGAATGCTATATTTGGGTTAAATTACCAAAAATAGCTGGAACCACCATCGATTAAGTAAACTGATGACTGTTAGATATAAAATGACGACAGTCAGGGGACGGACACTGATTATTGTGAATTAGAAGAAATGAAGAAAAATAGATTTTTTTGTGAATTAAATTAGATGAAACAGCAACACAAAAATCTTAGGATGATGGTATTAGACCCTGACATAATTAGAAACAGTCAGAATGCTCCAACTATGATGGAAAAGTGTGACAGGAAGAGGAAAGTGGTGAACATCACGTCAAAACTCAAAATGCAACTCAAGAAAAAGCTAAGAAAAGAACACAAATCCTAATAAGTGAATTTTATGTTTTCAGCTTATGCCATTTAAGATTGAATTGTGAATTCAAAACATAATTTTTTGGTTGGGAAGGTGTCTTATGAAGAGGAAAATTCTAAAGGGTGGTTTCAGGTTATGTTTTGGTGGGGGAGCTCCTTCCTCTGAGATAATGACTAGACATAGAAACCAGTTGGGAGCCCATTGTCAATCCTCTGATTGTGTGATAGTTGACAACTTCTTCCAAGTAAGGTATTGTTTAAGAAGATGTGTGAATTTTGTATTTGTGTAATTTGGCAGAGAGAGAGAGAGAGAAGAGAAAGTGCTTTCTATGATTCAATTATATCAACCATCAGTTGGGAATTAATTCCATCGTATAAGTATCCCTCATTTTTAAATGTGATCTAATAGTGCAACATACGAGGAAATACAACAAATTTTATAACCCAAATCGAAAATTATATTTGTTGTAGCAAGTGATGGATAGGTCAAGAACATTCTCTTTCACTACTATGAAAATGTTGGAAGAAAGAAATGATTCGTTTTAAACACCAAATCACAAATGTCTTTTAGATCATTAGAAGAAAATAATCTTACCAAGGGATAAGATTAAATGTGTATTTTTCAAAAAGAGAAGGAAACACACAAGATTTCCCTATATTTATAAAATGCAAATAACCTTACAGAGGGTCCCACCGAGTGTGCCAAAAATTTTCACTAATAAATTACATACGTATGAGAAAAATGGATAAGGTAAATGTGAGGAGGAATAATTGTGAAATGAAGGTGGAAGATAGAATGTGTGTGTTCTGATTTCCTGATCCAATGTTGATTACAAGAACATCCTTTTTGCTAGGAGGAACTACCTTTGAATGTAAAACAAGACCACATGAATAATACTAAACAATATATGTCAGTGGACTATCTAGTGTGTGCTAAATCTGGGAAGTGTGATACTTCCTAGATGGATGTCAATCCACTATTTAATACAACTTAATGCAAGAAATAATATAAAAAATAACATCCTACTATAATTGATATGATTTAGGTATCTCATTCGAATACAATAAGAAAATATAATATAACAGGTTGGGTTATGATCAAATCTGAAGGTTAGGAAGGTAACCGAGGCGATTAGATTAGATCAGGGTCAAGCTTTGGGTGATTTTGGGTTATTTGGGGGAAGGTTATTAAGTCACGGTTATAGGAAAGATTACCAATTATAGAGAATGACGTCGGTCTAGTATGACCGATGACCGTCGAGAGGGAAATCAACAACAGTCAAGGTGACTGGCATCGGTAGAGGAATAATGGTAAAAACTCAACAAAACTTGGTTTTGGAGGGATTTTGTGATTGCATTGAGAGTGGAAGAATGATGGTTAGGTTGCTAAAGAAGCTGATAATGCTCAGAGATGTCTGGGGTTGGATATGGGGAGCTAAAAGGTTATGGGTGGTTAGATGAGTGGATTGGGAGGAAGGTGAAGATGATAGGATGCAAAAGAGAATAGGATTTAAAAGCGAAAGCTAAAGAAATGATGATCTAAGTATGGAATATTGTAGATTAAATAACACTTACTTGTATTTGAAGACTTAGTGGTTGGATGAAGGTGATGGTTGATCTGTGAAACAAGTGGTCAATGTTGTGGAAGTACGTCTCATAATTCTACCGTGAATGCCAATATCTTCAAATCAGTCTTGGTGTCAGCTAGGGTGTGTCTGGATGTACGAGAGGGCTCTGGTTCATGCTTGCATGCTGATCTCTCTCTCTCCAAACTTGAATAATTCTTCCAACCTATAGAAAAAGGTTACCAAAATGAATATATGGTAACCGATGACGGTTTAGGTTAACCGACATCAGTTTAGGGTTAACCAGAGTCAGTTAAGGTGGGAAATCCTAGGTCTGCTAAAATATCATATCTTGGCTATCCTTTTAGCTAGTTCTGCCCATTGGTTCAGGTCTAAAATGGTATTTTTTTCTTAGGTAAGTGGGTATGTTGTTAGAGAAATAATAGGCATCTAATGCTAGGGTTAGACTAAGTCTCATTTAGTTATGGTAAGTAGAGATTGAGTTTTAGTTAAAATGAACATGTTAAGAATACGTTCATAATAAGGTGTCTAGGTGATGTGGTTGGGTGAGGTGGTCAAGTAAGGATAAAAATTAAATTAATTAAAGTAATTAATTCAATTAATCATGTGCACTATGGGATATTAATATGTAAGGTATGGTTAATTTAATTTAATAGGGCTATAAAGGTGACACGACCTAATTTTGGTGTCTACACACATGTATCTTTTTCATGACAGCTCAAGTAACTCTAAGTCTCCCTCCTCTACATCAATCTTATTTCTTACCCCCATGATATTGAATTTACCACAAGTAATGGTATTGAGCATGTTCTATACCATATAGATTTTTGTATTCAATAATCGATGGTATTGACCACTTTTGATGCCATTGGCTAACATAAATTGCAATCGCCAATCATGATATTTATATACATTTGATATTTTATCTCTCATTCCAATATCATCAAAAATCATTCAAATTTTTTCATCCACAATAAAAATGGTGATGAAGGGAGCAAGTGATGGAGGGAAAATAAGTGCTCTGTCAGTTGTTCTAGCTGCAGAATGTCTACTTTCTTAGCCAAATCTTACTGGAAAAGGGTTGATTACTAACTATAATCAGATGGTTGAAAAGCCACACATACAGTGTGATACAAAAAAGGGATCCACACCTTTAGCTTGGAATAAGTTTCTCAAGCAGCAAGAACCACCAGATAAGAGCGTGGGTCCATAGTCACCATAAAAGGTATAATTCACGTGAGTGAAGGATAAAGAAGGCGTGACCCACCTTAGTGTGCCAGATGGATGTTTGCATTAGGATTTGGGTAAAGCGAATCTTTCACTTGTTGGTAATTTTCTCAGATCTAGACCTAATATTGATGTTATTAGAAAATGGTCTATTTGAAAGTGGTAACCAAAGGGAGATCTGAACATTACCACCATGTCACGAGGTTTTTTTCTAGCTAAATTCAATCAACATATTGACTTAGAATTTGTGCTTCTGGGAGGACCATGGTGTTTGGGAAATATGGGTCTTTTCTTGAAATGGTAGTATCCATGTTTTGATCCTAGTACTAAGAATATACACACCATACCAGTTTGGTGTAGACTTCTTGGACTACCCCTTCAATTTTGGGATGATGAGATATTGCTAAATGTTGCTAAATCTATTGGATCTCCAATTGGTATTAATGGACCAACAAGGAACAGATCTAAACTCTCCTTTGTTAGATTCTATATTTCTTCGGAAATGGAATAAGGACTACTAGAGTATATTAATTTGTAGTCAAAGTATGGTACTTGGCATCAAAATATTGAATATGAAACCTTTCATTTGAGATGTAATAAATGCAATCACATAGGAAACTTCACTAGATCATCTACTAGAAGGCTACTATGTTTTGGAAATAGTTCTAAAAGGGGAAGACCTTCAAAGAAGGAGCTTAGAACAAAGATAATAAAGGAAGATATTGTAAATGGAACTCAAAGCCAATTGAGCCATCAAGAAAACTCATCCCCCATATCATTTAGATTAATATCATCTCCTAGAATATAAGAGGACTGAATGGGAACTCTAAACAAAGAATACTCAAAGAGTTAAGAGTCTCAAGTAGACCTAGTATTTTTATCTTACAGGAAACGAAAATGAATTCTAAGGTCCTTGAAAATTGTAAAAATAATTTATGGGATAACTCGGAAACTACTGTTGTTGATTCTCAAGGAGCTTCAGGTGGCCTGGCCATTATATGGGATAAAATGCTTTTTACTGGTATGATTTTCTCTAACACCAATAACCATCTTGCTGTTAAATTCCATGCCATTGATAATAATTTTACTTGGATCCTTTCAAACATCTATGCACCTAATAATGTAAATGGTAGAAGGAAACTTTAGAATGATCTAAAGATATTTAGAAGTCAACATAAAAATGACAATTGGATTATTATGGGAGACTTCAACTCTCCTTTAAATCCCAGGGAAAAGCAAGGGGGAAATTCTAGTTTCTCCATCGACATGGATGAATTTTCTTATTTTGTTGTTGATTTAAATCTCACGGATGTGGATCTTCATGGTAATCAATTTACTTGGTCAAACAGAAGACTCGACAGTGACATGATCCAGGTTAGACTAGATAAAGCTCTTATCTCTACCAATTAGATTTTACACCAAGAATTTCATCTAACCTCTCTTCCTAGAATTGGATAAGACCATAATCTTATTGTTTTAAATATTTTCAACTGGGCCAAACCCATAAGGAGCTCTTTCAAATTTGAAAAGATGTGGATGGATCATGATGACATCTTTGATAAGATCAAATATTGGTGGAAATTGGATGGTGGAGGAACTTCTCAATATAGACTCATTTAGAAATTAAAAAAATGTCAAAAAAAGGTGAAATTTTGGAATAAAGAAATTTTTGGGAATATTTCTGTTAGTAAAAAGGAGTTAAAGAAAATACTCCAGAAGATGGAAAATAAAATTACTGTTAAGGGCAGGTCTTTGGAGGATCAATCAGCTAAGAAAAATATTCTATCAGAGCTACATACAGTTTGTAGCAGACAAGAATCCTTCTGGAGACTCAAATCTAGAGTGATGTAGCTAAAAGAGGGTGATAGAAACACAAAATTATTTCATATGACCACTATGAAACATAGAGCCTACAATAGGATCTTGGAAGTTTCAAAAGATAACGACACTATCATCAAAGATCCTAAGGCCATAAAGGAGGAAGCTCTTAGATTTTATGAAAATTTTCTTAAAGAGAAGGGTGCTATAAATGAAGAGGTTGCCTCTTTTTTATTAGAGGCTATTCCGAATGGCAGAATTGATGAGCAAAGATTCAAAAACCTTTCCAAAATTGTAACTTTGGAGGAGTTGCAAAAATCTTTTTTTACTCTTGAAGGGGATAAGGCTCTAGGACCTAATGGTTTTTCTGCTAATTTCTTTTAGAAGTATTGGGAAATATGCTCAGATGATCTGCTTAGGGTAGTGAATGAGTTCCAAAAAATTGGTGATCTATTGAAAGAGATGAATAATACCCACATTGTGCTTGCTCCAAAAAAAATGGGCACTAAGGATTTTAAGGACTTCCCTCCCATTAGTCTGGTTAATGTTATTTATAGAATCTTTACTAAGATTATTGCTACTAGACTCCAGAGTATTCTTAATGATTTAATTTCAAAGTAGTAGAGTGGGTTCATAAAAGGAAGGATAATTCAAGATGGGGTGATCATGGTGCATGAGATCATTCATTCTATGGATAATAATAAAAAATAAAGCATGGTCATGAAACTTGATATGAATAAAGATTTTGAAAAAGTCTCTTTGTATTTTCTTGACAATGTTTTGGCTAAATTTGATTTCATAATAAATTTAGAAGAATTATTAAGGCATGTATTTCTACCACTAGATTCTCTGTGGTGGTAAATGGTGAGCCAGTGGGATTCTTTTCTAGCAGTAGGGTCTTAATACATGGGGACCCTATATCCCCTTTTCTCTTCTTTTTAATAGAGGATAGCCTCAGCAGATCCATTGCCAAAGTAGTTAAAGAAGGACTTCTTAAAGGAACTAAGCCTACTTCTACAAACCACATAGCTTCACACCAACAATTTGCGGATGACAAAATTATTCTATTGATGGCCTCTATCCTTGAAGCTAAGGCTATTAAGTCTATTATTAAAATCTACGAGGCTACTTCTGGGCAAGAGATAAAATTTTATAAGAGTTCCATTTTCTTCTTTAACACTCCTATGGATAGACAAAAAATTTGCTAAAATCATGGGGTGTAAAATCAATTCCTTACCCACTACTTATCTGGGTCTCCCTCTTGGTACAAAAAAAAATTCTATCAAAGTATGGAATGATTTACTGGAAATATTTCAAAATAAAATGGTTAGGCTGGAAAGGGGCCATTCTATACAGTGCTCGAAAATGTTTGTTAATTAAAAGAACTCTCTGAAATCTTCCTATATATATTATGTCTCTTTATAATATTCCCTCTATCTTTAGGGACAAAATTGAAAGGATCCATAAGCACTTCTTATGGTAGGGAATGGAGGAAAAATTAAGATATCACTTGGTGGCTTGGGATCAAGTTTGTACTCCTAAAAGAATTGGTGGGCTTGGCATAAAGGATATTAGAAAAATGAATGTGGCCTTAATTGCAAAAATGGGTTGGAGAATGCTCTCAGAGGAACAACCTTGGATTGATTTAATTAAGGCTAAGTATCTTGCTTAGAAAACAAATATTTCTTTCCTTTATGATGGAAAACTCCCTCAAGGTTCCATTTTCTGGAATAACTTGATTCAAGTCAAAAAAAATTATCAAACAAGGTTGTAAATGGAAAGTGGGAAATGGTAGGGATATTCAATTTTGGTGTGATAACTGGTCTAATTTCAGCCTAAATGACAGATTCGGTGCAGTCAAAGACATGCTAGAGAAAAAATATAGAACTAAAGTCAAATATTACATTGAAATGGAGGGTAATAAGAAGAGATGGAAACAACTTACGGTGGAAAGGACTGATCTAAATTCCATAATCTCCTCCCTACAAGAGCAACTAGATATCATACCCCTAAACCAAATTGAAGCTAAGGATGAACTTGTCTGGAACAACTCAAGTGATGGAGAATACACTGTCAAATTTGGTTATAATTCTTATTTTGAAAACACTCATAGTGATTTCAAATGGAGTAGGATTTGGATGACAGAATTAACCCCTAAAATCATTTTTTTCTTTTGGCTTGTCCTCACAGGAAGAATACTCACAAATGACAACCTGATTAAGAGAGGTTTTATAATGCCAAACATGTGCTGCTTATGCAAAAAAGAGGCTGAGGACATCAAACATCTCTTGGTTCACTGTGAGTATGCTTCAATGATCTGGAGTTATGCTTTCTCAAAGTTCAATGTTTATTGGACAATGCCAAAGGATTTTCTCCAATTTTGGATCTAGTGGGATCCTCCTTTTAAGCATTGTGTTGTTAGAATACTTTGGAAACTGGTTATGCCTCATGTTATCTGGAGGATCTAGAAAGATAGAAATGACATCATATTTAGAAACAATAAACAACATTGCAAGAACAAATTTTTTAATATTGCTAATGCTATTAAAGACAATATAGAGAGATTCAAACCTCCCAAGAATAAGAAGTATCCTAAAGATGAAGAATTTATTCTTTCCAACTGGAAGATTGGTGTTGCAAATGTATAAAAATGGAGAACTCCAAACATTGATAGGTTGTCAATTCATTGGATCCCTCCTCAAAATTTTTGGTACAAACTTAACTTTGATGGAGCCTCCAAGGGCAACCCAGGGGCAGCCACTGGTGGAGGTGTAATTTGGGATCATAAAGGCTTCTTAGTTGCTACTTATGTCTGGTAGAATGGGTAATCAGACTAATCATTATGCAGAAGCCTTAGCTGTTCTTTGGGGGCTAAGGCTTTCTAAGGAATATAACATCCAGAACATCATTGTGGAAGGGGACTCCTTAAATATTATCAATCATCTTAATCAGATTTATCCCCCTAGTTGGACTATTAAATATTTCATTGAAGAATCCATTAATATCTGTCACACTTTCAAAAATATCAAAATTGGACATACTTATAGGGAGGGTAACAAGGTGGTAGACACCTTGGAAAATTATGGCACCAACAACAATCTCACCTTTTGGGATAATGAGAAATACATCCCCAAGGAGGTTCAAAATGGTATTAATAAGGATAAACATGGACACTCACACATTGTGTAGGATCTATAATGAGATTAGGTGGCCTTTAATGTACAAGATAGATCACACAAGTGAGAGAAGTAATCCTAATTACAGCCATAAAAGTTTTCATGATTCTCAAATCTGTGGTTGGATTTTAAAAAACCGGTTTAGTCATATAAAAAACAATGCTTCTAAGGGTGGTTTCAAGTAGGGAAGTCACAAAAATTGCAGAGGGAAAAAGATGGGGGTGCTCTGTGCCAATTGGAACCTAGCTGTGATCATGCTTGGAAGGACAATGTGGAGCTTTGGAATCTTCTTAAAAAGGGGGGTGTTTCCAACTTCATTGAAAAAATCCAAGGCCATGACCAAAACATTTCAGTGCATTTTTCCATGGATTGGAAGGACAGGAAGGTAAAGTATGGGGTTCATCATGTGCTAATGAATGAGGAGCTAATTGCTGAGGTGACTGGTATCAATTTGGATGGCTTCCAGTTTTTTAGCAAAAGGGTCAACAAAACTACAGAAGCAAAGAAGTTTTCTGAAGAAGGGGAGGAGCTCATCTTTTTTATGGTGGGCATTAAGGTAAGATCCATTCCGAAACCCTATGATGATGTTACTAAAATGATGGTTTGATTCATTTCCCTTGAAGGGTGTTATATCATTGTTCCTACCAAGCACTTGGTCTTCCTCAACCATTTTAGGAGACACTTTGCAATTTGTTTCCCACATTACCTCTTGAATTCTCTTGAATGTTCCATTCTCGAATTTCCAGAAACATACCAGGGCCATCCCCCTCCACCAGGGGCTCATCTTCCTCCTTTATAAGCTCTACCTCTCCAAATTCCCCAACATTCCCTCTGATCATTCCCATCCTACTTCTCCCTCAAACAACCCGGCCACGTATTCCAAGGTCATAGCTACCAAAAATAAGAACCCCAAACTCCATAATACTCTCCTCCCTCTTCCCATGTTCTAAGGAGCAACAAAGAAATAGAAGTTGTTCAAAATATTTTACACATTAGCAATATTGGTCAGGATAATGCATCAGGTATGAGAGGGATAATACTCTTCTCATACTGGACTTATTGGAATAAGAGGTTGAGAATATCAAGAAAGAGTTACATCATTTAACCAAGAAGAAGGGGAAAAGAAAGATAAATGATGATGCAAGTATTGAAATTGATCGGACTGAGGATATTTTCAAAAATTTGAACTTGTTGGATAATAGATTGGGGAGGGCTAAAGATAGACATGATCATAATATGGCCATTTTCAATGCCATTAGTGAGTTTCTAGAGCAACATGTTAGAAGCATCTCTATGTTGAGCGGGGTCCCTGAAGCCATTTGGGGGACTGAAAAGGAAAGAAATCAGGCTATCTCAAAGTTGAACGTGAATGATCTAATGCAAACTACCACTTTGGCGATGTTCACTTCATTATAGACAACCAAATCAAGGATTGAAAGGGCCTCCAAGAAATAACACCCCTTGGACTAGATTGGTTTCATTTTAGTTGTTGCTCTGTTTCAGATAGTATGTTGTTTTTTGGCTACTTAATTGCAGTTATTTCCATGTTTTGCTTTTTCCTAGTAGCTACTGTTTGGGTTACTGTTGGACTTTATATATTATCTAGATTCTGATCTTCTTTTGATATTTTTTTTTCATGTTTGATCTACCTATTGAGCCTTCCTTGTAATAGGGTATAGTCCCTTCAAAACTATTTTCCAAATGGTTTCTACAATTAGGTACATATCTCTAATATCTCTTTTATTTTATTTTATTTCATATTTGGTTTTTTTTTTATGTGGTCATGTATAGGTTAGAGTAGAGAGGCATACTATTAGTCTATTGCATTATTTATCTATTAACCAACTTACAACTTATTAATCCTTACAACCATAGGATAAGAATCCATATATTGTTACAATATGATTTAATCCTTGTTATCACAAACTCGCCATCAGGACCTAGGGAGATTTCACTTCCCTATCTTAGATATGGAATTTGGAAGTTTGCATCCCCTACATAATGTGGACTATCACCTTCCTAGTTTTCTTGTTACTTATAACCGTAAGGTGTGAATATTTAGTATGTCCCCTCTAATTTCATATTCTATATTATCCATTATCAGTAAAAATAATATTCCATTTGGTCATTATTCATTTGCATACAAATACAAGGCGAGTCAAATTTTCTAAATTAAAATTAATATGTTACACATCTCTATGGTTACAACATGTGCAAGAAAATAAATTTCATAAAGGTAAGGAAAATATAAATACTTGGGATATATTTGTTATGAAATTTAAATCAAAATTCATTCCATAAGATTAGTTCATGAGCCTATCAAAGAAACTCTAGAATTTTTTACAAAGGGATCTAATTGTAAGTGACTGCACAAAGTAATTTTGCAAGTTAACCATTAAAGTTGGTCATGCTAGGGATCACGCAAAAATCTCACATTACATGAAGGTATTATGCATGAAAATTTAACATGAATTTAGGATTATTAGACTAAATTTTGTTGAATAATCATATTTGTGTGTGATTAAGGTATAATAAAAGTTAGATCATGTAAACAAAAAATCACAATGCATAAAAAATTAAAGTTTGTGAATGTTCATAGACAAGGTAGTGGCAGAGGAACCTTTGTGCAAGGATAATAAATTAATTTACAACATGTTGAAAGTGTGTAAAAATTGGATGTGATTCCAAAGAAAAAGGTTGATGCCATGAAATTGTATTTTAGTATCACATGTTTCAAATGTGGTGAATTTGGATATAGAGCATTTAAGTTTACTCATACACATATGAATGCATGTAGAAATAAGAGTGTGCATATATCACAAGTAAATGAATAAAATCTTTCATCGTTACATCACACTAATGATCCTAAAACTAGAAAATCACTCACAATGAAGAAAATATTGCTAAATCCTACAAAGGAAGAAAATAATCCTTCGTAAAGGAAGATATTTTTCAAAAAAAATGTAAATATATATGTAATTTTTGTAATTTAATAATAGAATGATAGTACTGATAATATTGTGTCTTAATAAATGGTAAATAAATTAAAATTGAAGAGGATATCACATTATAATCCATACAAGTTTCCATGGTTGTTGAAAGGTAATCAAATATTTGTGAGTGAGAAATGCTTAGTGAAATTTTGAATTGTTGGATACAAATATGAGGATATCATGTCTATGGATGCTTGTCATATTTTACTGGGAATTCCTTGGTAGTTTTTCCACAAGGTAAAACATGATAAACATTCCAATATGTATGCTTTAGTTGTAAAATGTTGGGTATAAAATACTTTGAATCCATTGAAGGATGGGTATTATGAAGTAGAATATAATCCTAATATTATTACTTGATGTCGGGAAACATTATCAAAGGGATGTGCATGAATGTAAGTATTTTGAGATTATAAAAATATTACACAACAGTTGAGCACATGAGCTAAAGGTTAGGAAGATATACTTTTGCAAAGGTAAATGACTTGATAGGTGATTTTTCTTATATTATTTCTAATGATCTTCCAAATGGATTACCAAAAATTAGAACCATATGCCATCAAATGAATTTTATTCCATGATCAATCATACCAAGAAATGTAACATACATACTGACATTGAAAGATAATGCAAAGGTGCAAAAAAAATAAATATTTGTTAGAAGAAATATTGATTCTAGGAATTGTGTGTCCATGTGTATTACCAGCACTAATATCATAAAATAAAAATACTAAATAGAGAGTGTGCATATACATCCAAGAAATAAATAAGATCACAATCAAATACATGTTTTTGTAATCAAAATGGCTAATTTTATGGATTTCTCAAAGATTGACTTCAAGATTCAAGAACAACATATTTTCATAAGAGAATGAGATGAATTGAAAATATCATTCGAAATATAAGGAGTAATTTATAGATGGTTGGTTATGTCATTTTTCTTTGTGCATTAATCTATATGCAATGATATTAAGTTGACTTAGATTAAATTAACTATATTTAGTGGTCCTTGTGCACACATATCTATGATTAGTTAATATTATCTACGAGTGATTCCACCTTTAGTGGAGCCAATAGGGAAAGAGAAGCTTTATCTTTCACAAACTATTTATACCCCCTTATGTATTTGTATGATACACATTATAAACACATTGTGACATATAAATTTATCATATAAATTATTCTTTCCTCGTTTGTAGATTATTTAAACTTTATGTGAAACCTAATTAGGAAGTATATAATTGTGTGACCTTAACCATTATTTCATGGTTTCAGAGCAAGCGATTTCTTATTTTTGAGTTGTGGATTTCATATCTTTAATGAAATCTAAATTTCCACACCGCTTCCTAAGAATTACATTATTTTTTGAGCCAAACCAAATACTTGGTATTAAAAAAAGATATAGGTTTATTTGTTTGATCCAAATCTGATTTTTAAGTGATTTTTATACACTTTTTCCCATTTTTTAACAAATTTTATTTTTTCATGACTAAATAAAATTTGTAATGAATAACACTTGAAAGAATCTATTTATTAAAAATGGAATTTTTTGAGCTCATGGTGATTTTATATGATTTTTGTAAGATCCGAAGGTAGAGGAAAAGTGAGGAGCTTAGAGATAATATCCTTAGTCAGATATGATGTAGACTTTAAGGATACATTGTTTTGGTGCAACCATCATATCTGCTTGCACATTCTACATTGTATATTCCATTGTTAGCTTAATACATTGTGTTTATTAATACCAAGTATCATAACCATTATAAGTTCATTGGTATCCATTGTGGATTTCAACATTTGTGTATTTCTACACAAATTCTCTTGCCCATAGTTAGATCCCTAAGCCAATCCACGTTATAGGGTTTTCAAAATTACTAACTTAACAATATCTGTTTTTAATGGTTTCAAAATTACCAACGTATTTTTTTAGACAAATTTGAGGGTATTTTATGGCATGAGTCCTATTCTTTGAAAATTTATTTGTAATTTAGGTCTCTTTTGCTTCAAATATGGTTCCATCCTTGAAATAAAATTCATATATAAGTTTCAGATTCACATATGGACATATTTGATTATGTTTATCATTTTAGATTTTTAAAGTTTCACTATTTTTTCTCATAAATTATTATTGAATTCAAAGTTTCAAACAAATTCAAGGTTATCCAATTTTTCACACATGAAAAAATTGGACAGTGGAGTCCTATTATGAAAATCTCCCACTTGGAGACTAGTTTTCATCTCTGAGATAAGCTGATCTCAACATAATTCACTAAGTTTCATAGGTGAAGACTCAACCAAAGCATTGAACACAGCTTCAAGTTGAGCTCAACTCTGTGACCACCTTAGTGTCATCATCAGTCTGATAGGATTCTGAATGTTTATGAATCTGGATCTCTAGCTTCAACTTCTCTTTTCCAAAGCTGTCCAACATTCAAAAGAGTCAGTCGAGCTACGTCAATGCGAGTTAATTCAACTAAACTCACAAAACAAAAGGATGAAATATGCTTTGAGGGAGCTTAGACATGGTATAGCACTCTAAGGTTATCACTATGCAACTAATTCAAGTTCCTCCTGAATTATGCCCCAACTCCATGTTCATAATAATATATGCGATAATGCACAATCATTTCGGTCTTTCGAGTTGCCTCTGTGGCAGAATACATAGCTCAGCCTTCGTAGGTGAAACAAGTGGCTTAGCCAGGAAATTTTGTACTCTTGAAATCCAACATTGGACTGATTTCAAGTGTATCACCTACATGTATGAAATGAGAACATAAAATTCTAGGTTGTGTTCCTCCTAGCTTGTCTAACATCTCTAGCCATATCTGAATCTACATAACCACACAAAGTGGTCTTTTGATCCACTGAAGTAGCACATAGGAATTGTCCTCATGGTCCCTATTCTCAAATGACCAAACTCCAAGGGATCCAACTTTACTGCCTGCCAGTGATCTCTACCTGGATCACTCATAATGATAGGCTACGGTCACCGCTCCCAGCTGCATTGGAAAATATCAAGGCCTAGTGCACACCATGGTTTTTGATACATCAAACTACCAAACACGTCCATGAGTAAGGATGACCTGGTGGACATTTGGTTTCTCTCCTGCTCTATCTTAGAGAGGACTCATTCCTTTGATAACTTGAAATGGCTTGCCAAAGGTGTCCCAACTGGTTTAGCATCCTCCATATTAAGGAACCTCTCGAAGTCACCTATCTTAATGTACTCTTCCTGAGATAAAGTCAGCTTCTGTTCACTTCCTAGTCCTGAAAGATATACAAACTCATGGCTCAAGGATTGAGATATCCTGGCTGCCCCCAAATCCTTCATAGTCAAAGGATTCAAGTTTAGCTGCTTCTTGAGTACTTTTATTTCCTCAAATTCCAGTCCACATCACAGACAAAGGATAATATAAGGTGAGCATTACCTAAGGTAATTTATTATATGGACATGCAATGGTCAGAATTTTGAGCATGGGAGATAGGTATCCTTGCTCCATCATGCCAGCTATCATAATTTCGATGATGGTAATCCAAGTTGACGTGGATCCTGTGTTTCAAGCCATACAAGCTCTAACTTCAGTTTGCACACCATCTCCTCTTTACCAAAATATCTCAGTGAGTCCTCTGGTTGCTGCATATATATGTTGGAGTCCTCCAAATCACCATGTGCTCGTCAATGTAGTCTGGGTTATCAATCAAGCTATTCTAAGTGCAAGTATTCTGCCTTAGCAACTAGATCTCTATCAATGACCAGTTCTAATAGGAAGTCATTTTTAGGGACAAGATCAATGAAACATCTCATGGAGGGAAATCTAGTACACTTAGTGTTTCTGTGCGTAAACCCCTTGACCAGGCAACCAGGCCTTGTATATTGGTTCTTGCCTAAAATCTTCCTCTTTCACTACTGAACACCCACTTGTTCTGTAATGCTCTTTTGCACTTCGGGTAGCTTGGACCAAATCCCATGTCTGGTTCTCCATGAAAGAGCTTGATGCTACTTCATCCATGGACCTTGCTCCCACTAGAGGAACTCCTAGTGGCATCTACCTACATTGCTTCAAGTTGCATAGCTCTCTGGCTAATCCACTATCAGTGAGTCCATAACATAGATAAAGAGTTCAGGAGAGAACTCACGATTCAGGTGGCAAGGTCTTACCCTAGGGAAAACCTCGCTTCAATATAGGAGTCTTAGGGTTCACAGGTTGCAGGGGGTTCCTGAACTGAGATTGCAATGTGTCACGATTCCCATCCGGAATAAGTCCTCTACTGCATACATATTCTTTCTTGGATTCTTCCCTATTTTCTTGCAACTTTTTTTTATACATAGAGATCAACTCATTAGAAGACCACATCCCGTCAGATCCAATTGAGGTTTCTTGTCCTTAATCACTCCGAGACAATTTATATCCAGAGATTCAGGGTCACCACCATAACCAATGAAAGGTACATTGAATCTACATTTAGCCTCTATGCTTGGTCCTATCATCCTGAGTCTATATGAATGGAAACACCTCATGATGGCCACAAGACTCTAAGAAATGAATAATCAAACTTTCTTACCATACCAGAGCCTCCTCATGTATGCCTCCATCCAAGGCACTTGAGGGTCCTCTGTTTATCAAGTGACACAGTTGTAGCTGGACCGCTTCTGCCCAAAAAGAAAGAGGCAGTCCTGCACTGTAACCTCATGCTCCTATGCACATTCCATTATGTGTTCTGGGGTTCATCCTTTCTGATAGATTGATTCTGAATGCGTTGAGTTGGTTGAAACCGTCATGAAAATTTTTCCTGCAGATATCCATTCATGTCCCCAAGTCAATAATCATCAGAGATTGAATTACTGCAATACTCCCTCCAGTTGAATTTGAGCCTCAGACAGTTTTATCTTAAGACTTGTTTCGGGTTCACTACCAAGGCTTTCCATTTGTAGAGTCAGGCTACCTAGTGTCAAATTACATCAGATTTGCTCATTTAGAGCTAGTGGTAAACCCAAACTTTCCTATGATTGCATCATCAATAAAAGTGAACATATGGAGGAACTCTGAACCCCCAACTCGAGATGAGTACCCGAGCTCGGCAAGCCACACCATCAAAATGGCTCTAACTTAACTCTCTTTCTCATGTAGGTCCATTCATTGAGAAACAAATACTCAGGGGGGGCCCACCATAATTTTATGCAGTCCTCACAGATTTTTACTCCAAACCTATTTTAATGATAATATTCCAGTTGGTGCCCCATTATTAGCACTCGACTATCACTCTCTATAGCACTGATTCACTCGACTGAACCGAGGTTCTTACTCTATACGTCAACATGACCATGACCCGACCCGATGATTGCCGCCCCTGAGGTGGGAGGTGGGAGGCGGCCCGAGGAGCCCTGTAACTATATGAACAATCCTGTACCATTCCCCTTAGGATAAATATATTACTGGGTCCTCGGGCTTTCTCAGGAAAATCCTTCTTTATGATCTACATGCCCTTGGATGGCTCATTCCAACAGGTTGAGCCTATAGTTACCACAATATTGATAATCTGAGTTTCTAAAGCTTCTCTTTCAAGACTGTAATGTCAAACATTAGCCTGCTATAAGTGGTTAATATACATGAGGTATCATGCACCTTCTTGACCTCTTACCACCACAAAGTGCACCCTTGGTAACCTTCCAAGATTGGTCCGCTGTCATCATATCACAGTACAACCATCACTTTCCCAACTGCCCTGCCGTTACACTATGCAAATTCAAGTCTTAATTATAGGCACATGGATCTGACTGTGCTTTTCAAGTAGCCAAGTATTCCCATTCTGTATCAGTTAACCTGAATAGAACATTGTTCCACCCTATGCTGCAAGGCTCATCCTTATTCACCAAGAAAAACATGCCCATAAATATCCTTGTAACATTGAGTTTAACAAAGGGAATACATGCCTATCCTGGAGTTTAAATGGAAAGAAGCTTACCCTGAATCTAAAACTGCAGTAGATTCAGTTGAATATGTGGTGCTCAAGAAAGAATTCAAAGCAACCCTTCCTGACATCTAGCATTACGCTTTATTTGTTGCATCACCATTTTCCTCCTATAGTTTAATCTTCCTGTTGTTTCTTCTTATCCCTAAAGCTCCATAAAAATGTTAACCTAGATCTTTGCATAGCCCATTTTATTGTACCACGAGTAGCCAACATACTATCTTAGCTTTTAGGATTTTGACCTTGCCTGATCCTTTGAATTTTCCATGAGCTTCACCTCTAGTGATCTTTTGAGATCCCTCTATGTTTCCACTTCATCAAAGCATAGTCAGCCTGAAGTAGGAAAAATGAATTCACTAGAAGCTATATATTCTTCGTAACATTTCCATCATTCTGTAGAATCAGCGGTGGTTACAGACATCCGCCACCCAACTTCAGGGCTTTGAGTTAGTTAGGAACTGCCAGTTGCTTACCGCCATTACCAAGCTATTCCTGCAACTCTCAGGTACACAGAGCACAGAACTGAAATGAACAGCCCATAATTTGTATAGTTCATCAAATTCTATTGTAACCGAAGCTATGCATATTTACAACCGTATTAAAATCATTTAGATGATCATGCTACTGAACCATTCTCAGACATCTTCATATTAATACAAATTTTTCATTAGAAGGGAATAATATTATCGAAGCATGAAAAGAAAAGAAGTTTTTCATACAACTTCCCTAATGCATCCATCAGTTGAATTTTGTAGAATCTTTTCCTGTTGAAACATTAGCAAGCAAGTATTTGGGAAGAAGTGCAAGACATTAGCCGGATTGTCCCAAGTGTCATTCCTATCCAGAAAATCCCATTCCGCATCTTGTCATGCTCAATTGGTTTGTAAACCTTCTCAGACAACGGAGTATAAAGTCCCTTCCTGATAAAGGTAATATTCCTCATCTGCAGGTCTTCCAAAGACTGAAAATTTGTCCATTGAATTTATCAGTGTATCTCCTAGATCCTTTCCTGTCATCTGCCATAGCTCCTAAGCATCAAGCATAAAACTTTCCCTAGCGATCTCTAACATTTTCTAATAGCAAACCATAACAACAATGCTCTGATACCAATTATCTATGGATAATTCCAAAGTTGAAGATTTTACAAATCATTGTAGAATAATCCCTCACAGACTATCGCAAGACAGTAGTATTCATTCTTGTATATGCATGAAATTATTACGAGATCTCAAAGGTTAAGAGGCTTGTAGAATAAAATCCAACACAATTTCTACAAAGAGACAGTGGATTTAACATGAGAATTCGGGGAAATTTGGACTACATCCACCAAGAATCACTTGAATTCAGATGTTGGATTACAAGATGGACTAGGCTCTCTAGAAGGAAATAACCATATCTGTTTGGAGCTATGCTACAACAAGACATCTATCTGTTAAATCACAGCGGAATTCAAAGCACATCTGCAATTGTTCGGGGCATAGCATCTATCATATGGCATAGGAAGGAGCCACCATAAATAGACAATTTACTTAAGCAGTTTTTCAAGACCATGGGTACTTCAAAACAGATGGGCAAAAACCGTCCCATAAACCTATGGGTCGATAATCCTGCCCATAGTTGAGAAAATCACGTTTCCCGATATTATCGGGCACGTTTTTTAAGGCCCAAAAAAAAATGCAGAGGGGCTACGCCCCCAAACCCCGGTGAGGATACATGAAAATGTTTACTTTAGCATCCTTAGTGTCACTGAGTCATAGATCAACACCTTTGCACTGTATGAAAATGGAGGGACATCCACAACCAACATGAAACTCATCTAACTACTTGTGAAAAGAAGAAGCATCCTATTGTGAAGTCTTGGCAAGAATTTAAGGAATTACTTAGAGCTAATTTCTATCCTATTGGCCATAAAACTCACCAAATGATTAAATGGAAGTATTTTAGACAAGGCAGTGGTCAAAGTGTGCAGGACTATACCATGGAGTTTTGGAGGCAAGACCATGTTGCTAAACATGGATTTGGAGGATGAAGATTATTCTAACCAAATACTTGGGAGGACTTCACACTCACCTTCGAAGAAAAGTCATCTCCACAAAGCCCAAGGATCTCAATGAAGCATGTGTGTACAGGCATACTACATAGATGATGAGAAAGAAGCAAGGAGAAGCAGAGCCGAGGGTAAAAGCAGTTCAACAAATCAGAAAAAAAAAGGATTATGGGCAAACAAGTAACAAGGGTAAGTGGAAAGGAAAAGGTAAACAAGCTGCCACTACTTTAAATAGTAAAGATCCCAAGAATTTTTGCAAGAATTGTGATATCAATGGTCATACTGATGCTACATGTTGGAAGTTGCATCTGGAGTTACATCTAAACAACCGAACCAAGGACTCCAAGAAGTCCATACAAGCTGTAAAAAAATAAGGGGAGCTAGAAATCAAAGATGACTCTGATGTAGATGAAAGGCTTGGATGCACGGCCACCAACATGGACAGCCATGAAGAGGAGATGAGTAGACTATTCCAAATCAAAATCCAAATCAAGAGAACTAAGGTAAATGCTTTGGTTGATACCAGTTCTCAATCTAACTTGATTTCTGAGGTAGTTGTAAAGAAGCTTAGTCTTGAGACTTACGAGCATCCGCACCCTTATCCTTTGGGTTGGGTGAAGAAGGGTGTTGAAATTCAGGTAACAAGAAGATGTAAGGTCAAGTTTGGGATAAATTCCCAATATATAGATGTTTTTGAAGCTGACGTTATTCCACTTGATGCTTTTGATGTTGTATTTGGAAGTCCTTACTTGTATGTTAAGGATACTATATTTATGATAAGGGAAAATCGGTACAAATGGGTCGAGGATGGGATCAGCTACAACATCTGGGCACACCAGCGTAAGACATGGGTTACTATGGTAAGTGCTAACCAAGCAAAACATGACTTATTCAGGCAAATCATAATCATTTTTTTTTTACTTTTGTTAAAAGATAAACAAGATGGGGGTAGAAGTTTTAGAGATTTCTAACCAAGGAAAACCATGATTTGGATAGTATTATTCAGTCTTTTCAGGAAGTATTTCAGGCTCCTAGTGGATTACCACCAAAATGGGAAGTAGAGCATGAGATTCAGCTATTGCCTAGAGTCACCTCTACCGAACATCAAGGTTGTATAGGCAATCCTTGCTTGAGAGTAATGAAGTAAAGAAACAACTCCAAGAACTAATAGACCAAGGGGTGATACGTCTGGGCACCTCACCATGTGGCTCACCTATTGTGATGGTGCCAAAGAAGGATGGTTCTAGGAGAATGTGCATTGACTACCATGATTTGAGCAAGATCACCATAAAGAAAAAATATCCACTTCCCTGTATAGATGATCTCTTGGACCAGCTTCAGCATGCCAAATTATTCACGAAGTTGGATCTCAAGTCTGGTTATCACCAAGTTAAAATGAAGGAGGAGGATATATGGAAGACTACCTTCAAAACAAAATAGGGTTTGTATGAATGTTTAGTACTTCCTTTTGGGTTATGAAATGTACCCGCTAAATTTATGAGATTGATGAATGATGTATTTTAGGATTTCATATATTCATGTTTCATTGTATATCTAGATGATATTATTATTTTTAGTGCCACATGGGAAGAGCGTCTAACCCATTTACAACAAGCCTTGCAAGTTCTCAAGGAGAAATAGTTGCTTTGTAATATGAAGAAATGTGATTTTTCCAAACAATCACTTGTCTATATTGGGAATGTGGTTAGAGGATGAGAGTTACGAGTGGATCCAAAGAAGGTGGAAGCCATCGCCAACTGGCCAATACCTACAGAATCCATAGAGACTAGGAGTTTTGTGGGAGCAGGATAGTACACGTGGAATTTAATTTTGGGTGTCTCTGTAATTGTAGCACCTCTACACATAGTGGCCGCAAAGAGTAATGGTTTTTACCAGGGTAAGGAACAAGAAAAATCCTTTGAGTTATTGAAATACAAGATTAGTCATGCTCCAGTACTTGCACTTCCTAATTTTTAGTATACTTTTGAAGTAGAGACAGATGCCAGTGATTACGCCATGGGTGTAGTGTTGCTTCAAGGAGGTAAACCCATATGTTACCATTCTGAAACCTTCACTTCAGCAGTTAAAGGATATTCAGTATATGATAAGGAAATGTATGCACTAGTTTAGGAAATTAAAAAATGGAAGCATTATTTATTGGGTAAAGAAACTATTGTCCACACTGACCACAAATCTCTCCAGTATTTGCAAGCACAATCTAAATTACAGTAGGAAAGGCACTACAAATGGATGGGTTTCCTTCAGTAGTTCCATCTGGTGATTGAATATAAGAAGGGTAGTACAAACTTGGTGGCAGACATGTTGTCTAGGCCACCCACACAGGAGAAGTTTTTTTGTTTGGACACTATCTCTTAGATCGAGCCCTTCACAAAGGAAGCTTATGGAGAGGCATATGCCCAGGAAAAATAATTTTGGGTGAAATTTCAGTAGTTACAGTCCCAAGGGGCTGAAAGGATGGGGATTAAAGATTGTTATCTCAAAGACGAGCTGCTCTATCGATGGGGGAAGATTTGTGTGCCAAAAGAAGAAAGAATTATATTGATGAGGGAAGCACATACCTCAAAAGTAGCAGGACATTTCAATGTTGGTAAGACCCTAGCCCACTTGCAAAGGTAAGTGTATTGGCCCAATATACAAGAATAAATATCAAAATTTATATGTGGATGTAAAATTTGTTGTACTAGGAAGCCTAAGACTAGGAAGGAGGGTTTTTATATGCCTTTTCCACTACCTACTCATCTATGGGAGGACGTTTCTTTGGATTTTATAGGAGGATTACCTATGTCTAAACATGGCCATGACTATCTATATGTTGTTGTTGATATATTCAGTAGGATGTGTATTCTTATGGCATGTAAAAAGACAGTAAAATCACATGAGGCAACAAATCTTTTCTTTGCTATTGAATGGGTGCATTTTGGTTTTCCAAAGTCTATTATTTCTGACAGGGATTTTAGGTTCTTGGGGAAGTTTTGGACTACTTTTTGGGACAAGATGGATACCAGGTTACAAAGGAACACAACTTTCCATCCACAAATAGATCGACAGACAGAGGTGGTAAATAGGACTTTGGTATAACTAATCAGAGGGTATAATAGCAAATATCCAAGGACTTGGGATGAGTCCTTAGCCTACATTCAACATTCATATAACTGGGAAGTACACACATCCACTATGAAGTCACCATTTGAAGCATGCTTGGGATATCTACCTACAAATCTACTAGATATAGTAGTTGGGCAGAAGGATGAGGAGGAGACATGAGACACAGAGGTGATTAGAGAAAACAAATTCATTGCGAGGATCCAGGAAATCCATCTCAAAGTCAAAGAACATCTAGAGAAATCTCAAGCCAAGTACAAAGCTAGGCATGATTAGCATAGGAGAGAACATAAGCTACATATTGGAGATAGATTTTGGCTTTACTTGAGCAAGGACATATTACAAGGTCAAACACAGAAACTCAAGCCACTATGATATGGGCCCTTAACCATATTGGAGTAGGTTGGAGAAAATTATTTTTGACTTGACTTGCCACCATTTATGAGGATGTACTTTGTAGTAAACTATGAGAACTTGCACATATATGATCCATCCATGTTAGATGAATATGAAGGACTATAGTTTCTACCTTCCATTGAGTATTACATCTTGGACTCATGAGGTGAATTGGAGGAGGATGTAGTGCTATAGTAAAAGGTTAGAGAGACTAGGAGAGGTCCGCAGGGGTCTTGGAAAATTGGACTAAAAGGAAAGACACCAGGGCAGGCCTGGTGGTACTCAAATGAGCAAGTGAACGAATTATTTCCTCATCTACTCCCTCACTATGCTTATGTGGGACAAAAATCATCCTAAGTAGGGGAGGTGTGATCCATAGGGATCTAAAATGAATCTACTTCATCAAAATAGTGAGCACGAAGAAGGAAAAAAGAAAACACAGAGGTTTTGTCTTTTTAGTAACAGGACTACTGCTTTATACAGAGTTGTGGTTATAGAACCATCACCCAACCAGGGTGGTGGTCGTGGGACCACTGGTCTACATTGGGTGGTGGTCCTAGCTCTTTCAGATAGAAAACAAAAATATGAAATGAACAACCTAGAATTTGGATAGTTGTTCATATCTCTTCTCCTCCATGACCTTTCCCATTCTCCAGTGCATGAGAGGACATGGGAGAGGCTATAAATACATGTTTGTAGAAGGGAATAGGATCATCGAAGCATGAAAACAAGTGAGCAAAAATTTTGTAGTTCTGGAATTATGTTTTGTAGAAGAAAGGAGTGTTGAGACAGAGCAAACAAGTATTTGGGAGGAAGTGTGAGATATTATCTACTTCTCTTTCATACTTATTATAACTTCTGTGCTTTTTATTTTGAATTAGCCAATAGAAGTGGGAAGAAAGAGAAATTTCCCTTCCCAACTGGTTTTTCCTCCTCTAGATATTTCCAGGATAAAATTTATTGGTGTTTATGAGTGTAACTCCTTTCATTTCTTGCAATTGTGGATTCTAAGCATAAGGATAATTCATTCACTAGCTATCTTTGTCATTTTCTAATAGAAAGTAGAACAACAATGTTTATTTGTGTTTCCGTGGATAATTCCAAAGTTGAAGAGTTTATCGATCATCGAGCCCAAGTCCCAAAAATTGAGAGGTGATCTCATGTTACCCAATCACATCAAATTTAATGTTTACATTATGGCCAATCAGAGGGTGTAGTGATTTGGAGATAATAGTTTTTGGAATGACTAGTTGGAGAAAAAGTTTGTGCTTCTCTTCTCACTTTCACAAATCAAAGTACATGGCAACTTTATATCTCTGGATTTCACTTCTCAATACATCAACTTATGTGAAGAATTCAAAAAAGAGCTTCTTCAAAGTAAGGAAATTATCAACATATCAAACTATCCTTGTCTCCTCCAAAGAGATGGAGAAGAGGCATCTCAAAATCACATGTTGCAGAATCACCTCATAGGGGTCATTCGACTCCTCCTTAAGGAAGGTTTCCTCCACCAAAGTATAATCAACCTCTCATTTCTATGGTGAGGAACCAATTTTTTCCCCCTTTCAATACAATAATTCCTCTTTTGTTGCCTTAACATGACCCTATACCTATTACAAATCTCAAAATTTTACCCTTATACATAGGGGAAAATCACGTTACTCTAGTGGAACATACTCTTGTTATAGCCAACATTTGTACAATACATAATATCATGGAGGAAAACGTTGTAGTTAGACTTCTTGCTACCTCTTTCAAGGGAAAAGCACTTTAATGGTTTTGAGGGTTAAGTGATGATACTATAACCACTTGGGATGAGTTATGGGAAGTGATTTCTAAATAGTTTGAAGACAAGTGTGAACACCTATCACTTTGGGAACAACTCACTACCATAAAGAGAGCTCCCCAAGAATACATGAGTGATTTCAACTTCCAATTACATAGGACCTAGAATAGGATTTTGGCACTCATAAATCCTTCTCTAAATAATGCATTCTTGTACTATTTACGAATCTTGAATAGTGATGTGGAAGTTATGATCCATTACATGGGAGGGACTACACTACCTAATGCCTACGAAGTTTCCATAATAGTGGAGAATTCCTTAATCCATTTTGGAAATATATCTCCATGACCACTAATTCCACTGGCTTCAGATCTTACGAATAATCAGCCTATCATTTCTCCTATTCCAAAATCCTCCAAGAAATTAGCTCAATCTTCCCCCACCTCTTCAAATGACCTATTTGAAGTCAAGTAGCTGCTGAAAATTTTTGGGAATAAGCCCGTTGTACTCAAGAGGTAGAAATTTTAGTATAATCGTCCATACCAGCCACAAAATCAGTAGTATCATGATAAATTTCCTCCTTTTCAAGGGAACCCTCTTACTGCTAGCTCATCCAGAGCCATAGTACCTATCAAGAATAATCTAGTTCAAGACTACAAATGGGCCTATCTTTATTCTCAACCCCACAATCAAAATATTTTCCCCATTGGAGTTCTTATCCAGGACCTTATGGTTCAAAGTGTATCTACCATTCCAAAGGAAACATAAAATTCATCTATGCAGTAAATAGCAGATCAACCGCAAGCATATGAAGAAACCACTTTGCTAAATTAGCAAGTAGAATATTTTTATGGGTTAAATATAGATTCCTCATCAGTGGTGGAAAACACTCATTCTAAAAAGAGAGCAATGGAATCTCAACCTTCCAAATCTGATCAAGCATCCACTTCACATCCTCAGACACAAGTTGTGGTTGATAAAGATGTAGGAAAGAAACCACCATAAACAACTACAAACCAAGGAAAGAAGGTTCTTTAGGCATCATGGTACCCAACAAAAATTTTCTAAAGGTGGATGCCAAGGCCTAAAGAAGTATCAGGAAATTAGGAGAAATTCCTTTCAATATTATAAAAAAAATGAAGAAAACCAACCTGAGTTTTACTATGTGGGATGCACTCTTGATTCCTTAACAAAGAAACTTGTTATGAGAGGCCCTAATAGTTTTTTTTACAACCAATGGATCATCAAGTTATGGAAAAATGACCCCTACAAGTTTGTTTCAACCAGAAAGGAAAATTATTTCTAAGGCGAACAAACCGCCACCATTATATATTTCCCTAATCATTGACAACCACCTGGTAGCTCGGTCATGCCCAAACAAATTATAGATGTACTATGCATATAATATATTTCATTTACAAGAGGAGTTGTTCAAATAGATGGTATAGTTGTTAAAACTATTAGAGTTATTATAGGAATTCAACTTACCATCCATGCATGCCCAAGTTTTTCTTTCACCCAAGACATATCAGCCATTTATCTCCCTCCTCTCTTTTCCATCTTCCTATCATGATATTTCACTACCAAGATGGGCTGTTATCTATCAGCTGATTGATCACAAATGATTCTTAGGATTCGATATGGAACCAAAGTAACTATAAGGGTAGAGAAAATATTCTATAATCATGTATAACCCTACACCCCTAGTCCTATAAATGGTAATTATACCATCAGTGATCTAGAAGAAGAAGATGTTAATCATGAACCAACCACTCTTGTTGAAGAATTCCCCAATACTATGCTAGATGAAGTGAGTAGAGATCATCAGTAAAATACCTACACTAATGTTTTGGTAGAGGAAGAAGCTAGTTTTCTACTTTTAGAGGAGACAGGATTGGGTACATACTGCATTCATGAAGAATGTACGATCATACCACAACTTTTCAAAACACAAAACAATTCTAAAGGATTGTGGAAATTATTCTTCAATGGCTCAATGATTAAGAATGGGTCCAGTGATTGTGTCATGCTAATTTCTCTAGAAGTAGATAAGTACTTCTCATCTTTCTGGTTATATAATTTAGTTTCACTAACAATGTTGTTGAATATGAGGTCCTTATGCAAGGAATCCAGCTAGCTCAAAAGAAGGGAATCAAAGCCATAACTATTTTTGGGGACAGTGAGTTAGTTTTTCATCAAGTGATAACACATAGTGAATCTCAAAATGATATTTTAAGATCATATAAGAACTAATTCTAGGATTTGATTGAAGATTGTGAAGCTTTTAGGAACCATGCAGTTCCTAGAAATCAAAATCAAGATGCTGATAGGCTTGCTACAATCGGTTTGCAATACGGCATACCTATTGATATCATGAAAGAAGAGTTTCAATATGTCAAAATGGTGGTTTGACCTATAGTCCTTGATAATGTGAGTAGTTGGAAAGTGTTTGATAGTGAAAAACAAATTGTTCTTTTCCTATAAGAAGAGGCAAAATTTTCTATGAAAAATCAAGATAAGTTAAAAGCTACCTACACTAATTGAAAATTGATAAGTAACAAGCTACCAAAAGGTTTAGTTACTCTGGAATCTATTTTCAATTTAGATGATCAATCCAAAATACAAAGCTCTAACATGGTGGTCAAAAAAGAATATTTTGAGGAAGTCAAGGTAGTAAATGAAAAGTTTATGAAGA
Source organism: Taxus chinensis (assembly GCA_019776745.2). Classification (NCBI taxonomy): domain Eukaryota; kingdom Viridiplantae; phylum Streptophyta; class Pinopsida; order Cupressales; family Taxaceae; genus Taxus; species Taxus chinensis. The sequence goes on from CM034148.1 coordinate 380,530,016, forward strand.
TCAGAAAATTATGCACTTCTGAAGAGAAAGAAGCTTTCATCAAACTTTGTCAAGAGTATCATGAAATTTTTGCATAGAGCTACAAAGAACTCAGTGGTTTTTATCTAGGTATAGCATAACATACCATTAAACTGGATCCTAATACTAATTCAGTTCATCAGAAATAGAGGACAATTAATCTTAAAATTGAGCCACTAATGAGAAAGGATCTAACCAAACTCATCGATGCCTGCATAATTTTTCCTATCAAGAATTCCTCTTGGGTATCCAATCTAGTCCCTGTAAGGAAGAAGAATGGAGAGATTGATTTCAGGGACTTGAACCGTGCCTCGTTGAAAGATCATTATCCTCTTCCATAAATGGAGCAAATCCTTCAAATGGTGGCATACACTCAAACATTTTCTTTTCTCAATAGATATTCTGGTTATAATTGAATTCTGGTCGAAGAATCTGATCAATTCAAAATGGATTTCACTACCAAGTGGGGCATGTATGCTTACACCAAAATGCCATTCAAATTGTCCAATGTTGGGGCTACTTTCCTAAGAGCCATGGACATGGAATTTAAGGGACTAATCAATGACATCACCTTAGTTTATGTTGATGATATAACTATATGCTCTAAGCATGCAAAATATCACATCATGCATCTAAGGAAGGTTTTCTGAAGATGTGGATAATTTGGGGTTTCACTTAACCCCAAGAAATGTATTTTTGTAGTGTATGATGGAAAGTTATTGGGGCATGTTTTTTCAATGAAAGGAATATCAATCGATCCATCCAAGATTTGTTTGATTATGTCGTTATCTCTCGTATGTCACAAGAAGGTTCTCTAGAGTTTTCTAGGAACCATACATTTCATGCAGAGATTCATCCCTCAATTTTTGACATTGGCTAAACCATTGAAAACCATGCTAAAGAAAAATATTCCATTCTCATGGGAAAATGAAGGAAGGGAGAGATTCGAAGCAATCAAAATGGCCATTTCTCAAGCTCCCACATTGGTGAACCCTAGGTTTGATAAAGATTTTATTCTTTATGCTTTTGCAGGTCAAGAGAACATTTCAAGTATCCTCACCCAGCAAAATGACTATGAGCTTAAATATTCATTCATTGAAAAACAAGTATTTTTGGTTATTATAACTTTAAATAAACTCAAGCACATGTTATCCAATAACAAAATTCATCTGATGGTGTCTCATCCATGTGTCAAGGACTTTTTGCTGAACAAAAAGATGAAAAAAAATCTTGCTGGATGGATCATGAAGGTGATGGAGGATGACATACATATCAAAGTTATGAAACTTGTCAGAGTTAAAGGTTTGTGTCAACAACTTTCTGCAAACATGGAATCAAAAGGTGATGAGAACGTGACGCTCCTAAACACTGATGAGGGTGATGATCAGGTTGATTGGTTATCCAAAATGAAGAGTTTTCCTTTTCTTATGCATATATGCTATAAACATGGATAAAAATCAAAGATAGAATTTTTGTTTTCAGTATATTCCATATGTTCTAATAGATAATGGTCTCTTTCTAAATGATTTGAATGGAGTTCTTCTTTAGTGCGTGAGACCAAGATAGACAAGTAAGATATTTGAAGAGTTTCATAATGTCCTATCTAGAAGACATTATTCTACATGAAAAACTGCTACCAAGATCATGCAAGAAAATTTTTACTGGCCATATTTGTTCAAAGGGTAAGGAAGTGCAAGGAATGTGCCTTTTTCATGGGCAAGTAGAAGTTGGAAGCTCTTTCACTGCATCTAATTCAAACGAATCAACCCTTTGTTCAATGGGGGTTAGATATTATCAGAATGATTAATGCTTCATCCAGAAATGGACGTAAATGGGTCATGTTAGTGCAAATCAACAAAACCCTATGAATGTTCTATCAGATTTATAGTTTGACATCTTAGCATCTAGTGTGATTGTACAACATTGAATCTTTTCCCCAAGTGTGGGACTTGTAAAAGTGGGAAAATAATCTCCAGGTTAGAGGCTAGTTCCTTAACTCCTCCAATCAAGTGTATTACTTGAAAATTGCAGAGGTTTAAACTCACAATCCTACTATAAATTCCAAGGGGATAGAGATAGAGAATGTAAAAGAATTAAAACTAATGCTAATAAGGTGATGCACCAAAGGAGTGGTGAGAATTTTTACTTCTAAAAATTGACACAGATTACAGAAATGCAGCAAAACATCATTCACAAACTGATAAAATGTAATTAAAAATCATGGATGAATCAAACAACACAAGAAGAGGACTAAAACTCATTCACAGAGCTTCCATTGTCATTTCCAATATCAAATTGCATGCATTACATCAACAGAAAGGATAAAAATATGTTGCAGTCTTGAAAGATGTCTGGTATTCCACAAAATCACTTTGTAGGGTGAAAGAGGGAGCCTACAAAACATAAAAATGTCCAACCAACCAAAATGAGCCAAATCTAGCTTTTAAAAATGCCCATTCTAGCTCAGGAGAGAGAAATGTGGGAAAACATGAGAAAAAATTCAACCACCAACCAAATTCATAATAAACAGCATGGGTTCCCTTACAAATCCACTTCTCAATGTTTTGTGACCATGCTGGGAGAGAATGCGAGCCATACTGCATTAAAAATGGTGGTTGAAATGTCAGTTTTGTTCATTTCCACATGCTAGAGGCGTTTTCAAATTTTCTATCTCCAAAATCCACCAAATCACAGAATTGATCCTTGAATCATGTAGAGAATTTTACCAGCTTTCCATTGATATAAATAATGCAAAAAAATCAAGCTATGGATCGAAAGTTATGCCCGTCTGAAAATTTAGGGCAAAACAGGGCCGAAAATGGTTTGCGGGACAAAATTTTAAAATTTTCCCACTTTTTGCATTTGAGAAAATTTCCCCAAAAATCTCTGCACCCCACCACTCTGGTGCCATGTGGCACATTCTAACTGTTTGCGGGCCTTTCCTACTTCTTTTTCCATCGTTTCGACCTTTGGAAAATTTTCTAAAAATTCTCCACTGGCTCTGATGCCCAAGGACATGTGTCATGTTTTGATTCACCATGGGATTTTTGCTCTATCTTTTCTGTCACTGTGGCAGAATCCTATTGGGTGTGGGCCTATCTTCTTCATTTGTCTCTATGGGCCTATCTTGCATTTTTGTCTGCCACTGGACATGTGGCACAATCCTATTGGCTCAGGTTTTGGGGTTGGGCTTTCCCTTTGAAATTTCCCTTTGATTTTTCTTTGGGAAAATTTCCCAATCTCCCCCCGTGCTCTACTTGTCCAAGAACACATGGTGTGATCTCATTTGTTGCGAAGACTTACGGGCCACAATCTCTCCTCAGTGCCTTCGCAAAACACTTTGGCAATTTTCCAAGTCTCCATCCATGCTCTACCATTCCTTTGCTGACATGGCGTCATCCCATTGGTTGCGTGGACCTACGGGCCAAAAATTAATTTTGTGCCCTCACCAAACACTTCACCAAATTTTCATATTTTCTTTACCTCCCTGATATTCCTTTGGCCCTTAAACACGTGGCGTAATGTGATTGGTTGCGGGCTTTTGGCCAGAATATTTTACTTGCGCCAACCCTTGGGAAATTTTCCAAAAATTCTTTCCCTTGGACATGTGGCATGATCCTATTCACCAGCGGGCCATCGGACTAAAAAAATCCTTCTGAAACCTTGCCAAACACTTGGTAAAAATCTTGAGTTTTCCTCCACCTCCGCCCCTCCGAGGACATGTGGCCTCCTTCCATTGGCTCAAGCTTTCTATGGGAAAATTTCCCATTGCGCCAACACTTAGAAAAGTTTCCAAAAAATTTCTCCCACCTCCGCTTTTCTCTGATGCCAATGTGGTGACTTCTGATTGGCTGGCAGGGTTGTCTTGGGAAAATTTCCCACAAAAACTCCATCGAGCCATAACTTCAAAAATACATGGAGTTAGGAAGAAAAATTTACCTTTCTGGAAAGCTGAGAAAGAGCTCTATCCAATGGTGCCATTTCCAAAAGGTTTTGAGTGCCTGAAGGATAGAAATTATGAATGAGACATAAGAGAGGAAATAGTGAAGGGAGTTAGCCCAAAAATGAGCAAGGGGCTCATTTTGGATAACAATTTTGGTGACTCAAAGGGGTCATCTACCTGTTGGATGAAGTTACTAGTTTCCTAAAGCAATCCATTGGGCATGGCATCATCAAATATATACTTGGTACCCCTACTGATTAGAACAATTCAAGGAGGAAGATGGAGGGTAGAACACCATCTGATTGGATCAAGGGCTACAAAACACATTTCCTGGAATAACAAGCTTGTGCCAAAGAACTTAGGAAAAGCAAATCTAATCTACAACAAAACAATGTGCATAAGCACTTAGAGGAATGAAAACATAAGCTAATATGTACAAGGTGGAGAATTTCTTTAAGTAGCAATGCTTCAGATGGATTCCATTGACTGGAATCTGCAATTCTTCACCATCCAATGTAGAAAATTGGAAGGCATTGTTGTCCTTACACTTTATGACCATGTATGGGCCACTCCAAATGGCATCAAATTTTGAACGCCTCCCTGGTTTTGCTCTGTCTGCATCCCATTTTAACACTAGATCTCCAACTTGGAAATATCTATCCTTGGCCTTTCTATCAAAGGTCTTCTTGATCAAGGCTTGATCTTTCTCCATTGCTTGGGATGCTTGATTTCTGATTTCTTGGAGCTCCATCAATTCTACATACCTAACCTCCATGGGTCCAAACTCCAATAACTCCAACTGCTTCATGAGTTCCAATGTTGGGAACTCAAGTGACATGGGTAAAATTGCCTCTCTTCCATAAACAAGCTTGAATGGAGAATTACCTGTAGATCTCTTAGGGGTGATCCTATCAGCCCACAAGGCTGATTTCAATTTATTATGCCAAGACCTCTAATTTTCATCAAGAGTCCTCTTGATGATCTTTAACAAGTTCTTGTTTGTAGACTCAGCTTGGCCATTACCCTGAGGATAATAATTTGATGAAGTGCTTAGGTAGATCCCATTCTTAACAGCCCATTCAGTTACCTTGGCCCCAATGAATTCCAATGCATTATCTGATATTATTGTAGCAGGTATGCCAAATCTGGTTGTTGTCCCTTCATAGAAGTCTAGCATTCTTGATTCATTTACCTCCTTTAATGCTACTACTTTAGTCCACTTAGTGAAGAAATTTGTTGCTGTTAGAATCCACTTGTGTCCTTGGCTTGAATTTGGATTAATGACTCCAATGAAGTCCAAACCCCATTGCATGAATGGCTAGTCAAATGAAATTGGATGCAATGGAAGGGCAGCTAGTCTCTCTTTTCCTATGAAGAATGCACAATTCTCGCACCTCTTGATCCATGTATAACAATCACTAAAAATATTGGGCCAATAATAAACAACCTTTATGATCTTGAGAGTTGTCACTCTTGGTGCAAAATGACCCCTAGCTGATCCACCATGGAACTCTTCCAACCCTCTGTGAATCTGATTTGTCCCAATGCATCTCAGCAGTACTTCATTCACATCCCTTTTGAATAGAACACCATCAACAAGGGCATATGGGACAACCTGCAATCTGAAGTGTCTCCTTTTGGTTTTTTTCATCTTTGGGGGGCATAGACCTGTGTGTAGTAAGTTAATTATGTTTTGGTCCCAGCAAGGAGTGATGACACCATCATTTTCTTCTTGAATACTTCCTTGCTCATGGTTGTCTTGCAACGCCAAAAGAACCTCTTTCTCATTGCATGCTTCCTTTTGTTTGTTCAAGACCATCTGCTCACACAATCCTTTTCCTCTGACCAACTTGGTGACTTTGATCTCAATTTCATACTCCACGACATGCGTAATACACCCCGCTCTCTTTTCATTTAGGTCTTTATTGAGGAGGAAGTCTTTAACTCCCACATGAGAAACCAACAGTTGAACCTTGTTGTTTGAAACTAGATGCTTAAATTTCTTCAAGCTCCTAATTACTGTAAGAACATGCTTCTCAATGAAATAATATCTCACCTCATAGTCCTCCAGGATTTGGTTGAAGAAAGCAATTGGCTGCTCATCATTTTCTTTGTTCTGCTGTACCAAAATTGTAGAAACAGTATCATCACCTCCAAATGCATAGAGGATGAAATCCTTGGAGAAATCTAGGTTAATGAGAGTTGGAGCTTGTGAGATGGCCTCTTTGATTGCTTCAAAACTTGCCTTGCCTTCTACTATCCATTTGAAAGCTATGATTTTCTTTAACATCTTGGTGATAGGCTTGACTAGGGATGAAAAATTTGGGACAAACCTCTGAACAAAATTTATCCTTCCTAAGAAACTTTGAAGGGATTTCTTGTGGTTTGGAAATGGTAGTGCTCTTATGGCTTCAAATCTTTCTGGATCAATTGCTAATCCTTCTTTGGAGACAATGTGGCCAAGGATCTTTCCTTCATGAGCTAGAAAAATATGCTTTTTGGGATTCAAGGATACCCCAAATCTTCTGCACCTTTGGAACACTTGTCTCAAATGAAAGAGATGGTATGCTACATTTTTTGAAAAAATAGTGATATCATCAAGATATATCAGCACCATGTTGTTAATCAAATCCTTGAACGCCATGTCCATTGCCCTTTGGAACATAGCCCCAGTGTTGGACATCCTGAATGGCATTTTCCTGTATGCATAAGTCCCCCATTTGGTTGTGAAGGCTATCTTGAACTGATCCTCTTCCTTCACCATAATCTGATTGTACCCTGAATATCCATCAAGCAATGAAAAATTTTCCGAGCCAGCAACAAATTTCAAGATCTTCTCCATGGAAGGAAGTGGGTAATGATCCCTGAGAGATGCTCTATTCAAATCTCTGAAGTCAACACACAATCTGATTTCTCCACTCTTCTTTCTAACTAGAACCAAGTTTTCCACCCAACTAGAATGCTTGATAGGGAATATGATACTTGACTCTATCAACTTATTCAATTCTTTTCTCATGAGAGGCTCCATGTGTGGATTTATTGGCCTTTGTTTTTTTTTGATGGGTTTAGCACTTGGGTCCAATTCAAAAGTGTTTTGAGCTCACTTGGGATTGAAACATTTCAAATCTTCATAGCTCCAAGAAAACACATCAGGGAATTCTCGACAAAGCTTTATGAACTCATACCTTTCCTGCTCAGTTGTCATTTTACCAATTTGGAGTGGTCTACCTTCTTCCACCAAGATGGGCACTGAATCCTCTCGCTTAACTTGGATGTTTGCTTTCTCCTTCCTAAAGTGATCATTAGGATTGAAAATGGACTCTAAAGTGACAAGTCCCTTTAGTAGTTTATTGGTTCTCAGTTGTACCACTTGATCACCATATTACTGTTCTAACTTTTCCTGATTTTTAATTGAGAACTCAGCCTCTTCTTGTAAGAAATGGATGATTTGTTGATCATTTTCAAATGCTTACCAACTTACATTGTTGTCTGGCACTAAAGGCATTACAATCACATGAATGATTGGTTGTACTTTGTCTTTCTTGATGCTTTCAACAACATCAAAGGCTGCTCCAACTTCTGCAATCCTATCAGAAAATTGGTTCTCTTTCCTAAGGATGGACTTGATGCTAAAGCCCTCAAAATCTTGAATGAGGCCCCACACCCTGTTTTTGTAGCACTTGAGCAGATCATTCTTGGTAGCATGCTGCCTCTTAACTTGGTTGAAAATAATCTCACTATCACCAAAGACTTGCAAGTTCTTTATTCCTCTCTTGATTGACCAATGCAATCCTTGTATCAAAGCTTCATATTCAACAGTGTTATTAGAACATGCAAACTGAAATCTAAAAGTTGAATAATACTTAACTCCTTGAGGTGAAACAAGCATAGCTCCCCCTCCTACACCTTGTCTACTCCTTGATCCATCAAATAACAACTGCCATACCTTGTTATCATCCTTGTGGTCTGGCTTGGTGATGCTAAGAATAGGCTGATTTTCTTCATGCATGCAATAGACTCATAGCTCAGATTCTTCTATTTCTTGATAAGGATCAAAATCATGCATCTTGTTTTCCCATTCATCAAGATTTAAATCTGGGATACTTCCAACCTTGGTGCCATCTTTATCAGTGCTTAGATAATCTTCTTGATCAAACGCTAAACAATTGGTATTGATTTGGCTTGGAGTGTGAGGCTCAATGTGAAATTTTGCAATAGGCTTGGATCTGATTGTGGGTTTAGTTCCATATCTTGTTTTGAACAACATGTGTGACCAATCAGTAGATAAGTAACCTCCAATCTTATCTATGAAATCCCTTAACAAACATAGGGCAAAGAGTGGTGGAAGATCTATCACTGAGACATCTTGCAAAACAACAACGTTGGGGCATGCATGTAAAGTAAAACTCAAGTTTTTAATAACTCCCACTGTTGTTACTATTGTCCCATCCAATTAAACTACCCCTTTGGATATGAATTCATATTGAAGCCCCAACTGATCAGCTATTTTCTTGGGCATTACTGAACTACTTGCTCCGGAATCAATCATGCAGTTGTGTACTAATTGGTTTCCAATGATCAATGAAACAAAAAATGGAGGGGGCTTCAACATTTTACCTTGCTATCCTTCATGATTCCCCTCAGGCTGGGCAGAATTTGTGAGTACCTTCTCTTGCTTGGGCCTGTTGATTTGAAGTTGACCAGTCCTTCATGGCATCTTGTAGCAAATCTCTTTGGCCTGGAATGGATAGTGATTCCCACATGGATATGTTTAAATTTTTCTTCTTCATCTAATCAATGATGTTGAATAGGGATGAGGCATCTCTCTATTGTCCCTTGGCTTGCACATTCATTCCTTACACATGGGAAGTAACAACTAGCATATGAGTTGGTTTAGGAGCTAGTTTGGGTGGCCCTTGCATGTTTGGAACTACATTTTGTTTGCCAACAGTTTATGGAGTGGTAGAAGGTCATGGATTACTTGGAGACAATGGCTGTTCTTCACCCAATTTTCTCCTTTTTGACCTTGGTTGGCTGCAACACTTTGATAGATTGTTTGATTCATACCACAAAAATATTCTGCCTGCCAGTTTACAAGTGTGGTATCATTTGGAGCTGATTGTTGCTGGGATGTTTCTTATTGTTGATTATTTCCTTGACTCCCTTCACCCTCCACACCAGTTTTTGTTACCATCAAGGCTTGATTTAGAGCACCATTAAAGCACGTAGACTGGTTGTGAGGTTCATTGCATGGGAAACACCAATCATACTCCTGAGCTATGTTGTTTTGTACTGGCACTAGTGCTTTAGAGGCAGATGTAGCATTGGGATTATAGGGTTGAAATGGTCTGTTGGTAGGAGGTCTTGCTTGATTTTGATTTACAACTGGATTGAGTTGTTTTTGAGGCTGGTATGGCTGCCTATTAGGATGAGCTTGAGGCTGATATGAAGGTCTAAAACTTTGGGCTTGCTTCCTCTTGAGTGTAACCAACTCATTACCTAAATTTTACAATTGCTTCATGACTTCTTGAAGTTCATTTGGAGCACTAGAAGATGAAGTAGAAGCTTCATTTGAATTATGTTCTAGGAGTGGTAATAGGAGCTAGGTTAGGAACTTGATTAGTGCTTGGAATTTCTAAATTTTGGTACAATGGCATGGGAGGCCTAGGAGCTAGCTTTCCAGCTTAGATCAAACAATTTTCAGCTCTAATGGCAATGCTATAAGCAGCAGGGATAGTTGTGCCTCCCATGGATTGAATTAACATAGAAATATCATAATTTAAATATTTAAGGTAATATAGAAAAGCACCTTCTGGTGTTGGTCTTACTGCCATTGGAATTCTCTCCCAAGTCCTTTGAAATCTGAAGTTGAAGTTAGTCAGCTGCTCATTGGGATCTCTCTTGATATTTATCAATTGTTCCAAAAGGGACAAGTTATCTCCCTTTTCTCCAAACTGCTCATGGAGGGCTATACATAGATGGTTCCAATTTTGGATAGAACCTGAAGCAAGACTCTTGAACCATTGTAAAGCCTTCCCTTTGAATGAAGATGCCAGCAGTTTGACATCAACTTCCATCTCATCAATTTCATGGATTGCACAAATATTAGCAATATCCTTGACATGATCACCAGGAGTAGTCTGATTCTCTCCAGTAAAGTATGGAATGTTCTTCAGTGCTGCAACTGGGATTGGATTTTGTGTATTGAGATCAAGTGAGCTACTACCAGTGAAATTGACATATGGGTTGTGTTGTGCCATTTTGATTGGCCTTAGACCCCTTGTTGATTGGATGAAAGGTCTACCAGGTGGAGGAGTTGATAGAGTTCTATTTGGTGGAGTTGGAGACGTTTGGATTCTCCTCCCTCTTTGTCTTCTTCTTGGAGATAATCATAGATACTCAAACAATACTTCTTCTTCTCCAACTCTTGACCTTGTGGTGATTCTTCTCATGAGTTTTCAGGTCTGTACTACTAAAACTAGCTGATTCTTCTTCCTTGGAGTCACCAGATGTGTAATTCAGGGATCTTTTAAGCAAGAAACTTGCAACAAATGCACATAAATTTTGTTGTAATGAAGATGAAGACCTATAATGTCCCACTAGGTGTGCCAGAACTATTATTGCAAATCAGAAGAACCCTCTGGATGTTCTATCAGATTTATAGTTTGACATCTTAGCATCCAGTGTGATTGTACAACATTGAATCTTTTCCCCAAGTGTGGGACTTGTAAAAGTGGGAAAATAATCTCTAGGTTAGAGGCTGGTTCCTCAAATCCTCTGATCAGGTGTATTACTTGAAAATTGCAGAGGTTTAAACTCAAAATCCTACTATAAATTCCAAGGGGATAGAGATAGAGAATGCAAAATAATTAAAACTAATGCTAATAAGGTGATGCACCAAAGGAGTGGTGAGAATTTTTACTTCTAAAAATTGACACAGATTATAGAAATGCAACAAAACATCATGCAAAAACTGATAAAATGTAATGAAATATCATGGATGAATCAAACAACACAAGAAGAGGACTGAAACTCATTCACAGAGCTTGCATTGTCATTTCCAATATCAAAATGCATGCATTACATCAACAGAAAGGATAAAAATATGTTTCAGTCTTGAAAGAGGTCTGGTATTCTACAAAATCACTTTGTAGGGTGAAAGAGGGAGCCTACAAAACATAAAAATGTCCAACCAACCAAAATGAGCCAAATCTAGCTTTTAACAATGCCCATTCTAGCTCAGGAGAGAGAAATGTGGGAAAACATGAGAAAAATTTCAACCACCAACCAAATTCATAATAAATAGCATGGGTTCCCTTAAAAATCCACTTCCCAACATTTTTTGACCATGCTGGGAGAGAATGCGAGCCATACTGCATTAAAAATGGTGGTTGAAATGTCAGTTTTGTTCATTTCCACATGCCAGAGGTGTTTTCCAAATTTCTCTCTCCAAACTCCACTAAATCACAATATTGATCCCGAAATCATGTAGAGAATTTTATCAACTTTCTATTAATATAAAGAACACAAAAAATGAAGCTCTGGATCAAAAGTTATGCCCCTCCAAAAATTTAGGGCAAAACAGGGCCGAAAATGGTTGGCGGGACAAAATTTTAAAATTTTCCCACTTTTTACATTTGGGAAAATTTCCCCAAAAATCTTTATGCCCCCCCACTCTGGTTCCACATGGCATGTTCTGACTATTTGTGGGCCTTTCCTGCTTCTTTTTGCATCGTTTCGGCCTTTAGAAAAATTTCCAAAAATTCTCCACCGGCTATGATGCCCGAGGACACATGTCATGTTGTGATGCGCTGCAGGATTTTTGTTCTGTGTTTTCCATCATTGTTGACCATCTTCCCTGAGTTGGACACATGGAAAAATCCTATTGGGCACAGGCCTATCTTATTCATTTGTCTCTGCGGGCCTGTCTTGCATTTTTGTCCGCCACTGGACATATGGCACGATCCTATTGGCTCAGGTTTTGGGGGGTAGGCTTTCCCTTTGAAATTTTCCTTTGATTTTTCTTTGGGAAAATTTCCTAATCTCCCCCATGCTTCGTTGGTTTGAGAACATGTGGCATGATCTCATTTGTTGTGTGGACTTACAAGCCACAATCTCCCCTCAGTGCCTTCGCCAAACACTTTGGAAATTTTCCAAGTCTCCCTCCGTGCTCCGCCATTCCTTTGGCCAAACACTTCACCAAATTTTCATATTTTCTCTACCTCCCTAATATTCCTTCGGCCCCAGGACACGTGGCACAATGTGATTGGTTGCGGGCTTTTGGCTGGAATATTTTACTTGTGCCAACCCTTGGGAAATTTTCCAAAAATTCTTTCCCTTGGACACATGGCACAATCCTATTCACCGGCGAGCCATCGGGCCAAAAAATTCCTTATGAAACCTTACCAAACACTTGGTAAAAATCTTGAGTGTTCCTCCGCCTCCGCCCCTCCAAGGACATGTGGCCTCCTTCCATTGGCTCGGGCTTTCTATGGGAAATTTCCCATTGTGCTAACACTTAGAAAATTTTCCAAAATTTTTCTCCCACCTCCAATTTGCTCCGATGCCAACATGGCAACTTCTGATTGGCTGGCGAGGTTGTCTTGGGAAAATTTCCCATAAAAACTCCGCTGAGCCATAACTTCAAAAATACATGGAGTTAGGAAGAAAATTTTACCTTTCTAGAAAGATGAGAAAGAGCTTTATTCAATGGTGCCATTTCCAAAAGGTTTTGAGTGCCTGAAGGATAAAAATTTTGACTGAGACACAAGAGAGGAAAGAATGAAGGGATTTAGCCCAAAAATGAGCAAGGGGCTCATTTTGGATAACACGTCCTTACTACAATGAAATATTTTACTCGATGGACAGAGGTAGTAGTATTGAAGGAGATCAATGAGAAGGGAGTCTTTGATTTCTTAGAAGGTATAATGACAAGGTTCGGTGTTCCATTTACAGTCATTTCAGACAATGCAATGGATTTTCTTAGTTTGAAGTTAAGTGAATGGGTTGTTAGTAATGGGGTATACCTCAAGAATTTTTCCAATTACTATCCTCAAGGAAAATTATTGGCTGAGTCAAGTAACAAGAATCTCACAAGAATTATCAAGCGCACAATGGAGACTAACATGAGGACTTGGCATACACAACTTAATACCGCCTTATGGGAATATTGGATCAAACCTAAAAGGGCCATCAGAAATTATCCTTTCATGCTTGTATGTGGAAGAGAAGAAAAATTTCTGCTCTCCTTGGAGTTACCTTCTTTGGAGTTAGCTCATCAACTTAAAGATATGGAGAACGATCCTCTAACAGTAAGGTTTTCTGAACTCGTGGAGTTAGAAGAAGTACAAAACCATGCTATGAATACTTTGGAGCAACATTAGGTTCAAGCTAAGAAATATTTTCATAATAAAGTGTTTGAAAGACATTTTCAAGAGGTATATTTAGTTCTCAAATGGGATGAAGATAGAGCCAAACCAAGAAAGCACCCCAGGTTTGACACTCTTTGGAGCGGGCCATACATCATCACAAGTTGTAAAGAGGTGAATTATTTTCATTAATATTAATGGAGAAGAATTTTCCATTCATGTGAATGGGATACATCTCAAATCTTGTTTTAGAGAAGTGTTTCACCCCCTATATAATTTATTTAGGTGTTTTCCTCCAAGTGCTTTTCACACATTGTTATGTGTTGTTGTTATTTTGCTTTCCTTGTGTTTTTCTTGCACATTGTATCATCATTGGAGGTTTTAAATGAGAATAAGGTTCAAAGTTTCAAAAAAATTCTCAGGTTTAGTACTTTTCATGCCTATACCAAGGAGACTTCAGGATATATCACTGAAGATCAAATCACTTTCAATATTTCAAAATTGATTCCATGCCTGATGGATGACGTAAAGCTATTGGAATCATGATTAGCATGCAATCATTCCCAAGAGGTCACCAAAAATGTTATCCAATTTTTCACACATGAAAAAATTAGACAACAGAGTCCTATTATGATCAAATTATGACATTGGTCCTAAGGACTCAAGTTCAATCATCACAGAGATAACATGATTAAAATAATTTATAAATGGCATGGGTGAACTCACCTAGCATTGAACAGGGTCAAAGTGAGCTCAACTTGGTGTTATCTTGGTTGAGGAATCAGTTGTTTATCATTGGAGCTCAACTCGATGGGTCGAGTAAGCCCAACATTGAAACGATTCAGTTGAGCCACATCAATGCGAGTTAATTCAACTCAAATAAAAAAACAAAAGGATTAGAGATGCTTTGAGGGATCTCAAATGTGGAGTCGAAGTTAATTTTTGAGGATTCAAATAATTCAAGTTGAGGAAAATGGGTCAAATTCCCTGTTCATAAGAGTATATGTGACAAGGCACAATCAACTCAGTTTGGCGAGTTACTTGCCAATTAGAAAAATAAATAGCTCAAACTTTTAGTTGAAATGAGTGGCTTAGTTGGGAAATCATAATAATCATGAGCTTGAACATTGGATTAAGTTCAAGTGTGTTGGCTCATGTATGAAATGATCAAATAAAAGTCTAGGTTGTGAAGAGATTAGCTCGATAACATTGAAGAAAGTGAGTTTGGTGTCCAAGAAGCTCTATTGATTAAATGAATAAGCCCATAGGAGTTTTTGCATCCCTATTCCCAAATGAAAAAACTCCAGGGGTCCAACATTATATGAAGGCTAAAAAATATGACTTGAGGATAGGATCAGCTGAGATTATTTTGTTAGAGAATTCAATGCATTGCCAAGTTTTCGATACATGAGTCAAGCACGTCCAAGAGAGGATGTATGTGGATTGGTCAGGTAAGGATCTTAGATCAGATCATTCCATTCAAATTGGTTCAAAGGATCGATACTAGGCTCAAAATTATCGATAAAACACCAATGTCAACTAGCTCAGTTAGATGAGCCAAGGCCGAGTCACTCATTTGTGAAAGAATAAATACCTAGCTCGATGTTGAGATACCCTTGTGGGAAATTTCCAAGTCAAAGCCAAGTTTAGTGGTTTGGTGATGGAAAACCAAGCCAATAATCCTTCATGTGGAAAATAAGGAAAGAATTTCCAATAGAAATGATGAGATGGAAAGTCATTGTAATAATTTCGAGCATGGGAGAAGGTTTTGTCCACTGCCAAGATTAGAATTTTGATGATGGTAATCCAAGATGGTAATCTCACACTCAGAAATTGATATAGGAGTCGGAGTCTATTACCAGAATATCAAGTGATTCACCAGTATTGTCTAAACATGTTGGAGTGGTTAACAATAATTTTCTCATGGAGAGGTCGGGTTATCATTTAAACCATCCAGTGCATGCATAATGCCTTAGCAAGTAGAGATCAGTTAATGACTGAGTTAATAATAAAATTGGTATGGAAAGGTTGATGCAATGCATTTTGGAGGTGGGTGAATTCAGTTAGTGTATTAAGCATAAAAAATGCATCGAGCCAAAATTGGTTCATCATATAATTCATTGCAATACATAGCAGATTTGATCAGGATGAAGGCGCTTTGAAGGTTAGAGAATCATTCTTATTTGAGCATGATTTCATTACACAATATAGAATGAGTCAAGTAGAGGAGATCACAGTGGAAAACATAAGCCAAGTTTCGTAGACACTACATAAGCCCGAGACTCATTCCATAACATGGAAATGAGTTCAAGAGAGAAGTCACGATTGGTGGCAAGATTAAACTAGGTTGTAGCTTGCTTGACAAGAAATCTCCACATAGGTTTCAAGATTAATGATGAGATTGCAAGGAGGCTAATTCAAAGTAACAAGCGCACTCGTATAAATGGTTTAGACATCAAGCTACGTTATAACAGTGGTCGAGCTAGAGATTAACTTGCGAGAAGCTAACTAGGTCAAGCCAAGGAGGTATGTAGATGAGTCAAGTCGAAACAATAAAGAAATTTAGGGACACGTGAGCATGAAATAAATTGAATCCATAGAGATATCATTCTTCTCCCACAAACCAAGGAAAAAAAATGGTGAAGTATGATGGCCAAAAGGTGCAAGGTGAGTTCAAATTTGAAGGCTGAGTAAATTTCATCATGGTGCAGAGGGATTCGGTCACTAAGATGATGATCTCATAGATGGAGCTCAGAAGACCTAACTTTTTTGGTCTGATGCATTGGAGTTATGTTTGGGGTGACTCAAATGAGATATCAATTCATAGTGAGTTACATTGGTTGATGCGGTGGTGTAAAGTTGACCCATAGAGATAATCATGACACTAAGTCAATAAAATAGCTCGACTTGGTAAACTGAGTTTAAGCCGAGCTAAAATGATAGTGGTAGAGCTTGATGGGTCAATAGATGGTCAAGTCATAGAGTCAAGCTACCTAGGCCAATACAAAGTGAGCTCATGCAGAGGTGGTGGTGAGACTGATTTTATGATAGCTCGGTTGCGGTGAAAGATGGAGGAGCTCAAGCCCAACTCAGTGAGTTGGCTCGGTGATCCAACCACCGAGTTGGTCTTTTTTGACCATTTCTCATAAACCCCCATTCAATGCAAACCAATCATAAGGAGGGAAACCAATAATTTAATTTAATTAATATTTTTATTTAAATATTTTAATGATAATATTTATTATTATTATTATTATTAAAATATTTTATTAAATATTCCTTTAATTAATTGAGATAATTAAGTCAACAGGATATTAATGACACATGATGGAAGCTTCTAAAGTGGTTCAACCAACTTTGTAATAAATGAACCATCATGCACTTTTAATTTAGGAAATTTTTTATTACTTTTCCTATTCTTTCTCATAGAATTCTTCTATAAATGTAATTTGGAAACTCATTCCAACAAGTTGGACAAGTTAGACCATTAGACAGTTGAACTTTCAAGCCTCTCTTTCAAGACTGTAATGGCAACCATTGCCTCTTTTGAATGTAATGATGCATTGTGCATGTTTTCGAAGTAATAAAAGTGTGTTTTTTCTGACTAATATTGGTCATTTTATCCTTATATACTTCTGTGTGCATTTCTCATGCTTTCAAGTACAATGTGCAAGTTCAAGTTTCTATTGCAGGTTCTTGGATTTCTGTGCTTATCAAGTGGTGGACTATTTCATGTAGTTGAGTTGTGGTGCTTGTTCACCCTTCTTAATTTCATCCTTCTTCACTAGAATACTGATAATTTTTTTTGTCTGATTGATTTTAACAAAGGGAACGCATGCTTCCTAGTATGTGGTATTTTGTTACCCTCTCTAAGCTGTAGTAGGTGAAATTGACTTGTGGTGCTTAACACCCTCTTTAAATCAACCCTTCCCGAGTCTAGAAACACACTTTATTTGGTGCATCAACATACCTATTATAGTTTAATTTCTTGTAAATATATTTCCCTAAAACCAATGAAAATGTTAGCATAGGTCTAGATAACCTTTTTATTGCACTAGGAGTAGTACACCACTTGGTTTAGGAAAAGGAAGTCGGCCTTCTCCGGAGGTTCACCTTGAGCCCAAGTCCCATAGCTTGAGAGGTGATCCCATGTTACCCAATCACACCAAACATCTTGTTCACATTCTGGCCATTCAGATGGTGCAGTGATTTGGTGATAATAGTCAACCCTAATTTTTGTTTCATCTAAATCAGACACCGTGAGCTTGTATGGAAATTATTTGTAGATTTTTAAGAACATTTTATTGTAAAACAAGAAAGAAGAAATAAATAATAGTCAACTTTTTACAAAAAACACTTGAAAAATAATAAACTAGCATATCCATCTTATATGTGGTTCCTGCCCTAAAATATACTTAATAGTTTTCTAAGATTCGTAGTCAACTAAAGAAGATTAAGTAATGAGCAAAAATAAATCTACATATCCTTCATATTGATTTAAGTAGAAACATAAAATTCCTTATTGGAATGTTGATAGAACCCCACTTAGTCCTTAGGAATGACACCTAAAGGATAAAATTAACTAGGGTGGGATTAACAAGTTGTGAATTAAAGGGATTAATGAGCTTGTTAAGAAGGGATGTTTAGATTTATGTGACTTAATGGGTTGTTGTAGCATAACAACTATTGTATAGTACCCATCTAATGATGGGGTTCATTAGGTGGTTATTGTGGGGTAGTCATTACGACACAGTAATCCATTCAGCCCCTCTAATTGAGGTCCTATCAAAATGAGATCTCAATTTATTGTTATACACTAGGCAATGATGATCCATGGTCTGCGGCTGAAGTTAGCTTGTGTTTAATACGATTGAGGGAGTGGATTCGAAATGATGGGGGTCAATTCAAACACACTTGATTACTCTTAGTCACTATAAGTGGACTATTTTCAATAGCCCATGGGATCTATCTATTCTTAGTGTCTAACAAGGAAATGGGAAGGATTTAAATAGGTAAAGAAATTCTAATTAAGCTAACAGTTTCAAGTGTGGTTGATGAGTATGTTGTCTTAGAATATAGGTATGGCAAACATGTCTAAAACATTGGCCAATGTATCACAAGTTTCTAGCTTTATTGTCTTAAATTCACCAAACTAAGGTGTAAGATATAGGACGGGTACTCGTAATAATTACTTAGATAATACCTTAGTCAGTTGCACTTGATTAGCCCTTAAATGAAAAGGGAACCACAAGTATACTGAGTAAAAAATGAAATGAAATATGAGAGATTATTTTTACACCGATTCATAACAAATGCATATGGTTACTGTTATAGGACTAATTAGTATATTTAATGTGGTTTTAAATGCTGAATTTAGAACAAAGAACATTGAAATATTAAAAAAAATCATGGTTTTGTAATCATGAAATAGGGATGTTACATCTTAGTATTAAATCGGAAGGTTGCATCTCTTAGACCTATTTGAGTCTACTTCTGATAAAAATAACTTCTTGATTACATAAATGGTGAGAAAAATGGGACATGCTACAAATAACCCACCTCTGGGTGGCGAATCAGCTATAACTCAAAAGTTGGATGAAATCCTTTCTTCCATGCAGAACACAAGGAATATGATTGGTGTTCTTGAACAACAAGTGGCTGGAAATAACACTAAGACTAATAGTGAACAGTCTCAAGGGAAAACACATAATGAGAGAAATGATTATGTTGAGGATATCAATTATCTAAATGATAACGATGCAAATAATGCTAGAAATAATAATAACATGAATGCACCCAATCATCCCAAGAACAAAAGGGCTAGATTGGTAGTTGAATTGACCAATGATATAAAGAGGACAAGTCCACAAAAATTTGATGGAACCACCCTAAGAGATGGGGATGAGAATTTTCTTAGCAAGATGGATAAATATTTCTCAATAAGAAATTTCTCTGAGGAAACCAAGGTTGTATAGGGAGATTATCATCTCTCCCATGAAGCATCTTTGTGGTGGGACATTCACAAGGTTGAGCTTAATTTTGATGTGATGAACATCACATTGGACCAATTCAAGGGTCATTTTTAAAAGCGTTGGATTCCCTAGTTCTATTATGACCAGAAAATGAATGAGTTCCAAACCTTAACTCAAGGTAAACTATCAGTAACGAAATATTGGGGTAAGTTCACCAAGCTTCTCAAATATGTACCACAGTATCAAATAGATGAAAAATTCCGTATAAGGAAGTTCATCATGGGGTTTTATCCTATCATAGGTTGTGAGGTTGATGTACATAGCCTTGCCACCATGAAAGAAGTGGTATAAAAATTCATTCAATATGAGCATAAATTGAAGGCAATTTTTACACATAAGTAGGAAAAACGTAAGAAAAATGTGAATGCTTCTTCGTCTTTTCCACCCAAAAAGGTTACATGGAATAATTTTGGAAAAAATGTAAACCCTTGGCTGTAAATGAAAATAAAATAGCAGAAGGTAAAGCTACGACAAATAACAAGAATATTGGACAGAAGGGTAATCATGGGAAAAACACTACTTTCAAGGCTGAGAATAAATATGAATCTAAGAAAGGACCCATTAGATGTTGTTTTAATTGTGTAGGAAGCCACTATGCAAGTCATTGTCCTTTAAAGAAAAATTAAAACAACCAACAACATAAGATACATGGTGTGGTAGCATACAAGCAAGTTGAAAAGTAGGCTATGCCCATAGAAGTACCAGATTAGATGTATGGCCTACATGTACCTATACTTTTTGATATTGGTGCTTCTTAATGTTTATTTCTAGCAAGTTAGTTACTAAACTAAAACATAAATCTCATTTTATGGTAAAACCATGGACTTTCCAATATGGGAATAATGTTTTCCACATAGTTAGTAAGTGTATTTTTGGCATAGCCTTAGAATCGTTGAGCTTCAAAACTGAGGTAGACATGTATGTTCCACCTCTAGGATATTATGACATAATAATTGGTTTGAACTAGTTAGCTGATCATAAGGCACCTGTGGAATATTTTTGGAAACATATAAGTTGTTTGGATGACCTACAAAAATCAGCAGACATTCAGGGAATAAAATGAAGCATAAAAGTTAGAGAAATATCAGCGATGTAGATGAAAAAGGCCAAAAATAAAGGTTGCATACTCTATACAATACAATTTTTAGATTCATCTGAAGAGGGAGGTAAATTTTTGGAAATATATCTACTGTTATGGAGTTACAACGATGTGTTTCTAGAAGAGCTACCAGGTCTTCTGCCAAAAAGAGAGTTTGACTTCATCATTGAAATCAAACTAAGAATAGAACCTATTTCTAAGGAACCTTATCAAATGACTACTATTGAATTGGTAGATCTTAAGTCACAGTTGCATGAATTATTCTCTAAAGGGTTAATAAGGTCAAGTGTCTCACCTTAGGGAGCACCGATGATCTTTGTTAAAAATAAAATGGAACCTTAAGAATTTGCATTGACTATAGGATGTTGAATAAGGAAATTATTAAGAATAAATATCCTCTTACAAGGATAGATGATATTTTTGACCAGATGCATGGAGCATCGGTTTACTCTAAAATGGATCTACATTCTAGCTATCATCAATGAAAAATCAAGGAAGAATATATTCATAAGACTTCTTTTAGAACAAGATATGGACATTATTAGTTCATTTTTTTACCTTTTGGGCTAACTAATGTCCATGTAGCCTTCATGAATTTGATGAATAATATATTTCAAGAATACTTGGACAATTTTGTTCTTGTATTCTTGGATGATATTCTCATCTATTCACGGAGCTTTAAGGAGCATAGTGAGCACTTAAAGATTGTACTTGGGGTGCTAAGAAAGAGACAAGTGTTCTTTTTATGAAACTAGGGTACAATACTTAGGACATGTAATAAATAGATATGGAATCTTAGTTAACCCCTCAAATATATCAGCCATAATTGATTGGCCAGCACCTAAGAACGTACATGAAGTTAGAAGCCTCATGGGGCTTGTTGGTTACTACATAAAATTTGTTAAGGATTTCTCAAGGGTTTCTGCCCCAATAACTTCATTGCAAAAGAAAGATAAAAAGTTCTTATGGAGTGATAAATTTGAGGCTGCATTTAAAACATTGAAAGAACAACTAACTTCAGCTCCTATATTGACTATCCCTAACCTAAAAGGGAGTTTTATTGTGGTGACGGATGCTTCTAGGTAAGGATTGGGGGGTATATTGCTGCAAAATGATCATGTGATAGAATATGAAAGCAGAGAGCTTAAAGTGCATGAGAAAAATTATACTCCTCATAATTTATAACTTTCTACAATAGTACATGCACTGCAAGTTTGGAGACATTATCTCTTAGGGAAACCCTTTGATTTTAAAACTGATCATCTTGGGCTTAAATATATCTTCACTCAACCTAACTTAAATGCGAGGTAGAGGAGATGGTTGGAGTTCTTATCTCAATATGATTTTGACATCATCTACATAAAAGGAAAAGAAAATAGAGTGGCAGATGCACTAAGTCATAGAAAACATATTTATGCACTTATGACTTTGAGAACTTGGTTTAACGATGAGGTCATAAATACCTTAATGCATGATCCATACTTTCAGTAGGTAAAAATAGTGCTTGCTACAAATCCAAAGGATGTGAAGTACAAAGGATTTCGGTTAGATAGTGAACAAATTCGGAGGTATGAGGTTAGAGTTTATGTGCCACTAGGAAATGAGTTAAGGAAGAAAGTGATGACTAAATTTCACAATGCACCTTACTCTAGACATCCTGGGGTGAAAAAATGTTTGCTGATGTTAAAAAAATATATTTTTGGAAAGGGATAAAGAGAGATATCTTGAATTATGTGTCTCATTTCCTAGAATTTCAGCGTGTGAAAGCTGATCATATGCACCTAGTTGGTTTATTGTACCCTTATAGCATACCACAATTTAAATGGCAGGTTGTAAGTATAGACTTTGTTCAAGGGCTACCTATGTCAAGAAATAAGCATTATGTTATTTTTATTGTGGTTGATAAACTAACTAAAGTGATTCATTTCATTGCTATAAATATGAAAGACGACTCACTACTTCTTGCAAAAAGGTTTGTTCAAGAAATTTTCAAATTACATGGCGTTCTCAAGTTGATAATCTATGATAGGGACCCAAAAAAGAATTCAATATTTTGGAAAAATCTTAATATAGATTTGGGGAAAAAATATGAAATTTATCTCTGTTTATCATCCGGAAATAGATGGACAAATTGAAAGAGTGAATCAGGTTCTTGAAGGTAAATTTAGGATGTACGACATGGATCAGCAGTACAAATGGGAAGAATATCTTCCTTTGGTTGAATTTTCATACAATAAAACTTACCACTATTCTCTAAAAATGGCACCTTTCGAGGCTTTGTATTGGTAGAGGTACAAGACCCCTATCAGTTGCGATAACATTGAGGATAGAGAAGTAATTGGGCCTGAGATGCTTTTTGAAATAGAGCAACACGTAAATTTAATCTGGGAAATATTAAAAGAGTATGTTGATAGACAGAAAATCTATGTAGACCTAGACAGGGTCAAAAGGAAATTTAAATTTAGTGATAAAGTTTTTCTAAGAGTCAAGCCTAAAAAGAGCTCAATTACCTTTGGCAAATCAGCCAAGTTGTCACCTCATTATGTAGGCCCCTTTGAGATTGTGGAAATAGTCAATCATGTGGCCTACCAATTTTCATTGCCTCCCTCATTGGCACAGATGCATGATGTTTTCCATATTTATTTACTTAAGAAATATGTTTCAGATTTATCACATATTTTAAACTGTAATGCCTTCCAGGTCCAAGACCCATGGGTTGTCTTGGTGGAACTAGCTAGAGCATTGGAAACCCACAATTTGTGATTTTTTAATCATGAAATTGGAAAATTTAAAGTCCAATGGGATCATTTTAATAATGAAAGTGTAACCTAGGTAAATTTGGAGGACATGAAAGATATTTTTTTTCCCTTGTTTTAGCGGAAAGATTTCATTTTTCTTCCAAAAAATTGAATCATTTTAACTTGAAAATAATTTTAAATTTTTTTTGAACAAAATACTTTTTTTAGTATTATTATGGCCTTGGTGTTGTTATACCATTAGAAAACTAAATTTTGGGATTAAATTATATTTTTTGTTAAGTAATCATATGGTTAAATAATTCTTATTAAACCTATTTTCTGGATAAATTGTTTGGAATTAAGACAATCATTGGGATGATTTTACTTTAGAGGGGAAGAATGTACCACCTCTACCATCCTTTCATCTATAATTTCTCATTATGAAATGGATTGCAACGTTGACATGTGATTTTTCTTGAGTTGTTGCTCTGTAGAATAGATTAAATCATGTTGCTAGATTAATGTTTCTCTCAGTTGGGATTTATGTGATTAATAATCCATTTATTACCATGTACTCTTGAATTTTTATGTTTACTAAATTGGTTCATAAAATTAACTAGATGTCTTGAGCTTGCAGAAAGTGTAATCTCATCTAGGAACTATTTGGTAAGCAGGTCAATTTTAAAAATATCCTAAGTCAATAATAACTTATTATTATTATTATTGACAATCATTTAAGAAAATACATTGGATTAGTTTCATTGATCCAAGGCATTCCATTAATTTGATCTACAATTTTGATTAATGCAAGAGATTGTAGTTGTTCATTTGTTTGTGGATTATCAATTCATACTAATTGATATTTTTGAATTATTCCAGTTTGCCTATTGTTTAGTCTTGTATTGAGGGATGGAAGGTGTTGAGAGTTGGCTTGAGTAGTGCTACTCCATTTTAAAAACATAGCCTAGCTAGCAAGGTTTAGTTGTGGTATTTATTAAAGCCTAGGCTATGACTAATGTTTTTATAACACTGCAATTCTTAATATTCTAACCTAGACCCAAGGCATATGAATTAAGTTGATTTCCTTAGAACCTAACCTAAATTATTTATGCCTAATTGTAATGTTACTAATTTTAATCTAAACCCTACCCTATGATGGAAAGGGAATTGGAACCTAGCTCGATGTTGACCTTGGTTGGCATTGGGAAGGGGAATACATGGTCAAATGGAAATTTGGTGGTTTCCTCCACCCTTGCATGTACTATAGCTTTGAATTAATTTTCATTAATGGTGGAAAATACCACTCCTTAGCGGTAAGTGTTGGGCCTCATAATATTATATAAGTATAATAAGGTGTGTGGTGTCACGGGGCCTATATGAAGAAGGGTGCACATGGTAAAGGCATGCAGGACATGGTTTTAGAAGGGCTTAGCAGAACCCAAGGTGCACGTGCAAGGCAAAGGAAATGGTTTTAGGACTTAGCCATATCCGGCATCCTAGGAATCACACAAGAAAAGCATGACCCAAGTGAGCATGTAGAGTGGATAAGGAGCCAAACTAGCAACTCGATGGTCAAGGAAGGAATATTCCATGCAATGGAAGGATCCATAAATACATCATTGCAGAAAGTGGAGAGCTCAGATGGGAAGAAGCATGCTCCATTGAAGGACCACATGGACACTTGGAAACCGATCTATTACTTCAGGAAGGCATGACGATGGATGTTAAAACTATATATAGAGATGCTCGGGTAGAAGGAAGGGATGACTTATTTATAAGAAGAGTGAGTGGTTGTTGGCATCACATAATGATAAAAGAGGAAAAAATATGCAGAAATAGGGATGGGTTCTAGGGATACTCATTAGGAAGGATATAGGAGAGATGAAATATCTAGAGGGATGGGTTTATGAACATATTTGTAATTTGGAAAGCATAGTTTAGGATTCTGATGTATAAGTCTTATCTGCATTAAGACATTTGGTTCGTAATGACTTTGAGGAATGTAATGTGGTTACTGAACAAAGAGTAATATGAATATATGTATTTATTTTAAAATATATACATTGTTCATGGCTATAAATCCGAGTTCCTTTTCTTTGTATTATCATATCTTTTATTTGTTTGATATTTTCCTTGTTATCTAAATGAATGCATGGTTCTTCCCCTTCTTTCATTTGAGTTTCTGTCAGTAGGGGATGTATTCTCCCAAAAATCACATAAATGAGGGGCTTTGCACCCATGTGTGCCTCGGGTGAGTGCCCAGTGCCTACTGGGTGATAGGTTCTATTGTCAGGATCTATTTTTGAAGTTGTTGTGAGAAATGGCATAATCCTTGTTCCTATGATGTATGATGATAGAACATCTGACCTTGTAGAGTGTTAAAGCATGGTTCTAGAGCACGGAGGATGAGTTTTCTCAAATATTCAACATTAGACCTAATTTTGATGCGCGTAGATGGGTAGAAGAGAACATTAACCATGAGTTAAATATGAGACATTCTTTTGTTGTTTTCCAGTAGAACTATATGAATGGTTTTCATCATATGCATCTATGTCAAGATAGTACCATAGATTGCATGTATGGACCCATGATGATTACCAGACGCTATAGGATGTATATCTGACTTGGACATGTGTTGTTAATCACTGGTGGAAAGGAGTGCTGACCAATTATACTATATAATACACCATTTCTACGTATTCTTTCCCAGAGGTTGTTGAGTTTGAGTTTCTCAGGGAACCTA
Organism: Taxus chinensis; assembly: GCA_019776745.2. Taxonomy (NCBI): domain Eukaryota; kingdom Viridiplantae; phylum Streptophyta; class Pinopsida; order Cupressales; family Taxaceae; genus Taxus; species Taxus chinensis. Next base: position 380,555,957 of record CM034148.1, read on the forward strand.
GAGGGTCATTTTTTCATGTTATCCCTTTGGCTATGAAGATCTTGATCATCACCCTAAGTTTAGAGGAATTTCCTATGGCATACTAAGCTTCTCTAAGTATTGGAAAAGGAAGCTATGGTGGAGGAAGATGGTGGAAATTATGGCTGAAAGGGAAAGGGAAGAAAGATGACTCAAGAATAGTGAATCTCGTGAAAGGGAGATGGCTGGACAATGTGATGTTTCAGGTGTGATGGATCTATGGAGGTAGATATTGTGGGAAGGAGTTGAGGTTCATGTAGAGGATGTGGAACCTGAGCAGTCTATGTTACCCCATCTTGGAAAGTGTGGGAGAGAAGCCCCTTCAGCTTTTGATGAGATTTCGTTGTGTGGAGAAAGGAGAGCCTTCGGCAGGCATCTAAACCCACCCACCAGGTGACCAACCCCTGGTGCTTGGTTTTTCAGATCAAGCAAGAAGTATTGTTAATCTATCTGGTATTAGTGGAAGTAACCGATCTATGCCTAGGAGATATAATTTCTCATTTGGGACATCCATGGTTGCATAAACCATTCTCGTATTTGGAGGAATCTTTAGACAAGGTACAAATACACAAGATTTGGGTATCATGTCTAGAAGTTACACGAGACACGCAATTGGTAGCAAAGCAATATCACAAACCATCAGTGTGTAGTTCTATGAGATGTTGGGGACACTAGGTGCAACCACTTCAAGCCATTTGTCACCTATAGGAGGTGGATCTAGTGGTATAGGAGTTGGAGGACCTGGTGGACCTAGTGGATCTGGAGGATATAGTGGGTCAATAGGGATGCGACCTGGTGGGTCTAGTGGATCTGGTGGAGGAGGAAACACATGAGGAAACCAAGGTTTTGGGTCAGGTTGACAAGGGCCTCAACCACCCCCGCAAGTTTTTTTGAGATGTTTTTACACCTATCGAACTACAGAGGTATTGAGGATGCTGTAGAACATGTGCACAAATATGAATTGCTATGGAACACGAAGGGGATCACTACCCTGGAGTGAAAGGCAAGTCAATTTGTAACAATGTTGCAGGGGCATGTGCATAGCTGGTACCACAAGTATGACCCCCACCAGATAGTTTTAGACTACACTACATTGAAGAAATCCTTCCTATAAGAGTTCCATATCCTTGAGTTCAAGAAAAAAAACATCAATGCCCTGAAGGATATCTAGCAAGGAATGACAGAGAGTGTGTAGGAGTACGATGCATGTTGAGAGGGGTGTATGCCAGAGGATAGTTTTGATAAGAGAGTATGGTTTGTTTGGGGATTGATAACACCGTTTAGAAGGACGCTATCACACAATACTTTCACAGACATGCACGAGGCCTAGGAAGCTTCCTTGCATGCTAAGGCTATTGGGAGCATTGATACTGGTGCTAGTCCATTTATAGAGGCTCAAATTACTGCAATGGCCAAGCAGTTAGAGAAGTTGTCTACAAATTCAACACATGAGGTTTGTAGTGGGATTTGGTGCACATATTTTGGAGCGAAGGGGCATGCAAAAGGATAGTTTCCCTTAGAAATTGGTATGTGCCGTAACAGTAGACTGTGATAGTTTCCACAAGGATCGTGATGCAAATAGATGTCCTCTACTACAACGCATAATCTGTAAGAATGTTTCTTGTTATTAGAATATTTACACCTCTACTACCTATGATACTAAGGATTATAGGCTAATTGACCATATTCATGATGTTATTGATCTTGGTGTGTGCCAGACTAGCCTTGCAAGTAGTTCCAAGGATGAAGATTACCGCTATGAAGGGCACGTAGATGGAGTGCATGGAAGAGGATTTTGTGGAGGATTTCATGGTCATAGTAACCATGATGGAGGAAGATGTGAGTTATCACAAGGAACTTGTTATGATTGTGGGTCTACAGAGCATTATAAGCGTGAGTGTCCATATCTATCGCAGTTCTCACAGTGTGGAAAGAAACATAAGTATGAGGATTGCACTGAGTTGTTTGAGCACATGATTCAATAGCACCAGAAAGACAAAGGTGTTGGGATGGTAAGTATAATGAAGGCCGACCCATAGTGGATGCCAAGAGTAGTGCGCGAGTCAGGAATAGAACCTATACTAATGATAATGCAAGCAAAGGTTATGCACGCAAGGGAGATTCTAAGGTAGAAATTGGTTGTTAGGGAAGAAGCAAGGAAGTGTGTAAAATGTTAAGGAAATATAATATCATTCCCTTGCTAGGAGAATTGTTATGAGAGAAGGTGTTATGTGTTAGGATAGAGCACGAAAGGAAATTTTTACATGCCAACCTTCCTCCTCACATCCTTGAATATGATAAAGTGATTACATTGAATGTAGTTAATTATGGGTGGCTTCTGAGCAATATCCTCATCGACACATGAGGAGAGGTCAATGTTCTCACCTTGAATGCATGGAATCAAATGGGAAGGCCTGCATTACAGTCATCTTCAAATGTGTTGTATATGGTGAACAAGAAAAAGATAATTCCCATTGGAGTCTTGAAAGATGTCTTTATCACTATTTAAGGGGCCAAGTTCACTGGGGACTTTGAAGTCTTGGTGCTCATCGAGGTGGATAGTTGTCAATCATTACTTGGGTGCCCCTAGTGTTACAAAAACAATGTTGATCTATATTTTAACAAGGGGTATGTATGTTTTGACAAAAAAGAAGAAAGGGTGATAATTCCTTTAATAGACGGGAAGTTAGCACCCTATACTGAGACCTTTGGAGAGGAATTCCTCAATAGAATCTGTGCGCTCCATCAGAGACTTTAAAATAATTCATCCTACATAAGGGGTTATCCAATTTGAAGATGCTCAGTCGATGAATGATACAACTATCATAGCATGTGAAAATTGGGTGCACGGGACTTATGAGTTGATTGGGAGATAATTGAGAGGATATGTAAAAAAGGTAACAAAGGCATGCTCAGTAAAGTGCTTGGGAAGAATGAAGCTACCAAGTTACTCCAAAGGAGTAAGCCCTGATGATTTCTTATGAGAAATGAAGGCTTAGTTGAAAAATGAGGATAAAAGGAGAAGTGAGCTTAGTTATAACTTGCTCAGGACTGCAACACATTGGTGGGAAACACATCACGAGAGTCTCATAAAGTGGCATGAAGTAAGATGATTTTCATTCTCTGTAAAATTATATAGAAGCAATGCACCCACTATTATTCAAGACTTCCATGGCAAAGAACCCACCTCTTCCCATATCTAAGCATGTGAGAAGGCCTGGATGGAGGGAACATAAACTTTACCACCTTTGCTATGGGTGCATAAGTTATATCCCACCTTACATGGTTATGTGTGTGCATGGTATATTCACTTTGAGACATGCCGTCATACAGGGAATTGGTAGGAGTTAATGGCTGATCTCATTCAAGTGTTTGGCTATCGAATTACCAAGCCATACATGGATAAGGCATTGTAAGTTGTCAAGCTCCTTACAATGGGAGATAGTTCTATGGTAGAAGATAGGTTACTAAAGTTTTTGGGTGAACCTTGTTTGGAGGTGCACTTCTATGAAGAGGAATTAGAAGAGATACAGATTGATCACACATGTATGGAAAAGGAAAAAATAAAAAATTCTATGTAGTAGATGGTGAAGAGATGGAAAGTTCAGATGTTAAGCATTTCATAGGTACGCATCAAGTCATAGATAGCACTGATGGATGAGCTTGCACCTACCATGAGACCTTGAAAATGAAGAAGGTTAACATTGGCTTAGAGGTAGAACCTAAGGAATATATCATTTGGGATTATTGGTCGGAGAAAGAAGTTTCAAAGATCATTGATTTATTGTGTGAGTTCCAAGATTTTTACCCACGCGGGTACATTGAACTCAAAGGTGTCTGCCATTCCTTTGGGGAGATGAGGATAAACTTGAAGGAATGTTCATGCCTAATTTGGAATAGGCCTTATCAGATGAATATGAACTCATGCGTACGAGTCAAGGAGGAAATAGATAAGATGATCTCTTCAAGAATCATTAAGGTTGTGGAGGAATTAGAGTGGATGAGCCCAATGGTCATCAGTATCAAGAATGATGGAAGGATAAGGATCTGTGTTGACTATAGGGACCTAAATGTAGTATGTGTCTTCAATATTTTCCCAACCTCCTTTACTGAATAAATTCTAGAGGGAGTAGCTAGGTGTGAGGTCTACTCTTTCGCCAATGGATTCTCAAGATATCACCAAGTCTGGATTGCAAAGGAAGACCAGAGAAAGAATTTTTTTTCCACTGAGTGGGGAAGCTTTTCCTATATGGTCATGCCTTTTGGATTGAAAATGCGCCTAATGTTTTCTTGTGCATTGTGGTACAAGCATTTCAAGACTTCATCCACAAATATTTTCAAGTCTACCTAGATGACTAGACTATGTATGGGATGGTAAAACACCATTGTGACAATTAGAGGTTGATGTTTGAGAGATTTTAAAAGTTGATGATATCCATAAACATTAATAAATGTGTCTTGTCCACTCTATTTGGAACCTTCTTTGGGCATAATATATGTACAGAAGGCTTACTAGTGGATCCCACCAAAATTGTAGTTATTATGGGATTAGGAGAGCCTACTAGTCAGAGCGTAGTGCACGGATTTCTTGGGCATATGAGGTACTACAAGAAATTCATCAAGGGGTATGCCAAGATCACTACACCCTTAGAAGAATTACTAAATCACAAGAGTTCCTTTCATTGGGGAGAGGCACAGCAGAATGCATTTAACACTTTAAAGGATAGACTTGTCACTGCACCCATACTACACTTTCCTTCTTAGGATAAGCCTTTCCATGTGCATGTTGATGCCTAAGGAACATGCATTGGAGTAGTACTAGCACATCTTGGTGAGGGGATTGTTGATCACCATTTGTGTTTTGCAAGTAGGAAGTTGACACTAACAGAATAAAATTATACCACTATTGAGCATGAGGCACTGTCAATGATCTATGTATTGCATAAGTTCAGGAAGTACCTTTTGGCAACACCTTTTATATTCTATACAAACCACATGGAATTGAAATACTTGGTGAATAAGCCCATTTTCAAAGGGCGCATACATCGTCGAGTCCTATTATTTCAAGAGTTTGATTTCATGGTGGTTATAAAACTAGGGATGAGCAATTTAGGGCTTGACCACTTATCAAGGATTGAATCAGGGGAGGATGCACAAAGCATTGAGGATACCATGCTGGATACATGATTGTTTATGTTGTAGCACGTGCCCTCAAACTTGGAAGATATCATAGTATTCTTGAAAATGGGTGTGGCACTAGAAGGGATGAAATCTCTAAAGAGGAAGCAGTTAGTAATATGTGTCATGTCTTAAATGTTGATAAGTGGAGATATGTATAATTTAGGACGTGATGAGGTTCTATGTCGATGCGTATTGGAACATAAGCACATGGAAATTAAGGAAGAAGTGCATGGTGCGATTGTAGGAGGACACTATGCAGGAAATGCTCCCGAGTGAAATATTTTACTCATAGGGCTTTGGTGGGAAACCATCTACAGGATTGTATTGAATTTTGCAAGTCCTGCAACCATTTTCAGCACCTGGAAAAACCTAGAAAGAGGGATGAGATTCCACTAAGTCCAATAGCTAGTGTAGATCTATTTGAAAAATGGGAAATCAAATTTGTAGGGCCAATTTCACTTGTCGTATGAAGGACTGGTTCACGCTACATCATTTCTTGCACTAATTACTTGACAAGTTGAGAAGAAGCAGCACCTACAAAGGATTACACTATAGTGATAGTTGTTATATTCTTATAAGAAAACATAATCAGTAGGTATGGATGTATTTTGAGCTTGACAACTGATAGGGGTACACATTTCCTTAATGAAATGGTCAGGATTATGTTAGCAGAATTTATGGTGGCCCATCATAAGACTACCCCTTATCACCTTCAAGAGAATGGATTTATTGAGGCATTTAACAAGATACTAAAGCACACGTTGACCAAGATTTGTGATGTCAGAAGATAGGATTGGGATGAAAAAGTATTAGACATTATATGGGCATATAGGAAAACCTACAAGAGGTTGATTAAGGCTACACTGTTTCAATTGGTGTTTTCAAATGAGGCTTTTTTTTCCAGTTGAATTCATGTTACCATCATTATGTAAAGTGCATGCAATAGGTTTAGATGATGAAAAATCACTTGAGGAAAGGATTGACAACTTGACGCAGTTAGATGAAAGGCGATCACTTGCTAGATTGAGTTAGAAGACTGAAAAAGCTAGATAAAAGGCATGACATGATCTTCATATCAAGAACAAAAAGTTTGAGGTTAGGAAGATGGTTTTGTCATATGATTCCAAGTTCTTGTGCCATCTTGGGAAATCAAAATTCCATTGGTTGGGCCCTTATATCATCTTGTACATCCTTGATTCAGGCGCATGTTAGTTACAAGCGTTGGATGGGATAAAGTGACAGAGCCATTTCAATAGGAGTAGGATGAAGCCCTATTATAAATAAGTCTTCCTTGTGTTTGTAAATAAGGTAGTATTTCCAGTTAGATTAGGATTTCCCTTTATGCATTTTCTTTTCTTGTGTTTCCCTTTCTCATTGTTTGTTCATTTCTTTGCGTTCTATTTTATGCCTTATGCGTCGGTAAAAAAATTATTTTTCAAAATTTTGTGTATGCGCAGATGATCAGGGGATCATTTTTGAAAACATTCCCTAAACATCCCTAAATCATGTTATTGCAGAAGATCATCTCAAGAGATTTCCAACGACTGTAAGAACGTGACAAATGGACATCGGGAGCTCTAGTTCTGTCCGGTCAAAGTTCGATCAATGGGAAAGTCAACTCTAGTCAACTGGTCAATAATGGACCAATCGCACTGCGACACGTGGCGAAAAGGCAAAAGGGAGTTGTTTTTTGGTTTTCGATCACCAGTCTTCGAGGAGTGTCAAAAAAAAAAGGTGCACGGGAACAAGAGGCTCAACTTTTATTACGGAGGGAAGCCCGGCCGCCGTGTGGACTAAGGTATTATCGCCGACGTGGTGGGTCCACAAGCCACCACATGGGTTGCCACCACTCGTCGAATTCACTCGATTTTCCTATCAAGGGTCGACAAGTGGTATTTATTGCCATATTTCATTTGGAATGTCATTATATTGCTTGTGTCGAAATTTATATTACCTCATAATTATTCACCATGTTATTCTTGGTAATGTTCGAGGCTTATATTATTCTCCATGGTCGAGTTGATCATATTTCCACGTGGCATGTATGTTCATATTTATATCCCATATTATTTGGGATTGGATGAAGCGGTGTTGGAGGGGGTAGTTATGCCCACATGGAAGGATGGAGGATGAAGCGGTGTTGGAGGGGGCAGTTAAGCCCATGTGGTCCCATGACCACTTCAAACAATGCGTGGAAAAGGCTTATTAAAGCCTTAAACTTTATTAACCCACAAAATGTGGGATATACATGCGCTGCATTGGGATTTTATCCCATTAAAATAGGTAAATCCGCCAAAAAAAAGAGGCCGCTGGGATTTGATCCCCTGAACTCATGGGTCCAAGACCAATCCTCCAACCAACTCGCCTAAAGGCTTGGACGCATTATAAAATGGGTCGCTTCCACTTATACAAGGAGGACAGGTCTGTGTAAAGCAGCTTAAGGACTAGTTTGTAGAAACCACCATTTTTGAAGGTCTTGCACTCAGATTGGGACCTTGAAGTAAAAATATGAAATATAGAGAATTCTGAGAAAATTCCAACCATATAAGATTTGATATTTTTTGTTGAGTTTTAACCTATTTTTGGAAGCTTTGAATGCAGATTTTAACAGGGATCTTCAAGACAGCTAGTTGGAAAACATGAATTTCAATGCACTTCTGGTCCGAATTGTGACTTGGTGTAAACATGAAAAGTGTTCAGAATTCAGATCTGATCTCAGATATATGATTTTTTTTCATAGAATGTTTTTAAATCTCCATTTGTATGTGTTTTTCTAACACAGTTGCAGGGAGATTACATTGTGAAAACACTGTAGGAGCCACAGATCGTTCTTGGGACAGTTTCTGCTATTTTTCAGAGTTCTTGGGACATTAATAAGCTCATTTTCAGGTTGTGATTAATTATTGGTTGTTTGTAAGAGTTATTGTACTTGAATTTCAATATTATTAATGGATCGGTTCAATCTGAACCCAGGGACGTAGGAATTTCTGAACCCCATAAACAATCTTGTTTGTTATCTGAATGTTTTTTAGTTCTGATTATTTATTTGCTACAAAAGTTTTCCGAACTTTTATGGATGCATAATAATCAAAATTTAATCAATTTGTGGAGTTTAGAATACTTAAAATTGGTAAAGAAAATCACAATCTTTGGAAACTTATAAAAGTGAAAAAAATACAACTCACATTTTCAGATCAAGTTTGGTATCAGAGCTATTAGATTGCCGGATTAGCTTCTAATTTTGTTTGAAAATTTGGCTTTAGTTTCAGTATTGATTTCAGTTTTCAGTGTGCAGACATTTTGGGGCTTGTTAATCTTCTTTTGCAGTGTGTAGTTTTGGAAGTACAGGTTGTGTTTGGAGGAATAGGGAATCATGGGCAAGTCATCCAAATAGGAGCAACTGGATGAGCTTGAAGCCATTAACTACCAACTCAAGGAAGAAAACTATTTCTTGAGAGCTAAATTTTATTCCTTGGAAGAGGAAATAGTGTGGTTAAAATCTGAGCCACAATCCTCTATAACCAAGAAAGAGGAGTATGTCAACAAGATGCTTGAAGAGAGCAAGAAGTTGATGGGCTTTGTTAAAGAGTTTCAAGAAGAAATACGATAACCAAGGATGCCCTCTTGGAAAAGCTGCAACAAGGTGAACACAAGAAGGAAATGCCTTCCAAAGCAGATGCAGGTACTATGACAATAAGAATGCACTATAATTTGTTCACATTTGAATTCTTCCTCTCGTTCAGTTTCAGATATTCCTTTGTGTCAGTTTGAAAAACACACTAACAGAATTATTATCTAAGCTAATGGTTAAGATGGGATTTAATGAGAAAAGGGCCTTGGTAAAAATGGACAAGGTAAAAATGCTAACCCAGTACAGGTAGAGGATCAAGCCTCGGTTTGCAGGTTTGGGTTATTCTAGTGGGAAAATAGAAATTGGAGAAAGTTCCAAAGCAGTTGAAGGAAGACAAGCTTCCAACAGCCAAGGATCTATGCCACTATAATTACAGGATTCCTGCCATCAGGAGGAACAATGAAAGGTGTAATAAAATAGGTAAAAGAGGTAATCAGATTCCCCCTCCTTTAACTTACACTAAAAATAGCACTAAGGGAAAATCAAATCCTAAAACTTCTAATACACTCTTTCAGTTGGAACAATATAGCTTTGGTAGGAAGAAATATGCTTTCCCTTGCACATTTTGTGAAGGTACTAATCATTCTACACACATATTGTTGGAAGAGGAAAAATTTGATTAAGAAGTTAATGCCTTTTGTGAATGATAAGGTAGGTGCTAAAGACCAATCTCACCAAGGAAAAGGTAAGAAATGGAAAGAATGTTACCTCTCCTAAACAAGGGAATCATTCTCATAGACAGAGTTCTGAGAATGGTAAAATGGGTAAGATTCCTAAAAATAGGGAAGTTAAATTTTTGTTCCCATTTGTAATAGGAATGGTCATGACGTTAAGGTTTGTTGGTTTGTTCCTAAACAACAAAATTGGAAAGTTGTTAAAAAGAACAGTATTGTAAAACCAAAAGTGCTAAACCTAACTAAAACTAATTTTGGTACTAAGGAGGTAAAACAACCAAAACGGAAAAACCCAAGTGATTGGTTTGGAAAAACACTCCTCAAATTTATATTTGCACTACAGTAAATTGTTGATAGTAGGCAAGCAAAAAAATTTCAGAGCTATATTTTAGGGATTCCTGTTGATTGATAAGGATTTGTTCCTAAGTTGATATTTAAAGCTTTGAAAATGAATGGAAACAGCTGAAGAGAAGATTTGAGTGATAGGTTCATCATACTCATGTTTTGTTTTCTCAGATTGGTTGGTAGTTCCATTGTTGAAAACACTATGCAGGGATAGGCATTAGTAGCATGTCTAAATTTGAAACTTGCAGTTATAATCAACATAATCACAAAGTGTCAGTTGAATACTAGCTTTTGTTATAGATGGGGTGTTATTATCTGACTTATTATTTGTGATGACAATACAGTGTTTTGGCATATTCATGTTGAGTCAGTTGTTGACCATAGATTTATGAGAGAACTAGACATCAAGGATCTAGTTTTGGAAGTACAGGTTGTGTTTGCAGGAATAGGGAATCATGGGCAAGACATCCAAACAGGAGCAACTGGATGAGCTTGAAGCCATAAACTGCCAACTCCAAGAAGAAAAATATTTCTTGAGAGCTAAATTTTATTCCTTGGAAGAGGAAATAGTGTGGTTAAAATCTGAGCCACAATCCTCTATAACCAAGAAAGAGGAGTATGTCAACAAGATGCTTGAAGAGAGCAAGAAGTTGATGGGATTTGTTAAAGAGTTGCAAGAAGAAATACAAACCAAGGATGCCCTCTTGGAAAAGCTGCAACAAGGTGAACACAAGAAGGAAATGCCTTCCAAAGCAGATGCGGGTACTATGACAAAAGAATGCACTGTAAGTTGTTCACATTTTAATTCTTCCTCTCATTCAGTTTCAGATGTTCCTTTGGGTCAGTTTGAAAAACACACTAATGGAATTAGATCTAAGCTAATGGTTAAGATGGGATTTAACAGAAAGGGCCTTGGTAAAAATGGACAAGGTGATGCTAACCCAGTACAGGTAGAGGATCAGCCTCAGTTTGTAGGTTTGGGTTATTCTAGTGGGAAAATGGAAATTGGAGAAAGTTCCAAAGCAGCTGAAGGAAGACAAGCTTCCAACAACCAAGGATCTACGCCACTAGAATTACAGGATTCTGCCATCAGGAGGAACAATGAAAGGTGTAATAAAATAGGTAAAAGAGGTAATCAGATTCCACCTTCTTTAACTTACACTAAAAATAGCACTAAGGGAAAATCAAATCCTAAAACTTCTAATACACTCTTTCAGTTGGAACAATATAGCTTTGGTAGGAAGAAATATGCTTTCCCTTGCACATTTTGTGAAGGTACTAATCATTCTATTACATATTGTTGGAAGAGGAAAAATTTGATTAAGAAGTTAATGCCTTTTGTGAATGATAAGGTAGGTGCTAAAGACCAATCTTACCAAGGAAAAGTAAGAAATGGCAAGAATGTTACCTCTCCTAAACAGGGGAATCATTCTCGTAGACAGAGTTCTGAGAATGGTAAAATGGGTAAGATTCCTAAAAATAGGGAAGTTAAATTTTTTTCCCATTGTAATAGGAATGGTCATGACGTTAAGGTTTGTTGGTTTGTTCCTAAACAACAAAATTGGAAAGTTGTTAAAAAGAACAGTATTGTAAAACCAAAAGTGCTAAACCTAACTAAAACTCATTTTGGTACTGAGGAGGTAAAACAACCAAAACGGAAAAACCCAAGTGATTGGTTTGGAAAAACACTCCTCAACTTTATGTTTGCACTACAGTAAATTGTTGATAGTAGGCAAGCAAAAAAATTTCAGAGCTATATTTTAGGGATTCCTATTGATTGATAAGGATTTGTTCCTAAGTTGATATTTAAAGCTTTGAAAATGAATGGAAACAGCTGAAGAGAAGATTTGAGTGATAGGTTCATCATACTCATGTTTTGTTTTCTCAGATTGGTTGGTAGTTCCATTGTTGAAAACACTATGCAGGGATAGGCATTAGTAGTATGTCTAAATTTGAAACTTGCAGTTGTAATCAACATAATCACAAAGTGTCAGTTGAATACTAGCTTCTGTTATAGATGGGTGTTATTATCTGACTTATTATTTGTGATGGCGATACAGTGTTTTGGCATATTCATGTTGATTCAGTTGTTGACTATAGCTATTTTTGGGCGTTGATAGTCTATTATATTCTGATAGTGAATACTTGCAGTTGTTACAGTTTCAGATGGGCAGTGGGCACTAGCCTAATTGTGGGTAGTTTAGATGTCTTGTATACTGATCTGTTATATGGAATTGTAATTTTTGGTAATCAGCCATATCACAAAGTGATATTTGAATACTATCTTTCCGTAACAGAATGGGTTTTATTATCTAGTCAGTTATTTGTGATGGCATTACAGTGGGGTATGATAGTTCACAGTTGTGCGTAGAGTTGATAGGGTTGCAGCATTTCAGTTGAACACTAGCTTAATTGGGTGTTATTATCTGATCAGTTATGTGACTAGCTAATCAACTATTTGTAATTATTTAACCTATAATGTTATTTTGGGTTCTTGTATGTGTTTGTGCAATGTAGGAAGAGATAACATGTTTTTGTGGGTTGATACATAGCTTTTTGTGGACAAAAATCCTTTCTCAGTGGGGAGGTGTGATCAAGGGATCATTTTTCAAAACGTTCCCTAAACATCCCTAAATCATGTTAGTGTAGAAGATCATCTCGAGAGCTTTTCAACGACTGTAAGAACATGACAAACGGACATCGGGAGCTCTAGTTATGTCCGGTCAAAGTTCAATCAACAGGAAAGTCAAATCTAGTCAACTGGTCAATAATGGACCAATCGCACTGCGACACGTGGCGAAAAGGCAAAATGGAGTTGTTTGTTGGTTTTCGATCACCGGTCTTTGACGAGTGTAAAAAAAAAAGGTGCACGGGAACAAGAGGCTCAACTTTTATTACGGAGGGGAGCCCGGCCACCGTGTGGACTAAGGTATTATCACCGACATGGTGGGTCCACAAGCCACCACGTAGCTTGCCACCAGTCGTTGAATTCACTCGATTTGCCTATCGAGGGTCGAGAAGTGGTATTTATTGCCATATTTCATTTGGAATGTCATTATATTGCTTGTGTCGAAATTTATATTACCTCGTAATTATTCACCATGTTATTCTTGGTAATGTTCGAGGCCTATATTATTCTCCATGGTCGAGTTGATCATATTTCCACATGGCACGTATGTTCGTATTTATATCCCATATTATTCGGGATTGGATGAAGCGGTGTTGGAGGGGGCAGTTATGCCCACGTGGAAGGATGGAGGATGAAGCAGTGTTGGAGGGGGTGGTTAAGCCCATGTGGTCCCATGACCACTTCAAACAATGCGTGGAAAAGGCTTATTAAAGCCTTAAACTTTATCAACCCACAAAATGTGGGATATACATGCGCTGCATTGGGATTTTATCCCATTAAAATAGGTAAATCCGCCAAAAAAAAAGACGCCGCTGGGATTTGATCCCCTGACCTCATGGGTCCAAGACCAATCCTCCAACCAACTCGCCTAGAGGCTTGGACGCATTATAAAATGGGTCGCTTCCACTTATACAAGGGGGACAGGTCTGTGTAAAGCAGCTTAAGGACCAGTCTACAGAAAACACCATTTTTGAAGGTCTTGCACTCAGATTGGGACCTCGGAGTAAAAATATGAAATGTAGAGAATTCTGAGACAATTCCAACCATATAAGATTTGATCTTTTTTTTTGAGCTTTAACCTATTTTTGGAATTTTTGAATTCAGATTTTAATAGGGATCTTCAAGACAGCTAGTTGGAAAACACGAATTTCAATGCACTTCTAGTCTGAATTGTGACTTGGTGTAAACATGAAAAGTGTTCGGAATTCATATATGATCTCAGATATATTATTTGTTTTCATAGAATGTTTTTAAATCTCCATTTGTAGGTGTTTTTCTAACACAGTTGCAGGGATATTACATTGTGAAAACACTATAGGAGCCACGGATCGTTCTTAGGATAGTTTCAGCTATTTTTTCAGAGTTCTTGGGACATTGATCAGCTCATTTACAGGTTATGATTCATTATTGGTTGTTTTTAAGAGTTATTGTACTTGCATTTCAATATTATTAATGGATCTGTTCAATCTGAACCCGGGGACGTAGGAATTTCCGAACCCCATAAACAATCTTGTTTGTTATCTGAATGTTTTTTAGTTCTGATTATTTATTTGCTACACAAGTATTCCACACTTATATGGATGCATAATAATCAGAATTTAATCAATTTGTGGAGTTTAGAATACTTAAAATTGGTAAAGAAAATCACGATCTTTGGAAACTTATAAAAGTGAAAAAAATACAACTCACATTTTCAGATCAGCAGAGGACCACACATCTATTTTAGTGTGGGGTAGAGTAGTGTGATTCGAATTATAAGCTAGTAGTAAAATTTAAATGGCCCAGTTGAAGGATAGAAATCACGTGGGAAAATGGTGGATGAGAATGGTTGACCTGTCAAGTTAAGGCTTTATAAAGACCACATATATAGAAGGAAAAGTGTAGGAAGAACATGAGGTGGGTGATGGAAAACATCGGGTAAATGACAAAAGAGGTACCTTCAGTGTTATAGATGTGTGCATAAGATTCTTTGGCTAGTAAGGATTTTTGCGTGCCATAAGGTTCTAAAGAGTTTTTTGAGTAAGATTAGGTGCATGGGTAAGGTCCCGTAAGGCCAGATTTAGTGGAAAAAATCAACATTTAATTCTAATTATGTTGGTAGGTGGCATAGCATTTATTTTAGGAAAGAAGGAAAAATCTATAAGTAGGAGGTCAGGAAAATCATTATTTTACCTTCCGATTACAAATTGGTAGAGCTCTTGCAAACTAGGAAATCCAGAGATATTTTTGCAAAGGAAGAAGAATTTTAGAGATCTAAGTGCGTAACTAGGTTGATCTGTGAACTAGAGTGGAAGGAGTACATAGGAATGGGCAGAGTTCTTTTGGAGTACTATTTATTGTGGAAGGGTTTTATTAGTTAGGGTTTTGTAGCTATGGCACGAAGGTAGGAGGATTTTTTGTAAAGCTGAGTCTTAGAGTTGAGTAGAGTGGTAGAGCAGAGCAAGGAGGAATTTAATTTGTAACTCAACAAGTAAAATCAAACAAAATAAGGAAATCATCTCACCAAAGAAATAGAAGGTCAAGGGAAAAGAAAAAAAGCTATTATCGTCGTTAGTTCCAATGAAGAGTGGTATGGAGAAATGCGGGACCTAAATGGAGTGTTTTTAGGGAAAAAGTCACAATCACACCTAAGGAAGATGGTTGTAAGAAACTACAATCATTGCACAAGCACTATAGAAAAAGAGATGGCATTGGCAATGGTTCATCCAACTAACAAGAGGACACCAGAAGGAATTTCGATATACAACGACAAAGTGAAGGTGAAGTTGGAGAAGTTTGGGTTGCTACAACTATATGAGTTGCACTATTTTGGCAAGCCCGAGTGATTATACTAGTGGTTGATATCACACGTACACAAAGACTACTTCTATTTTGAAGGCCACAAAACATGCATAACCCCTCATCTTATATCAAAATTCACTTGCCTAAATTGTGAAGGAGACTCCATAGATGACGACTTGGATGATGAGGATGTCATGAAGGAAACTGTGGAGGCTTATGACTACAAATAGGTTTCGCACAATTTTAATATCACAGATATCCTCAACCCTATTATGAGAATGTCCGTGTGCTTGGTTACCAAGTTAAATGATCAAGAAAGGTGGACACAAGTGAATAAGGCATGGCCAAATATATGCCGGAAGATTTTTGAAGGTACCATTACAACTTATCTGCCTACATTACAAATGAGATCATTAGCAGCATGGAGGAAGGTGAGAATATATTGCTCGATAAAATTCTCCTCACCATTTTCTTCTCAAATATTGGATTTATCAATGAGCAAGAGAAGTTCATGCGGGAGTATCTAGAAGAAAATCCCTCACCTATGAAAAGGTTTTAGAAATATACTTGTGAGACCATGGCGGCCACTCACAAGGTGCACCTAGAAAAATGGTACAAGTGGATATGCGATGCATTTGGTGAAGAGTAAAGGATACCTGAGCAATCACCCACGCTCGTAGATGTAGAATTGGAGTTATCTGTATATCAACATTTTGTATTGGCTAGTTCACCTTAATATATGGGACTAAGAGTCCATGGTACAAGATACCATTTTCTTTCACCACAAAATACTTCCAAACGAGGGTTAACCATTTTAAGGAGGCCAAGAGACTAAGGTTTGACCTTAGTTAGTTAGATCAAGACCTCCATGAGCTGTGCCTAAAGTTATTATATCCAAATAAAGTGCATATGTGGAGAAGTATGTCTCCCATTAATTGTAGATGATAAAACCAATAACGTTGTCAATCATCGGAAGGGTTGCAATAAGGGTATATCTATCATAAGGCCAAATTTTGAGAAGGGAGCCTACCTAGAAAATGATATCTCCATTCCTGATGACCCCACAAGAAGAAATAAGGCACCAAGTGTGCAAACAACACAATATGTGGGTGTGTTAGAACCAAGCGTTAAGCCAAGAACTTACGCATGCAGGAAGAAGTCCCCAGTCAAGGAGAATACCCCAAAAGAAGAGGAGCCAGAGAAAGAGAAGCCCCTCATAAGAGAAGAATCACTAATAAAGGAGTCACCCACTGAAGAAAAGTAAAGGGAAGAGTCCCCTATACTAGAATCATCAGTTAGCAAGAAACAAAATGTGACAGAGAAGGAAGATTCATAGGAAATGGAGGGCTTGGAGGCCTAGTAGGGCGAGAGGGATGACGATGAGGATGAAGAAGTTCAGAATCATTCTATGTATGATATACATGATTCAAAATAAGAAGGAAGTGAAGGAAAGAATGGTGAGGAAGAAGAAGATGCTTAAGGCAAAGGGGTGAGCGAAGAAGTAAACACAAGAGATCAGAGGACCCCAAGCCTCACTAAGGAAAAAATAGAAGAATTTGTGGAGAGAAAAGTGGCTGGCATCATTGAAAAGTTAGTGAAACAAGAAGTAGAGTATAATGCTAGTTAAGTGATGAAGTATATTGAGAAAGAAAGCGTTATATAGGAGTATGGTAGCATGGGTGGAGATCCCAATCTGGATGTGATATTTCCAGAGGATGTGTGCACATGTATGAAGAGTGTGGTGGCAGCACAAGGGCAAGGAATGGGTTACATCAATGATCCTAGAAAGGTGTTATGTGCATGCTTCCAGAGCACCATGCCAACAGAACAACTCTTTGGCATGCCCTCATTTGATGTAGAAAGAGCGTACCCATGAACCAGGAAGATGTTATCTTGGGAATTTGAATCCCATGTCGATGAACCTAAGTTTGAGGTAAGCCAAGGGGTGCTAATGAAAATTATAGAGCAAAAGGGTATAAACACCTTGGTTAGTGCTCAACAATTTTTAGATGAGCAAGTCTGCAATGCACTCAACAAAGTTGAGGTTGAGGTTGAGGCTAGACTTTTGGGGAGGAATGATAGGGTAAGATTCCTCAAGGTGGAGTTGGAGAAAGAGGAGGAGGATCTTCTCGAGAAAAGAAAGGACCTGAAACAAGAAAAACTGATTAGTGCATAGTTAAGGCATGAACTAAAAGAGGAGAAGGTAAGGATGTGTGATTTACAAAAGAAAATTGATATGATTACAGATGTTATTATATTAAATTATCCCAACCTAGCACCACCCGAGTAAAAATATGAATCATCCTTGCAGTGCCTTGAGGATTTGAATCGCATCCTCACTATGGAGAGGTGACCACTCACCTTAGAGTCCACAGAAGAATCATTTGTGTTCCAAGAGAGAGAAGACAAGATGAAGGTCATAGGGAATGTTGCTCAGTATACCAAATTCCTTTCCGATGTGAAGGATGTCACATAAGTTGTTGAATTTTCCAATGATAATTGTGTCAATAGATATCGAGTAGTAAACATCTTGGTCGCTACACATGAGACAATACTCAAGGAGTTATAGGAGAAGAATAAGGGTAATAGAGAAGATCAGGATAGGATCTTGGCTAAGGTGGAGAAGAAATCAAAGGCTATCGAGACCTTACGAGGCTCAATAAAAAATCAGCTAAAGAAATTATACCCCCAGATCACCCGCAGGATGGATGCCCTCAAATATTCGGGAAAACAACTGGAAGGAATTGTTGAAAGGATGAGAACCAAAGGGGAAGGGCTAAGCTTTGAGGAGCTAAGCAACCTAGTAGGTGACCCCTATCAGTAAGCGCAGAGTGAGGTTAATGCCTGGGAGAAACTAGAGGTAGATATAAAGAAGGATTTCCCTCTCCTCCTTCAACAATGAGCATGTTCTCCTTCATTTCCCCATTATTTCATTATTTCTCCCAATTCTTCATTCCTTGATTATTTTTCCAACTATTCATATCCCACCATTCTTTATTCATAAAAGAGAAGTGTTTCTGAGGACAGATAACAAGCGTAGTGTGGGGTGACGTTGGGCCTCAGAATATTGGCTAAGTACAAGAAGGAGCATGGGTGCGTGGGGCATTTATGAAGAAGGGAGTGTAGGATAAAGGCTCATAGGATAGGGTTTTATAAGGGTTTAGAAGAACCCAAGGTACACAGGCAAGGAAAAGGAAAGGGTTTCAAGAATTAGCCATGTTTTGTGTCCTAGGAATCACATGATAAAATCATGACCCAAATGAGCATGTGGAGTGGATAAGGTGTGAACCTAAAAAATCTATGGTCAAGGAAGGAATATTACATGTGATGGAAGGATATAGAAATAAATAATTGCAAAAAATGGAGAGCTCAGATGGGAATAAACATGATCCATTTAAGGACCACATGGAAACTTGGCATCTAATCTATTAATTTAGGAAGACATGGCAGTGGATGTTAAAGCTATATATAGAGATTCTCAGGTAGAAGGAAGGGACGACTACTTTAGAAGAAGAGTGAGTGGTTATTGGCATCACATAGGGATCAAAGGGGTAAATATCTATAGAAATAGGGATGGGTTCTAGGGATTCTCATTAGGAATGCTATAGGAGAGATGACATATCTAGAGGGATGGAGTTATGAACATCTTTATAATCAGGAAAGCATAGTTTAAGATTCTGTTTTATACTTCTTATCTACATTAAGAAATTTGGTTTGTAATGACTTTAAGGAATGTAATGTGCTTACTAAACAAATATTAATGTGAATATATGGCTTTCTTTTAAAATGTATACATTATTCATGGGTATAAACCCTAGTGCCTTTTCTTTGAATTATCATATCTGTTATTTGTTTGATATTTTTGTTGCTATCTGAATGAATGCATGGTTCTTTCCCTTCTTACATCTGAGTTTTTGTCAGTAGAGGATGTATTCTCACAAAAATTGCATGAAAGAGGGGCTTGGTGCCCATGCGTGCCTCGGGTGAGCACCCAACACCCACTAGGTGATAGGTCAGCGCGCATGGGATTAGAATTTTGTCTCTAAGGACATAAAAATAACTACAATAAGCCAAATTTGAATTTGGTAGGTTACTAAAAATGACTTTAGCAAGATTTTTTGGCTGGTTAAATAGTTAGAAGATAACCTAGAGGAATTTGGAGGAAGTTGGTAGGTTGGCAGGATGAACAAACTGTCCTGACAAACATTGATGATTTGGAAAATTGTTCCAAACTACCTAGGGGAAAATGTGCCAGATTTGGAAAAGGAAGTATTGTTTGTGGATTTCCATCTGGTCATTTTGTCTCTCCTTCTCATTTTGCAAAGGGATATTTTTGGTGTTTAAACTGGTTTTCGATTTTTTTTAATCTTTACTTCTCTGTTTTGTGGAGAGACTGTTTGGGAAGATTCTAGTGGAAAGTTGGATTTTTTTTAGAAGATTAACTACTTTGATTGTAGAACCTATCGTGGAGTTAGAAGAAGGATCCTGAGAGCTGGAAGAATACTTTGGGAAGATCTACCAGGAATGATAGGCTCTAATCCATTGCAAAAAATTTCTCTATCTAATTATTTCATAAAAATAACTTTGCTTATTATAGAAAGTATTTTACGGTTTTGTATTTTTATTAATGCTCAATAAAATGGAATATTTTTCTTTGTACGTAGTTATTAGAGCTGGTTTTTGATCTTGCAAGTATATACTTGTTTTATCATGGTTGAAATTTCAATTTTCTTAACATGAATGGTTTGGATGTTTTGAAATGAACTCACCATGACTGTGATGGAAAAGAATAAGTGTATTTTTGAGTTGCATGTGCATATATTTTACAAATGGGTTTTACAGTGTTGTTATCGATCTCTTTGTTGTTAGTTTTTTATGGTTATGGAACTTTCTATGCTTATATTTTAAATAAAATAATGACCCTGTGGTGTGGGTTGAGTTTGAACTCGAGCACTCATTCAAGTTAGATTGGTATCGTTTAAAGATATTACTATCTATCTTGGGTCTATTTTTTAATCTTGTTTTGAATATTCAAACTTGTGGGTGACTTATTTCCCAACCCAGTTGGGTATGGTCTCAATTTTAGTATTTTGTGATCAATTTGGAAAGTTTATTTAGTTTTGAATAACCCAAGTCGGGGTAGATCTTAACTGAAGCTTCTGGGTATTGTTCATACCCATTGTGATTAATTACATTCTCTATCATGTGTAAGTAGGTCATAGGACTATTCTTCAATTTAGGAATTTTGCTTTGTTTCACTAAACCATGGAGGGTTATTGTTTCCTAGGTTGTATTAAGTTTGCGTCTTTTTATTTCATCATGGTGATTGTTATATCTTTTGGTATGTCCAAGTTTTGATCATTGTTTTTAATGATCTTAAATGGTTAGGTTGTATGGTTAGAACCTTTACCTGGACTAGTTGGATGGTTTTATAAACTTTCTTGAGTGTTGATTAGTCTAAATTATTATCGATCCTTGATCATACGAAGATGATGAAGGATATTGTTTAGTCAATTTGAAAGATTGTTTGATTGTGATATTTATTTGCCTTGGTTGAATCATTCTATTACTCATTTTGAATGATGTATTCGGTTAGGTTTGATTGTATACCAGTCATGTATGGGATACTTTTACCGACTTAATACTATCTCTTTAATGATTATATGTATTGTGTATTCTAAATACTTACGTGCACTCTAAATTGTTTGAAGCCTAGTTGTTCTTTTATGGATTGCTTTTCTGATAAGTTAAGATGGATTTGGACCTTGATATCTTGTTGTTAACCTTATGCTCAGCTATATAAATCTTGTCAAACCTTTAGATGGTTGGAATATTGGAATGGAATTCATTTTTTAATATAATTGATCGGATTCGAGTAAAATGTTTTAACCATGTAGTATGTGTTTCATAGTTAAGGCATTTCTACTCTTGTTTTCCCTTCTATTCTTATGTATACTTGGTTTTGCTTTATTAGTGTGATATTTCTTAAGAGAGAATGTATACTTGTATATTTTGGGGTTACGTTTTTGGTCAGATAATGGATTAATGTTAAATTTGGCTATTAATAGTCTTCTAGTTGATAAAAACCATACTCATTTGGATTGTTAGGTTCTAACATTGTAGGGTTTTGTGATACACTTGATTATGGTACTTATAAAGTGTTTAAATAGAAAAAAATCTTTCTAAATCCTTAACTGATTTCTATTAATAAGAAGTGTTCCCTTTCAAAGTTTTTAGTTAGAACATATGGTTTCAAGGATTTAGCTCCTATCATGCTCATTTCAAATGAATTGACAAATGCTAATGCTCTTGCAGATAAATTTAGTGAAACAGGAAAAGAGGGAGACTCATGGAAAGCTACATTTATTCTATTGATTGAAGAAATGTATTTTGATGAAAATATTATGTTTCATTTACTGAACTACACTTATAAATAAGTGTTTAAGGCCTAGGTCTAGTTATGTAAACTATTGAAAGAATTTGAATTACTTCTTATCTACTTAAATTGACATCTTAAATAGGAAATGACTGAAGTGGTTATTTGAATCATTCTCTCTTGACTGGATTAGTTTTGTGCGAATGATTTTTTTAATTTAAAGAGTTCTTTAACTTGGAAATTAAGCTTGTAGGGAATCATATGATATGTATTTCTCTACTTCTCAACATTGATTAATAATCTTGGGGAAGTTATATGAAATTCTACCAACTTTATATTGCTATTATAAATCAAGGAATATTATTGTTGATATTTGAATATGAGGAAAAAGGGAATAGATATGAATCATTTCCTTTTAAATGAACTGTATGAAAGGTATAAATATAATGCATTATCTATGAAATATTTATTGACTATTATAAATTTTAATTACTAAAATCATTTGGTTAACATTGTAACAAATACGATGTATTTAAACAAGTTATATGTTGTGTAATTTAAGTTATGTATGACTATGCTTAATTACACCATTACAAATAATGTTTGTATGATTGTTTTATGAGGAACGATATAAAACAAAAAGGGTTTCATGAATAATGGTAAAGGGATTCGGACCTTAGGGATAATATCAAAGAGTAATTAATCGTATTAAGTACATATAAAAACCTATCTTGTAAAAAGGGACCTAAGTGATTATAATATAATGCAATCTATCTATCCTAATGGACGAATAAGTATAATAATGAAAAGGAATTGTACTCAAGAAGGATAGGAATGATAACATGGGATTAGATGTATAACTTGAACTAACCTGTAAGGAATTAAGAACAAATTTCTTCTTGCTGAAATAATAAAATCATAAATATGATACATATTTGACTTTCATGCATAATGTAATTATTTTATGAAGCCTTGATAAAGGGGGTTGTCCACTATTTCGTAACAGAATGAACCCTCCAAATAGGTTATGTGGTGGATGCGGAATATCATTCAATCCTAGATGAGTTATACTTATGGGATAGTGTTTAACTAAGTTATAACATTTCGAATAGTTGAATGACTTGTAGGAAAGTGAATGTAAGTCAAGAAGAGCTATTGTGGGTTGAAAATATAAAACTCGTTGGAGTAAAGGAGATGGACTTAAAAAATGATCCTAAGTGTGTTTGAATGTATGTGGTTTCTTCCCTATAATATACTTAATATATTTCTATTATTCTTAGTCAACTAAAGAAGATTTCGTACTCAAAGGAGATTAAGTAATGAGCAGAAATAAATATGCAGATCCTTCATATTGATTTAAGTAAAAACATAACATTTCTTATTGGAATGTTGATAGAACCTGAGTTAGTCTTTAGGAGTGACACATAATGGCTGAAATTAACTACGGTGGGATTAACAAGCTATGAATTAAAGGGATTAATGAATTTTTTAAGAAGGGAGGTTTAGATTTCTGGGACTTAATGGGTTGTTGCAGCATTATAACTATTGCATAGTACCCATCTAATGATGGGGTTCATTAGGTGGTTACTATGGAGTAGTCGTTATGGTGTAATAATCCATTCATCCCCTCTAATTGAGGTTGTATCAGAGTGGGATCTCAATTTATTGTTATACACTAGGTAGTGATGAGTCATGGTCTACAGCCGAAGTCAACTTGCGTTGACTACGAGTGAGGGAGTGGATTCAAAATGATAAGGGTTGATTAAAACACACTTGATTGCTCTTATTCATTATAAGCAGACTATCTGCACTAGCCCATGGGGTCTATCTCTTCTTAGAGTCTAACAAGTAAATTTTAAGGATTGACATAGGTCAGGAAAGTCTAATCAAGATAAGAGTTTCAAGTGTGGTGAAAGACATACTCCATCATGATGAGTATGTCATCTTGGAATATAGGCATGAAAAACATGTCTAAAATGTTGTCCAAATTATCGCAAGATGCTGGTTGCATTATCTTAAATTCATGAGACTAAGGTGTGGGATATGAGATGGGTACTCGTAACAAGTACCTAGATAAGCCCTTGGTCAATTGCACTTGATGAGCCCTTAAATGAAAATAGAACTGCAAGTATAGTGAGAATATAATGAAATGAAATATGAGAGATTGGTTCTATACTGAGTCATCATTAAAATGAAATATGAGAGATCGGTTTTACATTGAGTCATGAAAACTACATATGGTTACTAGTGTATGATTGATTAGCAAATTTAATGTGGTTCTAAATGCTGAATTTAGAATAGAGAACATTGCTATAAAAAAATCCCTACTTTTGTAATCATGAAATAGGGATGTTACATCATTGAGATATTTATAGTAGGTATTCATTTTCATATATTAGAGCATTGAGGCTCTCATATAGAACAATTAAATGTTGCATATTTTGAGGATGATAGAGAAGGAAATAGTTCCCTTTTAGTAACTTTTTTGTAAAATAATGATTTAAGGCATATACCATCAAATTTATATAGTTGATATATTTTAAATGCCTAATCTCTTTCCCATATCGGATCACCAAGAGACTCGTGATGAAGGTTTGAAGAACAAAGGATTTCTTGGGGTGATTTTTTAGTGAGGGACAAGTTTTATTCACTTATCTGGCATAGTACCACCTATATATACCACAACAACCCATGAGTACACTCTCTCTACCAATATATTTCACCCTATGGCCACTCACATGGGATTTAGAGAAATATTAGCCCTTTCAGTTATTAACAAATACATGTAAGCTTATTGTCATCTCAACAAAGATGTATGGCATAAGCACTTAAGATTGGTATCTCGACCCAATGGGTCATAGGTTTGAATACCAAGTTTGTAATTTATCTTAAACAAAGTACAAATTTTATTTTTCATAACTAGATTTGGTCACATTAATGCTAATTTTGGTCAAAATCCTATTATAAAATTATTGTGGATGATTTTCATTCCTCATGTTCTATGGGCCATATGGAAGGAAAGAACAACAATTTTTTTTGGAAAATTACAAGCACTATAGTTAACATAGCTCTTAAGGATTTTTCTTTTATTAAGGAAAACATATAGTTAAGTAAATCAAAGGACAATATCAATGAGGAGGAAGCTAAATTTTTTTACAAGTCGAAAACCAAAATGAATTCCAAAAAAATTACTAATAGAATTCAAATTATTAGGAAATAAATTAAACGGACATCCCCATCTCCTTGATGGTTTGAGATTAATTTTTATGGGGCCTCTAAAAGGAACCCAGATAGGGTAGGTGGAGGAGGTATTATTAGAGATATCTTTGGTTTTATAATAGATTCATATGTGGGGAGTACGAGTATCCAATATAATCACATGGAATAGGACCTTTCTAATTTATGGGGAATTCAACTTTCTAGAGATATAAACCTTCCCCAACTTTTGATTTAAGGTGATTCTCTAAATATTATCAATTACATTACTAGGAAGGATAATGTGTGTTCGTATCTATGTAATATTATTGAAGAGATTATTGACATTGTTAAATCTTTTAGGGAGTATCAAATTAATCATACTTATAGAGAGGGTAATCACATATCTAGTTATTTTTCCAACATAGGTGTCCATACCCTTGGATTTAAGAAATGTTTTGGTGGGAAAGGATATCCCTCATGGAATTTTGTGTAAAATCAATTATGAGTAAAATAACTCCAAAGCTTCTAATCCACTTTCATGATGTGGCACACTTTGATAATTATGAGAGGCTCTATTTTTTTGGTATCAGTGTCATTTGTGCTCATATTATCTTCCTTTTAGATTTGTTTAAGAGTACTAATTTTCAAGTTTTTGGGGTAGAGTGTAATATTGTTTCTTAACCAATTATGATTTGGGCATGCTAGAACTTCATTCAAAAAAGGTATAAATGCTCACCCAAAGTGTGCACAATTGCTAGGTCTCTCCTTTGTTCACTCAAATAATGTGGTTAGTGGAAGTAAAATCATAATAACAATTATAACACACAAGAATAGGGTTACAACATAGAAGTTTGGCAACACATATAATAATTAAATCATTCAACATACATAATGATCAACAATATCTGAATTCCCATAATATCATTTGAATATTTAATTATGTTTATTACCCAAACAAAATTTTCCATTATAAACATAATTGATTACATAACAAGTAAGTTGATTATAACCATACTTCCATTACATCCATACGTTGGACCATGTACGCATATAAAAATCTCTTACAGACTTCAAAATCAACTCACATTAAAGTATAAAATACAAGATTGCATTTCCTATTTATATGTTGTGGGGACTTTACCTTCACCACTTACATGTGTTTTCCTAATAATATATGTGTTATTCTTAACCTGTATGCTTTTTACAACTTTCCTTAACTATAGATCGAGCTATAAATAGCTCTACTTTAACATGCTTTAATCCTATATTTATCTTGTCTCCATTTTGTATTTCTCTTTATCTTCATGTACTTTATCCTATTTATAGACCTTGCTTGCACAACACACCATATTCTAGTTTTCTATTTTTAGCCTTATCCTAAAAATTAGTTAAGTCCTGAATGTTCTATATGTATATGTGTGACCCTTCACGCATTGAACTCTTCTGTATGTCACACACATCTTCACACATTTTCTTATTCATGTTCTTTTCCCTTGTGTGCAAGTTCCTATGTGTGGTATCTAACTCTCCCACATGGCTAGTACTTAGCCATTTTCTCCAACCAACATAAAGTTTCCTTATCTCGCTCATTTTAGTGAACATTAATTAGTGTATGTTGTCTTTACCATGGGAATATATCCTTATAGAGTGGAAAATATCCTAACTAAGGCTTGAAAATAAAACATTTTTATTTAGATCATTGTGTAATTTGATGGTGTCTCCACATTTCTGGAAAGACTGCAGGGATATGATTATCATATTTCTGTAAATTTTTCCAAGTGCTGGGAAAAGAGATGGGTTTCCATAAAAGGTTTGGGTTTTGAAATCATTTAATATTTGATTGCTACAATCACTGGTCTTAGTAGGGAATGCATAAAATTTTAGAAAAAGACTACAGTAAGGATGAAGAAAAACACAACTTTCTCCCAGATGGTGAACAATTCTCCCCCTTTCAAAGTGGTTTTTTGATGAAATTCGTTCCTAAATACTTTGGTGAAGTGGATAGGTTTATAATAAAGTAAATTAGGTTGGATGGGAATTATCATGTTGTCAAATCTCACCATTTGGTATTTCTTAACCATTTCAGGAATCAACTTCAGTTAAGTATCCCTTTCTTCATCCTTTTTTCTATGGAATTTGTTTCACCAATAAAATTTACGCTTTCTAGGATGAAATAGATAGAAGGTAAATGGTTAAGGAGGAATACCTATGAGGTGAAGGTGGAAGGTATAATGCACACGTTGTTGACGTTACCCAAGCTGATAGTAGAGAAATATTTTTTTTCTGGGAAGGACTGCTTGTAGATGTAAAGAAAGACCACAAAAGAGTATTAATAGCATATGAAAATAGAATGCCTAATGTATACTAGATCCGGGAAGCGTGGTGCTTCTTAGAGAGACTGTCAATCCACTATTTAATAATAATTCAACGTGAATAAGAAACTGAAATAATAGGTCTTATTGCAATGTAATTATTTAATTTTCTCATATGCACAATACATTAGATTTTATTC
This sequence comes from Taxus chinensis, assembly GCA_019776745.2. Lineage (NCBI taxonomy): Eukaryota > Viridiplantae > Streptophyta > Pinopsida > Cupressales > Taxaceae > Taxus > Taxus chinensis. The sequence goes on from CM034148.1 coordinate 380,583,302, forward strand.
TAGATATTAGAATAACACTAAATGTAATTAGAACCAGGGTTTTTTCAGGTCTGTCAAAGGTCTGGTAAGGGTCTTGGGCTGATTGGTTGAGGCTTGGGTTAGTTTTGGGTGAGTGGGAAAATTTCTAGTCTGAGAATACAAAAAGGACACAAATTGATATTGGTCAGGTGACCGATGTCGGTTCAGGAATGAAACCGATGATAGTAGTAGAAACCAACGTTGGTAGCGGAAATTGGAAATAACTTAATAAAAATGGTTTTTTGGCTTCTCTTTGATTACATAGAGAGTGAGGAGGTTTTGGTTAGGTTTGTAATATAACTGAGAAGACTCGAGAATACATAGGGAGAGGTCACAAATGGTGAAAGGTCTTGAACTGGTTGGATTGGTGGATTGGTGAGAAGATGGAGATATCTAGATAATAGGTAGAAACTAAAAAAATAATGGAGGAAAAGATATATACAATAAAGGAAGCACAAATGATTAAGATCATGTTAATGATTAAGATCATGTTACTTACTTGTTGCTATGAAGATATCATGGCTAGATGGAGGTTAGTGATTGATTGGTGAGGTGGTAACCGGTTAAGTGTTTTGGTAGTATGACCTATGTGTTCTTGTTAAGGCTTCAATGATCTGAAAGGGAATTATTGGTCTGTTATAATCTTGGGTGGTGTGTAGATGTTGTTTGAATGAAGCAATGGCTTTGAGATCTTTGTTTGATTTTAATAGTACTCTCAAAATTCAAAATGGATAACCCAGGTAAAGGGTTGTAAAATTCTATATAAAGGAAGCAATGGCGGTTTAGGTTACCAATGTCAGTCAAGGATAAACCAACGTTGGTTAGGGTGAAATAGTCTTATTTACCAAAAATAAGAAAATCTTCCAAGATTTGGTGTGCTTTCCTTGTTAGGTCCGTTCAGGGAAGTAGAGTTCACGTGAGAGAAGGTAGGAAGATCTTAGAAGAATTCTAGTTAGGTTTAGGAATAATTCTTAGTTAGTTAGGTCAAGTAGTGACTCAGCACTGGGAGTGATGACTTGGTCACTGTGGGTTAAATTTTTTAGAGTAGGTATTTACCTTAGCTCATCTTCACCTAGGTACTTTATTTACCTTTATTGTATATATCCTCACCCACTTATGTGTGTGGATATTTATTTTATCTTATTTAGAGATTAGGAGATATTATCTATTTGTTAGGTATAGTTCTTTCCTTGATCTATGGTATTGACTAGATCCTTGATGTCTAGTTCTCTCCTAAATCTATGGTATTGACTAGTTCTTTGATGACTAATTATTTCCTTGATTTATGGATTGATCTACAACCTTGACTGTTTCTTAGATTGTTATTCCTTTCCTATTTAAGCAAGGCCCATTCTCAATGTATTGCATTGAGTTCCATAATAATATATGATATTACTGCTCATTTGTTTACAAAGGTTTATGTAAAGTTATTATGGCGAATTACTTTCATCTTATTAATCGTGATGTTTGATTAGCATATGTGTTCTTGGCTTGGCACGATCTGGTTATCATTCCTTTTATGGTATCAGAGCAGGAGATTATTGTTAAGAGAAAAATATTAAAAATCTTGTAACTTTTGATCGGTAACTCAGTTTTGAGTGCCATTTTTTGCAAAAGTTCTCATTTTTTCATGGTACTTCCATTGAAAATATTTCTTTTGATACTTGCACTAAAATTATAAAGTGCTAAATATGGAGGAGTGTTGTAATCAATTATGGATGCAATTTCGGCTGATCCCGAGGTCCTAAATTTTTGGGAGTTGTAGTTTGTACCTATCATGGATTCTGAGAATGATATGCTTTTCTCTAAAGTATGTGGACTTCAAGAGGATATTGTAAAATTTGTGGAAGAAAATAGATTGCTCAAGAAGTGAAATTATCTTCTACAATCACTCATTCATGATAAGGATACAATAATACACTCCCTACAAAACAAACTTACTAGCCTACAGCATCACCATCATATTGTGGACAACCATATCCATGCTCCTAGTCCACTTATAGTTTTTGATCTTGTACCCACTAACATTGATCTACCATTCTTTGAGCCTGAACCTAATTTTGATGCTTCTAAACTTGTGAGGCTTGTTACTGCATGCTCTTCCACATCTATGCCTATTACAGTACCACATGTTGTGTATCCTACTTTTGCTTAGCTGCATGGGTTTTTTAAGAAGCATACCACTACATTCAGTTCTCACATGCTTCTATGGGTCTCACTAGCAGAGTCATTAATAGACATTCATAGGGTATTGTTTTCTCTATTCCACATGTTAAGTGGAATTCTCGTCATGACATTGGTTTTTGAGAAAATACTTCATTGGGATCACACATTGACAGAGCTCCTTTTTTTGTTTGTTCAACTCTTTCTGAGGATCATGAGCAACACATGAGTTATAAACCTTCACTTAGGCTTGAGAAACCTGAGATTTCAGCTGTCAAACATGATCAACCTGACACACATTCTGATGTTCTTTTGCATGAACCCATTATGCATTTTGCACCAAGTCATATGCAGGCATATTCTTCATCCATCCGTGTTGATTTGGGGTGGATATCAGATCACTCGTGGTGGCAACATAGGAATTTGTTGAGAGGACTCTATAGGCATGGCTCCTCCACCATTAGGCCTCTTGCTCGACTTTCTATACCTTATGCATTGTGATGATTCTTGTTTTGAGTATTTTTTAGCAGGTATAGTATATCTCTTTTATTTGTTGAGAGATTTTATATCTGTATTTTCGACACTTTTGGCATGTTGATAGTATATCTTATGGGGGATCTATTCTGGTGCATTCTAGTTTTATTTTGTCAGTGTTTGAGTAGTTTTTTTGACAACTCATATAGATTTTTAGCGTCACTCCACCTATTCAGCAGTATGGGAGGGTGTGGTGTTGATCCTACTTCTTCAGGGTTTTTGTCCTTGCCTTGTTACCTTGGCTTTTACTAGATCATGACACTCTATATTTTGTGTCATTTCCTTGTTTCTTTGGTTTTTGTTCTTGGATCGTGGCACACCTATTTTCAGCAGTTGATCGAATTATGTTTGGTTTTTTTTTTTGCACTTTAGACATCACTCCGTTGACAGTCTCCTTATATCGAGCTATTCTGGTGAAACCCAGTGTCAGTTGTTTTTGAGTTTTGTGATCGAGTAGTGGATTCGGACCATAGTGCACACCAAACTTCTTCATCATTGTATGAGTTTTTGATCCGAGCTTCTTGGGATGCCTTGGAGCGGTTCTTTACTCTCTTTACTTTGTTGTTACTATTTTTGGGTACCTTGTGGTGTTCCTTTTTTCCCAGTTATTGTACATGAGTACCTCATCAGGCCTAGTTTCTGGGACTCATACTATAGACATGCCACTTCTATTTTGGCCCCTAGCTTCACTTGAGGGGGGGTGTTAGAGTAGGTATTTACCTTAGCTCATGTTCACCTAGGTACTTTATTTACCTTTATTGTATTTATCCTCACCCACTTATGTGTGTGGATATTTCTTTTATCTTACTTAGTCATGGCGGAGATTTAGGCAACGGCTAAACGGTGGGGACGTGGCAGGTCGCTAAGTTTGGAAATGAACATGAGTTTTGGATTGACTGTCACCAAAGCTGGCGGTCGGTGGAAGTTGAGTTTAAGCGGGAAAGTTGGTTTAATGGCATTTAATTTTCTTGGAAAGCGAGCACGGAACTCGCGGGAAGGCATGCAAACGGGAAGTTTGTGGGTTTGTTTGGCTTATCGCGATTTTCGGTTTTTGCTCTGCTGGTTTACTGGTTCTTCGCACCAGTTCTCTTTGAGTTGCATGGCAAGAATGAATTTCTCTGGCTCTTTTCTCTGTCATGGAGGATATATATGCAATGGAGACAGTGAAATTTTGTTGGTCGCTTTATCGTGGAAAAAGAAAAGGAAGTTTGAGCTCTTCCTATGGTTTGCTTCAGAAATTTGATCAACATACAGGCATGCTAGGCCCTAACCTTTAAATATCTTGTTGTTTTTCAAGTGATTTCATTAAAACAACTCTGTTCAAATGTTTTGTGAAGATTGGATGAATTTTCTATGAGATCTAGTTTGATTTCTGGCACTGTATCTCTTCTGGTTCGATTTTTTTCAGTTTCCTCTTGTTGGGTGTTTGTTGAAATCGAACTTCGACTCTATTTGTTTGTGTATTCTTCCTGGCTTATGCATGTGAGGTATTTATTTACAAGATTCGAGTGTTCGGCCTGTTTGGCGTGAGCCCTTAGAATATACCTGTGTGTAGTATAAGACTGCTGTGTGCTTTTGTTTAGTGGTCGCTGTTCTTGTTATGGAAACCGTATGGAACGATTTGATGAATACTGTAAGATTTGTCAGTATTATCGCTTCTTTGGAAACTCTGTCGTGGGCTTTGTTGACTGTGTTTAATAATACCCTTTTGGGTTTTCATTGCTTCCTAATTTTTAGTTTAGAACAGGCAACTGTTGTGTTACCGTAGTCTTTGCGACCCAGCAGAAGAGTTTTCCTTGTTTTTGTGGAAACGGGATTAATGTTGACTCTGTATAATATTGTTACTGCGGAAGTTGTTTTCCTTGTTATTGTGTTAGCGGGATTACTTGTGGACTGTGTGTAATGTAAATACATCTATGTTTTTTTTATAACGACTCAGTGGAGTCCTTGATTGAATCACATATAAACTATCTACTGTTGTGGATGTTGATTCATCCTTGTGTTTTGGTTGTTTGCTTTCGTGGAAGTCCTTTAGAGAAAGGAACAGTCCTTCTGACCCCGGTTATTTGTAATAAATAATCAGTATAGAATTCCTGGGTATGCTTTTTCATTTCTATGTGGAAGCTGTTCGAAAGTTCGAAGCGGCTCAGTTGCTTTTCTTGCTTGAAATGGGTATTCGATTTGCTTCACTTGTTTCATTCTGAATGTTAGCCATGAATGGCATATATGTATTTATCAACAAATTTCATAGTATGTTGCTGTAGGGTTCAGTGGTTATAAGTGCAAAACCTTTAACAGTTACATTGTGATTATATAGATTTAGACTATTGTGGCTTGGACGACTCTGAGGAGTCGATTGAATGATTCATTTTATTTTTGAGCCAATTAAAGTTAAGTTGTTGGTATTTTAAGTGCCGGCGACTTAATGGAATAACATGTATTTCGATTTTGTTATTGCGATTGGAATTCCTTCGTGTTTTTGGGATTTTGAGGTACAGATTCTTAGGTGGACATGTACGTCTTCAACCTGTGCAAATTAGTGTAAAATGATTGGCAAAGAGTAATTTGTTGTCTGATTATTGTTATGCTTTGTTGATGAATGTCAGTATGAATTCTTATGCATTTGCTTGAATTGATACCTCCGTTTGAATCATTGGAATTCTGGAAAGGTAACTAGTACTTCTGTCTCTTTTTGAGCTTGACCTTGGACTGTCTTTGTTACTTTTTGAGGTCCTTGAGTATGGATGACCGTTTCGTGTTCTGACCTTGTTGGGTAAGTCGCGAATATCACTCCAAGACTTGCATGCGGCAAGGTAAGGATCGTTGGCTGAATTCCTTTCTTTTACTTCAGTCCGATTTTGACTGAGCAAGAATATGTATGCTATGTTCTATTCCAATTAATCTGTCCGATTCGACTGTGCATGATTTGGAAATACCGTGTGGGCAACATAGCATAGTCCTTTGGGAAACCTTAGATTGTTGATGCAATAAGGTTGTTGTTTTCAGCGATACGCTTGTAGTTCTTGTTTTCAACTTGTGTCAATGCCTTACTGTGTAAAAGGAACTAGCATTGGGCTTAAGGTTGTTACATGAATTGTTGATGTGTTAGTTGCTGTACAGGAGTTTTGTTGAGTTTCTATTTTCGCGATTTAGAACAGTGATCTTGCTTGCGGCTTGTCTAACTTGTTCATTTTTATACTGGTTGAATGTTTTCATATGTGAAGGCAGTACAGTGATGAACTTATGTGAAAGGAAGTATGAATGGTTTGGTTCTTTCTCTTCCTTTATTTAATATTATTGATAATTGACTAGCTGTGGGAAATTGTTTGTAACATATTGGTGGAATCCCGAATTGTTATGATATTTCCTTTTTGGAGAATGAAACAATCTGACCAATGTTGTGATTTGGATTTAATGATTGTTGTGTACATTCGTTCCTTGTTTCTTAATATTTGATGAAATATTAGAAAGTGATTAAGACTATTTGTAACAATGATAGAGTTACATATTTGTAATTATTTTGTGTTACAAGGGCATAGTCTGATTACGTTTACTTATGTGAATATCAGATCTCATTTAAACAGGGTGTTTAATGAAAACAATTGATGGATTGCAATTGTTTTAAAAGTTAGTGCTTATCATGCTCAGTTCATTGAACTGACTCATGTTGACTATTTTTGTAGATGGTTGCCGTAAGAGGTAAAAACAATGCAGATCTGGCAGGCTGATCAGATAGTTTATTTGATTTATAAAGAATTACAGCTTGATTTTATAGATGTACTATATGTGAAAAGATGTTTCTTTTCCGTTAGCATTATATCAAGCATGCTGTTGCATAAAATGTAATTGTATGAGTTTCGAAAGGAATGAAAATAAGTGTTTGATACTTATGTGTTGTATTCTATTCTGAAAGATGAACTTCTTCGGTTTATGTAACGAAGAGGCATAGTTATCTTTGTATAATATGGATGCTTTTGCGATTGACAATGAAAGCTTGTAAGTAATTAGACTAAATTCTTATGAGTATTTAGTAGTTCTAATTTGTTCTAGCAAAAGCAATATTGTATTTTAATTATTGTCTCTCTAGAAGATAGGTTAAAATTGAGCCTGAAAGAGAACGCTAAACAAGTTGGATTGAATTACTAGTCCCTAGTCCTAAGTATAACAGGACAATAGTAAATTGGATTCTAAATCATTTATATCTTTAAACTAAAAAGTATGATATAAATTCAGTTAAGAGAACTGATAGGCAATCAATGGAGTTCAAATGGCAATCTCAAGCATAGGTTATGAGATATTGTCCCATTCTGTTGCTTTAGAATCAGGTTTATTCTAATGACTCCTTGATGAGAGTGTGACCATAATACTTCTACCAGTAATGAGTCTTTTAGAGGAGGGTCATCTTAAGACAAAGAATCCAAGGATTTGGAAAGGCTAACCTTAGGGAAAAGTCTTTAAAAGTAATTTAAACTCAAGTGCGTAACGCTTGTTGTTGGGTAGATCTTCTCGAGGCAGATTTAAAGGTTGACGACATAAAGTTGACTGTAGGGCTGTACCTCCAAGAAGATTAGGATCTTCTCGAAGTTACAACAATGCAGGTGACTTATGGCGACACCCTTTGCATTGATCGCTAAGATTTACACTTGATTTCGCACGAGTTACCCTGGGACCGATTAAGAACGTGGTCATGTTATAAGACTGCCTCGGAGATTTGGGGTATCATGACACACTGGTTAAACTGCAAGGTTGAACCAGTATGTCATCATATCCCTAATCCTCGTGGGCATCCATATAACATTATCACCTTGTTAATCTGCCTCCGAGTGATTCAGTTGTGAAAGGAAGGACTGACAGTGGTCAGTATAAGACATTCTATAACATATGAATGGGGTGAAGGACGTATTCCAGATTGACGAGTATGCCGTTAAGGAATACGAGACATGAACAGTATGTTTCAAATCTTTGGCCAAAGTATCGCAAGCTGCTGATTGCGTTGTCCTAATTCACCTAGTCTAAGGGATGAGATGCCGATGAATAATGGTAACAGTTATTCAGTTAGATTCCTTGGACAGAGCATTCTGAATCCCAGATTAGGGAAGAGAACCGCCAGAGTGTTGTGTTAAATAAAAACACTAACTCTTTTTACTCATGAATAGATCGGTAGATTACCGAGTCATGGAATGAATAGATCGGGGGTATTCCGAGTCATTACAGCTGCATATGGTTGTCTGTTATATAAATGGTTATTTGGATTGTGAGTTCTAAATTATGTATTTAGAACCAGTATGCAATTATCAAAAAAAAATAAAAATTGACTTGTTCTATTGTCTAAAATGAGGATGTTACACTTGTGGTGTTCCTTTTTTCCCAGTTATTGTACATGAGTACCTCATCAGGCCTAGTTTCCGGGACTCATACTATAGACATGCCACTTCTATTTTGGCCCCTAGCTTCACTTGAGGGGGGGTGTTAGAGTAGGTATTTACCTTAGCTCATGTTCACCTAGGTACTTTATTTACCTTTATTGTATTTATCCTTACCCACTTATGTGTGTGGATATTTCTTTTATCTTACTTAGATATTAGGAGATATTATCTTTTTTTTAGGTATAGTTATTTCCTTGATCTATGGTATTGACTAGATCCTTGATGTCTAGTTCTCTCCTAAATCTATGGTCTTGACTAATTCTTTGATGACTAGTTATTTCGTTGATTTATTTCTTGATCTACGACCTATTTCAGCAAGGTCCATTCTCAATGTATTTCATTGAGTTCCATAATAATATATGGTATTGCTGCTCATTTGTTTGCAAAGGTTTATGTAAAGTTATTCTAGTGAATTACTTTCATCTTATTGATCATGATGTTTGATTAACATCTGTGTTATTTACTTGGCATGATCTGGTTATCGTTCCTTTTAAAATTCCCCTAGAATGGGTCTAGGGTGAGATTTCATGATGAGGTGGAGGTGTAAGGATGAAATTAACTTAATTAAATAATTAAATTAATTAATAATGTGAGGATGAATATTAATATGGGGTGAAGGGGTCATGATTAGTTAAACGTGTTATGTTAAGTAATTGAAGGAGACCAAGGGGAGTGTGACCAAAATTTGGTATCTACATTTTCCCCTTTTTGTTGCATAGCTTGTATTGATAAGTGACATTCACAAAAATAGGAATTCGGTGCTCTAGGTATGAGTTAAGGTTATGTTTCCCCAAGTGTGGGTGGAGGTGATTCCCCTCAAACCAGGAACTGATGAGGTGTGAAATGGAGTTGGTGAGTGGTTTGATAAATGGGTAAGTGATGGAAATAAGGGTAGGTTAGTTATAGGTAAGGCTGATTTTGGTTCGGGTAATAGGTAGTGGTAGTCTAATGCACGTACGTGTATAGAATGTGATAATGTACTAGGGTTAAGATCTTGAAAACTCTACGTCGTCAAAGGTTGATAAGTTTATCCAAACAAGGTTAATGTGTTTTTAGGTATCCAAGGTATAGGATATGGTCCTAAAACACAACTAGGAAAGGTATTAGAATGAGCAATAGGTTTGTTCTAGGGTACCAAAAGTATGGTCGGGATAAACAACACAACATTTAGGCAAGGTAAGGTCATTAGGCTGAACACCACAAGTAGCAGAATCACAAGGTATAGAGATTAACTGAATTCGAGTGTCATAATGAGTGAGGTTAGGTTCAGTGATTTAGGTAAGGCCACGTGAGGGGCACAAATATGCCCCAACTAATGGTGAGGTTGGGTGATAGGTAATAAATTCATGAGGGTGAGGTGTCAGGTCAAGGTCAATGTTGGGTTAGGTAGAAAATATTTCAGAAAATCAAATTTAGTTCAATACTGTGCAACAGGGAAAAAAGGATAACCGATACCGGTTATGGAAAAATGATGCCAGTCTAAAGAAACCAACCACGGTACATTAGGGTACATAACTGATGTCGATCAAGATAAACCGACATCAGTTAGGTTAGGGGTAAGGTAAAAAAGTAAAAAATTGTATGTTACGTATTCACTCTAACCTTTCTACATTTAGAAAACAGCTCTCTATTTGTATGTTACAGTCCCATGGTCACTCTCATTGATAGATGGGATGCAACAAACAACACCTTCCATCTACCCACTAGTGAGATGACGATCACGCTGGAGGATGTTTATAGGATTCTGTGGCTACCTATTATTATGGAGCCAATGTATTCAGTATCAACAAATGGATCCTTTGAGGTGATGATTGTAGTATTTGGGGAGATGGCAAGTGACCTGACTAAGCACAATGCTAGTCTTGTTTATGGGTATTCATGTGATGCACACTCATAGGAGACGTGGTTAACAGTACTGATGATAGTAGCGTTGGGGTGCTATACACTTCCAAATTCAAAGGGCGGTCGATTTCCCAGAGGATTGATGGGAGTGTTGTGAGATACGATCAAGGATTAGGTTTTCTTTACATGGGCACCTACATATTTAGTGTAGCTATACAAAGGGTTGTGGGCTTACCAGAGGATGTGACACTCCAACATTTGTTATACATTCATACTAAACTCCTAGATGTATGGGCATATTGTGGTATACTGCCACAAGGACTACTGGTACCAGATCGACATCGTGGAGGACAGAGTGTAGGTTATAAGAGGTGGGTGCCCATAGATGGTCATCCATGAGTAAAAGAGGTAGTGCATGATGTAGTATACTACTGGTGGGAGATGGAGGGCTTATATGCGATGGACATAGTATGCCAGCCTTATGTCAGTTTTCCATCTTTTAGAGGGATGGCTCAGGAGCTACATGAGTTATAGTTATTGCAGTGGATACATGGCAGACGTGACGGTGAGCATGAAATGATCCTAGTAAAAATATTCTGATGCCAACTTGGATTACAATAGGATGTACCATCACTCTTCCCATAGTACCGCAGGGATGATGTGGAGAGACCTTTGTCTCCACCCTGACCCACAGTCCCCATAAGAAAGGAGGAGGTACCATTGGATATGATATTGTATGACGTAGGGACCACTATGGAATATAGATAATAGTGGGAAGTGGAGTTACAGGCAGCAGCACCACGGTCAGGTCTACCAGACTTAGCCATAGTGATGGTTTAGAGGGATTCCCTACAAGAATAGATGACCACATTGGGAGTTCAGTTGACATCTCCACAGACATAGGTAGTTACTTTGATAGGGTAGATGACTACATTATAGATTTAGCTAACTGCTACCTAGGCACATGCATAGGTACATGCACAAGCTCTTACAAGGGATGGTACATAGGTATCTGTGTTATAGGCACATATCACTAGTTTACAAGGACATTTGGCAGTTGCGTAAGCATAGGTTACGGCCTTACAAGCCTAAGTAGCTACACATATACCAACATAGGCACTGGGATAGGGTCATGTAGTATAGGCACTAGCACCAGGACATGGTCCTCCATTAGTAGGGAAGAGTTCACAGGTGAACGTTAGGATGATGGAACTACCCCAAACCATATCTATGGAAAGGTTCAGGGATGCCCTAAACAAGGCCTACTATTACACAGACCATCTAGCCGTTGCAGGTATTGATGTTCCCCCTTATTCTGAGCATAGGGCCTAGCAAGCATCTAGTGAGCGGACTAGATCTAAGACTCATAACTTAGGTAACACAAGCGGTCGTCAACCCCAAAGACAGGGTCAAGGTGAGGTTACCATCTCTCATAGACTGGGCCCAGTAGAGGGAAAGAAGGAGGAGATGGAGGTTAGGTAGGGACCAAAAGAGGGAGGAGAGATGAGGAGATAGGTGATAGTTGAGATGAGGATCCCAGGAGGGACTGATTGGTCATGATATGTGATACTGTGTTATCATTTTGATTTTGATATTTATACCAGCCTGCGTGCCGAAGATTTTGTGATATTGAATATGATATTTTTTGAGACACTTGTATGCATGTGTACATATGTCTTGATACATAGACATTCCCCCTTATATAGTTAATGATTATTATTGGATGGATGATGTAATATTTTTAATTTCCATTGTTATTGTGTATCATGGGAACTAGGTGAGTTAGGCATTATTGATTTGAGGTCTTGTAGGCATGATGGAGTCAGGTATAGGCATAGTTTGGTCAAGTATAGGCATGGTGGAGTTAGCTGTAGGTATGTTTTAGTTAGGTATAGGTATGGTTTAGTCATGTATATGCATGGTGGGGTCTAGTTAATTTCTAATTTATTGATCTTATAGAAATAATGTGTTGTATGTATGTTGTGTTTAAATATCCAAGTAATTAATATCATGGAAATATGAAATGATTTAAGTAGAATATGGTTATGGTGATAAAATGGTAGGTATGTATGTTTTTAAGATATATTAATTTCCAATTTTTTGTGTAAATGGAAACTAAATAGGGTATAATGTGAATGTAAAGGGGGAAAATTGATTAGGGGTAAAAGTGGTTGAGCTCTCCTCCAAGGGCCCCATGCCCTCAGAGTGCTACCTATATACCCCTGGCGAAAAGGGGCATCATGCCAATTTAGTTCTCCCATAAGCTATGGAAGAATATGATAAGGGAGATGAATGGTTCGGTAGGTTTTAGGCATGATTGAGTCTATTTCATTTAGGCATGGTTGAGTTTAGGTTGAATAGGCGTGGGTGATTTTAGGTTGAAAAGGTGTGGGTGATTTTGGTAGGAGAGGAATTCCCATAATGTAGGTGTCGAAGGTTTGGTCATGTGTAGCAGAATGAATAAGTACGAAAAGAGGTGAACAGTAAGAGGAGACAAAAAAGCCACCTAATTGGTAAGAACCATTATGATTCTATCATACCAAATATTGTCTTATGAATGTAATACCCTAAATGCATTGCATGATTGATTGTTCTAAGGGTGAAGAAAGTCACATGATCATGAAATGTTGAATTTTTGGAATGTCCCTTGAGTAGGTAGAAGTTTAGAAAGGAAATACAATGAGGTGAAATGGGTTTTTTTAGTGTAACCTTTGTGGGAGACACCATGCCTCTTCTATAAGATACAGAAGACCAAAATAGGCAAGTGCGTGACAAAAAAGTTATCTTTTTTTTTTTTTTTTATAGACTAATCGATGCGGTAAGTCTATGTGGGATGAATAGAATATCTCCTTGAGGTCTTCATGAAGATGATCGATGTGGGAAGCTTTAGAATATTGTTCTTTTAATTTTTACAGAAATAGTCTTCTTTTTGTGATAGACTATGTACAATAGAGCTAGATTTTTATAGTTTTCCTTCAAGGGAGTAGTTTATTTATAACAACAAGATGGAAATATAGATTTCCTTTTGGAGGGAGTCATCTATTTATAATAATTTTGACTCAAGGGGGTTGAATTTGAAAATATTGTATATTACTTGTGAATTTTTTTGGACTTTTAGGTCATGGATAAGACTATAAAGGAGTATAGGCTTGTTTTATGAATACAAAACCATAACACACAAAGGTTAGCTATGAAAGAGTTGTTTTAAGTGATGAACAACCATTGGATTTCTTCTTTAAAAGGATGAAAATTATCCATGAGAATTATGCCATGAGTAGAGTCGTGGTACTCATATTTAAGATAAGGCTTAAAGGTGATGGATAATCACATAATACTGGTGTAGTCGTTGGTCTTTAAAAGAGGTATGTGGAAGGTGAATGTTTCTCAAGGGATAAGATTTTAATACATAGAAGGTGATATAGGAATTAATTCAATAATAAAATGATTGAATATGCAAGGCATTGAGGGCTGAGGTTTAGATTTACCTTCAAGTGAATATAAAACGATAAGCACATGATCCATAGGCATGAGTAACGATATAGGGTCCAATCCAATTAGGAGCAAACTTACCCCATTTAATTTTCTCCACTTTTTTTACATGTTTATTTTCCTTCAAGATGAGGTTGTCAACCTTGATGGTTCATTCTTGGAAATGTTTATCATAAGCATGTTTGATACATTTTTAGTAGATTTGAAGGTGATCAAGAGCATTTAGATGGTGTTCATATAATAACTTAAGTTATGCCAAATGTTCATGGTGAAAATCATTATCATTGATCATATCTTTGAGTGAGATACAAAGAGATGAAATATGGACTTTGAGGGGAAAAATAGTCTTTGTACGTTAGACCAACGAGAAAGGTGTGGCAGTAGTTAAGGTACAAATACTAGTGTTGTAAGCCCATAATGCAAAAGAAATGTGCATGTGTCAATCCTTACCAGTGTCATCAACCACTTTCATAAGATTTTCTTAAGGTATTTTTAGTCAAGTCATCTTGGCCATTTGTTTGAGGATAATAAGGTGAATAAAAATAGAGTTGAATGCCAAAGGCATCATAGAGTCTCCTTAGGGTTTTATTTTTGAATTGTTTTCTATTATCAATAATGAGACGGTGAGGAACACAAAAGTGACAAATGATGTCATGGTTGATGAATTCATATGTTTTATCAGTTTTATATAAATAAGAGGTATGTCTTCTACCCATTTAGTGTAATATTCAGTAGTGGTAATAATCAAGTGAAAATGTTGTGAAAAACGAGGGTTAATATCTTTGAAAATATCCAAACCCCATTGAGAGAAACTCCAAAGGTCTCATGCAAAATGTAATGTGTGACTAGGGGTGTGATGAAGATTAGCATAGTGTTAACACTTCACACAATGATTGAAATAGTCATAACAATTGTGGTTTAGTTTTGGCCAGTAATAGCCAAGGCGAAGGATGTGCTTAATGATAGCTAAGCCACTGAAGTGACCAACATAAATCCTTTCGTGAACTTCCTTGATGGTGCATGGAATTTTAGAACTTGTAAAGAATCGTAAGAGGATAGCATCAAAGTCACGTTTATAGAGAAGACAACCCATGATGATATAGCAAGAGAAACTTTTGAGAAAGTCTCGTTGTCCATTACGAGTAAGATCTAGAGGCAAAATTAAAAGGAAAAGGTAGTCAGTAAACTTCTTATACCAAAGGTCACGTGGGTCAGTTTCAATGTGTCCTACAAATTTAATGTCTTGGAATAGGTAAGATGGGGATTAGAACCTTTTTATTGTGACAAATATTTTTGAGTGTGAGGGTGAAGTGAGTATTTGAGAAGAAATACAGGCCATGGTGTAATCAAATTTATTAGTGGAACATGAGGTGGTTTGAAGTTCATAATGGTCAAAGGTAGTCAAAAGTATATCAACATGATGTTTATACTTTTGAAGTATCTCATTATGACACTGGTATATACCATTAACTTGGTTCACAATCAATTAAGAGTTTCCAAAGATATTAATTGATTAAACATCTAAGGGTATGGTGATTTGAAGACCTAACACGAGTGATTCATATTCGGTGATATTGTTAGTACAATCAAAATCTAGTTTGAAAGATAATGGCATAGGATCACCATCAAGAGAAATGAAGATAACTCTTGCACCACCACAAGAGAAATTTATTTGAGAAGGAATTAAAAGTGTTTCATACATAGTAATGCTAATATTGGTTTTCTTCATTTGTTCTACTATGCTGAAGGGAATTGCTCAAACTTTGCTGACACTTATTTGGGCATTAGGATCCTCTTTTGGAAAATTCTTGTTGGGTATCATGATGCTTGAAGAACCTTCTTTCCTCTCAACTTGGCTAACAAGTATTTCTGGTGGTTTCTTTCCCACATCTTTATCAACCACAACTTGTGACTAAGTTTTGGGCCCATGAAATATCAACTAAGTCCAAAAAGCGCATATAGGAACACAAGGTTGAAAAAAGCACACAAGATAAGGTGCACAGGGAAGTGTTTAGGTAGGGTTTTGGTAAAACCAAGGATTTTCACCCATAGAGTAGAATCTAGGACTTAGCCATTTTTGACCTATCAGGCAGGATGTAAGAAAAATGTGACCCAAGTGGATAAGGTGCCAACCTAGCGACAGGGTGGCTTGGAAGGGATATGCCCTGCGATAGAAGATTCTAGAAGGACATCATGGCAAGGAGTGGTGATCTCATTCCTGGAGGAGCATGTTCCCATGGAGGACCACTCTCAGACACTTGGCAACAGATCTGAGGCCATAGAAGAATGAGTTGGTAGTTTAGGAAGGCTATATATACAAGTGCCTACAGAAGTAAAAAGAGGAGAAATGGATAGAGGGCAGAGCTCTACAGAAATACTATAAGGACTCTTCTAGCTTGGTAAATAAGTGTAGGAAAGGATGTATCAAGGGTTTTGGGGTTTTAAATTTTCTTTTGAGAGCTTAGCTATATGAATCCAGTTATAATGCATGACTGCGGTCGACCTTCTGTGATATTCTGTAATGGGCCTAATGAATGTAATGACGTTACCGGTTTATGTGAATATGAACATTAATGGTTCTGATGCATACATCCTTCTTTATAGCTCTTTTTCATTTATGTTTATGAACTAAGTATGAATGCTTGTACAACTTCCTTTCTGTTTTAGTGTAATTTCTATAATCTATTAAGCTCTTTTCTGTCTAGAATGACTGCAAGGATCTAGAAGCCATTCTAAGATCTATGGTGCATGTATGTCTTATTTCCTCTCAAATCTCTTAAACTCATATCATAGATGATGTTTCCCACTAGACTCACATAAAAGAGAGACTTGAAACCTGTGTGTGCCTCAGGTGAGTGACCAGCACCCGCTAGGTGATAGGCTGACACAAATGGGATTTCTTTCCTTTATGATGGGTGTAAAAATGACTACATCTTGGTTATGTTTCCGGGACCTCTTTTCGAAGTTGTAGTGAGAAATGGCATACATCATGATCTATATAATGAGTAATGATAGAGTGTTTAACTTTGGAAAGTGTTGAATCATGGTTCAAGAGCACGGAGGATGAATTTTCTCAGAGATTCGGCACTAGATCTAAGTTTAATACACATACATGGGTAGAAGAGAACCTCTACCATGATTTGTACAAAAAAAATTTCTATTGATTCCTAGTATAACTGTATGAATGACTCTCAGCATATGCATCTTGATCAAGCTGGTATCATAGATCATGCACATGGACCCAAGAAGAATACTACAAGCTGCAGGATGTAAATCTGACATGGACTCGTGTTGTGGATCATTGGTGGAAGGGTGTGTTGGCTAGCTACACTATGGAATACGATATTTGTACATATTCTTGTCCAGAAGTTGCTGAGTTTGAATTTTTGTGGAATCTTAGAGGATCATTTCTACATGTTATCCCTCTGACAATGAATATCTTTATTGTTACCTTGAGTTTAGAGGAATTTCCAATGGCTGGCTAAACCATTCTAAGCGTTGGGTGAGGAAGCTAGGGTGGAGGAAGATGGAAGATATTATGATGGAGAAAGAAAGGGAGGAGAGATAGCTCAAGTATAGTGAAGCATATAAAAGGGAGATTGCTATACAATGTGAGGTTACAAGTGTGATGGATCTGTGGAGGTAGACATTGTGGGAAGGAGTGGAGGTTCATGTAGAGGACATGGAACCTAAGCAGTTTGTGCTAACCCATCTTGGTAAGCGCATAAGAGAGACCCCTTTGACTTTTAATGTTAATTAATCATGTGGAGAGAGAAGAGTCATTGGCACATATCTGAACCCACCTAATGAGAAAACTCTAGCACTTGTTTTTCCAGATCAAGGAAGGAGTATCGTTGACCCAGTTGTTATCAGTGGGAGTGATAGATCTACGCCTAGGAGATAAAAATTTTCATTTCCTGGTTCTATGGCTACACATATTCCATTATTTAGAGGAATTTTTGGACAAGGATAAAGTACACAAGCCTTTAGTCTCATGTCTGGGAGTTACGCGGGGTACACTAGTGGTATTGGGGCATTATCACAGATCATAAGTGCGTAGTTCATTGGAACCTTGGGGACACTTAGCACGACCACTACATGATCTAGTGGATCTAGTAGATCTGGTAGTTCAAGAGGAATAGGACTTGGTGGTTCTGGTGGATCTTATGTGTCTGTAGGAACAAGACCTAGTGGATCTAGAGGATCTAGTGGCTCAGGAGGCACAGGACCTAGTGGATCTAGTGGCATAGGAAACAACCGATAGAACCAAGGCTTTGGCTTAGGAGGAAAAGGGCCCCAAATACCCCCTCAAGTCTTCTTTGAGATGTCTTTACATTTTCTAGATTATAGAGGTATTGAAGATGCTACAGAACATGTTCACAAGTGTGAATTGTTATGGCACACAAAGGGGATCACAACCGTGGAGCGGAAGGCTAGCCAGTTTGCAACGACATTGCAGGGGTGCGTGCATAGATGGTAAAGCAAATATGACCCTCATAAAATGGTGGTGGATTATACTACTTTAAATAATGCCTTCTTGGTAAAATTCCACATTTTTCAGTTTGAATAGAATAGAATCAATGCCCTGAAAGAGATTCAATAGGGAATGGCAGAGAGTGTGTGGCAATATGATGCACACTTTAAAACTCTCTTGTCTAAGTTATCATATGATATACACCCTTCATAGCATGCTTAGTGGTTTATTTGAGGGTTGATCACTCCTTTTAGGAGAGCTTTATCTCATAAAACTTTCATAGACCCATGCGAGGCATTAGAAGTTTCTCTACACGTCGAGGCTGCTAGAAGTATTGATACTAGTGTTAGCCCATTTTTGGAGGCTCAAATTGTTGTTATGGATAAGCAGCTGGAGAAGTTTTCTATGAAACCATCCCATGAGACTCGCAGTGGTATATGGTGTACATATTGTGAAGTAGAGGGGCATGTCAAGGATAGTTTCACCCGAAGGACAATACGCACCGTGATAATAGACTATGAAATTTTTCATGGGGACCATGATTCAAGTAGATGTCCCTTGTTACAGTATGTAATTCAGAAGAATGTGTCTTGTTATTATAAGATCTGCATGTCTACAACACATGATACTAAGAATTGTAGGATTATTGACCAGATCCATGAGGTCATTGATCATGGGGTGCGCCAGACTAACATTTCCAATAGTTCTAAAGGTGATGATCGTTGTTATGATGAGCGCGTAGATGGAGGTGCACGCGGAAGGGTATTTTGTGGAGGATTCCATGGTCTTGGTAACCATGAAGGAGGATGAAGTGAGTTCCCACATGGAACCTATTTTAATTGTGGGTCTACAGAGCATTACAAATGAGAGTGCATAGACCTATTGGAATGCTCATGGTGCGGAAAGAAACATAAGTGTGAGGAGTGCCCTAAGTTGTTTGAGCACATGAATCAACAACAATGGAAAGACAAGGGTGTTTTCATGGTAAGCATTAAGAAGATAGACACATAATGGATGCCATGGGAAACATGTGATGTAGGCTTAGAACCTTTTTTGGTAACAACAAGAGTAGAGGCCACGCGCACAAAGGAGATTCCAAGACAAAGGTCTCTATTTTCAAGAGAAGAAGTGGTGCATGGAACGTACCTAGATTATGCTCATCAGAAAGAGGTATATCAAGATACTATGGATGTCACTAAGAGTTTACAGGGAGAAATCCAATGTTTAAAGGAGCAGTCCAGGAGGGAGGATCAAAGAAGGCAGGTCGAGGCACCAAGAGATGACTTAGATGAGGTAAGGAAAGTATGTAAAATGCTAAGGCATGAGAATATTATCCCCTTGCTAGGAGCATGGTTGAGAGAGAAGGTACCACGCACCAGAGAAGAGTGTGTGAGGTAGGTCCTGCATGTAAACCTTACCCCTCACAACCTTGACTATGATAGGGAGATCACGTTAAATGCAGTAGTGGATGGATGGTTGTTGAGTAATATCCTCATTGACATAGGTGCAGAGGTAAATGTTCTCACATTGGATGCATGGTATCAGATGGGAAGCCCTACAATACAGTCGTCTTCAAAATGTGTTGTATATGGAAAACAAAATGAAGTCAATGCCCATCAGTGTCTTAAAGGATGCAACTATCACCATTCAGGGAGCTAGGTTTACTGGGGACTTTGAAGTCTTGGCACCTGTCGAGGTAGATAATTTCCCAACATTGCTTGGGTGCCCATGGTGTTATAAGAACAATGCAGATCTTTAGTTCAACAAGGGGCACATCATATTTTAAAATGAGGAGGAACGAGTCATCATACCCCTGGCTGATGGGAATTCAACACCCTATACTAAACCTTTAGGAGAAGAGGTCCTAGATAGAATATATGTGTGCTTAATTAGGGATCCAAATATAATTCATCCTACTGACAGAGTTATCCAGTTTGAGGATGCTCAGTTGGTAAGTGATACCACTAATCTAGCATGTGATAATTAGGTGCACATGGAACCTATGAGTTGATCAGATGAAATTTAAGAGGATCGGTGACAAAGGTGACAGAGGCATGCACATAGTCTGACACCTAGGAGGAAAACAACTACCTAAGTACTCAAGAGGAGCCTCCGCTGAGGTCTTTTTGCAGAATATGGAAGCTCAATGGAAGGAGGAAAATGGAATTATGGGGATGTTAAGTTATGTCCTACTAGGAACTGATGCACACTGGTGGGAAACACATCGGGATAATCTCTTGGAATGGCATGAAGTGAGAATTACCTTCTCTATTCATTTTTGTAGAAGAAATGTCACCCATCACCATCAAGGACTACCATGGTAAGGAGGCCCACCTCTTTCCACATCCAAGCCTATGAGAGATATCCTAGAGGGAAGGCACATGGAAGATTTTAAACGTCATCCCTCTAGGTGCACAAACTATATTCTAAACTGCATAGGGTTACATGCGTGTGCATGGTACATACATTTTGAGACACTACCAGAAAGGGAATTAGTAAGAGCTAGCAGCTGACCTCATTCAAACATTTGAGTATCAAAGTACTAAGCCATCAGTTGATAAGGCATTACAGGTTGTCAAGTGCCTTACCATGGGGGATAGTGCCATGGCAGAAGATAGGCTGTTGGACTTACTTGGTGAACTAGATTTGGAGGTGCACTTTGAAGAAGAGGAAACAGAGGAAGTTCATCTTAAGCACGTGCGTGTGTGAAAAAGGAGAAAGGAAAGCTTTTATATGTAATTGATGGGAAGGAAGTAGAAATCTTGGATGTTAGCCATTTTGTAGGGACACGCGAGGTAGTGGACAATGCTGATACTCGTGCATGCGTGCCTACCATGAAAATTTAAAAAATAAAAAGGTTAACATCAGGCTCAGAGAGAAGAACCTAAGGAAGCTATCATTAGAGATTACTGGTTGGAGAAGGAAGTCTCTAAGATCATTGATATTTTGCATGAATTTAAGGATTTATTCCAGTGCGGGTACCATGAGCTCAAAGGTGTCCACCATTCCTTAGGGGAGATGAGGATAAAGCTAAAGGAGGGTGTGCACGCTCGGTTAGGAAGATACCCTACCATGGATGAATCCCGAGTTTACGCGTGAAGGTAAAGAAAGAGATAGACAAAATGATAGCATGTGGGATCATTGAAGTTGTTGAAGAACCAGAGTGGATGAGTCTCAAGAGTAAGAAACATCAAGAAGGATGGGTGGATTAGGATATGCGTGGATTATAGGGAGCTGAACATAGTTTTTGTCATCGAGTCCTTTTCAAACCCCCTTCACTGAAGAAATTTTGGAGGGATTCGGTGGGCATGTAAAATCTATTCCTTTACAGATGGATTGTTGGGGGTACCACCAAGTCTGGATTGCAAAGGAAGACTAGGAGAAGATAAATTTTTTCCACTGAATGGGGAATTTTTGCATACATGGTCATGCCCTTTGGGTTGAATAATTCACCTACTGTTTTCTCACACATAGTGGTACATGTGTTCCAAGGACTTCATCCATAAATTCCTTCAGGTCTATTTGGATGATTGGAAAGTGTATGGGCTAGTAAATGACCATTGTGATAATTTTAGGTTGATTTTTGAGAGGTTTTAGAAGTTGAGGATATCCCTCAAAATTAAGAAGTGTGTCTTTTCTACCCCCTTTGGAACATTATTGGGGCATATCATATGTAAGGAGGGCTTTTGCTAGTAGATCCTGCCAAGGTTGCAGTGATTGTGGGATTGGGGGAGCCAACTAGTCTAAAGTGCATTGCACGTGGATTTCTTGGACACGCGAGCTACTATTAGAAGTTCATCAAGGGGTATTCCAATATCGTCGCACCTTTAGAAGAATTTCTTAGACATAAAAGTGGCTTCCATTGGGGAAAGGTGCAGCGGAAGGCATTTGACACATTAAAGGATAGGCTTGTCACCGCGCCTATACTAATGTTTTCCCATCTTAGGACAAGCCCTTCCATGTTTATGTAGATGCCTCCATAATGACCATTAGGGTAGTGTTTACACAACCTAGTGAGGGAATTATTGACCACCCCCTATGCTTTGCAAGAAAGAAGTTGACACCAACAGAGTCAGAATTATAATACGACTGAGCGCGAAGCATTGTCAATGATCTACGTGCACTTCACAAGTTTAGAGTAATATCTACTAGAAACTCCCTTTATATTTTAAATTGACCACATGGTGTTAAATTACTTGGTGAAAAATCCCACTCTCCAAGGGTGCACATATGTCGGTGGGTGCTATTATTTCAAGAGTTTGATTTCATGGTAGTTGTGAAACCTGGAAAGAGTAATTGTGGACCTGATCATTTGTCAAGAATTAATATAGGGGAGGACGCATAGAGAATTGAAGAGCCTATGCCATACATGCAACTATTTAGGTTTTGGTGTGCACCCTCAAATTTGGAGGAAATTTTAGTATTTTCAAGGGAATGTGTGGTGCCGGAAGGGATGAAGAAATTAGAGAAAAAGAAACTAGCCATACGCATCGTACCCTACATTTTGATCAGTGGGGAATTATACAAATTAGGGTGTGATGAATTTTTATGTACGGGTGTGTACTAGTGCATGAGCACTTTACCATCATAGAGGAATCACATGAGAGGAAGTGTGCAGGTGGACATGATGCAGGTGACACCACTAAATTGGTCATAATATTACCATGGTAGGATTGTCCTTCCAAGTTACTCTTTGATAAGGGGATTTAAATGACTAATCTAAAGCATGTGACCACTATCAGTTTCATTGGCAAGATATAATATAGGATATATCATATGCCTTTTCATTCTTTATAAATATTTTTTTGATCTATTTTGTTGACTAATGGGCTATATGATTATTGTGGGAAAATATTGCACCAGCATCGCGTAGCTTGTGTATGCAGGCCACTAAACGAAAGATAATGCTAGTATTGGGAAAACTAGAATTGATCAGGTGAACAGTAGGCAGCCCCAAATAAATACTGCATAGCAGTTTCAATATTTAGATTCCTCTGTGGGAGAAAATTATCATGAAGTATGGATTCCCTTTAAGTCATCTCAATCCGAGGTTGCATGCAAAAGTTATACATTGTTTTGAGTTAGCTGCAGAACTCATAGAGTTAGTTCATGGAACTTGCAGGTTTCAGTGTCTGGAACATCACAAGACTACACCTTAGTTCCAGAACTTGTATCAATTGAATGGAAGTTAGTTATGGAACTTTCAATTCATGGAAAAATTATATTTAGTTCCAGAACTTGCAGATTTAGTTCCGGAACTTGCATAAAAGGAATGGCAGCTTTAGTTCAAGAACTTGCATGAATGAAATGACAGTTTTTGAGAGATTGTGAAAACTCAGAGATTCCAATGGAAAATATGAGAGGAGGTTTTTATTCATAGAAATATTTTTAATAAAAACCTCATTCATATTTTTTACAGGTTTTACTAATCAAGAGAGATATGACTTTTAATGAGCTACAGTTCGAGGAATGTGTATCAGACAAGCACTAAAAGTTCCATAACTAGAAACAGAAAATTCAAATGGAAAATTTGAGAGAAGTTTTTGTTCATAGAAATGTGTTTTAAAAAAAAAACATTCATATTTTTTATAATTTTTACCAATGAAGAGATATATAACTTTTAGTGAACTACAGTTTGAGGAAACGTGTATCAGACGAGCACTAAAAGTTCCATAAGAAGAAACAAAAAATTCAAATGGAAAATATGAGAGAGGTTTTTGTTCATAGAAATGTTTTTAACAAAAACCTCATTCATATTTTCTACAGGTTTTACCAATCAAGAGAAATATAACTTTTAGTGAATTACAGTCCAAGGAAAAAGCGTATTTGACAAGCGTCAAAAGTTCCACAATAAAAAACAACAAAGTGAAATGGAAAATCGTAAGAAAGGTATTTGGTAAAAATAATATTTTGAGGGAAATCCTCCATCCAATAATGTAGAGGAATAAAATTATTATGATTCTTGTTACCAAAAAGCAAGAAAAAGATTTGGGAGCAAATCTTCCTAAAATAAGTGAGATAAGATTTGACTTCAATAATATATCTTTCTCCATATTTTGTGGAGATGGAGATCTTAGTTGTTAGGATTGGAATAAAGATAAGATCAAATTGTATTTCCTAAAATAAGGAGTTGGTTGGATGCATAAATTATAAATGCAACCTTCCACACTTAGATATGTAATTTTCTTTTACCCAAGTAATCAAGATATGTTCTTTCTTTTTAATCTTTGGAAGTAAATTTTTTCTACAAGTTCTGAATTAAAAATATGAATTAAATACTCTTCCAAGGAATGATATGGACACACATTCCAAGGAAGATGATCAATGTGTTAATGTTTATTTCTTTATTTTTGCATCTTTCCTTTTGTTTTAAGTTTCTATTTTTTTATGTTATGTAATTTCTTTATTTCTGCAGTTTTCCTTTTGTTGTAAATTTATGGTTTTTGTGTTATGTAATTTATTTTATGAACCTGTAGGTGTCGTTTCCTCTTTCCTTTATTTTCAATTTAGCAATTTCAATTTATGCAAGTGTGCCTTTATTTCTACAAGTGTGCATTTTAATTCATGCAAGTGTGTTTCTTTCATGCAAACTTTATTTCTGCAAGTGTGCCTTTTAATTTCTACAGGTGTGATTTATTTTATGCAAGTTTGGTTTGTGTTTAAAGGAGTTGTTTTCTAAGATCTTCTTCTCTTAATGCATACATACTTTAGACACCAACCTGGATTGACATTATTAATGGCGAGGATTGATGACCCTCATCAATGGACATTATGTAAGTATAACCACCATATGTAAAATATTAATGGTAGGATTGTGGTGGGAAACTCTGTATATGGATTGCAAGGAGTACTATAAAGTGTTTGACCATTTTCAGTGCGTCGATAAGCCAAGAAGGAGAGATGAAATGCCTTTGGACCCTATCCCTAGCACTAAACCTTTTGAGAAATGGGCAGGCCCTATTGCACCAGAAACACGTAACCTGATTAAAATCATCATTTGAGCACAATCGAGAAGGCTCACACTGTAGTAATCAATTACATGGAGTATTTGACAAGGTGGGCAGAGGAAACCCCAACTAAAGACTGCATAAAAACTACAACAGCAAGATTTTTGTGGGAGAACATTATCACAAGGTATGGATGCCCTTTAAGTTTAACCAGCGATAGGGGTACAAATTTCTTGAATGAGACCATGAGGATCCTGTTAGCAGAGTTAATGGTGGCTCATCACAAAACTACACCTTATCACCCACAAGCAAATGGAATTGCTATGGAATTTAACTTAAAATATTTAGTCATACATTGGCTAACATCTGTGATGTTGGTAGGAAGGATTAGGATGATAAAGTGTCAGCCATTCAAGGGGCATATAGAACAACCTACAAAAGTTTTGAATAAGGAAACACCATTCCAGTTGGTGTTTTTTGCTGAGGCTATCTTACCGGTTGAGTTCATGTTACCTTCTCTGTAAATAGTGCACGCAGGAGGGATGGTTGATGAATAAGCGCTGGAAGAGAGAATTGATTAATTGATGAAGTTGGATGAAAGATGATAACTATCAAGGTGGATCTAGAAAACTAAAAAATCAAACAAAAGGAATGGCATGATCATTACATTAAGAACATGAAGTTTAAGGTTGGGCAGATGGTGTTGTTGTATGATTCAAATTTTCTACGCCACCCTAGGAAGTTAAAGGTCCATTAGTTATGTTCCTATATAATCTCGTACATCCTTGATTCAGGTGCATGCTAGTTACAAGTGCTGGATGGAATGAAATTGCCTGGAAACTTTAATGGGATTAGGCTAAAGCCCTACTATAAATAAGGCTTCTTGGTGTTTGTAAATAAGGCAGTTTTTCCAGATAGTTTAGAATTTCCTTTATGCATTTCATTTCTTTTGTTTCCCTTTCACGTTGTTGTATTGTTTTGTGCCTTGGGCACTAGTAACCTTATTAATTTTTGAGGTTTTTGAATGCGCAGAGGACTGCATATCATTTTAGTGTGGGGTGGATTAATGTGAAGGAAAGCTTGGGTAAAGTGCCAAGGAGGATTGTATTGGAAAGCTCAGTTGAATGGCCCTATTGAAAGAGGTGGATGAAGGAAAAGGTGGAAAAGGATGGTCGGTGTCAAGATAAGGCTACCTTCAGATCCCACATACAAAGGAGGAAGAAGCACACAAACAAAATGAGGTAGGCAAGAGAAAAAATCACGACAGAAGAAGTGCCTTCGGCGCTGGTTACACGTGTGTAAGAGTCTCCTGTCAAGATGGATTGGTTGCATGCTAGAAGGTTGGAAGATTGTCTACGTAGGGTTGGGCACGTGATTTAGGGTGTAAAATTTGGGCTTTGTTTGAAAAAGTTGCATTGAATGTTAAAAGTATGGTGGTAGGTGAAGTAACATTTAATGCTTAAAAATGGGAAAAACTATAAATAGAGGTTCAGACATTTCATTATTCACTTTACAAATATGAAGAAAAGATATTTTACGAACTAGGGTTTCCAAAGTTGATTTATGCGAAGAAAAATTGTAAGAATTTAAGCGTGAGTGACCAGTTTGGATTTACAAACTAGAAAGGAAGTGATTCATGGTCGTGGGAAGAGTTGTGGAGAAGCATTGTCTAGTGAAAAGAGATTCTAGTTAGGGTTTGGTATCTAGGGCACAGGTCAAAAAAGAGTTTCTTCGCTAGTTTGAGATCTAAACTTGGAAAGGGGTAGTAAAAAAAAGCAAGTGAAAGAAGTTGAAGTGTTAACATAAAAAATGGCACATAAGAATCTAATTGCCACACCTAAGAAGGGAAAGGGAAAAGGCAAGAGAAAACAACAAGAAACTATCGCGAGTACAAATGAAGAGTGGTATGCAGAAATGTAAGTACCCAGACAGAGTATTGCTTGGGTAGTGAATGGGAGTCCTATTTAAGAAATATGTCAGCAAATGATTACAATCATCACTCGAGCACATGATCAAGAAGGAAATGGTCACTGGAGTTAGTGTGCCCAATGAATAACAGGACACTCGAGGGTTTTCCCATCTATACCATTATGAGGTAAAAGTAAAGTTGGAGAAGTCAAGATTGTTGCAACTCTTTAAGTTTCCATACTTCAAAAATCCTGAGCAGCCTATATCAATGGTTGATGTTGCGCACGTGCAACAAAGATTACTTTCACTTCGCAAGGTGCAAGATGTGCATTACCCCTCAAGCTTGTTTCACATTTCATATGCCTCATCTGTGAAGGAGAAATTTTGGAGGATGACCTATGCGACAAGGAGGTAATTAAGGAAACCGTCCTTACTTATGCATACAAAAAGGTGATCGAGGTACTTAGATATCACAGACATCAAGGACCTGGTGATGAAGATGGCCACGTGCACGTTGTGAAAAAGTTAAATGGCCAAGAGAGATGGACCTAGGTAAACAAGTCCTAATTGAATGTTTGTAGGAGGATTTCGGAGGAAAATATCTACAACTTATCTGTATTCATCATAGATGAGATTGTTAGCAACACGTAGGAAGGTGATAAAATCCTCTTTGGTAATTTCCTATTAACCATTGTGTTCTTAGAGATTAGAGTGTTGGATGTAGTGGAAAAATTCTTGTGGGAGTACGCTACTGAAGACCCTTCACCTACGAAGAGGTTTGAGAAGTACACCTGTGATAGTATGATGGCCATGCACAAGGCGTGCCTAGAGAAGTGGTACACATGCTTGAGGAACATGTTCAGGGTGGAATGGAGGATCCCTGAACAACTGCCAGCGACCACCAAGGGAGAAGCGGAGTTTGCTGTGTACCAAAATTTCTTACTTGGCAGATTTAAATTTATAGATGAGACATGGAGCCCATGGGGAAAGCTCCCTTTTGCCTTCACAACTCAACACTTCCAAGTGAGAGTGAACAGGTTCAAATAATCCAAGAAGTTTAATTTAGACCTTGGTAATCTGGACCGAGACAGCAGAGAAATAAGCAAAGGGTTGGTCTACACAAACAACCACGCGTACATGGAGAAGTACGTGTCGTGTGAGGTCCAAATGGTGAGACACATGACTTTTCCCATTGTAGGAGGGACCACGGTGTGAGTATACCTCTGCATAAGACCCAAATTTGAGAAGGGCGCGTATCTGGAGAAGGAGGTGTCCATAGTTCAAGGACCCAACTGGCAAGAAGAAACCCATGCCCAAATAGGAGGAAAAAGAACCAAAGAAGAAAGTACCATGTGTAGTGGATACACAGGTAATAGGTACCCCTGGTGACAAGCACCAGAAAAAGTATGTATTCATGAAAGAAAAATTCCATAGTCAAAGAGAAGACTCTGGAGCCAAGAGAAGCTGTTAAACAAGGAGTCATCAGAAGAAGAAGAGATAGAGTCACCTACACCAGAATCCCTGGTTAAGAAGAAGCAAAAGATGACAGAGGAGTCAGATATTATGAGTACACTGAGAGTTTAAGGGCCTACCAGGGTGGAAGGGATGATGATGAGGAAGATGAGCCTGATGGTAAACCAAGAACAACCTATGTTCAGTTTACATGACTCAGAGGAGGGAGAAGGATAGAAGAATGAGTACATCTTCACGTGGAGAAAGGGAATCCAAGAGGGGGAAGGTGACCAGGTCAAGGAAGGGAGCGAAGAGGTAAGCAAAAAAAATATGAGGGCCCCAAGCCTCACAAATGGAGAGGTAAACAAGCTCACGGAAAGAGAGGCTGAGAAGATCATTGAGACCTTAGTGGAAGATGAAGTTGAAATGTAGCGTTGAGCTTGTGATGAATGAGGATAATGAAGAGAGTACGAAAAAGGACCATGGATAACACTGAAGGCCACACTTTAACTGTAAATATTCCTAAGGGCACGCACATGGGAGGAAATTGCATAGAGGAGGAGAGGCCATGGTTGGGTTATATTGATGACCCCAACAAAGTGTTGTGAGTATGGTTCCAAAGAACAGTTCCAGAAGAGGAGCTCTTGGTAATGTCATCTTTTGATAAGGAGGTTGTGTAGTCATTTTTACACCCACCAAGAACAAGGGAACCTCATGTGCATCGGCCTATCACCCAATGGGTGTTGGGAACTCACCTGAGGCACGTGAGAGGGAGCTGAGTCTCTCTTTTATATGATTTTAGTGGAAGGAATCATTCATGATCTTGAATTAGTGGTTTAAAGGACATGAAAAATCTATAGAGCTCAGAAAAGATTCTATACCCTTTCAGTCATATCAAAAGTAAAAGCACTTAATAGAATTAACAGAAATAAGAAGTTGTAAATCCAAAAATAGACTTAACATTCAAATAAGGTTCATGATTATACAAGATCAAAAGCATAATAGAAATATGCAGATAATATAGAGAGAGGAACTTAATACAATTATCATGGCAACCTTATCATATTCATTCTTAGCATTACTATAGAATATCACGGAAGGGGAGACCATAGTCATGCACCATATTTGGATCCATACATGAAGAGTTTCGAAACAAAATTTACATTC
This sequence comes from Taxus chinensis, assembly GCA_019776745.2. Classification (NCBI taxonomy): domain Eukaryota; kingdom Viridiplantae; phylum Streptophyta; class Pinopsida; order Cupressales; family Taxaceae; genus Taxus; species Taxus chinensis. The sequence goes on from CM034148.1 coordinate 380,612,722, forward strand.
CCCATTCCCTTATTACATCCTTCCTATAATCATCTACCCCTTTTATCCCATAGTTATCATAGTAATTCTGCAGAGCTCCACTTCCTTCCTTAGTTTCTCTCTCCTTTTTCTTTGCTAAGTACACACATATATATAGGCATCTGATGTCCAACAAACTCCCTTGAAACCTTAGATCTAGCCCCAAGTGTCAAGGTGTGGATCACCTCAGGCGCATGCCTCTCCATGTCATGATTAGTGTTTTGGATCTTCTTATCGCAAGGTATATTCCTTCCAGGACACCCTATTGCTAGACTGGAACCTTATCCAAATGGAACACATTCTTCATGTGTTCTGTCCAAAAGGCCAAAAATAGCTAAGTCCCAAATTGTGCTTTATGGGCATGCATCCTTGGTTCTCCAAGAACCCTTTTTGAATTCTTCCTTGCGCACCTTAACTTTCACGCTTCCTCCGGCCGTGCATGCCTATGCACCTTTAAGATTTGGTAGCTACATTTGGGTCCCAACATTACCCCAAATTTCACTTGTTCTCCACCATCGAGAACCTTTTAAAGAATGTAGTACAAATAGGCAAGGCCTTGCATTGGAAAAGAATGGAGGGAAAGAATAAAGAAATGGGGAAGAGAGAGAATAGAAGGAAAACTACCTAAAGAAGAAGAAGGGGAAAATTCTACCACATGTTGGCCTCCAATGTATCCCAAGTGCTCAATTGTGCAACATGCTCAATAAGATCTCCATTGAGGTTGAATCTAGACTCTTTGGGTGGAATGATAGAATCAATCTAGAAGATGAACTAGAGGAGAAAGAGGAAGAGCTAGCTGAGAGGACAAAGGAGTTGAGTCAAGAAAAGTTGATCAGTACCCAATTGTAGCATGAGTTAAAGGACGTGAAGGCTAGAGTGTGTAAAGTATACAAAAAGGTGGGGTCCATTACAAAAGTAATAGTTTTGAAGCATCTAGACCTAGCACCTCCCCTGCAAAAGTATGCATCTGCCCTGGAATTCCTAGAGGACTTAACAAGGATCCTCACCATGGAGAGGCAGCTGCTAGCCTTGGAATCTACATAAGAAGTGGTCACACATTTAGAAAAGGAGGATAAATTGAAATTTGTGGTGCTCATAGCTGAATACAGTAAGGTCCTTGCTAATGTAAAGATTTCTTCCCAGACTTCTGAGGCCACGTATGAAAACTATGCTAACAAGGACAAAGTGGCAAGCATTCTAGCCACCAATGATGAAGCAGAACTTAAAGAGTTCTAGGAGAAGAACAAGGGGAACAAAGTGGAGTGATAAAAGATCCTAGCCGAGGTAGAAAATAAATCATAAGCTATTGAGGCCTTATGGGGCTAAGTTAAAAACCAGCTAAAGGAACTATACTCGTTGATTACACGAAGGATGGATGCGTTGGAGGATATAGGCAAGGAGTTAGAGAAAAATTTTGAAACCATGAGTGCACAAGAGGATGGGATGGGTTTTGATCAAGTGAGTGCCTTAGTAGGTGATCTTTTCCAGAGAGCATATAATGAGGTTGATGCCTAGAACAATCTGGAGGCCAACTTGTAGAAGAAATTTCCTCTCTTATTGCTTTAAGTAGTGTCAATTCCCTTTCTTCCTTATTTTCCCATTCTTTTTCCCCTATATTGTGTATTTCTTTATTCTTTAAGGAATTTTCCAAGGGTGGAGAACAGGTAAAGTGTGGGTTGATGTTGGGCCCCTGAAATATCAACTAAGTCCAAAAAGGGCACATAGGCCCACAAGATTGAAAAAAGTGCGCAAGATAATGTGCGCAGGGAAGGGTTGAGGTAGGGTTTTGGCAGAACCTAGGATGCGCTCCCGTAGAGCAGAATCTAGGACTTATCCATTTTTGACCTATCAGGAAGGATGTAAGAAAAACATGACCTGAGTGGATAAGGTGCCAGCCTAGCGAAAGGGTGGCCTAGAAGGGATATGCCCTATAATAGAAGCTTCTAGAAGGACATCATGGCAAGGAGTGGTGAGCTCAATCCTGGAGGAGCATGTGCCCATGGAGGACCACTCTTAGACACTTGGCAATAGATCTGAGGCTGTAGAAAAATGAGTTGGTAGTTCATGAAGGCTTTATATACAAGTGCTTGTAGAAGCAAAAAGAGGAGAAATGGATAGAGGGCGGAGCTCTGCAAAAATATTGCAAGGACTCTGCTAGCTTGGGTAAATAAGTGTAGGAAAGGATGTATCAAGGGTTTGGGGGTTTTAAATTTTCTTTTAAGAGCCTAGCTATATGAATTCGGTTATAATGCATGACTGTGGTTTGCCTTTCTGTGACATTCTGTAATGGGCCTAATGAATGTAATGAGGTTACCAGTTTATGTGAATATGAACATTAATGGTTTTGATGCATACATCCTTCTTCATAGATCTTTTTCATTTATTTTTATGAACTAAGTATGAATGCTTGTACAACTTCCTTTCTATTTTGGTGTAAGTTCTATAATCTGTTAAGCACTTTTCTGTCTGGAATGAATGCAAGGATCTAGAAGCTGTTCTAAGCTCTATGGTGCATGTATGTCTCATTTCCTCCCAAATCTCTTAAAATCAGATCATAGATGATGTTTCCCACTAGAATCACATAAAAGAGAGACTCGGCGCCCGTGCGTGCCTTGGGTGAGTGCTCAGCACCCACTGGGTTATAGGCTGACACACATGGGATTTCTTTCCTTTATGATGGGCGTAAAAATAACTACACTAAGTTTTTGAAGTGAATGCTTGATCAATTTTGGAAGGTTGAGGTTCCATTACTCTCTTCTTGGAATGAGTTTTTTTCGCCACTGATGAGGAATATATATTCAACTCGTAAAAATATTCTTCTTTCCATTTTAGCAAAGTGATTTCTTTAGGTATCTACAGTTGATCTGTTGTTTATTACGTAGATGAATTTTCTATCAGCTCTAAAGTGGAATATGCACTTTGATTCATAAGGTCTTAGATAAGAAATCCATTGGGACAATGTTTTGATTATGGGGTTAAGAAAAAGGATAACACTCTTCATATTCTTGAACTACATTATTCTGGATAGGTACTATGGCTCTCAATGAGGTAGAAACAAGAGGGTTCTGAAAGTTTAAAGGCCTAAAATTCACAACTTGATTTTGTGGCTGATGGTTCCCTTAAAAAGGAGGATGATTAGCTTGGTACTACTGATTTTGTGGCTTATATGGATGATTGTATTGAAATTGTTGCCTCTTGAGTGCAAAAAGCTCATTTCCAAAAGTTTGTAGTAGTGACTTGACTTTAAATAGATCATTTGAAGAGGCAAGGGAAGATGGACCTGGTTGATTAGAGGCTACTGGAATAGGAGCAATGATAGGTTGATTGTTTGTAAGATCTAGAGACAATGGAATTGGCAGTCATGGAGTTATCATTATAGCCTGAATAAAGGAATTTTCTGCTCTTATTGAAACTTTGTAGGCATCAGGTAATGTAGTCCCCCCCATGGACTAGATCATAACTGCTACATTTCTATTCAAGGCTTGTAAATAGTACAAGAATGCCTTATTTAGAGAAGGCTTTATGACTGCTAGAATCCTATTTCAGGTCCTCTAGAATCGGAAGTTGATATCACTCATGTATTTTGGGGGGCTCTCTTCATGCTAGTGAACTATGCAAAAAGTGATAGGTGATCACTCTTGTCTTCAAATTATTTACAGAGCTTTTCTCCTAACTCATCCCAAGTGATTATAGTGCCAACACCTAACCCTTGAAACCATGGAAGTGTTTTTCCCTTGAAAGAGGTCAAAAGAATTCTAACTGCAACGTTTTCCACCGTGATATTATGTATGGCACAAATGTTGCTTACATTAAGAATATGTTCCACTATAGTAACGTGATTTTCCCCTGTCTAAAATGGTAAACTTTTGAGTTTCATAAAATGTATAGGGTCACGTTGAGCCAACAGAAGAGGACTTCTTGCATTAAAAGGGGGAAAAACTTGGTTTCATGTCATAACAACAAGAGGTTGATTATTCCTTTATGGAGGAAACCTTTCATACGAAGGATTTGAATGACCCCTACGAAGTAAAGTTATAACCAATGATGTTGAAATGCCTCTTCTCCTTCTCTTTAGAGGGGAAAAGGATAGTTTGATATGTTGATAATTTCCTCCCTTTAAAGAAGCTCTTGTCTCAATTCTTCACATAAGTTAATTCACTGAGACTTGGAATCCAAAGATATAAAGTCACCAGATACATTAACTAAAGAGAAGTACCAACTCTTGGTCCCACCAAGCAAGCTAAAAATTGTTTTCACCAAATCATTACACCCTCTGAATGGTCAGAATTTGAACAAGACATTCGATGTGATTAGGACACATTCGATCACCTCTCAAGTTGTGGGACTTGGTCTCAAGGTGAAGCTCTAGAGAATATTGGCTTCCTCTTCCTAAACTAAGTGTTATATTACTCATAGTGAAATAAAATAGTTATCTAGTCCTATGCTAACATATTCATGGGTTTTAAAGAGAGAGGTTTGCAGAAATTGTAACAGCCTTGACAATGGTTATCTCCCTCATTTGCATTTCAAGTGTTGACATGTGATTTTTTTGGATAAAGATGTGTTCTTTTGGCTGTTGAAGATCATGCTTGATAATGATAAATCATTTCTGTTCTTAAAAATCATTAGACTAAAATAGTATGGTTAACAAGAATTCATTTTCACTTTGGAAAGGTGAGCTGCAATATGGCTTTAAGAGTTGTATACTTATTTCTTCTTATGACTCATCCTTGGATCAATTTCAGTGATGCAAGAAATGTTTCAAATCTTCTTCATAGACTGAATAGTAAATTGACATTCAGTAGTTTGAGGGACATAAAAGACTGAATTTTGTTTGTTACAAATTCTTTGGTCTTAGGTGAACATGTTTCCATTCAACTGTATGTTTATGCTTGGGTCTTTGGTGATTGATCTTGACAAGACATTAAGGACGTAAGCAAAAATTCAATTCATAACAGATGAGGAGTTCAGAGTCCTAAAACCTAAGTATTATCCTAACAATATTCTAAGCTAGGTAAGAACACCTATGTTCTAGGTACGTTTACTTATTTGGATTTTTATTCTGACCTAAGCCTGTAACATTCCCATTTCAAGACTTTAGAAACAAGGGAAACAATTTTATTTTTTTTATAAATAAAGTTCTCTGTTCTAAATTCATAATTTAGAACACACATTCTTTATCAACCATTCATATAACAGATAACCATATGCAGCTGTAACAACTCGGTGTGCTACCAATCTATTTATTTCATGACTCGTTAAACCACCGATCTATTCATGTTTAACATTAAGTATTGAATACTTTTCCATATACTACATATACTTGGTTCTCTCTCCCTGCTTAGGGTATTAAGTGATTTGTCTAAGGAACCTATATAAATATTTGTTACCAATATTCATCTGCATCATGAACCCCATATCTTAGAGATGTTACTAACCAAACCTAAAGAGAAACTAAGATCAAGTCTCAAGTGTGTAGATCTAGATGATCAATGCAGAAGGGTGTTTCCACATGTTGACTGCATCGTTGTATCCTTGAGAAGATCCTAATCTTATCAAAGGTACAGCCCTGCAGTTGGCATGTGCCAGCATCCTAATGAATAACCTCATTGATATTTACATACCTCAAGGAGTTTATTATAAATTTAATTAATTTGGATTATTAAAACAATTTCAGCAACATTTCCTAACCCTAATCCAACACTCCTTAAGTTCTTCGCTACAACAGATTCAATTTATTGTTAAATAACTTTCATAGATTAAGATTTCCTTTAATGTTATTTACTGGACTTAACAAGCCGTCAACAATAATAGGATATCAACATCATAAATTCCATTTATTGTGACTTAACCATTCAAGGAAGTGTAACAACCATCTAGGTTGTAACTAAGTAGACTTTATTAACGAATTCTAATAATTAGGAATAACGTCTTCCATTTTATTTGCATTCTTAAGTTAGAGGAAAAATATTCCTTTACATAATTAAGTGTTAGGGCCTAGCACCCCTATAAATCATTACAAATTCAATAGTTATTACTAAATGTTCATTCCATATAATATTACTATATTGAATTGTTTAGTTATGACATCAAATTCTACATCTTAAGAAGTTGCATCCTATTTAGGGAAATTAGTCCAATTCCCACTATCAAACTTATCTAAGAATACCCCATTAAGTATATACATAATATGGAGTATAACAAAATATAATATTCCATCAATGTAATGAAAGTACAAGATAATATACACACCCAAAGTAATAAATTCTTAACATTTAATTCATCTCTAAAAATTATACATTTAGGTATGCCACCTAACAACTTCCTACATTATAAAAGAATACTACTTTCTTTTTCAATGCAATCTCAAAAATGATTTAGATTTCTTTACAAACATCAAACTTAAAACAGACAATGATCACATAAGTTTATGCCTTCCTTTTCACTTATGAATTCCATCTACAAAAATTGCTATCATGGGTTCTGAATTGAGCATGATAAGCACTAAGCCTTAAACAAAGTGCATTCCAATCATTGTTCCATTAAAACAAATCTACTTTAATGAGACAATTATTACATCATATAATCAATATATCAAAAGCAACGGAAAGAACTACATTTTAAACAATTGGTTTCACTTTCAAGAAAAGGACAGAATATAATCCACCATGTCAACCTTACACATTAGAGTCTAATTGATCCTATCAATTATCCTTAGGCAAACAACATATCATAACATCTCATTGTTCCCAATCTTTCATAAAAGAAAACAACATTTATCTTTGCTTCAATCGAAAGGAAGATTCTAAAGCATGCTTCTTATTAGGATGACTCATCTAACTCCTAAACAAAAGAAGAAGATCCATTTTAACTATGCCCAAACCCAACACATCCAAGAAACAAAACAAATTCAAAACATGATTTAACTATTTCTTTCAAAAGTCAATTACCTTAAAATTTAACAATTAAGTTATTCATCATAACATAATTTCATTTTAATCCAAGAAGGAATAGAGAATCAATCTATCAACCTGCAAGTTTAAATATCCTACCACATATAGAAGTTAACTTTTAAAGATCTGAACAATGTTCAAAAATCAAAGTGGACTCATACAGAAGTTATTCTCTATCCAAGTTCATCCAAGAATAATTCTTAAAAAGATAGAGTGTAAGAGACAAACTCACTCATCTCAAACCAAACAAGTAAAGTCTTTTCAAACAACAGTATGTCAAATAAGCTAGCATTTCCATCTCAATAAAACTAAATAATATAATCTCTTCTAAAATCATTTCTACAAATGATTGGGTAAAGGAAGACCAAACAACTTTCATAAAGAAAACTTCATTTCAAAGGAGAATCAAAACATAAGTTCAACCAATGATCTATATAGTAAGAAGAAATCACACTGCCATATTTCTTATACTTCTTTACTTTCAAGGAGTACGAGTTTCAATTCCATACACAGAATGAATAAAAATAGCAGTCCAAAAACACAGTTGGTTCTAAAGGAATCACATTCCTTTCCTCTATAAAGTCACAAGGTGTATTTATAGTATCCATGATGAGATAGAAAAATAACCGATCAGTAATTTTTAACATGATCAAAAGTATCAACAACTCTAACTGAAATCCCATAGTCAGATTTCATTTTTGCATTACAAAAATAATAACCAGTTCTTTATTCATTAAGTATTATAATATAAAAACTATTATAATAGAGTCAAGTAATCCCTCCATAACATTACAGAGTACTAATTTATTAAGTTCTTCTCATAAACTAAACTCAGAACCTATTCTAAGAGATCTAAAAATACAAGTTTCCATGGAACAGAGGGGAAAAGAGTACCCTCAATTAAATGCCAATGCCATCTCAACAAGATGAAATAGTTCCCAAAACATAATTACCAAACCCATTCATCAAACAAAGACGTTTTCAGTTGAGATCTTAAGAGTTTATCCAACCGCTCAAACAACTATTTTCCCCGTTTCCCTTGATCAATGGTTCAAAAAAAGAGTTAGCAGTTTTAAATGTTTAAAACAAATAAAACGCAACTCAAAATGCTATAGCAGAGTTGACACAAAGTATCGACTATAGTTTAGTCTACACTAGTAACAAATACAAATGTTGTGCAAATTACGAAACTACAATAACAGTTCCAAATTTCCCAAAACAAATAAAACATGGGTACCGAGCCACATACGGCTTCATTCATCAGTCTTGAGTTACCCAAGGTTTTAATACTAGTTTAGAATAAATAAAGGCTCCAACAAAAATTCAAATCAAAACGTGAAACCAAATATTACCCCAAACAAAACTCAGTTTATCTCCAAAGTTTGAGCCCCAAAAATATTTTCCAGGTCTTCCACCCGCATTTTATCTCCCTCATTTGCATTTCGAGTGTTGACATGTGATTTTTTGGATAAAGATGTGTTCTTTTGACTGTTGAAGATCAGACTTGATAAGGATAAATCATTTCTATTCTCAAAAATCATTAGACTAAAATAGTATGGTCAACAAGAATTCATTTTCACTTTGGAAAGGTGAGCTGCAATCTAGCTTTAAGAGTTGCAGAATTATTTCTTCTTCTGACTCATCCTTGGATCAATTTCAGTGATCCAAGGAATGTTTCAAATATTCTTCATAGACTGAATAGTAAATTGACATTCAGTAGTTTGAGGGACATATAAGACTAAATTTTTTTTGTTACAAATTCTTTGGTCTTATGTGAACGTGTTTCCATTCAGCTGTATGTTTGTTCTCGGGTCTTTGGTGATTGATCTTGACTTATTCCTTAATTAAAAGAATATTTAAATAAAATATTTTAATAATAATAATAAATAATATTATTAAAATATTTAAATAATAATATTAATTAAATTAAAATATAATGGTTGGACCCCCTTAGGATTGATTTTCACTGAAGAAGGTGGGGGACATGAAAATAGGTTCAAAACAACCCAACTCAACGGTTGGCTCACCGAGCCAACTCGCTGAGTTAGGAATCAAATTACTCCACCATAATTACATTGAATGAGCTACTTGGTTTCCCAAATGAGCTTACCTCAAATGATTTCCTCCACCTTTCAACGTAACCAAGCTCACTTTGTAACCACACCAAGCTCCTTTGCAAGAATTGATCTCTTTCTGTAACCTCACTGAGATCACTTTGAATCATGCTCACTACAAACTCTACATGAGCTCACTTTGTATTGGCCTTAACTCACTATGTGCATGGTTCAACTTGGCAAGTTGATCTTATGTACGCTCTTTGGTTACTGAGCTTCTATCCTTGAAAATACCTGTTCATACCAACTCGCACCCTAGCATGGACGTGTCTCCCATTTTCAAGTTCCTGAGTGGCTCATTGCATTCTCCATGGCATTGATCGATGAACTTGCAAACAACTCAACTCGAGCTTGGTTTGTATTCACCTCCAATTTTTCTTAACTCCTCAATCCTCTTATGAGTTTCTGACTATTCTCTAGTGAGACATATATTCCACCAAACCAAAATTGATCCCCCATGAATCTGAGTCACTCAAGCTCACTCACTTATCTGTGACTTGGTTCGAACACCCAAACCATGCATTGGCTCACAAAAATCTATTTCAAATTTTTTCAGCGAGCATGGTCATGTCAAATTGACAACCCTGTGCCATTTGAAAACTTGCCAACTCCATAGTGAACACAACTCATCTCTTGCATTGTCACCTTGATCCTATCATAGACTTTACATCCATGTTCGAGCTCCTGATATGAGTTGGTTTAGTTAAAACTCTTGTGACTTGATTTTGAGCCATTTTTCATTGTTCTGGACCACTTCTTCACATGCATTCCATGTTCAAGACTCTATGAAACAACTCCACAAGATCCATGGTTTGGCATTCAGCAATATAACTCACTCTGAGTTGGTCTTCCATCTGAGTCACAAGATGTTACTCCACCCTAGCTCCGTAGAGTCTCCTCGTCACTACTCATGTCATACTCTATCGAGTTCTAATCCCTGCCCAACTGGATCTCCATCTCAATCAATGTTGAACTCATCTCTAAGTATGAGCTCCCTTGCATTCAAATATGGAAGGCTTTCTTACATGTTTCATTGACTCTACTCGACCTTATTTGGTACTTATCGAGCTCTCAATGTCCCACCGTATGACCTAACTCCACGAGCTACCTTCTACTCATTGTGCATTGACTGAGAACTGAGCTCATCACTAGGCCCCATCTCAATGTATGGTTTGCAACCCACATTAATTTCTTACACACATCAAGCTTCAATGACCTGACCTGACCATCTACCATTCACGCTCCCCAATGGTTCGACAAAACTCAACTTATTTGAAGAAGGGACCTCACCTCTACCATTTTAGCTCAGCTTAAACTTGGTTCACCAAGTCAAGATCTTCAACCTCCACAATATATTTTTCCAATGTTGAGTTATTATAATTATGGCTTCAGCTGACTTGTGCTTATCCCGTATCCTTCTTCAGAGCTCAGACGAGCTATATTTTATTTTTTCTCACAATAACTCGACAACATATTGCTAGATTGATGAGAAGAATTTAAAGTTGAGCCCCTACAACTCTACATGAGCTCACCTCTTATATGCCTTCAGATTGGGACCCGTTCAACTATCCACCAATCTCACTCCACGAGTCTTCCAAGATCTACATGCAAATGATGAAAATTGACAATCTTCTCTTCACTAGGCCTTCAATTGATCAACACATGTCTTTACACTAGCCTACATCATGGATTACTTCTACATTATACAACATTGGATTAGGGATTCGATGAGTCATGTAATGAATTATGCACCCAACCATTTGAAGAGCAATTATCAAACTTGGTATTCAATATTTCTCTGAGTTTACGCAAAATTGAACTTGATCTTCTTAATTCAATGTTACGTCCAAAGACACTAGACCACGCATCATGCATGGCCAACTATCTTTAGCCAAAATACTTTGGCTTAATTTTGTAAACACACTCCCACCTTTTACTCTAACACAACCACCTACAAATGAATTGGTCACGCATATAAAATTTGCCCAGCTCAACTCGAAATGCATTATTTTGGCGAGTTGGCCCTCATCTCCCACTTTCCCACAATGTCATGGTTTAGAACTCAACTATAAATTTTCCCACTTCCTTGGATGGAGAAAATGTGTTGGCTCTCCATCTAATCATTTCCCCTAGAAATGCTCTCTTGAATCTCTAAGATGTGGAACATATTTCTCAACCTACCATCCTCAAAGTCTAACCTAATAGAAAGGATGAAATTCTCCCATGTCAATTCCTTAGTGTGGATTTAAAACCCAACTTTTCATTCTCGACTTGCTATCAAACCCAAAAAAAACTTTGAATTTTCATGACCTTTTCTGACTCAGTCGAGTGAGCCAATTCTCCTAAGTTACATTTGTTTTAAATATTGCCGAGTGTATACCAATGTGGCTTGTTCTTGGAATTGGCTTGTTGATTTATCAGGCTTAACTCAGTTGACCGCTAGCTCATCATCTTGATATCCTCTACTTGATACACTATCCATTGGCTTGGGAATATTATCTTCCTATTTTACGAGTTTCGCTTCAATTCATAGCCGAGCGGGAACACATCTACGAACACTAGGTTTAAACATCTCAATATCTTCATCCCATTAAACTTGATTTAGCACCAAACTCAGTTGTCCCCCACCGAGCCACTTTGTATTGACTTAACCACTCATCGAACCGAGCCATTCATGAGGAGTTATTTTCGACTTCTAAGTTCTTATGGTGATTTCAACGTCGAGCTAACCCCAAGTTGTGAGCTCTCTTTTCCCCAAAAATCCATTGAGTTAGGATTTAAATATTATTTCTTTGTGTGCCTTCGATGTCTGACCGCAGAGCCATATGAGCTTATTTTTGAGATCATTGCAACTCATCCCAGTACCGAATTGATCCCTGAATCAAGCCACTTTGTAACAATCTTGCCTATATGCCATTGATGTTTTAACTATTTTAGCTCAATATTGAGCTCAAATCCTTGAAAATAACTCCCATTTTGACTTAATGCCTTACCGAGCTAGCTATTTCACCGAGTAGCTCACCGAGCTACTTGGTGAGCTAAATTTTTGTTCAATGGCCCTTAGCCTATTTTATAAAAAATTTCCATATTCTTTCCATTTTTAGAAAGTTTCCCCTACTTTCTTGACTTGAGTGAATCTTTTCAATGTTGGGCTTAGCTGACCCATCGAGTTAAGCTCTAATGATAAATGACTGAGTTATCAACTTAGCTAACACTAAGTTGTCACCAATTTCATCTCAATTTTACCTTGTTCAATAATAGGTGAGCTCACCTATGCAAATTATTAATTATTTTAATCGTGTTATCTTCATGATGACTGAACATGAGTCCTTGGGACCAATGTTGTAATTTGATCGTAATATAACCCATATTGTCCAATTTTGTCATGTGTGCAAAATTGGATGACATTTTTGGTGACCTCTTAGGGATGATCACCTACTAAGCATGATGTCAGTAGTCTTAATTCATGCATTTGGCATAGAGTCAATATTTGAATCTTGAAACTGATTTGGTTCCTTGTGATGGATCATAGAATCCCCTTGAACATTTTTGATCTTGGACCACCCTAGAATGTTAAGCATTAAGTATATTGAATCTAATGAACACTTGGCATCTATGGAGCACTAAAAAATTTTGATAGAAGCATTCATTATGAAAATCTTATGGAAAATTTGAGCCTTCCTCTCCTTGAAAACCTCAAATGATGAAATAGTGTGCAGAGTAACACAAAACAGAACAAAAGGAAAGTAAAAGAACAAAAATAAACAACAATGTGCACTAGCACTTAGAGGAAAACACCTAACTAAACTGTACATGGGGTGGAATGATCTCAAAAGAAAGCTTTGAGATGTATCCCATTCACATGAATGGGAAGTTCTTCTCCATTGAGCCTGGATAGACAAAATTAATTCTTCTATTTGTAACTTGTGATGATGTATGACCCACTCCAAAGAGTGTCAAACTTGGCATACCTTCCTAGTTTGGCTCTATCTTTGTCCCATTTGAGAACTAAATCTTCCTCTTGAAAATGTCTATTGGATGCTTTCTTGTCAAAATATTTCTCATCCTGAGCTTGATGTTTCTCCAAAGTCTTCATATCCTTGTTTCATAATTCCTCTAACTCCATGAGTTTAGCAAACCTTACTATCACAGGATCACTCTCCATAACTTCAAGTTGATGAGCTACCTCCAAAGAAGGTAACTCCAAGGAGAGGGAAATTATTACTTCCCTTCCATATACAAGCACAAAAGGATAATTTCTTATGGACCTTTTAGGTGTGATCCGATCTTCCCATAAGGCAATCTTAAGATGTGTATGCCAAGTCCTCCTGTTAGTCTCCATTATGTGCTTAATAATCCTTATGAGGTTTTTGTTGCTAGACTCATCCAATCCATTTCCTTGTAGATAGTAATTTGACCAAGTCTTGAGATGTACCCCATTCACTTAACTTCATACTAATAAAATCCATCATGTTTTTTGAAATGACTATAAATAGAACACCAAATCTTGTCATTATACCTTCCAAGAAATCTAGAACTACCTTCTCATTTCTCTCCTTCAATGCTACTTCCTCTGTCCATCGATTAAAATAGTTTATTACAGTAAGGAACCATTTATGTCCATCAATAGATGGAGGATTAATCATTCTGATGAATTCCAACCCATATTTAACAAAGGGTTGATCCACTTGAATTAGATGTAGCGTAAGATCTATCAACTTCTGCTTGCATGTGAAAAAGGCACATTCCTTACATTTCCTTACCTAGAGATGGGAATATTTGGACAAATCTGGCCAATAGTAGCTAGCTCACATGATCTTGGTAGTAGTTGTTCATGCAGAATGATGTCCTCCAGATAGGCCATTATGAAACTCTTCTAGTATCTTACTTACATTTTCCAGTCCTACACACTGAAGGAGAAAACCATTGAAATCCTTTCGAAAAGGAATGGTATCTACCAAAACATATGGAATAGATTGAAGATAGAAATTCCACCTTTGATTTTTATCCATTTTCACAGGATATACTCAAAAGAAAAGTAAATTCTTCATTTTGGATAACCAGTAAACTTGATCATCACTCTCATCAATTTTTAGGAGCATCGCGTCCTTATCACATTTTATTCTATGTTTGTAGCAAGTTGTTGATACAAACCTTTACCTCTGATAGTTTTGGTAAATTTTATATGTTTTTCATACTCCATCACCTTTTTGATCCATCTAGCATGTTTTTCATTCATCTCTTTTTTCAGAAAAAATTCCTTGACACCTAGATGAGACACCATCAGATAATTTTCTTGTTGGACAACATGTTCTTGAATTTCTTCAAATCTCGAATAACCGCAAAGAATTGTTTTTCAATGAATGAGTATTTGAAATCACAGTATTTGAGGGATTTACTAAATAAGTAAATTGGTTACTCCATCAGGTTGTCATTTCACAGGGTGAGGACACTTGAAATGCTCTCTTGACCTGTAAAATCTTTAAGGATAAATTCTTTATCAAACTTGGGGTTCACTAGCGTGGGATCTTGAGAAATTGTCATTTTTATGAATCCAAAGCTCTCTCATCCTTCCTTTGTCCATGAGAATGGATTTTTTTTCTTCAACATGGTTATCAGTGGTTTAGCTAATGTCACAAGTTGAAGAGTGAATCTCTGCACAAAATTTATGGTTCCCAGAAAACTATGGAGGCCCTTCCTGTGACTTGGGAGAGATAAGGACATAATCAAACGAATCTTGGCTCAATTAATTTGTAGTCCTTCCACTGAAACAACATGCCCCAACAACTTTCGCTCATGTACTACAAAAATACATTTCTTGGGGTTAAGTGAAACCTTGAGTTCCCTAAACCTTTGAAAAACCTTCCATAGATGTGTGATGTGGTCTTCTGCATGCTTATAATATACAGTTATGTCATCAAGGTAAACCAAGATGATATCATTGATTAGTACCTTAAACACCATGTCCATGGCTCTTTGGAAAGTAGCCCCGACATTGAACAATCTGAATGGAATTTTTTTGTAGGCATACATGCCCCACTTGGTAGTGAAAGGAATTTTGAATTGGTCTGATTCTTAGACTAGAATTTGATTGTAACCCAAATATCCATCGAGAAAAGAAAATATTTGGGCTCCTTCCACCGTTTAAAGAATCTTCTCCAGTGATGGGAGAGGATAATGGTCTTTCAATGAGGCACGATTCAAATACATGAAGTCCACACATAACTGAATCTCTCCATTCTTATTCCTTATAAGAACCAGATTGGCTACCCAAGAGTAATGTTTGATAGGAAAAATTATACAGGCCTCGATGAGTTTGGTTTTCTCCTTTCTCATTATTGGCTTGATTTTGGGATTAATTGGCCTCTTTTTTTTATGAACTGGCTTGGAATTAGGATCCAATTCGATGGTATGTTGTGCTAGACCTAGATCAAAACCACACAAGTCTTTGTAGCTGCATGAAAAAATGTCATGATACTCTTGACAATGTCTGATCAAATCTTCTTTCCCTTCAGAAGTACACACTTTTCTGATCTTCAGAAACTTTTCATTTGCTACCTTGAATTCCTCAAAATATTATTCTTTGAACACCATGTTAGAGCTTTATTTTTTAACTTGATCATCTGAATTGAAAATGGATTCTAGATTGAATAATCCTTTTAGTAGTTTTTTGCTTTTCAATTGTATAATTTGATGATCATATGACTCTTGCAACTTATCTTGATTTTTCATAGCAAACTATACCTCTTTTTGTCACTATCAAACACTTTCCAGCTACTCACATTATCAGGGACTATAGGTCAAACCACCATTTTGAAAAATTTCTACCCTTCTTTCATGATATCAATAGGTATGTCATATTATGAGCCAATTGTAGCAAGCCTATCAGCATCTTGATTTTGATTTCAAGGAACTACATGGATTCCAAAAGCTTTGAAATATTCAATCAATTCCCAGACTCATTTCTTGTATGATCTTAAAAGATCATTTTTAGATGCCATGTGTCTTCACTTGATGAACAACTTTCTATCACAAAAAAATCAGGGCTTCGATTCCCTTCTTTTGGCCTAACTGAATTCCTTCCACAAGGGCCTTGTATTCAACAACATTGTTAGTATAACTAAATTGCAACTGGAAATATGAGAAGTATTTATCTCCATCTAGAGAAATTAACATAACACTAGCACCGGATCCATTCTTACTTATTGATTCATTGAATAATAATTGCCACGGTCTTTCTAAATCACTTGGTGTTTTGAGCATTTGTGGTATAATTGTATCTTCTTCATGAATGTAGTATGTACCCAATCTCGTTTCTTCCAACAAAAACAAACTAGCTTCTTCTTCTGCCAACACATTAGGGTAGGGATTGTACTAATGATCTCCACTTACTTCATCTAGCACAATATCAAGTACTTCTTCAATAAGAGTGGTCAGTTCATGATGAGCATCTTCTTCTTCTGGATCTCTAATGGTGTAATTCCCATTTATAGCACTATCAGTGTAGGGTTTTACATGATTATGGTAGATTAGTTCCATCTTTATAGTCACTTCAATTCTGTATCAAGTCCTGAGAATCATATGTGATCAATCGGATGATAGATAACTGCCCATCTTAGCAGTGAAATCTCATGATAGGCAGATGGTGAATAGATGAGGGAGATTAGTGACTAATATGTCTTGGGTGAACGAAAAAATTGGGCATGCATGGATGGTAAGCTGAAGTCCCTTGACAACTCCAATAGTCTAAATAGTTGTTCCATCTAGTTGAAAAAATCCTCTTGTAACCAACGCATATTGTATGCCTAGTACATCTGTAATTTATTTGGGCATGATTGAGCTACTTGCACCATAATCGATCATACAATTATGCACTAGGTGGTTTCTAATGATTAGGAAAATATAGAATGGTGGTGGTTTGTTGGATGTAGGAATACTTTTCCCTTCTGGTTGATACAAAATAGTAGTATTTGTTGCTCCACAACCCAATGATCTGTTGGTTGTACCAAAATTGTTTAGAGCCTCTCATAACAAATTTCTTTGAGAAGGAATTAAGAGTGCGTCCCACATAGTAATTCTTAGATTGGTTTTCTTCATTTTTTCTACTATACTAAAGGGAATTGCTCCAAATTTTCTAAAACTTGTTTGTCCATTAGGATCCTCCTTTGGAAAATGCTTGTTCGGTATCGTGATGCCTGAATAACCTTCTTTCCTTGCAGCTTGGCTAACAGGTGTTTCTATTGGTTTCTTTCCTCCATCTTTATCAACTATCACTTGACACTAAGGCTATGAAGTGGATGCTTGATCATTTTTTGGAGGTTTAGGTTCCATTGATCTCGTCTTAGAACAAGTGTTTGTTGCCACTGATGAGAAATCTATATTCAACCCACAAAAATCTTATGTTTTCCAGTTTAGCAAAGTGGTTTCTTCAAGTGCCTGTGGTTGATTTATTTTTTCTTATGTAGATGAATTTTTTGTTATCTCTGAAGGGGTAGATATGCTTTGAACCATAAGGGCTTGGCTAAGAACTCCATTGGGATAAATATTTTGATTGTGGGGTTAAGAACAAGGATAAAACCATTCGTAGTCTTGAACTAGATTATTTAGGATAGGTATTATGGCTCTAGATGAGCTAGTATCAAGAGGGTTCTAAAATTTAAGAGGCCTTACATTCACAAATTGATTTTATGACTGATGGTTCCCTTTAAAAGGAGGATTGTTAGACTAGTACTACTAATTTTGTGGCTGATATGGATGATTGTATTGAAAAATTTTCCTCTTGAGTGCAACAAGCTCATTTCCAAAATTTTGTAGCAGTGACTTGACTTTAAATAGATCATTTGAATAGGCAGGGAAAGAATGAGCTAGTTGATTAGAGGTTGTTGGAATAGGAGAAATCATAGGCTGATTGTTCGTAAGATCCATGATGAAAATGGTCCTTTGAAGTCATGGAGCTAAAAATGAAGACTAAGGTATGAAGGCACGTGTAAGCTCTTATGGAAAATTCTTAGGCATCAGGTAATGTATTCCCCCCCATGGACTAGATCATAAATTCTACATCATTATTCAAGGCTCACAAATAGTATAATAATGCATTATTTGGACAAGGCTTTATGAGTGCCAGAATCCTATTCTAGGTCCCCTGGAATCGGAAGTTGAAATCACTCATGTATTCTTGGGGGGATCTCTTCATGGTAGTGAGTTGTTCCAAAAGTGATAGGTGATCACTCTTGTCTTCAAACTATTTACACATTTTTTCTACTAACTCCT
The DNA here is from genome assembly GCA_019776745.2 of Taxus chinensis. Taxonomy (NCBI): domain Eukaryota; kingdom Viridiplantae; phylum Streptophyta; class Pinopsida; order Cupressales; family Taxaceae; genus Taxus; species Taxus chinensis. The sequence goes on from CM034148.1 coordinate 380,631,077, forward strand.
CCCAAGTGGTTATAGTTCCAACACCTAACCCTCAAAACCATTAAAGTGTTTTTTCCTTGAAATAGGTAGCAATAATTCTAACCACAACGTTGTCCTCCATGATATTATATACTGCACAAATGATGGCTACATCAAGAATATGTTCCAATGGAGTAACGTGAGTTTCCCCTATGTAAAATGGTAAACTTTTGAGTGATGCAATAGGTATAAGGCCACATTGAGCTAACAGAAGAGGATTGCTTGCATTCAAAGGAAAAAACTCAGTTTCGTGCCATAACAACAAGAGGTTGATTATTACTTGATGGAGGAAACCTTCCGTATGGAGGATTTGAATGACCCCTATGAGTTAAAGTTGTAACCAATGATGTTGAAAGACCTATTCTCCTCCTCTTTGAAGGGGACACAGATAGTTTGATATGATGATAATTTCCTTTCTTTAAAGAATCTCTTGTTTGAATTCTTCACATAAGTTAACACACTGAGATTTGGAATCCAAAGATATCGAGTTGTTAGGTACTTTGACTAAAGATAAGTGACAACTCTTTGTGCCAACGGGCGTGCCAAAAGATGTTTTCACCAAATCTCTACACCCTTTGAATGGCTAAAATGTGAACAGGGCATTTGGTGTGATTGTGAAACATGGGATCGCCTCTCAAGTTGTGGGACTTAGGCTCGAGGTGAACCTCCAGAGAATATTGGATTCCTCTTCCTAAACTAACTAATATACTACTCCTAGTGCAATAAAATAGCTATCTAGTCCTATGCTAACATTTTCATGGGTTTTAGGGAGAGAGGTTTACAAAATTGAAACTATACTCAGGGATAGTGATGAACCAAATAAAGGGTGTTTCCATACTTAAGAATGGTTTAATTTGAAGAGGGTGTGTGCACCATAAGTCAACTTCACCAACTGCAACTTATAGAGGGTAAAAAATACCACAGACTAGGAAGCACACGTTCCCTTTGTTAAACTTGATCAGAAAAAATAATCTATCAATATTCCAATTAATAAGGATGAACTTGAGAAGGGTGAATATGCACCACAAATCAACTATATGCAATACTCCACCACTTGATAAGCACAAAACTCCAAGAACATGCAATATAAATGTGAACTTGCACAGTGTACCTACAAGCATAAGACAAGGCATAAAGAAGTATAGAAGGATGAAAGGACTGAGATTAGTCACAAAATAAAAACTTTTATTGCTTCAACAATGTGTACAATGCATCATACATTCAGGAAGAGGAAATGGTTTCCACTACAATCTTTGAAAAAGGCTTGAAATTTCCTTCAACATACAAGGACAACTTGCAGAAGAGAGAGGACTCTTGAAAAAATTGCACTTGTCTTAGATATCTAACTTTTCCAACCTATTAGAATGAGCTTCCAACTTACACTTATAGAAGAATATGTGAGAGAGAGGAGAGGAGTCATAAATTCTCTTCTTAAATTGAAGGTACATGATGTATTTATTATAGTTGGTTGAACCAATTTGAGAGGATTCCATCATGTGCCATTAATGTTGTTGACTTAATCCTTAATTAAAAGAATATTTAAATAAAATATTTTAATAATAATAATAATAAATAATATTATTAAAATATTTAAATAAGAATATTAATTTAATTAAAATATAATGGTGGGACCCCTTTAGAATTGATTTGCATTGAAGAAGGTAGGGGGGCATGAAAATAGGTTCAAAATAACCCAACTCAATGGTTGGATCACCGAGCCAACTCACCGAGTTGGGCATCGAATCCCTCCACCATCATTGCATTGACCCATCTACTCGGTTTCCCAAATGAGATCACCTTAGACAAGTTCCTCCATCGTATTCAACATAACCAAGCTCACTTTGTAACCACACTGAGCTCTTTTACAAGAATCAATCTCCTTTGATAACTACACTGAGCTCACTTTGAATCGAGATCACCACCAACTCTACATGAGCTCACTTGGTATTGGCCTTAACTCACTATGTGCATGGTTCAACTCATAGAATTGATCTTATGTACACTCTTTGGTTACCGAGCTCCTATCCTCGAAAATACCCATTCATACCAACTCTCACCCTAACATGGACTTGGCTCCTGTGTTCAAGTTCTTGAGTGGATCCCTACGTTTTCCATGGCATTGACCAAAAAAGTTGCAAGCAACTCAGATTGATCTTGGTCCGTATTCACCTCTGAGTTGGCTTAATTGCTTAATCATCTTATGAGTTTCTGAATTTTCTCTAATGAGACGTCTATTCTGCCAAACTGACATTGATCCCCCATGAATCGGATCACCATGTCTACACATCCGAGTCATTCAAGCTCACTCACTTTTCTGTGACTCGGTTTGAACACCCAAACCATGCATTGGCTTACTGTGAGCTATTTCACCTTTTTTACAGAGATCTCGGTCCTATCAAATTGACAACCCTACACCATTTGAGAACTCACCAACTCCATGTTGAACATGACTCAGCTCCCTGCGGTGTCACGTTAATGCTATCATAGGATTGGCATCCATGTTCGAGCTCCTGATATGAGTTGGTTTAGTTAAAACTCCTATGACTCAATTTTGAATCATTTTTCCTTGTTGTGGACCACATCTTCACATGCATTCCAGATTCAATACTTCATGAAACAACACCATGAGCTCCCTGAGTTGGCATTCACTAACACAACTCACTCTGATTTGGTCTTCCATCTGAGTCACTCGATGTTACTTCACCTTAGCTCGATAGAGTCTCCCCATCACTACTCATGTCATACTCCACCAAGTTCTAATCCCTACCCAACCGGATCTCCATCTCGCTCAATGTTGAACTTGCCTCTAAGTATGAGCTCCCTTGCATTTTAATTTGGAAGGCTTGCTTACATGTTCCATTGACTCTATTCAGCCTTATTTTACACTTACCAAATTGTGCTCTTAATGTCCCACTGTATGACCTAACTCCATGAGCTACCTTCTACTTTTCATGCATTAACTGAGCACTGAGCTCATCACCAGGCTCCATCTCAATGTAGGGCCTGCAACCCACATCGATTTCTCATGCACATCCAACTACAATGACCCAACCTAGCTATCTACCATTCACACTCCCCAACGGTTCGACAAAACTCGACTCGTTTGGTGAAGGGATGTCTCCTCTACCATTTTATCTCCGATTCAACTCGGTTCATCAATTCAATCTCTTCATGCTCCACATGATATTTTTCCAATGTTGAGCTACTACCATTATGGCTTCGACCAACTCGTGCTTATCCCGGCTCATTCTTCAAAGCTCAACTGAGCTATATTTTATTTGTTCTCACAATAACTTGGCAACATATTTCTAGATTGATGAGAAGAGTTTAAAGCCGAGTCCCCACAACTCTGCATAAGCTCACCTCTTATATGCCTTCAGACTGGGACCCATCTAACTATCCGTCGAGATACCTCCATGAGTCTTCTGAGCATTGCATGTAAATTTAAAATTGACAATATTCTCTGCACTATGCCTTCAATCGATCACCAAATTCCTTTACACTAGCTTACATTATGAATTAATTTTACATTTTTCAACATTGGTTTAGGGATTTGATGAGTCATTCAATGCATGGTGCACCCAACTATTTGAATAGCCATTATTGAACTCAGTATGTAATATTGCTCAAAGTTTATGCAAAACTAAACTCAATCTCCTTAATTCAATACTATGTCCATATACAAGGATCACCAAACATTTTCTTGAAGACAATAGACCACACATCTTACCCACATGCCATGCATGACCTACTATCTTTAGCGAAAAGACTCGAGATTAATTTTGTAAACACGCTCCTACCTTTTAATCTAACACAACCACTTACTAACGACTTGGTCATGCATATACAATGTACCCCAATAAACTTGGAATGCATTATTTTGGTGAGTTATCCCTCATCGCCCACTTTCCCATAACGTCGTGGTTTGGAGCTCGACCATAACTTTTCCCACTTTCCTGGATGGAGAAAATACGTTGGCTCACCATCTCATCATTTCCCCTAGAAATTCTCACCTGAATCTCCATGATCTGGAACATCTTTCTCATCTTGCCATCGTCAAAGTCCCCCTTGACAGAAAGGATGAACTTCTCCCAAGTCAATGCGTTAGCGTGGATTTGAAACTTGATTTCGCCTTCTTGACTTGTAATTGACCCCAAAAACTCTGACTTCTCATGATCTTATGCAACTTTGTTGAGTGATCCAATGCTCCCAAGTTACATTTTATTTAATTCTCACTGATTTTATACCGATGTGGCTCATTCTTTAAATTGGGCTATCTATTTATCAGGCTCGACTGGGTTTACTAGCTCATCATCTCGCGCTCCTCTACCTGAGACACTATCCATTTTCTTGGGAATCCTATCTTCCTAGTTTATAATCTCGACTTCAACTCATAGCTGAGTGGGAGCATGTCTATGAACTCCAAATTTAAACCTCTCAATCTCTTCATCCCATTGAACTTTATTCATTTCCAAACTAGGTTTTCCCCTACTAAGCCAATTTGTATCGACTCAACGACACATTGAACTGAGCCCTTCATGATGAGATCTTATCCACTTCCAAGTTCTTATAGTGATTTCAACATTGAGCCAACCCTGAGCTATGAGTTCCCTTTTCCCTGAACATTTATTGAGTTAGGATTTACATATTCTTTCTCTGCATGCTTTTCGACATCTTATTGTAGAGCCATGCAAGTCTTTTTGTGAGCTCATTGCAACTCATCCCGGCACCAAAATGATCCCCAATTCAATCCACTTTGTATCAAGCTTTCTTATATACCACTGATGTTTTAACTAGTATAACTCGATATTTAGCTTGACTCATTGAATAGAGCTCCCATTTTGACTTAATTCCTTCCCGACCTGGCTAGCTCACCGAGTAGCTCATTGAGGTACTCAATGAGATAAAAAAATTCAATGGCCCTTGGCCTATTTTGTAAACTCATTCCATATTAGTTCCATTTTTGGAAACTTTCCCCTACTTTCTTGACTCGACCGAATATTTTCAATGTTAGGCTTAGCCGACCCATCGAGTTGAGCTCCAATGATAAACAAAAAAATTCTCAACCGAGCTAACACTGAGTTGTTACCGAGTTGAGTTCAATTCAACCTCGTTCAATGCTAGGTGAGCTCACTTATGCAAATTATTAATTATTTTAATTGTGTTATCTCCGTGATGACCGAACGTGAGTCCCTGGAACCAATGTCGTAATTTGATCGTAATAGGACCCCTGTTGTCCAATTTTGTCATGTGTGCAAAATTGGATAACAGAGGCATCTCAAGAATAGCCTTTATTTTAGTGGGATAAAATTTATTTCCACACAAATAAATGATAAAACCAAGGAGCTTTCCTGAGAGAACAGTGAAGACACACTTCTTAGGTTGAAGGTGAATGCAGTATTTAATAAGATAGTCAAAGAAAACCTTAAACATTGTAAGGTGTTTGTTCCGATGTTTAGATTTGGTAAGAATATCATCAACGTAATCTTCCAATATGTTATACATGATGTCATGAAAGATATAATTCATAGCCAACTGATATGTAGAACCAACATTTTTAAGGCCAAAGGGCATGAAGCGATAGTAGAATGTACCCCAAGGGGAATTTTGGTCATTTTTAGTTTCGAATTCCTCAAGGAGTGATGAAGGTGGTTTTGTGTTGATCTTCTAGGGTGAGTAATATTTGGTTATAACCTGAGAACCATCCATGAGTGATAGTATCTCATGGTTGGCGATGAGATCAACTAGTTAGTCAATAATAGGTAGAAGAAAGTCATTTTTCAGGCAAGCTAAGTTAATGTCACGGAAATCCATGTAAATGTAGATTCCCCCTATCACTTTGTGATAGGAAAAATGTTAAATATCTATTGGGTATAATCAATGGGTGGAATGAAGGAAACCCAAAGGAGGTGTTGGATTTCTTCTTTTACAATAAGGGTAATGTAAGGATGCATTTTTCCCATCTTATGTTTCATGGGTTTGGCATTAGGAATGGTTATCATATTATGGACCATAATGTTTGGGTTGATACCAGACATATCAGTGTAGGACCAAGAAAAATCATCACTATGATCTCAGAGAAAATAAGTGAAAACTTCTTGTTTAACAACATCTAAATATTGGCCTATTTTTAGAATGTGTGGGTCATCTTGAGCATGATTGTTGATTTCGATAGTTGATTCATTCAACATGGTTTGTGTCTCAACAATTTCTGAATATAAGAATCTTCTACACTAATGTAGGTGAGAATAGAATCATCATACTGACATTGAACGATGTTAATAGAAGGTGTATCATCATCAATCATGTTAGTAGACATAAAGGGAAGAGAAGAGGGAGCCTCACCATCACATTGATAAGTCAGAGGTCCTACGGAAATAGCGTTCATGAAAAAAAAAATTAGGAGGAATGGATTCGTGATCCATAGACTCTGTAGGTGAAGATGGTTAGGTAGGTGAATGGGGTGGGGAATGTTTATCATCCTCAATGAGTTCGACTCAAGCCTTCTTGGAAGGTGTATAGGAAAATCCAATAACACTACAGTCTTTATGCTTATGACTAGTGCAAGGAATGAAATTATAGAAATATAAACAAAAGCCAAAGCACTTCCAAGCACATCAATGGAGGAAGGTGTGGGTGAAGTGGAGGTTGGTGATAGATTGAAGGTCAGAGGAAAATCATCAAGTTTGGGAAGGTGGCTTGGGTGAGTAGGTAGATGCATCAACTCCCCTGTACATTAATTTGGTACGAAGGTGGGGAGGACCATAGAGGAAAATTTTTCTTGCACAGTAATCATAGTAGGGATGTTTTTGAAGGTTACCATACTCTTGAGGAGTAAGGAATGTGTCAATGTTATAAAGGCATTATTCCCCTAAAGTGAGAAAGTTAAAAACACCTTCTAAGCTATCAGTATTTGGTATGTGAGTAGCAAGAATGGATGAATCACTTGACAGATGGGAAGAAGAAGAATTGGATGTTTGAGAAGTAGATGGATTGGTTAATGGGTCAGCTACAGAAGTTGTGGTAGTAGTGGGAATAGAGGAGTTAGTTATAGAAGATGTAGTGGCATAAGAGGTGGATGAGGTAGTGGATGAAGAAGAAATTGTAGCAGTGGTACATGCCTTAACTAGTATAAGGACATCATTGGATCGATACAACATGTTACAGGTATTGAAAGGTGAAGGTTCAACTGGATTGGTATGTTTGAATTTTAAACAACACTTTAAGGTTAAAGGAACACAACCCATGACGTGAATCTAGGGTCATCTAAACAGCATATTGTACTGGAATTCCCACTCTAAGACATAGAATAATTTAGGAATGGTACAGGGGCCCACACGAATGTGGAGAATGATGGTGCTGAGGGAGGAATTTGTGGCATCATTAAATAAACGTAGCATAACTAGGTTATTATGCATATAATTGGCAAGGATGCACATTTGGTTATACGCATGGGAGGAAATGATGTTGTTACTGGCACCTGCATTGATCATAATGCATCAGACAAACATATTATCAATGTACACATAAATAAATAGGGTGGGGTCATGATAATCTGATTGGAGAGGTACAATCTTGTCATCAAAGAAACTGAGAGTGGCTACTTGAAGAGTGGTAGAGGGAGTAGAGAAAGTGAGTGAAGTGGTGAGAGAGGAAACATGGTGAGGAGTGATAATGGATGTAACAGGTGCAGGGTTGTTAGGTAGAACCTTAATGAGTGCAGGACCTCTATGATGACCTGACGATGAGACTCAGAGGTTTGGACAAGGGTGTATAAAGACATTTTGAGAATAGACTGGTGTAATTGTTTAAGCATTGTATGATGGGAAACCCCATCAGAAATAAGGTATGTGGGTCCATAGATGGTGATTTTGGGTGCTGGTACAGATGGAATATTGGGTAAAAGAGTAGTGGATGCGCTAGTTATTTTCTCCTTTCCTTTGTCCTTTTGGGATTGAGTGGCAACTTGAACCATATTGATTTGCAGTAAAGGAGAAGGTGAGTTGTGATAGGTGTAGCGACAGGATGGGTAAAAATATGGTGAGAGAATATACTAGTTTTGTCAAAGCAATGCGACACATTGGAATTTTGGTGGAGGTTTCGCTAGCTCTCTTATGTGGAACATATTTATCTCAAATATTGGAGGAGGATAAAAGGGTTGTGGAGGTGGAGATGAAGGTCATTGAATAGGTAAGGGAAAAGGATGTGTGGTGATAGGTGTAGGTGGAATAGGGTCCTCATCTAAAATATCATCATTGTCAAAGTTATCTTTGAGACAACATAGCTGGAGAAGAATAGTCTGAAGATCCTTACAGTTTTCCACATCATTCCCTAGAACATGATGATAAGTGAAAAATTTGGTATCATCAAACCCTTCTGGTTTAGGTTTCAGTGGGTCATAAGGTCTAAGCGGTGATAATGTGATGATAGAGGTTTCCAAAAGGTTAGCTAAGATGTTAGTGTAATACCCTACCAACGGATCACAATGTGAAGTAAGAGTGGGTCTGGATGGTAGTGTGGGTAACTTTAATGGGAGAGTGATCTGAAAACATGTGCTGTATTTATTTTCACTTTTAAAAGTTTCAAAAGATCGTGATTTTCTTAATCAATTTTAAGTATTCTAAATTACAAAAATTGATTAAATTCTGATTATTATGCATCCATAGAAGTGTGGAGAACTTGTGTAGAAAATATATAATCAGAAAATTGAAAACACTCAGATAACAAACGAGATTATTTACGGGGTTCGGAAATTCCTACGTCCCCGGGTTTGGATTGAACCAATCCATTAATAATATTGAAATTTAAGTAAAATTACTCTTACAAACAACCAATAATGAATCAAAACCTGCAAATGAGCTCATCAATGTCCCAAGAACTCTAAAAAATAGTAGAAACTATGCCAAGAACGATCTGTGGCTCCTATAGTGTTTTCACAATGTGATCTCCCTGCAACTTTGTTATAAAAACAACTAAAAATGGAGATTTAAAAACATTATATGAAAAAAATCATATATCTAAGATCATTTATGAATTTTGAACACTTTTCATGTTTACACCAAGTCACAATTCGGAACAGAAGTGCATTAAAATTCATGTTTTCCAACTAGCTGTCTTATAGATCCCTGTTAAAAACTGCATTCAAAGCTTCAAAAAATAGGATAAAACTCAACAAAAAATATCAAATCTTACATCGTTAGAATATACTTATAATTTCCTTCATTTCATATTTTTACTCCAAGTTCCCATTCTAAGTGCAAAGCCTTCAAAAATGGCGTTTTCTTAAATCTGGACTTTATCCTCCTTTGCACACACCTGTCTCCCTTGTATAAGTTAAAGAGACCCATTTTATAATCCGCCCAAGCCTCTAAGAAAGTTGGTTGGTGGATGGGTCTTGGGGAGATGAGGTTGGGGGATCAAATCCCACCTCCTACAATTTTTCCGTGGATTTGCATTTTAAATGGGATGAACAATCCCAATTTGGCGCATGTATATCCCACATTTTGTGGGTTGTTAATATCTTAGGCTTTATTAAGCCTTTCCTCACATTTTTATAGTGGTCAAAGGACCACCTTAGGCTGAACCACCCCCATCTCCACCACTTCATCACCTTCTTCCACGTGGAAACATCCCACGCTTATCCACTACATGGATCCTTGGCATGTTGGCAGTTTATGCTAATGTATAAACATTAATATGCATAGTTTGTGGCATTTGGAATGGTGTGTAAGTGGACTTACCAAATAAATAAAAACTTGACCCATACCATGGGGTATCAAAATTAATTAACTTGATCATCATGTAGTCCACTTGTCGTCTCCTGATAGGCAAATCGAGCGAATTCGACGAGTGTTGGCAAGCCACGTGGTGGCAAGCCACTTGGTGGCTTGTGGACCCACCACGTTGGCGATAATACCATAGTCCACACGGCGGCTGGGCTCCCCTCCATAATAAAAGTTGAGCCTCTTGTTCTCATGTACCATTTTTACGCTCATCGAAGACCGGTGATCAAAAACCAACAAACAACTCCCTTTTGCCTTTTCACCATGTGTCGCAGTGCCATTGGTCCAATATTGACCAGAGTTGACTTTCTCGCTGTTTGAACTTTAACCGAACATGTCTAGAGCTCCCGATGTCCATTTGTGACGTTCTCACAATCGTTGGAAATCTCTCAAGATGATCTTCTACACTGACACCATTTAGGGATGTTTAGGGAACTTTCAAAAATGATCCCCTGATCACACCTCCCTATTGAGAAAGGCTTTTTTTGTCCTCAAAATGCTGTGTATCAACCCACAAAAACATGCTATCTCTTCCTGCATTGCACAAACACATACAAGAACCCAAAATAACATTATAGGTTAAATAAATGCAAATATTTAATTAGCTAGTCACATAACTTATCAGATAATAACACCCAGTTAATCTAGTGTTCAACTGAAACGCTGTAACCCTGTCAACTCTACGTATAACTGTGAACTGTCATACCCCACTGTAAAGCCATCACAATTAACTGAAAAGATAACAACACGCATTCTATTACGGAAAGCTAGTGTTTAAATGTCACTTTGTGATATAGCCGATTACCCAAAAACTACAATTTCATAACACAGATCAGTATACAAGACATCTAAACTACCCACAATTAGGCTAGTGCCCACTGCCCATCTGAAACTGTAATAACTGCAAGTATTCACTATCAGAATATAATAGACTATCATTGCCCAAAAATAGCTATCGTCAACAACTAAATCAACATGAATATTCCAAAACACTGTATCGCCATCACAAATAATAAGTTAGATAATAACACCCATCTATAACGGAAGCTAGTGTTCAACTGACACTTTGTGATTATGTTGATTACAACTGCAAGTTTCAAATTTAGACATACTACTGATGCCTATCCCTGCATACTATTTTCAACAATGGAACTACTAACCAATATGATGAACCTATCACTCAAATCTTCTCTTCAGCTGTTTCCATTCATTTTCAAAGCTTAAATATCAACTTAGGAACAGATCCTTGTCAATCAACAGGAATCCCTAAAATATAGCTCTAAAAAACATTTTTCTCGCCTACTATCAACAATTTACTGTAGTGCAAATATAAATTCGAGGAGTGTTTTTCCCAACCAATCACTTTGGTTTTTCCGTTTTGGTTGTTTTACCTTCTCAGTACCAAAATGAGTTTTAGTTAGGTTTAGCATTGTTGGTTTTACAATATTGTTCTTTTTAACAACTTTCCAATTTTTTTGTTTAGGAACAAACCAACAAACCTTAACATCATGACCATTCCTATTACAATGGGAAAAAAATTTAACTTCCTTGTTTTTAGGAGTCTCACCCATTTTACCATTCTCAGAACTCTATCTACAAGAATGATTCCCCTGTTTATGAGAGGTAACATTCTTGCCATTTCTCACCTTTCCTTGGTGAGATTGGTCTTTAGAACCTGCCTTATCATTCACAGAAGGCATTAACTTCTTAATCAAATTTTTCCTCTTCCAACAATATGCAACAGAATGATTAGTACCTTCATAAAATGTGTAAGGGAAAGCATACTTCTACCTACCAAAGATATATTGTTCCAACTGAAAGAGTGTATTAGAAGTTTTAGGATTTGATTTTCCCTTAGTGCTATTTTTAGTGTAAGTGGGAGGAGGTGGAATCTGATTACCTCTTTTACCTATTTTCTTACACCTTTTATTGTTCCTCCTGATGGCGGAATCCTGTAATTCTAGTGGCATAGATCCTTGGCTGTTGGAAGTCTGTCTTCCTTCAGCTACTTTGGAACTTTCTCCAATTTCTATTTTCCCACTAGAATAACCAAAACCTGCAAACTGAGGCTGATCCTCGACCTGTATTGGGTTAGCATCACCTTGTCCATTTTTACCAAGGCCTTTCCATTGCATCCCATCTTAGCCATTATCTTAGACCCAATTCCCTTAGTATGTTTTTCAAACTGACCCAAAGGAATATATGAAACTGAATGAGAGGAAGAATTAAAATGTGAACAACTTACAGTGCATTCTGTCATAGTACCTACATCTGATTTGGAAGGCATTTCCTTCTTGTTTTCACCTTGTTGCAGCTTTTCCAAGAGGGAATCCTTGGTCTGTATTTCTTCCTGCAACTCTTTAACAAAGCCCACTAACTTCTTGCTCTCTTCAAGCATCTTGTTGACATACTCCTCTTTCTTGGTTATAGAGGATTGTGGCTCAGATTTTAACCACACTATTTCCTCTTCCAAGGAATAAAAATAATCTCTCAAGAAATATTTTTCTTCTTGGAGTTGGTGGTTTATGGCTTCAAGCTCATCCAGTTTCTCCTGTTTGGATGACTTGCCCATGATTCTTAGTTCCTACAAACACAACCTGTACTTCCAAAACTACACACTGCAAAAGAAGATTAACAATCCCCAAAATGTCTACACACTGAAGACTAAAATCAATATTGAAACTGAAGCCAAATTTTCAAACACAATTAGAAGCTAATCCGACAATCTAACTGCTCTGATACCAAACTTGATCTAAAAAAGTGTGTTGTATTTTTTTTCACTTTTAAAAGTTTCCAAAGATCGTGATTTTCTTAATCAATTTTAAGTATTCTAAACTCCAAAAATTGATTAAATTCTGAATATTATGCATCCATAGAAGTGCGGAAAACTTGTGTAGCAAATATATAATCAGATTACTGAAAACACTCAGATAACAAACAAGATTGTTTACGGGGTTCGGAAATTCCTACATCCCTGGGTTTGGATTGAACCGATCCATTAATAATATTGAAATGTAAGTACAATAACTCTGACAAACAACCAATAATGAATCAAAACCTACAAATGAGCTGATCAATGTCCCAAGAACTCTAAAAAATAGTAGAAATTGTCCCAAGAATGATCTGTGGCTCCTACAGTGTTTTCACAATGTGATCTCCCTGCAACTGTGTTAGAAAAACACCTAAAAATGGAGATTTAAAAACATTATATGAAAAAAAATCATATATCTGAGATCATCTCTAAATTTTGAACACTTTTCATGTTTACACCAAGTCACAATTCGGACCAAAAGTGCATTAAAATTCATGTTTTCCAACTAGCTATCTTGTAGATCCCTGTTAACAACTGCATTCAAATCTTCCAAAAATAGGTTAAAAATCAACAAAAATATCAACTCTTATATTGTTGGAATCGCCTCAGAATTTTCTTCATTTCATCTTTTTACTCCAAGTTCCCATTCTGAGTGCAGAGCCTTCAAAAATGGTGTTTTCTTAGATCTAGTCTTTATCCTCCTTTGCACACACCTGTCTCCCTTGTATAAGTTGAAGCGACCCATTTTATAATCCGCCCAAGCCTCTAGGCGAGTTGGTTAGCAGATGGGTCTTGGGGCGATGAGGTCAGGAGATCAAATCCCACCTCCTACAATTTTTTCATGGATTTACATTTTAAATGGGATGAACAATCCCAATTTGGTGAATGTATATCCCACATTTTGTGGGTTGTTAATATCTTAGGCTTTATTAAGCCTTTTCTCGCATTTTTATAGTGGTCAAAGGACCACCTTAGGCTGAACTGCCCCCATCTCCACCGCTTCATCACCTTCTTCCACGTGGAAACATCCCACGCTTATCCACTACGTGGATCCTTGGCATGTTGGCAATTTATACTAATGTATAAACATTAATATGTATAGTTTGTGGCATTTGGAATGGTGTGTAAGTGGACTTACCAAATAAATAAAAACTCGACCCATACCATGGGGTATCGAAATTAATTAATTCAGTCATCATGTAGTCCACTTTTCATCTCCCGATAGGCAAATCGAGTGAATTTGACAAGTGGTGGCAAGCCACGTGGTGGCTTGTGGACCCACCACGTTGGCAATAATACCATAGTCCACACGGCGGCCAGGCTCCCCTCTGTAATAAAAGTTGAGCCTCTTGTTCCCATGCACCATTTTTATGCTCTTCAAAGACCAGTGATCAAAAACCAACAAACAACTCCCTTTTTCCTTTTCGCCACGTGTCGCAGTGCCATTGGTCCAATATTGACCAGAGTTGACTTTCTCACTGTCTAAACTTTGACCGAACATATCTAGAGCTCCCGATGTCCGTTTACCATGTTCTCACAGTTGTTGGAAATATCTCGAGATGATATTCTGCACTAACACCATTTAGGGATGTTTAGGGAACTTTCAAAAATGATCCCCTGATAAGAGAGTCATCACTGGAGGTGGAATAAAAGATTGAGTAAGTTGGAACACTTGTTTGGTAAATAGTATGGTTTTAGGTTTGGATTACACCTTCTTGGGTAAAGGTGTAGCAGGTGAACTATTTATTGAAGGTGGTGTAGGTTTAACTACCTCTTTGGAAGGTAGTGGGTTTTTGGGCTTTGGTTATACCTTATTGGGTAAAGGTGAAGAAGAATTTTATGATGTAGAAGAGAAGGTAGATGGCGGAAGGGTACGGGTTAGACAAGGTGATAATGGAGGTGCAGTGAAGGTTGTGGTAAGATGCAGTGTGAAAGGGACTAGTTGAGGAGAAGGTAATGCCATCAGTAATGATGAGAATACTGGAAGTGGTGTAGGTATAGGAGGTAGAAGGGATGTAGGTGAAGGTAAAGCCATAAGTTGTGTAGGTAATTTGGGTGTAACAGAGGATCGTGATGAGGTGGGATGTTTTGTTTTTGGTTTACTTTAGGTAGGAAGCTCTTTGGCCAAGGTTGATGGGTGGGGACCTAGGATAAATGGAAGTGGTGAAGGTGATAGAGGGGTAGTGGGTGAAGCTGATGTATGCGCCCTAAGGGGTTGGGTCTTCTTCTTAGGTGGGGGAATAGTCTTTGCAATGACTTATGAGATTGTGGCTAAATATACTTTGACAGGAGGATGGACTAGAATTGATGTCGGCATGACCACTAATGTGGTAATGGGTTTTGATGCGAAGGAGTATATACAAGTAGGTAAGGTTTTAGGCATAGGAAAATTTTCATTTGTTGGTAAAGGTGTAGGTGTGAGCGAGGGTGATGAAGAAGGGGCCACTACAACTGGCATGGGTATGGTGGGTTTGGTTGTCTGAAACACCTTTGGATAGATCATGGAAGTGTTAGCAGATAACATCTACATTTGAGTTGAGACAGGTAGTCGAAGGCATCCCCAAAGCATGAAATTATCAACATGATCCAAGCAACCAGCCAAACATGAGAATGGCACCGATGTAGGGGGATGATGTTGATTTGGTAGTAATACCTATAAAAATGTCTGTGAGACAGGGAAATGGTTTTCTTCAGACTCTGTGGGTAGAAGAGATGAGAGTAGATCAATAGGATCCTTGAAAGATAATGGATAATTTTCACCAATATGAAGGGATGTTGCTAATGGATCCCCTATGGGTAGGGGAGATGACAAGTTGGATGAGGTAAGTTCATTTTTTTGTAAAGAAGAAGGTAAGAACAACTCTCATGTGGATATAAGGATAAGTACTATGGGTTGTTTGTCAAGTTGAGAGGTGAGTGGGAAAACTACATTGACAAATATGGTGGACTTGTCCATGGGTGAAGGAGAAGATAAGGGAGACTCCTCTATGGGTAAAGGAGTAGATGAAATTGGTCCCTCCATGGATGAAGGATCTCATGTAAGAATTTCCTCTATAGATGGAGTAGGAGTAAATTGAGCAGGAAGATCTGGTATGATGTTGAAAAAAACATGAACATCAAGAACATTACTATCATTGGTTGAAGTTTCACCAGTTTGGTTAGATGATGGGTGTGATTTTGGAATGGATTCTTGAAGATGTGAAGGTTATGATTAGCTGATGTGTTAGTATTATCCAAGATGAGATCTCCATTATCTAACATTTCTTGGATGATTTTTTTGAAAGTTATACAATTACCATTGCTATGACTTCTAACGTGATGATAGTTACATTAATCATTTTCTTTGTACCATGCAAGCACAGAATGAGGGGTTAAAACCAGTATATAGTTTTACAGGTGGAAGAGTAACTATTCCAGGTTTTTAGAAGTTTTTCTAAAATTAAAGAGTATAGTTCTCCTATGGGAGTATATTTTCATTACTCCCTCTTGAAGTGAAAATCTTGAATATGAGAAATATTGGAAGAAGTCTTTGATTGGGTGGACAGATGAGATGGGCCAGATTTAAAAACTAATGTGTTGGTAGATCCTTTTTATTTATAATAATTATTTTTCAGTTTGGAAGAAGAAGAGGTATCATTTGATTTAAACTCAGTGTTCTTGTTACGAAATTGTATCCTCTTCTCTTCAATGACATGAATTTCAAGTTTCTGGGCCATGGTGAATGCCTCATCAAATATGTAGAAGGTTTGAACTCGGAGAGTTTGCGAGATGTGTCTAGCACAAGCTCTAGTGAACAACTCTATTAACTTGGTTTGAGGTAGTTGGAATGTGAGTTGGTTGATCAGGCTTCGCTAACGAGTGAAAAAATCTATGATAGATTCCTCTTCATATTGGCGTGTTTCTTACAAGTTAGTCATGGTGACCTTCTTAACAATGTTGATAGAAAAGTGGTCTAGAAAAGCCTATGCTACCTGATTAAATGAAAATATTGAATGCCTAGGTAAATCACTATATCAATATAAAGTGGGTCATGTCAAGGACATTGTGAATGTCTGCAAGAGCAAAGTGTCATCATGAGTGATCAGATAACACACATGTTTTGTAACATTCCCATTTTAAGAATCTAGAAACAAGGGAATTTTTTTTATCATATATAATGTTCTCTATTCTAAATTAACATAATTTAAAACACACATTCCAATTCCACTCCATCTCATAACAAGAAACCATATGTAGTTTTAAATGAATTAGTGAAACACTGATATCTCATTTCATGACTCGATATTAAACTGATCTCTCAGGTTAACTCATTAGTGTGTATACTACGTATACTTGGTTTATTTTACCTTTTTAGGGGCACCCAATTGTTCTATCTAAGAGGCTTATCTAAATATATGTTACCAATATTAATCTGAAATCCTACATATTAGACTAGGTGACATAGGATAATGCAACCAACAGTTTGCGATACTTTGGCCAAATATTTTACACATGTTTATCATGTTTACATTCCTAGATGACATAATTGTCAAATATAATAAGTCCCTCGAAAAACTTGTTCTATTATATAGAGTGGTATTTCCTGACTCATTCAGTCCAATATGATTCAAGGTTTCACACTAGAAAAGGTGAGCAACATGCACCAATATGGAAGACTACTCATGGTGACTAAGGGTACATAGACATACTCAATGGACTTACGTCGATTGGGTGTGTTTAGTTATCCTAAGTCAACATGAGTTAACCTTGACACTAGATCATGTTACTATCCCTGTACAGGGTATAACCATGATCGATTCTTACACGTATCTCAATCAATTTAAACAAACTATGTGGGGTGTTGATACATATCAACTACATCATAGTGTCCTCATAATGACTCATGTCATTATGAGGGAACTTTTCTACAATTGATGTGTACTAACATCCAAATGAGTTTCATCAACTAGACTAACATACCTTAAATTATAGATTATTAACCCATTTAGTAACTTTACTAAGTATTAATTATATAAACACTTAAAGATTCAACTAGCATCATATAACCTATAAGGTTACAAGTTGAAGTTATATGAGGAGTAGGTATGCAGGTAAAATTTGCTTCGTAACCTTTCAATTACATGTTTAAGTTTGTCTTAAAATGAAACAACTTGTATCATATAATGACATGATTGATCTTAGAGTTATGAAAGTGTGTTCATGAAGTCCTTACTTATTTCAGCATTAGGTTAAACAAGTTGATTTAAAATCCTTTTTTTTAGACTTCGTTTTTTATTAGAGGTAAAAAAGGGTTGAGGGGACCCTACACTGAACACAGTAATATCTCCATGAGAGAAGATAAATACATTACCATACCATCAAAAACCTGATAATATAACATTTCATAATAATACGAGCTCCCCCAGGAGAAAAAGTATTGAAACAACAATAACAAAAAACACATTGGAACTAACAGCAGCGTAAAAACTAGTAGCCAAAAAGCTACAGAGATAGTAAATTAAAAAAAACACTCCTCCCCAAATCATTTATATCATTTTTCAAGCCCCTCCAACACCTTATCCCATTCCTTAGCCAAAGAATCTATGTTACCAACCAAAGACACCAATTCAAAACAATCGGGAGTCACCTTTCTTTTGTTTCCCTAACTATCCACAACACTATAGGCATTAGCGAGCTGACCCAGAGTCTGGAGATTCTCTAGAGTATATTTCACCATGACTACACTCCACTTCATGTAGCTATGGATAATGGCATGAACATGGTCTAACTCATTGGTTATGAAACCATAGTTGGATTTTAAAACATCAATCTCTCTGTCATGCCCATTGTTGACCACTTCCTCAACCTACACTTTCATCTTATGCCATTCATTGAACAAGAACTGCACCTAGCTCTTGGTGAGCTACATATCTCCCTTAATTTCCTTAATATCTGCCACCATCTTAGCCAAATGGTTCTCCCCTTTCACAGGTCTAACATGTCCCATAGCCTTGAATTTTTGTTCCAATTACCCATTGATAGGAGTTGGAAGATCTTGTTTACTAGACTCCCCCTTGGTGTTTAAAGGGACACTAAGACCCTACTTAGATTTCATTTCCCTAAGATTCTAGGCCACCACAATCTCAACCATGTCTTTATCCTCTTCTGATTCAACTTCTTGAGAGTCAATATCTTCACTTGAGTCTTCTTCCTCCGAGTCTGAGTTGACTCCATTCGTATAAGCTTCCAAAGATTTAGTTAGGGAGCCAGACTTATCAATATCCAGGGAATCTATTTTAACAAGGGAAATAATAAAGCCTTGATGGAGTGGGACAGAGATCCTTATTGTTTTTAACTGAGAGATAAAGACACACAAGGAATGATAAAGAAATTAGGGGAAGCTAAAATCCTGGCCACATCTGAAATGATTAAGCATAGGAAGGTTGTAGGCATAAATACATTTGTAGCAGCCCTCAAGAGTGAGAAATTGGATAAGGGTGAGAGCCACCTCATCATAAGGGTTAGGTAAAGATAGATAAAGATAACTAGCAAAATGGGAAGTCATATTTTCATTACGTTTGAGAAATAGGTTCATCTCTTCAGAGGCTTCTTTTTTATGTTTATAGACCTCCCTCCCAATATCAGGAATGCCCATCACTTTAGCGACTGAATCCACTATAATCTCCATACTAATCCCCTTCATTTCAACCACCACACCTTTTTTAGTAGTCTTCTAGGCACTAATGAAATCTTTGTTAAGATTTTAAAAATGACCTTTTAAAATTTTTAGGAAGTGCATAAAAATATTGCTATTAAACAGAGCCATGGCTTCAAGCGTCACTCCTTTGAGATTAGTAGGTTTAGTTCTAACTAGATTACCACCCATTTGGCTACACAAAAACCGTTCATGAAAAATCCCAAGTTCTAGGTAGCCAGAGGATTACACACAGGCCTAAAAATGAAATTTATCTAGGCTCGAGAAGAAACAAAAGCTTTCCAAAAACACAAGTGGATCCCCTCCCCGATCTTCACATTATTTGGAAATAAATGCTCACTATTCCTATGGAAAAATACCATGATGAATTTGACACACCATGAGCTAACATTATTTTCTTATGTGTCCATTTATGTCATTATGTAAGTGTGCTCGCACCTTGGGATCAAGATCTTCCACTTCATTGATAAGTGTCAACTCATCACAATTAACCCCCATATTAGCAAATTAATCCACCACAAGTGTATCATCCCTGTAAACATGCTTGAAGGTAATAAATTCAAATAAATTTGACATTTCTTTAATACTCTTAATAGAGTTATGGATAGAAATAGAGATGGAACCTTTTCCAGATATGTTGTTAATTATGTTCATAGAGTATCTTTCCATCTCCAATTTGGAAAAATTGTGTTGGAGAGCTATAGATAACCCCCAAAAAAACCTCGTTGCTTCAAAAAATGGTTAGTTTGATTACCTAGATTGTGATGGTACCCAAAAATAAATATTCCTTCACAATCCTGGAAAACCCCACCACATCCAACTCTACTAGGGTTTCCTTTGGATGCACCATTAAAGTTCAACTTAAAACACTCCTTGCTAGGTTTCACCCAACCTTTGATTCTATGGTTTAGAGAATGGGTACTAGTAGGTGTGGATCCCAAACCCCACTTTAATGAGAATATGGATTCATTATGAATGATAGACTTCTTTTGAGGGTTCAGATTAGAGAAATTAGCCAAAATGGTCTTAACACAACGGGCTCCAACTTTCTTGGAAGACTCTTTATTTCCTTTGAATATTTTTCTATTTCTCTCCTTCCATATCTCCCAAGCTAAATGCATAATAGAAAAGGTCCAAAAATATTTTAACCCTTACCTCTTACAAGGATTAGACCATTGGGGCCACAACAGTTTTATGGAATTAGGGAAAACCTAATTGACTTCAAAAATATTGAAAATGATCTTCCTAACCGAGACCAGAAAGGGGCAGCTAAGAAAAATGTGTGAGGAGTCTTCACACTCAGATTCACACAACACACACATGTTTACCCTATGGAAATTTCTCTTGTTTAGGTTGCTGGCAATTAGAATATTATCATGGATAACCAACCACCAAAACATATCAATCTTGGGATTAACTCTTTGACCCAAACAATACCCCAATTGAACTTTTCCATTTCCCCCACCTTAGAAAAGAAGGACTTGTAGACACTTTTGACTAAGAAGACTCCATTGTCCTCCTTAGACTAGTAAATACTATCCTCTTTTAATCTCTCCTTATTAATAATAAATCCTCTTAATTTTTTGTTAATAGAAGAAATTTCAATGCTATTAGAATCATCTAGAACAATGGTTTTCCATTTTCCGAGGGGTTCATCAAAGTTGAAAAAATATTTGAATTTGGTCCCATATTTGGACATAGAATCTCTATAGACCATGGGGTAAATGATCTTAAGAGGGAGGTGCCCAAACCATTTTTCCTCCAAAAATTTGATCATTCGCCCATTTCCTACCATCCATTTTCTACCCTCAGAGACTATGTGTTCATCCCAATTAAT
The DNA here is from genome assembly GCA_019776745.2 of Taxus chinensis. Taxonomy (NCBI): domain Eukaryota; kingdom Viridiplantae; phylum Streptophyta; class Pinopsida; order Cupressales; family Taxaceae; genus Taxus; species Taxus chinensis. Next base: position 380,652,220 of record CM034148.1, read on the forward strand.
ATATTTCCAGAAACAAGAGGAACCATTAGAATCTTGGATGCAAAAGCACCATTCATTGGAAGATAGATTTGGCTAATATTTACCTCTGATAATAGAATTCCAAACACTCTCTTCCTTGACTAGCGTCCAGCTCATTTTTGATAGCATTACTTTATTCATTTTGGTCCAATCTCTTATACCAATACCTCCAAGTTTTTTGGGGGTGTAAAAATTTTCCCATGCAATTAGAGGAATTCTATCTTTGGGTTCAAATCCACTCTAAAGAAATATTTTTTGAATACTCTCCAACTTACTTGCATTTGAGGAGGGTAACCTATAGATAGACATCGTATAAATAGGTAAATTCTTAATCGAGCATTTGAGGAGGACATCCTTGCCAGCTTGAGATAATAGAGAACCTTTCCAACCTTCAATTTTCTTCAAAAACCTATCAATTAAGAAATTCCAATCAGCATTCTTAGGTTTTTCCACCCCAATAAGCATGCCTAGATACCTAGTTGGGAAGGTTTTAGACACACAACCAATAATTCCATTAATTTTATTACATCTTCTTTCCGAGGTGTTGATAAAGAAAACTAAGCTTTTCCCATAATTGATCAATTGGTCTGACACCTCCTCATAATCACCCATTAATTGTTTAAATTCCATAGCCTTTGGGACATAAGATTTACCAACAAACATAGTGTCATCAAAAAAATTCTAGTGATTAACCCTGTTATAGTTAACAAAGGAGAAATACCTTTGATCCTATTATCCAAGGAAGCCTTATTTAGAGCTCTACTAAGGGTCTCAGCTATAATAATGAAAACAAATGGAGAAATAGGATCACCTTGTCTTAATCCACATGTACTGTTAAAAAATCCACAAGGGATCCTATACGTACCCAAAATTGTAAGGTATTGTATTGCCAGAACAACGTGACACATGCCCCAATGATGATACAGGTCTCCTTGCAAAGTGTTCAGGATCCAGAAAAGCTCTCTGAGTGTGTGTTAACATCTCGCATGCCCCACTTAGCCCTCATGTGCTTTATTTTTTTCCTTTTCCCCTCTTTTCTTGGCCTTTTCTCTTCAATGACGAAACCGCCACCCTACCTGGGTGGTGGTCTTGTGACCACCACCCTGAACAGGGCGGCGGTCCTGTAACCACCACCCTGCTTAGGGTGGTGGTCCTTTACACGTTTTCCAGAAAGCTCTTTTAACATGAATTTTGTAAATTCAACGTTTTACTAGCTTTCTTTCACTTCCATAAGCTTGCATTTATGATTCTGGTTCCCTGGAATAGTGTTTTGCAATTGTTTATAGTTTAAGAGTTCTATTTGGATTTTACCTTGGGTAAATGCAAATGCTATAAATAGTTGGCTTGTGCTCAAGAAAATGCCCCCTCAAAATTTTCCTCTGATTTCTCTTTGCAATAGATTTAGTTTTCCTTTTTCTTAGAATTCTTAGTTTCTTTCATTGCATGCTTAGTTAGCATTGTTTTACTGTTAGTAAGCCACATATCCATCTTGTGCAAGCACTACTATTATTTCATCCAATCCATTAGAGTAGAATAGCTTAGGAAGCCATTAAAGTTGTAGGTTTTTCTCCTCAAACAGGATAGTTTCAGGTTCTGGATGCTTTATGTTGCATGACTCGCAATAGATCCCGCAAGGAATTGCATAAGCCAAGCTCTGTACTCTTGCGCTATCCCTCTCCTACTTGCATTGTATTCAGTCAGTGTTCTGAGCTGCCTTTATCCCAATATCTACTTCTGTTGATGCTAGCATTACACGCTTTTCTAGATCCACGTGAATAGGAAGGAATGAGGAGATCACACTAAGGGAACAAGATCACACACACCAGCGGATTCGCCACTGTTCTGCAGAATCCAAGTTCTAGCTTTCAAAGTTATAGTTAGAATCATATCAAATAGAGTAGTTAATTGCTTTATTTATGTTAATTATACTCTCGATATTTCCAGGGAAGCTGTGGGGATTGATAGTTTCTGAGAAACTATGATTCACTCCTCACTTCTGAGGTAGGATCGAGAGTCTTGCAAATAGATTAGATAAGCTATTTTATTGTTTAGAATAGATCTACAAATTGCATAGACAAATAGCTACACTCAGTTATTTTAGCTGTCAATTCTAGATATTTTAAATAGTTGCTTTCTTAAATTCGTAAAGCTCTTCAGAAAACACAAAAAAAATAGAGAGGTCATATATACTATAGATATACTTCACATAGTTAAATTTCATTTTACTGTAGTTCGTTTTACTTTGTTGCTTTTGTATGACAATCACGAGACCTAGAGATCCCAGGGAATATGTATTCGATCCAATCATACCTCATCCCAATCTCATCACAGTGATAACTGATATAGATCAAAATCTTAGGATTCAAGTCTTCCGAACAACGGTAAGCTTGCAACAAATCAATTCCCAGTTGAACGGGTTAAACATAGAAGATGACCAAGCACACACGTTTTGGTCAAATCAACCGAACTACAGATTACCCTAGGCAACATTCATATGAATGTAGAAGGGTTTGTAAGAGAAAAAACCTTTGGTTGTGATCCTTTGGTCCCACAGCCAGATGCAGGAGACACTCTTCTAGATATAGATACCAGCCTAAGAATCCAGGTTGCACGAATGCCTATAAGATATTATGAGAAAATCACATAGTTACTAGTTATCCTGAATATAGAGGCTGAGAAGGCATACAATTACTGGGTGTTAGGGATTAGGAACTTAATTTCACGCATGACCATAACAGGTCCACAACACCTAAGAGTCTACAGTTGTGACCCAAAAATCCCACAGCCCAACGAATCCATAGGAGAATTAGACATAGACACTGGCCTACGCACACTAGTAATTCCGGTCTACCTCCATTTCCACCTATCATCATCGAACAATTATCTTTACTAGACAGAGCAGCTAACAAAGCTAGAGAGTTTTGGACTAGGCCATCAGAATCATCCATAGAGTCGACTATATTTACTATCCACCATACGATCCTTATCTGGAGACATACACGAAACTATCCTTGGGTCATTTCCCACGTATTCCACAACCCATAGATCGAATCATGCCAGAGCTCAATATTGATTGGAGGCCTTTGAGCAGTCATCCTTGTTGATCGATCTATCACACCTGTTCAAGTTAGGAGGGCCTTCTTCGCCTTAGATTCGCAAATTCCACTAGTGCGTATTGCAGACATTAGATTGCTTAACTAGTTTGTGTGCATCCCATACATATTCCATCCCCACCAGCTGTCTCGGCATGACCTCGGGAGGTCAGGTGTGAGGAAGAGTTACTTGTAGATTCCCATGCTCGCATGTCACTTTTCCGTAGTACAAAATTGAACCCGATGTGAACAAACAACTGCTTCATCTTCTCTACCTCTTTATCCTCCACATCAGCTTCACCAACAAAATTGGTGAACCCAACATGAACAAACAACTACATCTTCTCTACCTCTTTAGCCTCCACATCAGCTTCACAAACAAAATTGGTGAACCCGACGTGAAACAAACAACTTTTTCACCTTCTCCATCTCATTAGTCATTTTCTACCTCATTAACCATCACTTTCGCTCCTTCCCATTATTCTGCGGGTATTCATATACCCCCTAAATATGTCGGGATTCGATGCATATAGCAGATCCCTCTTGGGTCTTGAGGCATACTACGCCCCAAAAAATAGGCAATCATCACCCTCACTCTTAGTATGGGGTGACAACTACTCAACTAACCAGTTGTTAACACAAACTCTGAGAATTAGATATAACTCATCATTTCAAACAGAGGAGTTGGAACAACTCGCTCAAACACAACAAACAGAGCCTTCAGGATCGAACAACATGATGTTCACCGGAGAATCTGGTTCATCTCCTCAGATGCTACTTAGACCACAAATTAGTAGACAATCAGACTCATATCGAGGTTTAGATGATGAATATTTGGTACGTTATGCCAGGAACGACCAACATTCTTGAAGTATGTATCCACCTGTAGGAGGTTTACAAAAACATCCTGAGGTCTCTTTTCAAGAAAATACCTCTATGCCACTACATCTAGGAAATACCCTCGAAGAAACTTGGCAAGATAGTGATCAATTCATAGCGGGATATCACGTGCCTATACAAAACCATGGTATACAAAAAACGACAGAAAAACAGTGTGACTTCACTAAATGAAATCATTTCAATGTTAGTAGAAAAGGTTAGAGGATTAGAATTTTCCCAAGCAAGTCAAAATTCATAATTCATGCAAACATGAAGTTCCAATCCTCCACACCATCCTAGTCAATTATATCTCCTCACAGGAGTAGGTACGTTAGGCATGACTCCTCAGTATTCGTAACAAATTCCAACTAGACCCACCATCTCTAGCACTGTTCCTCCCGGTCTAGTACAGAACAATCCATTCCTGGACAGTACCCTATCATACTTAAACATGTACTCCAAATCACCACAAATGGATATGTTCTCCTCTCCTAGCATGTTTTATCAAACACATGGGCTTCCTTATGCCCCTGCCAATGCATACGCTGCTCCATATCAACAACCCATTCCACCACTGCTCCCTCAACAGGCACAATCAATGGTCGAAACATATGTGATAGGGACGTACTCAGAATATTTGAAAGAGCCCTTGGATTTCACCATACGAAGCATCATGCTTCCAAGACCTCTTTCCAATTTTCCTAAATACAAAGGAGAGGGAGATCCAAATGCACATATCAAAGCTTATGCTACAACCATTCGAGAACTACTCCCATGGGATGGGGTTGTTGCTAAAATATTCCCAAAAACCTTGGAAGGCATCGCTCTCGATTGGTATTATAGAATACCTGACGCTTCCATACACTCATTCAAACAACTCGTGTCAGATTTCATCAAGGCCTTTGACATGAACAAATTATTAAGAACAGGAATCAGGGAATTCTTACACATCAAACAAGAACACAACGAATCTATCGCCCTTTTCATCCAAAGCTGGCATACAGTTATTTATTCTTCGGCAAGTTCTCCAAACATGGATCAAATGGAACTATGTGATTTATTCCTTCATTCACTTAGTAGAGAAGTGAAGGAAGAAGTCCAGAAGTTCCCATTAAGAACTTACGATGAAGTACTGGAGAGTGCTCTTCGAAGGGATCAAGCAGCAATTGATAGTGGTCGCAAAACATTTGGAGCAAACGGGAGGTTAATCACCCCCAACCAGAACACTACAACTTATCCTACTACCACGAATGTCAATCAAGGACCTAAAATACTTAACAAAAATCAGGGTGTAACAACAAATGGAGTAACCGACCAGCCTAAAAAGGTAAATGTTGTCAATACCCCATCACAATCTTACAACCAACGAAATAACAACTTTACCCCAACAATCAATACAGTGGATTTTAACCATCCACAACAACAACAACAATGGCAAAATCCCATACAGGGTCCAAGCCAAAATTCAACTAGGTACCAAAACCAAAATTCAAACCAAAAACAACAAATGCAAAATTTTAATAGACAACGGTTTGATCAAAATTTTGGGCCACAATACACACCAAACCAACAAACTAGGAATTACAATCCTAATTCGTATTGTGGTTTCCACAAAATTTGGGGCCATGATACTAGAACATGCCATGACTATAATAAATTCATGCAACGCTTGCCAGATGAACAAAGGCAACTTTTCATGGATATGTTCTTGGCAGATCCTACATCACCAACATCAAATACTTTTTCAGGGGCAGTTTCCCCTCAAAACGCACCCCTGAAGATCTTTAATGATCCACTCCCAAATCATGATAACAATAGGCTAAATCTAACTGGGACAAACAAGGGTGTAATGATAGGAAACAATGATCATGAAGCCTCAACCTCACTAAATCCATTAGTTGCACCACAACTAGGAATTCAGCCATGACCTAAGGTAGTCGGTTTAATGGAGTTAGACGCTGAACTACCCATCGAAGCTATAACAAGGACATGAGAGTATTTCTCTCAGCCAAGTCCAAGCCACCTGCCAGAGGCAGATGACGTCCAAAAAATCGTAGTAAAACCTGTGGGAGTCTATGATTTGATTAACAACCTAACAAAAACCTTCTCGCACATTTCATTTTTAGACTTACTAAAGAACTCTCCTGCCCACAGGGTAGCTCTTTTAGAAGCATTAGGTTTAGGTCATCTAATTAACATCACTCCACCACCTGAAACACAGGTAAATCATGTGGAATTTTATGTTCATCCTCCAAGGTAGGCAGATAGGGATGTCGAATTCATATTCAAGATAAACAAAATGCCGACATATGCTAAGATCGCACGCCAAGGTGATTCAGCCTTACATTTGCAAGTATGGGTTTATAACAACTATGTAAAGCATGTCATGATAGACGATGGGGCAGAAGTTAACATAGTCCCCTTCTCTTTCCTCCAAAAGCTAGGGTATGGAGAAACCAATTGTTCCACAACTCGAAATACACTAAGGGGCTATGATAGCCTTAAAGCCACCTCGGTTGGAACTATAATATTACCGATCACCTTAGGACCCAAAACCATCTTGACTGATTTTTCTATTATAGATCAGGAAACTAACTATAATATGATCCTCACCCGACCATGGATACACCACATGAAGGCAATACCTTCTACACTATTTCAAGAAGTAAGGTTTTTACATTTAGGAAAGGTATTTGGCCAAAGGTGATCCAAAACCATTTGATGTAAACCTAGCTGACTTAAAGAAAAGACCAGGCATGCACTTGGAGTTTGAACTCCCAACAAATCAACTTAATAAACCTATCGACGCAAAAACAAAAGAAAAGTTGGTACCTACGACAGATCTTGAAACTATGAGCCTAGCCAAAGTAACCCCAACCCCCAAAGATGAGGCTAACACTGTAGAAACAGTATCATTATGAACTACTACAAAAATCATTGAATTTCTAGAAAATGATCTACCAATATTCTTACCATTTGATTTAGTAGGCATAGGGTATTCCCTAGGCATTGGCTCTCTTCAAGCAGAGGATCTTTGTATGATGGAAGTAGAATATGCAAATACAACAGATATCCTAGCATCCATATTCCTAGTCAAATATTGGACACTCCATTTTGATGGAGCTAGATGTCGTTACGGAGCGGGGGCAGGTGTAATATTTACTTCCCCTGAAGGAAAAGTCTTACCTTTTGCCTTTAAACTACATTTCGAGTGCACAAACAATGGCACTGAGTACAAAGCCCTCCTCCTTGGCCTCATCTTAGCTAAGAGAATTGGTGTTGATAACATTAGAGTCCTAGGAGACTTGCAATTAGTAGCAAACCAAGTCTCTACGATATATGAAACCAAAGCCGAGCACTTACAGCTTTACAAATAAGATGTAGTAGATTTAAGCAAGGAGTTTGACTTCATATCAATTGAAGCAATCCCGCGAGAGAAAAATCTTCTCGCCGATTCAATAGCAACTTCAGCATCACGTTTTACCCAAAGCAATGAGTTAGAGGATACCCGTTTCATGGTATCCCTTCGTGATGAACCATTGATAAAAACAATGAAAAATTCTCTCTTAAACGGAAATAAATCTACTATCCTAGACCACGTTGATAGTGATATGGCCACTCTGGAGTACTTAAACACCTATGTGGCACTACATCTCTCCTATCATATGATAGATTTGTCCTTAATCCCACATTCATCTTCTTACTTCGGAAATCCCATGATGGATCTTCCCTCAGAAATGGAACCTAGCATATGCATAGTAGAAAATGGGGATGATTTGGATTTACCTCTAGCACCACCTGAGTTTGAAGAGGGTAACACCTCTTTGATCGAAGAAACCATTGATATTAACATCGGAACGGAAGATGAACCAAGGATATTGAAACTAGGATCCTCGTTAACCCTAGAGGAAGTAGAAATACACACTCAGATCCTCAAAGAACATTAGAAGGCATTTGCATTTAATTATAAGGAAATGACAGGAGTTGCACCCCACATTGCGGTGCATAACCTCGTCACTAAATCTGATGCAAAGCTAGTTGAACAAAAATTGAGACCCATGAAACCCAAGGTAGCTCTCATGGTAAAAGAGGAGGTAATAAAACTCCTCCAAGTAGGATTCATCAAACCAGTCGATTACTCCCAAGGGGTATCTAACATCGTTCCCATTCTCAAGAAGAATGGAAAGATACACATCTTCATAGATTTTTGAGACATCAAAAAAGCATGTCCTAAAGATGACTTCCCATTGCCATCCATTGATGTCATTGTTGATGCAACAATTGGGTTTGAACTTTTTTCTCTCATGGATGGATTCTCGGGATACAATCAAATTAAAATATCTAAACAAGATCAAGCTAAAACCACGTTTATAACTCCCTGGGGAACTTATTGCTATGCTGTCATGCCATTTGGTCTCAATAATGCTGGTGCTACATACCAGCAAGCTATTACATATATATTTCACAATTTAATTCATAAAATCATGGAATCCTAAGTAGATGACTTGTTGGCTAAGGCCAAGAAGCGTTGTGACCATCTGGAATTACTCCACGTCATTCTCTCACGTTTGATAGAATACGGAGTCATGCTAAACCTAGAAAAATGTGTCTTTGGTGTAATAGGAGGGAAGCTCCTAGGTTACATCATATCGTCACAAGGGATAGATGTTGACCCAACCAAAATTCAGGATGTCCTCGAAATGGTTCCACCTTCGGATGAATCTGGAATCAGGTCATTTCTCGAAAAGTTGGGTGCAATCCGAAGATTCATCACGGACTTAAGTTTCGCCATTCATCCAATCAACAATTTACTCAAGAAATACTATAGCATTGATTGGACTAAAGATTGCAATGAAGCTTTCAACGTAGTTAAGCGTTTCTTGTTGTCACCACCTATGCTAATGCCACCTAAGCTAGATCACCCATTAATTTTATACTCACGAGCTACCAATATCTCGCTAGCCTGCATGCTGGCTCAAGAAGACGATGATAAGAGAGAACGCGTGATTTATTTCATTAGCCGAACATTGCTCGATTATGAAACACGTTACACACAAGTAGAACGAGAATGCCTCGCCATAGTCTTTACAACCAAATGCTTAAGACACTATATGCTGAATCAAGAAACAAGGGTCATGGTAAAAATGGACCATTTGCGAACTTTTCTCACGCAAGGGTCCTTATCTAAGAAGGCTGGATGTTTTATAACCTTAATGGGAGAATTTGAATTAACATTTGTAAATCAGAAATCAGTTAAGGGACAAATCATCGTAGATTGGTTAGCTGATAACCCATTAGATGGAGGCAATCTAGTAGATCTAGATTTTCCAGATGAGTGCGTATACTACATCAAAAACCGACCTTATATCTCTGAGTGTCCCTAGTACATTGATATCATTAATTATATCATGGACCATACATATCCAGAAGGAGCTACACTGCAATAAACAAGGCGGTTACGTATTATCATATCTAAATACATCATTATAAAGCAAGTGCTCTATCAGAAAGTGTTCGATGGAATGCTCCTAAGATGTTTCAACACGGAAGAATCTAAGAAGATTCTCCATGAATCCCACAGTGGAATGTGTGGAGACCACTTTGGTGGTCATGCCACCACTCGTAAAATACATTGAATGGGCTATTTCTGGCCTACTCTAGAACACGACGTAGTAGATTTTGTACGCAGGTGTCATAAGTGCTAAGAATTCTCCCATGAGATCCATATGCCGATACAAGCTTTGAAACCAATCGCTACTCCATGGCCCTTTTCTACATGGGGCCTAGATCTAATAGGGAAATTCTCTCCCTCATCCACAGACGGCCATAATTTTATAATCACGGCCACCGAATATTTTACCAAATGGGTAGAGGCTATGCCTCTTACTACTGTACCTGGTTCTGTAATCACCAAGTTCATTTTAAACCAAATTATTTGCAGGTACGGTATCATGCAAATCATTATCTCCGATAATGGAACTTATTTTAAGAATGAAGAGGTCTGCAAACTATGCAATAAATTTAAGATAAGTCATCATACGGCTTCCTTGTATTACCCTCAAGCCAATGGATAGGCCGAAGCGACGAATAAAACACTAAAAGCCATTCTCCTTAAAACGGTGAAAGAAAACAAATGAGATTGGCACTTGAAGTTATATCCGGCCTTATGGGCCCACCAAACCTTACTAAGAACACCAACGGGAGCAACTCCTTTCTCACTAGTATTCGGGGCAGAGGTAGTTCTCCCACTCGAGGTTGAAATACCCAGTCTCCGTATTTCATTACAAGGGATTTTGGATGAAGACGCTTACAGAGAAGCACATATTTCCCAACTAGAAATCCTAGATGAAGCTAGGTTAGATGTTGAACAGCAACACAGAGTCTATGCTGACCAGATGTGCTGGCAGTATAATAAGAAATTCTATGAATGCGACATATATGAAGGTGATCTAGTTCTAAGACTAGACAGCCGGATCGACAAGAAGACCGGCGAAGGAAGGAAATTCCGGCCTAAATGGTTGGGCCCATACCGAGTCATGAAAGAGTATGGAAATAGTGCATACCTCTTATGTATGCTAGAAGGTGAGGAATTTGGTGAAGCGGTCAATTCTCTGCACCTCAAGTGGTTCTACTCGTAAGCAACTAGCACTACTTATATATATATATATATATATATATATATATCTACATTGCATCTTCATATAGATTAGGATCATATTGTCCGCTTGTTTCATACACAAATGGTGATCAAGGAATCTATTCTCAAAGAAATTCATTACAAACTCATGATGTTGTTGGCATAAAAACTCTAATCATACTTCTCCATTTTCATGATATCATCAAATTATCTCGGAATCATTTTATCAAATAAAGCTAGACATGACAAAGTCTTAACGGTAACCATACCAAGATCTGCAAGTTTATTCTCACTTTTGGTTTCTTCTTAGGGTAGGTGTCTTGCCCATGGTCTGTTCTAGAAGCTTCATGGTGTCACATCTATCCCATATGCATATCTCTTTGGAAATAAACACATACTGAAATTTTACTCAAACAAACAAGTCAAACATTGATCAAATAGAAAATTTTAATTTTACACATTTCCTTGCCCCACCAACCTTTGGTGATGAGCTTTCATCTCTTACTAGTGACGTAGGGTTGGGAAAGGATGGAAATGCCCTTACTCACCTATGCTTTTCCCACGGTGATAAACCCACGCTTCTTACTAGTAGCATGGGGCAAAGTGTAGGGGGTCCTCTTGACAAATAAATGTAAAAGGTCATACACAAACAATTCAAACTTTGAAACTTTGAGTCAAAAACAAATGAATCAAATGTTCAAAATCCCAAGAGAGTTAAAATCCTAAAAACCTAGATTTTGTCTACTATGTGGCCACCTACAGGTCTAAGTTTGGATAAACCGCAAAGCAAGTTGCATCCAAAACTATGAAGTCACTCGAGTGGAGTAGACTTGTGGTGTCCTAATTTGCTTCCACCAAAGCTTTGTCTATCTTTCATCACTATCATTTCACTACACCTCATAACTTGTGCCCTTCCCAACTCTTGGTGATAAGCCCTCGCATCTTACTAGTTGTGTGGAGTTGGGGGTAGGGGCAGGTTTATCTGTTTATCATACCGGTTTATTTTCATCACTTTGCCAAAACAAATATGAAGTATCCAAAATTACTTACAGAAACTAAGATTCAAAATCACATTATATCTACATCATCATATATCAGAATCATGAAACACAAAAGGAAAGTAAAACACTTGCATCATTTGTTCACCATTGCATATATTCTAAAAAGAAACATATAAACATACATCATAGTATAGGAAACTAGAAATAGAAAGTGAGCCATGAATACCAAGAGTTTGATCCAGAACAAAAATACATATATATAAATAATCAATGTTTATGTACAATGCCATCATGCACTAAGCATGGTCAAAACGCTCAAAGAGCCCGAGATATACAAAAGAATATATAGTACAAAATCTATGAGAGCCAAGTGGCTTCTCAATCCCTACAAGACCCCTCTGAAGGCACACGCCCACGCCTAGGACTCTGGCTATGCCGGTGCTCTGAGTACACAGAGGGCTCTGGATGCCAAGGGGCAGCTGCAATCTCACCATGAGAATGGCTCCTCATCAAGTGCTCAGCCGTCCTATACCTCGCTAACTCTGTGCGAAGGGTCGATACCATCATGGCCACATGCCAAACTGGAGAAAAGACGTCAGTATGTCTACCGATTGCTGAAGGCTCCCCAGCATCCATGGATAGTTCTGCGCGGGTCCTCTACATGGGGATCATTAGGGTATCAGTGCATACCCTGCGAATCAAATCTCTCCACTCATTGGTAGTCTCTGCAAACAAAGGAGAAAACTAATTAGAAACCAAATAAGAAATTAAAAGATACAAGATAGTAACTAAGGAGATCCTAAAAAAGAAACAAACATTAAAAGGGAGAGAGGGTAACTTACTCAGATCACCAGGCCTCCAAGATGGATCTGTGGGATCAGCGCCCACCGCAGATGCCGCTACTGACTGAGGGGCTGCTCCTATGGTTGGAGCAACGTAATGCAACACAACGGACTCATCCTCCCCATGGCCCTAGGAGAGTGGCTCCTCTGAAACTAGAGTCACCCTCTCTGCACTCTGCTTGGCCCTCTCTGCCTACATAATATCCTGGGTATCGTGCCACTCAAGATCACTGTCCTCGGTCTCCTCCTCTATCTCCCCCTGTAAACTCCTCAAACTCGGAGTCTACCTCAATGGGGTCATCGCTGCTATGGGCAGGACCCGCGGCAATTTGAAGAAAAGGTTCCTAAGGTGAACTGGCTCTCCCTCTGGCACGTACTATCCTCCTAGCTGCAATAGGAACACCATGAGTAACCACTGTCTAACCCCAACCTCTAGGACCCCCTCTGGCCTCTTAGACTGATCTGTATACTAGTGCCACTAGGGGAAGCATACCCATGTACGGTAAGCCAAACTGCTGAGGAACTCAGCCAAAGGGGTGCATCTCCACTCGCCCCACCCTATCAATAAGCTGCCCTGTGGTGGAGCAGGAGATCAAGGTAAGAACCTCCTTGCCCCATATGCCTACCATAGTCTGATATGGTGTGGCCTCCATGTCAGTGGTAGTCAAGGAAGCAACTGGCTGATGAGGCACTCTAAGCACCGACATGTCTGTCCATCTGGCTGCCCTCACAGCTCCGGGGTCTGTCACCTCTACACCTCTGCCGTAGGGGATGAAATGCTCATAGACCCAACTCATAACCAGGGTCGGGTGGCTCAAGGACTGCCCCTGTAAATGGACCACCCTGTATAAGTCATGGTAGGTGGTCCCAAGAATGTATGCTCCCTAGGAATATATCCAATCATGTCCCTCTATCTGTGTAATAATAGGGGACCAGCAGTATAATAATGTACCTCCTCCCTTGTCCCCAATAAGTCTCGAGACAAGGATCCCCATGATGGCCTGGTGAAGTAAGGGGATGGGCAAAGAAGGAATGGATTGAATTCTAACCCCCTTCTTCAACCCCGTAGAGATGACTGCATCTCCCATATATGTGGCCCACTGTGCAATCTGGGCCCATGAACCTGTTGTCTCTAGGGTGAGTCGTCTCCCGATGATTGGGACCCCCAGAATGCGATAGATGTCCTCCAATGTAATAGTCCACTCACCATGGACCCCTGGAAATCGGAAGGTGTTCCGATCTGTATCCCAGTATGAGAAAAAATCACAAAGGATGTGACTAGATGGTGTAATGTGGGGCACGCGTGAAATGCATAGTATCCCAGCTCGCTAAAGAGTTTCCTCATCATCCTGTGAGAGGGCATCTAGTATCCCTGGGATCCAATCACACTCTCTCTCTCGACTCCACTAGATATACTCCTCTCTCGCCTGCATACACCCAAAAACACACAAAACAGAGCAAGTTAGAATCCAAGTAATACTAGAAAAATCATGAAAGCACGCAGAAATGCTAAAAATACAAACACAATCTCAAATAGATGTTCCTTTTACATTCTGTGTAAACCCGCCGCCCTGAGCAAGGAGGTAGTTTTGTAACTGCCGCCTTAAGGGCGGCATTCGTGTAACCGCCACCCTGAACAGGGTGGCGGTCATGTAACCACTGCCCTGGGCAGGGTGGCGGTCATGGTCCGAAAACCCACGTGGGTTTTTAAATTTAAAAGGCCTAAAAACTGCAAAAATGACCATTTTCCCTTAAAACAAAGCCTACCCAATAGGCGCCCCCCCTAGGTGGACCTTTTAACACTAACATTTTCAAAAATTACCCCCCATGACAAAGTATTTAACATTTCAAATTTAAGAGGGTAAAAAGGATAAACTGAAGAAAACTAACCTGTGATCTCACGGGTCGATGTTCTACACATGGAGGCATGATCGCTATCTTGTCACGGATGTTTCGACTCTACTCACGCAAGAAACCATCACCGTGGGTCTCAGAGCTCAAAATCAATCAAATCGACTCACACAAATAAATAGGAAAATGGGCCCACTTTCATATACATAGCGCCGACGGAGGTAAGTTCCTATCCCCACACAAATGGTATGTTCTCATTCCCTATTATTTTAGCATTTATTTTTCAAACTATTATGTCTATCTGTACTTGAGTTCTCTTTTCATCTTGCAGGTAGTGGGAATCTTGGATGGCATCATTTCAACACACGAATGTATCAGGTATAACTTCTAACTTCCCATTTCAGGACCACCATACTCAGACCCACCATTTTACGCCGCTTCATGGCTAAAATGCTTCTCCGATGGGGCAATATGTACGTACCCAAAATTTTAAGGTACTGTACTGCCAGAACAACGTGACACATGCCCCAATGATGATACAGGTCTCCTCACAAGGTGTTCAGGATCCAGAAAATCTCTCTGAGTGTGCGTTAACATCCCACATGCCCCACTTAGCCCCCGCATGCTTTATTTTTTTCCTTTTCCCCTCTTTTCTTGGCCTTTTCTATTCAGTGACGAAACCGCCACCCTGCCTGGGCGGCGGTCTCGTGACCACCACCCTGAACAGGGTGGCGGTCCTGTAACTACCACCCTGCTCAAGGTGGCGATCCTTTACGTGTTTTCCAAAAAGATCTTTTAACACGACGCACATAAATTCAACGTTTTACCAGCTTTCTTTCACCACCATAAGATTGCATTTATGATTCTGGTTCCCTAGAATAGTGTTTTGCCATTGTTTATAGTTTAAGAGTTCTACTTGGCTTTTACCTTGGGTAAATGCAAATGCTATAAATAGTTGGCTTGTGCTCAAGAAAATGGCCCCTCAAAATTTACCTCTGATTTCTATTTGCAATAGATTTAGTTTTCCTTTTTCTTAGAATGCTTAGTTTCTTTCATTGCATGCTTAGTTAGCATTGTTTTACTATAAGTAAGCCACATATCCATCTTGTGCAAGCACTGCTATTATTTCATCCAATCCATTGGAGTAGAATAGCTTAGGAAGCCATTAAAGTTACAGGTTTTTCTCCTCAAACAGGATAGTTTCACGTTCTGGACGCTTTATGTTACATGACTCGCAATAGATCCCGCTAGGAATTACATAAGCCAAGCTCTGTACTCTTGCACTATCCCTCTCCTACTCGCATTGTATTCAGTCAGTGTTCTGAGCTACCTTTATCCCAATATCTACTTCTGTTAATGCTAGCATTACACGCTTTTCTGGATCCATGTGAATATAAAGGAATGAGGAGATCACACTGAGGGGACAAGATCACACACACCAACAGATTCGCCACTATTCTGCAGAATCCAGGTTCTAGCTTTTAAAGTTCTAGTTAGAATCATATCAAATAGAGTAGTTAATTGTTTTATTTTAGTTAATTCTACTCTCAATATTGCTAGGGAAGCTGTGGTGATTGATAGTTTCTGAGAAACTATGATTCACTCCTCACTTCTGAGGTAGGATCAAGAGCCTTACAAATAGATTAGATAAGCTATTTTATTGTTTAGAATAGATCTATAAATTGCATAGACAAATAGCTACACTCGGTTATTTTGTTTTGTTTTAAATTGTTATTTTAGCTATCAATTCTAGATATTTTAAATAGTTGCATTCTTAAATTCGTAAAGCTCGTCAAAAAACACAAAAAAAATAGAGAAGTCATATATACTATAGATATACTTCACATAGTTAAATTTCATTTTACTGTAATTCATTTTACTTTTTTGCTTTTGTATGACAATCACGGGACCTAGAGATCCCAGGGAATAAGTATTCGAGCCAATCATACCTCAGCCCAATCTCATCACATCAATAACTGATATAGATCAAAATCTTAGGATTCAAGTCTTCCGAACAACGGTAAGCTTGCAACAAATCAATTCCCAATTGAATGGGTTAAACATAGAAGACGACCAAGAACACACATTTTGGTCAAATCAACCAAACTACAAATTACCCTAGGCAACATTCATATGAATGTAGAAGGGTTTGAAAGAGAAAAAACCTTTGGTTGTGATCCTTTGGTCCCACAGCCAGATGCAAGAGACACTCTTCTAGATATAGATACCAGCCTAAGAATCCAGGGTGCATGAACGCCTATAAGATATTCTGAGAAAATCACACAGTTATTGATCCTAAATATGGAAGCTGAGAAAGCATATGATTACTGGATATTAGGGATTAGGACTTGATTTCACGCATGACCATAACAGGTCTACAACAACTAAGAATCTATGGTTATGACCCAAAAATCCCGCAGCCCAACGAATCCATAGGAAAATTAGACAGACACTGGCCTACGCACACTAGTATTCTGGTCTACCCCACTTCCACCTATCATCATCGAACAATTATCCTTGCTAGACACAACAGCTAACAGAGCTAGGGAATTCTGGACTAGGCCAGAGAATCATCCATAGAATTGATTATATTTACCATCCACCATATAACCCTGTCTGGAGAAATACACAAAACTATCCTAAGTCATTTTCCACATATTCCACAACCTATAGATCGAATCAAGCCAAAGCTCGATATTGATTGGAGCCTTCGAGTAGGCATCCTTGCTGACTGATCTATCACACCAGTTCAAGTTAGGAGGTCCTTCTTTGCCTTAGAATCGCAAATTCTGCTAGTGTGTATTGAAGACATTATATTGCCTAACTAGTTTGTCTACATCCCATACATATTCCATCCCCACCGGCTGTCTCGGCACGACCTCGAGAGGTCGGGTGTGAGGAAGAATTACTTGTAGATTCCCATGCTCGCATGTCACTTTTCTGTCGTATAGATCCCATTAATCAAGACTGAGAAATTAGCTGTGGAAATACATGAAAGAATCAAAATCTTGAATTCTTCACCAAATCCAAACCTAGTAAGAACCTTTAGAAGGAAGGGAAAATACACTCTGTCATAGGATTTTTCCATATCGAGTTTAATAAACATGACTTCCTTCATATTCTTTTTAACCAAATGAAGGGTCTCCTAAATAGTGACTATACCATCTTGGATCTGTCTTCCCATAACAAAGCCTCCCTACAGCTCAGAGATGATCAAAGGAAAGACAAGCTGAATTCTCAAAGCTAGGATTTTGGAGCACATTTTGTAAACATAGTTACATAGGATTATAGGTCTAAATATTTTGAAATCCGTAGGATCATGATTCTTAGGGATCAAGGCTAGAAAAGTTTTATTTAACTCTTGAAGCATATTTTTATTCTTAAATCATTCTTGAATAACATTGCAAGTATCATCCTTCATAATCTCCCAGAAATTTTGGAAAAAGGGAGTTAGAAACCCATCCGGTCTCAGAGCTTTGTCAGGATTTCACCATAAATTCAATTTCTTCCAGCGAAGGGATTTTGGTGAGCATACAATTGTCATATTCATTAATCAATCAGGGAATACAATCTAGAAACTACTCTTCCTTAATATTGTTAGAATCTCTGGAAGAATCCAAAAGCCTACTAAAAAAGGAACTAGTAGCCTGTTGGATTTCCTTAGTGTCATTGAGCAGCACTCCCTCTTCATTCTTGATATAGAGAATTGTATTAGAGCTCCTTATTTTTCAAGTTGAGATATGAAAGAACTTCATGTTCTTATCACCTTCTTTGAGCAATTGGACCCTAGATTTTTGTTACCAAAAAATTTCCTCCTTCAAGAGAATGTTATGATATTCAGTTAATAATTCCTTCTCTTTTTTTTGTCCGGGCAGTAGATTGTCTTTAGCAAAGGATTCCATATTGCCTTGGAGGGATGAAATCTCATTATCTAGAGACTACATTTTCTCAAAAATGTTACCAAAACTTCTTTTATTCCATCCTTTCATATATTTTTTTCACATGAGCAATCTTTTTAGCAATCCTAAATAAATTTGTTCCTTTGATTTTCATATTCCACCATCCCTTGACTAAATAAAAAATATCCTCATCTTGTAGCCATATCTTCTCAAATATGAAGAGTTTCCTCCTCCTCTCTTTATCCTTGATCTGGAAGAGGATAGGATTGTGATCAGACTCGATGCGGGGAAGGGCGTACAGACCAACTTCTTTGTTCAACCATCCCCATGAAATAAGAGCTATGTCAAGTTTAACTTGAATCAACTGATCACCTTTTCTTCTATTTGACCAAGTAAATATACTACCCCGTAGCTCAATATCCATAAGGTTATTGAGAGAGATGAAATCTTAAAGGTCTTCCATACTTTCAGTGAAATCAATATTTCCCCCTTCTTTTCCCTATGACACAAAGGGGTGTTAAAATCCCCCAAAATCACCCATTATGTCCCTTTAATAACATACTAGACTTTAGAAAGATTGGCCTAGAGATTTTTTCTTTCTCCATTAATATTTGGAGCGTAAATATTAGATAAGATCCAAAAATCCTTGGACTTCTTATCTTAAAAAATCAATTCCATATGGTTATTTCTAATAAGGATCTTCATTCCTTTGAGTTTTCCCTCATTCCATATAACTACTATTCTGCCAGTAGTACCAATAAAACTAACAGAAAAACTCCTAAAAATTTTCAATACCTTCCACTAGCCTCCAAGAAAGGACCCTCCTCCATCTTGGTTTCCTGCAGAGCCAAAATGTCAAAATTATAAGTCACCTCCAAATCCTTTATCAGCCTCCTTTTAATAGGGTTGTTTAACCCCCTAACATTACATGATATAATATTCATTTAACCACTTGGTTCTTTTTTCTTCTAAATCTCTTAAGATCAAGTTTATATTAGGTTCCATCATCTATTTCCTTTTGACTATGTTTCTTCCTTGTAACTTGTTTGGAGGGATGCCCGGAGCTAGTTTTTTTCTCTTTTGAGGTCACCTCAGATGTTTCCCTTTTGAAAGGGTTAACCAGAGAAGTCTCATTTTTATCTTGATTGGGATCCCCATTTTCAGAATCATATAGCTTAGAGAGATGATCCATTTGAGTAGAGACAACTTCCTAGATAATGTTATGAATGTTATTAAAAACCTGTAGGTTTTCATTTCCTAGTGTCAAAACAAAATTTTCACTTTCCAGTAGATTTTCATGCGGATTAGAAATTTTTTTTATAGATTCATTGATGCTTCTTCCATCCATTGATTTTGATTGGATTTTCCTTAGAAACTTCCTTAAGAAGATTATCCATTTTTTTAGGATAAAACTTTTTCATCTTGAATGTGGAGCTTAGGATTTTGGAACTAGGGTTCTGAAAAATCTTTCCTCTGGATCTTCTTATTCCTTACTTTTATGAATCCCTCTTCATCTAAAATCTTGAGTGACTAGGATTTTCTCACATTAGATCCATCTCCATTGATTTATGTTATTTGAATACCTTTATTAGGATTAACATTCTTGGGAGTGTTAGTAACCATATGAGTAATTTCCTTACCTTTGTCCATTTCCTTGGTATGCTTCTCATGGTACACCTTTGAGATAGTCAAATTGCACCATTGCTTTACATGCCCCTAGCCTTGGCATTTCTCACATCTTTGAGGGCAGTTTTCAAACTCTATTTTTTGTTCCCAGCTTCCCAATCTCGATTGCAAAGAGATTGATTTAGGTAGAGACGAACCCATCAAGGAGTAGATAAAAAATATCACACAAACCACTCTTGATTTAGTGATTTCCACGTTATCCACAACAACAAAGGTACCAAGAGTGTTTGTAAATCCTTTAACAATATCCACATCCCATAGTTCTAAAGATAAACCTAGGAGTCTCACCCAGACATGAAATTGATTAATATTCTCTCTATCAAGGTTAAACCTGGGAGTCCATTTCCTCAAAAAGAGGCCAAGTTTCCCAAGGAACCATGGGCCTTCATTTAGGATCCTCTCAGGGTCTTCAGAGTTGTTGAATCTAAACAGGAAGAAGCCATTTGGTAGGGTTGTGACATCCATATGCCCCTTGGGTTTCCATTTCAAGAAAGACCAAGATCTAATGGAATCAATATTAGGCCTTCCCCCTACTAGTTTACCTATCAAGGCATTCTCCATTTTGCTCATATTTTGATCTATTATAATATCATGGATACCTAAGAACTTTTTCTATCCTATTTAAGCTAAAGAATGATTCCTAAGATTTTTTTCCTTATCAAAGTTCAAAATATACGCATACAATTTAGGGGACCCATTTTCCACATGACTCCCACCCACAGATAAATTTTTGCATGTACCTTCCTCCCTTGAAAACTGATCCATAGAATCTATCTTCTCTCCTAGAGGTATCTTCCTATTTTAATTTTTCCACCGATCGTTGTTCAGACCCTCGTCCTCCTCCTCATTCTGTTCACCTTTCCCACTGGCCTGTTCACATTTCTCACCCATCGCGTCCTTATTTTTTGTCATATTTATTTTATACTTCATGAATATGAAGTTTAAATCCTATTTAATTCATTTTACAGTGTTCCATAATCTGATTAAAGAAATATACCTAAGACGAACACATTTAACCATTCTCATATTATGTTCATAACACTTTAACAAAATATTTCGTTAAGTCTCTACGATTGATTTCAAGGAAAATTTCCTTTTTCCTACATCAAGGACTAACGTGTAATTATGAAAATAGATTACATATGTTCCAAATACAACAAGAATTCATACATATATATCTATATAATTCAATCATAGTTCTTTCATATTATTTAAGGATCTACTTATGAGTGTCAACTTATTTGTTGCATCTATTTATGTGAAAATAAACCAACTAATATTTCATATCCTCAAACCAAATCCCATAACACTTAATTATAAAAAATTCCCTCCTTCATTTAGTATAAAAATTAATAAGACATCCCAATTCATGCCCAATAAGGTATTACAATAAAGTAATATTTAACAATCATCACATTATTTATTCATCAAAAAGGAGGGATACATTCATTAATTAGAGAAGTATCTCAGAGATTACAAAGTGTCATAACATCAATATAAAACTAGTTGTATTACAAATTTATTTTATGATAAAGTACAACTCAAGTAATGATGCCACATAGACATCATAATAAAGATACAATTTCTTTTATTAAAATAGATGTAACTTTCTATATGTCTTTCTCCTTTCATCTTTTAAGAAATCCATCTACATAATTGTTAACACGAGTTAGTTCATTTGAACTGGGCATGATAAGCACTATAGAATTAAAACATTATTCTTTTATCTAACTGTTTCATAAAAACAGCCATGTTGTTTATGAAACAGTTCTAAAAACACAACAATAAAAATAGAAATAATTTTCCCTAAAATATTACAACCAAGAAGGAGAGAGAGATGATTAAATATATAATAAGGAATGGATAAGCAATGACTATTTAAATCATCATGGTTACTCCTAATTCCACATTCATATGAACTTATAACAACATGCTAAAATCTAAAAAATGGTAGTATAGAAGGGTGATAGATCATATTTCCCCAATATAAATCTTACCTTCTAGCCAAGTTCTAATTAAAGATCATTTAGTCAATATGTTCTAAATTTTCAAGAAGTAATACATGATATACCAACTACTTTTCAGAATATGAATGTTGTTTTCCTATTTCAATTAAATATCCAAATCAATAAAAGAAGGAATAATTAGACAAAACAGAACTATATTTTATTAGTAAAAACATAAATATAACAAACTCAGCACTTAGGATAAATTGGATTAATTAAGATTATTTCACAATGTTCTCAGTAAGGAGTACTTAATCACTTAGAAACAAACAAGATAGATCACGATAGACATACTCTAAAATACCTAAGTGAGTTCATTTCAAGTTCAACTCAAAGAAACAGTCATAACTAATACTTTGCAGTCCTAACAACTACACTTTTATAGAAATCATAAGCCAAAAGAAGGATGAGCTACCATCAAAGCCTCACATAAGTTTTAACCAACCACTATTAAATCTAGAAAGGGGATAAATGGTTAAAGTTCATATTCTACACAAGACACAATACCTTCCCATAGAAATATCAATAAATCAGAACTATTTGCTTACGGTCAATATAACACTAAGACCGAACACAAAGGTTGAAAATTATAAAGCTAAGAAACTCAAAGAGATATCAACAACTATTTCCAATTAAAAGACTTCTACTACTCATGAACAATAAAGAAATGGAGTGATATTGAAGTTCCTTTGACCATCCAGATTTGTTTGAGGAAGAGTTATCATTACTCATATGTAAGGACAAACAAAAATATACAAAACATACTTCCCTATGAGTAACGCACATCAAGTGCTTAATCAAATGTGGAAAATCCCACTTAATATCAACCAAATCTTACCTGAGATACAACATATCCCAAAATAGGGTACGAATTAACAAATCACTCAGAAAAGAACGGAAACAAGTCATTCAACAGTCCTACCTAATAGTTATTTCTCCTATGAAAAATATTATCCCTATACACAAATTAAAACGAATCAACAACTAACTTATTTCAGTTCCAAGTAACTCAATGATGAAAATAAGGGAGAGAAACCCATAATGAGTTCACAACTAGTCTCCACAGAACTTACAAACATCCAACAAGAAGGTAAATAGGTCATTCAAGCAACCTCCCATTAACAAGGGTTAAATTTCCATCAACAATTTAGGAAAACTTCCACAAATCAAAGATCTATTAAGGAGCTCAAAATCCCAAAGTAGGTTTGCAAGAAATTAAAGTAAACACAAAATATAGTAGATCTAAAAACATTCAACTGATCTTCTACCCTGTTCAAATTCATTCGAACATACTTCATTTCTTTCAAGGTTCAACAAAGGAATTAAGATAATACATTTTAAGCTCAAGGTGATAATTTATTTCCTCCTAACCCAAATGGTAACAACAAAGAAATTTAAGAAGAACTCAAAGATTCAAACAGTTCCTATTCGGGGAAACAACCAAATCATAAGTAAACCCCAGACCTAAATGACTATATACCCACAATAAAATATAGTCCCAATAACAAGTGAATCAAATAAATAATGGGTCACTTCTGCCATCATCGAGAAACTAGAAAAAATGATGAACACACGATAATGCCAAAACAAAGGACCCTTCAAGCAAGTTTCTAATGATAACAATATTTAGAGCATGTAAGATAAATCTATGGATTTCAACAAAATTGAACTACTATTATGGTGTATACAACCTTCAACATATGTTTCCATTTACTCAGAGAACCAATACATAGTCGTTTCAATAACAAAAAAAATTGAATACAACAAGTTAGCATAACAGAACAATCAATACTTCTAGATTTCGTTTTCCCACACAACAAAGAAGAACTAGTTTGCATCCAAAGAAATTTAAAAAACACCATATAAGCAAGAATAAACATCATGAAATCACAAGGTTTCAATTAGATCAGATTTTTTTTATGAAGCATTTAAATAAAAGAAGAATACTTAGTGGATAGGGCCTATCGTTCCTGATATAGCTCCTACCTTCACTTTCTCATTTTAAATCTTCAAGCAAAGCTTCAACAGCTTATTCCGTTCCATGAAATCACCAACAAAACTCCTTAGAACCTTCTTCTCCCCCCTCTTATAGCTTCATATTGATACTTTCATCACTATTTCCAACATGAAAGACAAAACAAACATGCAAGGATTCGAAGAGAAAACCGCATGCAAAGCTTAAGCTCACAAAAACTAAATGATGAAAATGAAACCGAAACCATTATTCTTTCCAACTTACCTTCTTCCTGGGCGGTTTCTTCACCATTACTAAAAACATTAAATTTCAAATAGGACTAACATTCCTTCAACTTCTCCTGCCACCACCAACTTGTATTTGGCTACATCTAAATTTAAATTTCCAAGAAACTATCACTTTGGTAGAGGTGCCAACTCAAACCTTATCTTATTTTCATGCAGTCGCCAAATTTTTCTTAATCAAAAGTTTTAATGCCACTAGATGATCATAAATACCTTGATGTTTGTGCCACTAACTTGTTTAGCATGTCATCCATCCACCCCCTTTAGGTTAGAAAAACTTTAGGTTAGGTTCCACATTAGTTTAAGAACTAACTTAGGTTCTTAGGTTAAAGTCTAAGGTTTAGTCTTAGGTTATTTTTCCCATTTTTATTAAAATTCACATTAGTAAAATATCTTACTAATTTAGGATAGTATTTCAACTTAGGAAAATATATTAATTAGGTCCCTTTAGCAATATCTATAAATTGTATCATACATCTTACCAAGGAAGGATCAGGATACCATCCAAAATCACTTACAAAATGGGAAGCGACAGAAGATATCACTCGTGACTCTAAGATAGCCAAAATTTAGAGATCCCATGATCTTTCCATCTTGTTCAAGATGACCACGTTGTCATGAAAATTAAAAGCATTCCTTGGATCACTGAAATTGATCCAAGGTATGGTTATCCTACAACAGAGGTTATGAAGACTCAAGCACAAGTTCAAGTGCAATTAAACTATGAATTAGTTTAACTGAATCAATTTCTTATTTCCACATGCAGTGAATTATTCAGTATAAGAAGGAATTAAATAATTCATTTTTAAGTCAACATAAACATGGAATAATGGTATCTATTCTAGTAGATAATATATTATCTACAACAAACATGATTCTTAATTCATAAGAGTTCATTTTCTTTAGACAAGAATCACATATTAACGTTTGTAAATTCTAATATAAAATCCCTCATAGATATCAACCATGTTAGAGGTGTTACATATGTCCCTCCTAAAAAGAATCATCATCCCGATGATTAACTTAGTCATCATTCTCAAACAAGAAAAATAATCATAATTATAGTTCTTTCATCCATAAGTTCACAAACAAAAAACAGATTTGAGAAATTCAAATTTTCATAATTTATTACAGCATTAAAATAGTTGTTCCAATACTAATGAATATAGCACCTTCCCAAAACTGGAAGAATTATTGATAATTTAAAATCAAAGTCTTTAATTGTTATTAATCAACAGAATTAGTTATTTTCAAATAAATGAGGAAAAGTAATTTTTATTTCCTCAATATTTTACCATGTTGCACTTTTTTCATTAAACTAGTCCCATTAAACCTTGCATTGACTAATTTCATGATTTTTTAAGTGCAACTGGTGAGTTTATATAACTCTTATGGGTTTAACCATGATTATTCCTAGGTCTTGGACTTGTAAGGAATCCCAATTTAACACATGTGATAAATCTGAAACATATTTCTTAAGCAAAGAAATATGGAAAAAAATCATGCATTCGTGACAAAGTAGGGGGTAATACTAAATGATAAACTACATGATTGATTAATTCAATAATCTTGAAAGGTCCCACATAACAAGGTGATAATTTGGCTTCCTTGTCAAAGGTTATAGAACTCTTTGTAGGTTTAACATGTAAAAAGACCTTTTACCAAGTTCAAATTTCTTATCAACCATTTTCAAATCTGCATAACTTTTCTACCTATCTACAGCTTCTTTTAAACATTCACAAATCATTTTAACTTGTTGTTCCATTTTAGTAAGGATTTAAGGTCCAATTACCTCTCTATTTTCAATGTTATCCCAAGTAATTGGAGTTCTACATCTCCTTCTGTACAATCCTTCCAAAGGTGCCATTTTCAAAAAGGCATGACATGTATTATTGCATGCAAATTCAACTAAAGGAAGGTATTCTTCCCATTTTTACTTCTGATCCATGGAGTACATTTGTAACATATCTTCCAAAACCTTATTAACTCTCTCAGTTTTACCATCTATTTCTAGATGGTATGTGGAACTAAAATTCAGTTTTTTCCTAAGGCAACATTAAGCATTTTCCAAAATAAATATGTCGTTCTAGGGTCTCTATAGATATAATCAATTCAGGAACTCCATGTAATCTGAAATTTTCATGCATAAATATTTTTTCTAAAATAGGTGAATCATCCTTAAGATTACCAACAATAAAATGTGCTACTTTTGTCAGTTTATAAACACCAACTAAAATAACATCATGTTTATTTCTTGACATAGGAATCCCTTAAACAAAATTCATGCTAATGACCTACCACTTATATTGTGGTATGCTATGAGGGTACAATAAACTAGTTGGGTTTATATGCTCAGCCTTAACACGCTGACATTCCAAGCAGTGTGCCTCAAAATCAATTATGTCTTTTTTCATCCCTTCCAAAAATATTGTATTTTTACATCAGCAAGCATTTTTTTAATACCGGGATGTCCTAAGTAAGGTGAATTATGAAATTCCATCATCAAATTTTTCCTTAACTCATTTCTAGAAGGTACATACACCCGCTTATTATATCTAAAAATTCCCTCGTTATCAAAGTGAAAAACTTTATATCTTATGTCACTTGGATCTGCAGCAAGTGTTGTTTTTACCTGTTGAAAGTAAAAATCAAATTCCATGATACTTTCTACCTCATCCTTAAACTAATTTCTCAAAGTCATAAGTGCATAAATATGTTTCCTAAAACTTAGTCCATCTTCCACTCTATTTTCATTTCCTTTTATGCAACTTATGTCAAAATCGTATTGTGAAAATAACTCTAACCATCTTCATTGTCTTGCATTCAGATTTTGTTGAGTGAACATATACTTCAACCCAAGATGATCAGTCTTTAATTCAAAAGGTCTTCCTAAAATATAATGTCTCCATATTTGAAGTGCATGAACTATGGCAACAAGTTCTAGGTCATGGGGAGCATAATTCAACTCATGTAACTTAAGTTTTCTGCTCTCATATGCTATAACATGTTCATTTTGTAACATAATTCCTCTGAGTCCTTCTCTGAAAGCATCTATAACTACTGTAAAGTTTCCATTTAGATCAGGTACAACCAAAATAGGTGTAAATGTTAATTTATCCTTAAGAGTTTTAAATGTTGATTTGCATTTATCACTCCACACAAATTTCTTATATTTCTTTTGTAATGAAGTTATCGGTGCAACAAATTTTGAAAATTCCTTAACAAAATTTATATAGTAACCAGCAAGCCCCATGAATCTTCGGACTTAATGTACATTCTTAGGTGTAGGTCACTCAATTATGGCAACAATATTTGATGGATTAACTGCTATTCCATCCTTACTAATGACATGTCCTAGATAGTGCACTTTTGTTTCATAAAAAGAACATTTGGACACCTTACCATACAACCTTCTCTTTCTTTAGATTTTAAGTACTATTTTCAATGTTCATGATGCTCATCAATGATTTTAGAATAGATAAGAATATCATCCAAGAATATAGGTACAAGCTTGTCTAGGTAATCTTAAAAGATATTATTAATTAAATTCATAAAAGTTACAGGTGCATTTTTCAAACCAAAAGCTAAAAATGTAAATTTATAGTGTCCATACCTTGTTCTAAAGGTTTTTTATGAATGTATTCATCCTTGATTATTAACTGGTGATACCCAGAACAAAGATCTATCTTATAATATACTGATGCACCATGCATCTGATCAAACAGAACATTAATTATAGGAAGTGGATATTTGTTTTTTATTATTACTTTGTTTAACATCCTATAATCAATACAAAATCTAAGTGTTCCATATTTCTCTTTCACAAACATTACTAGTGCTCCCCAAGGTGAGACACTCGGTCTTATTAAACCCTTAGAAAATCATTCTTGTAACTGTTCCTTAAGCTCTACCAGTTCAATGGTATTCATTTGATAAGGTGCCTTGGAAATAGGCTCAGTTCCAAATTTGATCTTGATTGTGAAGCCAAACTCTCTTTTTGGTGGAAGACTATGTAGTTCTTCAGAAAATGCATCATTGAAATCTCTTAACAGTAGAAAAATTTCAAATAAATCACTATCCCCTTTAGTTGTTTCAAAAAAAATTACTGCATATAAGGTGCAGCCTTTGTTTTTGGCCTTTTTAAGTTGTATAGCTGACAATTTTCTATCTGAAATTTCTCATTTTACACATTGAATGTCTATTTTTTTCTACGGATCATCAAGACAACTAATGTGTTTTTCAAAATAATTAAATTTTTCTTTATGTTCAGAAAGTAAATTAACACCTATTATGACATTATAAGACCCCAAAGGAGAAACATAAATATCAACTTCAGTGGAAAAACTAGGTAATTCAAGGACTGCTCCAAAAACACATTTACTAAAAGTATGGACAACATTATTTCCATAATGAACAATCCAATATTTTTTCATTATTTCAACTTTTATTTTTAGTTTTGCAGCTAATTTATTAGAAATAAATCATTCAGTAGCGCTAGTATCAAAAAGTATAGTAATAGGTATGGCAAATAATTTACCTAGAACTTCTATAGGCGTAACTTATTTTTTAGCTTGTTTATCAACTACTGCAGCATGTATCTTATGCTGCTGATTGATGTCATCCTTCTTTAGAAGGAACTAATATGCATAATGAATTTTTCCATAGTTGTATCAGCCCCCTATAGGTCCTCTTTTAGGTTCAAATTTATTTCCATCCTTGAAATTATTGTTCTATCCTTCGTAAGACTTTTGTCCATTGTTATTGTTCTTAACTAAGTTGTTTCAAACATTTGCAATAGGTTTATTTGTTGTTTTTTTCTTAATGTTATCAACAACAAACTTATTTTTGGTACCAAAATTTTTCCATGCCCTCTTTATGGATGCAAGAGATGAAGAAGAATTAGAAATTTTCTTTATGTTCTCTTCCTTATGGGAAAAATTGCTTTTAATTTATGTTCCTGCCAAATGGATTTTTTTTAAACCCCTTTCATAGTGGTTGGGTTGTGAACATATACCTCACCCCCTATGATAGGATTTAATCCCATGATAAATTTTTGTATCCTGGACTTCTCATCAGTTTGATACTAAGGCACGTACTTAAGGATTTTAGTAAACCTCTCTCAGTACTTTGTTACTATTAATTTTCCCTAAATTAAGTTATGAAATTCAGACAAATTCTAATCATAGTAGATTTGTTGTAGCCAGTGTTTCCTTAAATAACTCTTAAATTGATCCCAAGTGATGCTTGATTCATCAATGTTTAGTTCATCCTTATGATTTTCCCGCCAGGAGGATGCCTCACAGGAAAGTTGATAAGCTTCCCATACTACTTTAGTTTCCTCTGAGAAGTTACTTATTGCAAATTACTTCTCTATTTTGTTGAGCTAGTTCTCAGCCCCATCCCCTAGTGTAGTGTCATCAAACTTTGGTGGGCTTATCCTTTTTATATCATTTGTGAGTTTATTTGTTAATCTTTCCTTTTTATTTTCAGAGTGATTGGGTACATTTAATTTTGCATTTACAACATTGTTATCTGATGTGTTGTTGTTATCAAAGTCCAAATTTCCAATATTGGCATCATCACCAGGAGGTGGTTGATTGTTCTTACTAACATCTTCTTCCTCCTCGTTACCCATAACTTGTAGTTCAAGTACAACCTCACGATCTCTTTTGTCCAATAGGGCTGGAAGGATCTCGTCAAATTTTTTTATGGTAGCTTCTTCTCCACCTGGAAGTGGGTTACTTGTAGCTTCTGTCGTTGTTCTA
The DNA here is from genome assembly GCA_019776745.2 of Taxus chinensis. NCBI lineage: Eukaryota > Viridiplantae > Streptophyta > Pinopsida > Cupressales > Taxaceae > Taxus > Taxus chinensis. The sequence continues at coordinate 380,682,155 of CM034148.1, forward strand.
ACCATTTTTCTGTTAACAAGAAAATTAAGTTTTTATCATATTATGGACTCAATAGGTCCAAGAGATGCAACCTTCATCATTGATACTAAAATGTAAAATTCTCATTTTAAGACTCTAGAAACAAGGGGGAAAAAATTATCATACATAATGTTCTCTATTCCAAATTAACATAATTTAGAACACACATTCCAATTCCAATCCATCTCATAACAAGAAACCATATACAGTAGTAAATGACTCAATGAAACATCGATCCCTCATTTCATGACTCGGTATTAAACTGATCTCTCATGTTAATTCATTAGTGTGTATGCTATGTATACTTGGTTTCTTTTACCTTTTTAGGGGCACCAAAGTGTTTTTTCTAATAGGATTATCTAAACATATGTTACTGATATTCATCTGAAATCCTACATATTAGACTAGGTGACATATGACAACATAACCAGTAGCTTGCAATACTTTGGCCAATGATTTTAAACATGTTTATCATGTTTACATTCCTAGATGACATAATCATCAAATAAAATAGATTATTAACCCATTTATTCACTTTATTAATTATTAATTACAACAACGTTTAAAGATTCAAATAGCATCATTTAACCTATAATGTTACACGTTGAAGTTACATGAGGAGTAGGTATGCAAGTAAAATTTTCTTCCTAACCTTTTAATTACATATTTAATTTTGACTTAAAATGAAACAACGTGTATCATATAACGACATGATTGATCTTAGAGTTATGAAAGTGTGTTCATGAATTCCTTACTTATTTCAGCCTTAGATTAAACAAGTTGACTTAAAATCCTTTATTTTAGACTTCATAGAGATGAAGTCTAAATCCCATTTAATTCCTTTTACAACATTCCATAATTTTATTAAATAAATCTTTGTAAGAAGAACACAATCTCATATTATTTTTGTAACACTTTAAAAAAATCTTTCGTTACGTCTCTATGATTGATTTCAAGGAAAATATCATTTTTCCTACATCAAGGAATAATGTCCAATTATGAAAACAAATTACATATGTTCTAAATAATTCAATAATTCATACATATATATCTATATAATTTAATCATATTTATTTTATATTGTTGAAGGATCTACTGATGAGTGTCAACTTATTGGTTGCATCTCTTTATGTCAAAATAAACCAACTAATATTTCATATCCTCAAACCAAATCTCATAACACTTAAGTATACAAACTTCCCTCGTTCATTTAGTATAATACTTAATAATACATCCCAATTCATTCCCAAGAAGGTATTACAATAAAGTAATATTTAACAATCATCACATTATTTATTCATAAAAAGGAGGGATACATTCACTGATTACAGAATTATCTCAGAGATTACAAAGTGTCATAACATCAGTATAAAACTAGTTTTATTAAAACTTTCTTTTCTGACAAAGTATATCTCAAGTAATGACACCACATAATCATCATAATAAAGATACAATTTCTTTTAGTAAAACAAATGTAACTTTCTATGTCTTTCTCCTTTCATCTTTTATGAAATCCATCTACACAATTATTAGCATGACTCAGTTCATTTGAACTGAGCATGATAAGCACTATAGCATTAAAATTTTGTGCTGTTATTTAACTATTTCATAAAAATAACCCTAGTGTTTATGAAATAGTTCTGAAAACACAACAATAAAAACATAAATGCTTTTCCCTACAAGATTACAACCAAGAAGGAGAGAGAGAGATGATTAAATAATAAGTAATGGATAAGCAATCACTATTTAAATAATAATGGTTACTCCTAATTCCACATTCATATGAACTTATCCCAGCATGCTAGAATCCAAAAAATAGTAGTATAGAAGGGTGATAGATCATATTTCCCCAATCTAAATCTTACCTTCTAGCCAAGTTCCAATTTGTGTTCCTATACATGATATACCAACTACTTTAAATAATATGCATGATTTTTTTTCTATTTCAATTGAATATCCAATTCAATACAAGAAGGAATAATTAGAAAAAATAGAACTCTATTCTATCAAGAAAAACATTAATATAACAAGCTCAACATAGAAGATAAATTGGATTGATTAAGATTATGTCTCAATGTTCCCAATAAGGAAGACTTAATCAATTAGAAATAAACAAGATAGCTCATGGTAGACATACTCTAAAATACCTGAGTGAGTTCATTTCAAGTTCAACTCAAAGTGACAATCATAACTAACACTTTGCAGTCCTAACAACCACACTTTTATAGCAATAATAAGCCAAAAGAAGGATGAGCTACCATTCAGAGCCTCTTATAAGTTTCAACCAACCACTATCAAATCCAAAAAGGGGCAGAATGGTTAAAGCTCAAAATCTGCACAAGACTCAATATCCTCCCATGGAAATATCAAGAACTCAAAACTATTTTCTTACGCTTAATATAGCACTAAGACCGAACACAAAGGTCTAAAAGTATAAATCTATGCAACTCGAAGAGATATCAACAACTATTTCCAATTAAAATAATTCCACTACTCACGAATAATAAATAAAGGGAGTGATATTGAAGTTCCTTTGACCATCCAAATTCATCTAAGGAAGACTTATCATTACACATATGCAGGGACAAATGAAAATATAAAGTACAAACTTCCCTAGGAGTAATCACATCAAGTTCTTAATCAAACATGAAAAAACCACTTAAGATCAACCAGATCTTACCTGAGATATAGTATAGCCCAAAATTGGGTAAAAATTAATGAATTGCTCAGAAAAGAAAAGAAACAAGTCATTTAACAGTCCTACCTAATATTTCTCTCCTACGAATGATATTATCCCTATACACAAATTAAAACAAATCAACAACTGACTTGTTTCAATTTCAAGTAAATCAATGAAGAAAATAAGGGAGAGTAATTGATAATGAGTTCACAACCAGTCTCCATGGAACTTACAAACATCTAATAAGAAGGTAGATAGGTCATTTGAGCAACCTCCCTTTAACAAGGGTTAAACATCCATCAACAATTCAGGAAAACTTCCCCAGATCAAATATCTTTTAAGGAGATCAAAAGCACAAAGTGGGTTTATAAGAAATAAAAGTAAACACAAAATAGAGTAGAACTAAAAACATTCAATTGATCTTGTACCCTATTCAACTTCATTCGAACATACTTCATTTATTTCAAGGTTCAAAAAAGGAGTGTAGATAATACATTTTAAACTTAAGGTGAGAATTTATTTCCCCCTAACCTAAATGGTAACAAAAAATAAATTTAAGAAGAACTCAGAGATTCCAACAATTCCTATTTGGGGAAAGAACCAAATCATAAGTAAACCCCATATCTACATGAATTTATACCCACAATAAAATACAGTCCTAATAACAAGTGAATCAAATAAATAATGGGTCACTACTTCCATCATCAAGCAACTAGATTAAACTATGAACACATGATAATTTCAAAATGAAGGACCCTTCAAGCAAGTTCCCAGTGACAACAATATTTAGAGCATGCAAGCTAAATCTATAGATTTTAAAAAAACCAAACTATTGTTATGGTGTATACAACCTTTAGCATATGTTTCCATTTACTCAAAGAACCAATACATACTCATTTCAATAACAAGAAGGTTCGAATACAACAAGTTAGCATAATAAAAATAATCAACACTTCCAGATTTTGTTTTCCCACACAACAAAGAAGAACCAGTTTGCATCCAGAGAAACAAAAAAAACACCATGTAAGCAAGAATAAACATCATAAAATCAAAAGGTTTCAATTAAATCAGATTTTTTTATGAAGCATTTAAATAAAAGTAGAAGACTTATTGGATAGGGCCTATCATGCCTGATATAGCTCCTTCCTTCACTTTCTCATTGTAAATATTCAAGTAGAGCTTCAATAGCTTATTCCTTTCCACGAAATCACCAAAAAAACTCTTCATAACCTTCTTCTCCCCACTCTTATAGCTTTAGAATGATATTTTCATCACTATTACCGCCATGAAATACAAAACAAACATGAAAGGATTCGAACTAAGGGTTCAAAGAGAAAACCACATGTAGAGATTAATCTCAAAAAACCAAATGATCAAAACAAAACTGAAACCATTATTCTTTCCAACTTCCCTTCTTCCCAAATGGTTTCTTCGCCATTGCCAAAAACGTTAAATGTCAAATAGGAATGGCAGTCCTTCCACTTCTCCTACCACTGCCAAATTGTATTTGGCTACATCTAAATTGAAGTTTCCATTCAACTATCACTTTGGCAGAGGTGTCAGCTCAACCCTTATCTTCATTTCATGTAATTCTCAAATTTGGCTTGAATAAAATTTTTAGTGCCACTAGATCATCATAAATACCTTGAGGTTGGTGTCACTGATCTAATTAACATGTCTTCTCATCCACCCTTATAGGTTATCCAAACTTTAGGTTAGGTTCCACATTAGTTTAAGAACTAACTTAGGTCCTTAGTTTAAAGGCTAAGGTTTAGTCTTAGGTTCTTTTCCCCCTTTTAATTAACATGCACATTAATGAAAAAAATTAGTAATTTAGGATAGCATTTGAACTTAGGAACATAGATTAATTAGGTACCTTTAGAAATAGATATAAATTGTATCATACATCTTACCAAGGAAGGATCAGGATACCATCCAAGATCACTTACGAAGAAGGGAGCAGCATCAAAGATCACCTGTGACTCCAAGACAGCCAGAAATTAGAGATCCCATGATCTATCTAGCTTGGTCAAGATGACCACATTGTCATGAAAATTAAAAGCATGCCTTGGATCACTAAAATTGATCCAAGGTATAGCTATCCTACAACAAATATTATGAAGACTAAAGCACAGGTTCAAGTGCAATAAAACTATGTATTAGTTTAACTAAATCAATTTCTTATTTCCACATGCAGTGAATTATTCAGCATAATAAGGAATGAAATACTTCATTTTTAATTCATCATAAACATGGTTGAATGGTATCTATTCTAGCAGATAAATATTATCTACAACAAACATGATTCTTAAGTCACAAGAGTACATCGTCTTCATACAAGAATCACATATCAACATTTTCATCTTCCAATATATAAGCCCTCATAGATATCAACCATGTTAGAGGTGTTACATGTTTAAAAGACTGCAAGTGTTGTTTTAGGTCTTCTTTGTTATTGAATCCGTTGAATTTATACATTTCCTAATGGGGAGGGTATGGATGAATCATAATGGACAAGTGAATGAGCTCATTTCAAATCTCGTCATATGTCAGAGAGTTACGTGAGCTAGAGACGTATGCTTGTAATGTCTACATCTTATCCATCATCATTTTGATAAGATCATTGGTAAGTTTTGATGATAGTGCACCCCCTATAGTATAAGGGGGTGGATAAGGTGGGTATGATGTGGGAGACATCCTGGTATGTGGTGGGGTTGAGTACAAAAATTTTGAGGAGGGAACATAGGCCGGAATAGATGTAGAGGGAAAGTATCCTGAATAAGTTGTAGATGAAATAGGGGGGTTGTTGGTGATAGGTGTAGGTAGGTGGGATGGATGTAAATACCCTCATAGCAATAAGAGGAAGAGACTATGGGATGGAGAGGATGATGTTTTGGAAGGGAGGTAGGGTTGTCAACACCAATGGTGGCTGAGATACAATATGTATATGAGAGGTGTCAGGTGTAAATAGACCTACAATCAAGGTGGTTTATAAAGGCATGGTTGATTTTGTTCGAGTGATAGATGAAAAATTTGTGATAGATTCCATAGGTGTAGAAGATATCGATGATGTAGGGTAAAACTAGGAAACCACAGGTGGTAAGGTGGAAGAGGGTAAGGCCAAGCTACTAGTAGCTATACCATCCAATTTCTATAACTTACAAATAAGGGGAAAGAAAATTACATAATGTTATCTATTCTAAATTCATACAATTCAGAACACACATTCCATTTTCAATCCATCCCATAAAATAAAACCATATGCAGCTATCATGACTCGGTGTAACACCGATCTCTCATTTCATGACTCAGTATTAAACTGATCTCTCATGTTAATTTGTTCCTGTGTATACCATATATACTTTGGTTCTCTTACCCATTATGGGTCACTCAATTATTTTTTCTAAGAATTTTATCTGAATATTTTTTACTGATATTCATACGAAATCCCACATTCTTAGACTAGGTGACATAAGACAACGCAACCACTAGTTTGCAATACTTTGGCCAAGTTTTAAACATTTTTACCATGTGTTGGAGAGAAAAAATTTCAGGTGGACAAACTTGTGGATTTATTTCCAATGCTTTGGGAATCCAAGTCCCTCTACTTAATAGGTGCAGCTTCTGTGTATGCATGCGTGAAAAAGCGTGGATTTCTATGGTGGCCTTTCGACCGGGGATCCAACAGGGGCACTCCACTAACCCAGTGGAAAATTCTTGCAGGTATATACAAGGGATCAATTTTCTACGAAGGGGAGAAAGGGGAGTGAGAATATTTAGAAAGGAGTAAATAATGTTGCAAGTAGAAAATAAAATACTTACACATACTAGCTAGAAGTTTCAAAACATGTACTTGAATTTCAGAAGAAAAAAAATCTGTAAAATAGCAACAAGACCAAATAGAGCTTAATGAACACAAAGTACCAATAAAATCCTCAATCAAAGAGGCTAAAATTCCTTCTTCCTTTATTGAAGCTCAAGCAGAATTTGTACATAGTATGGGAAGTAGTTGACATTTTTTGGTGGGAGAAATGGAAGAAACTTGTTATCTCTTGCTCTTTTCACAAGGGTATCTCTCTCATGAATTCACAAAAAACAACTCCAACATCTAAGAATTTTTAGAAGAGAAAATTTAGAAGAAGCTCAAATGAGGAGCTGGCTACAATTTATAGAAGAAGAGGCAACTCTTCATCTTCCCGGTGACTTTTTGAATACCTTAATATGACTTAAGACTATTCGTATTCCACTTCAAATATTTAAGTCCCTTTTATAATAGCAAGGTGACTTAAAGTTACATTATATTTCCAAAGTCACTTAATTCATATTAAAAAGTGCAACCCTCGACGTAAAAATATAAAATTGAGGAGAGAGAGAGAAATAATAGGAAGAAGAAGAAGAAGAATTATGTTGAAGGATGAGCTACTGCGGTGAACTTGGCTCCACTCTCAGAATGCTCTCCACTCTTTGATCCTGAGAAGGCTTCTATCTTTCCAGCTCTTGTTTGAAACGAGCTACTATTGGTTCTAATTTTTCAGCATGAGGGATGCAAATGTAGCTCAAGGTTTCATTCCATCCATCAGTCACATTGTTGATGTCGTTGCACTTCTTAAACCATGATGAATTATTTTCTGCGATAAGTGCAATGGAGGATCAGATCTCTGAGAAGAATTTGAGATTATTCTAAGTGAAGGACAATGGGTTTCCCACCCCTTTCTTGACATGTTCTTCAAAAGGGCTGATTAAATCATCAATAGTTATATGTTTGCTCATTCAAGGTACTCCAAGTTTCTGAACTTTCCAATTTATACTATCTTGCAACTTGTATGCTTGTTCTTCTTTCTCCTCTAGCTCTGTGAAGGCCTGATTGATTGCTTCAAATATGATTACCAAGGCCTTCACCCATATACATGTTAAGTCATCTGCAGTATTTTCAAAAACCTTTTTTTTGATTAATTCCCGGTGATGGGTGTTTCTCATCTCACTCACTACCGGTCCCAGAGGTTCCCAGTAATCTCTTTCCTTACCCATGTCCTCTTTGAGTTCTCTCCTTATGTCGGTCATGGTGCATATGTATGCAAATAGATTGACTGCCTCTTAGAGTGTTGGCTTCCCTTTTTCATAGATTGAGTCGATCCATTCATTATTCACTCGCCCCTGCATCGTGAGCTCAATTGTTCTTCTGATGGATTCTAGATCAAATCTACTAATGGGTACCACTTTCCCAATAAGAAGTTTTAGTGTGCTTGGTTCCGCCAGGTGTTGCACATAAGATGAAAGAGTTCATAATTTTTCCTCTAGTACCTCAATATTCTCTTTATATTCTTCAATCCTTGCCACCATTCGAGCAGAATATTATTGTTATATGTGAAAATATCCCACATGAGTAGCTAGTCCCAATTGGATCATGCTCATTTCATAGTCATTTGGTGTCATCTCATCCACTGGTTTGATTACTTTTGGTTGATCTACTTCAATGAACTAATTACCTGTCTCCCCACTGTAGAATCGTGATGTTATCTATGTGATCTTTATTTACCTTTTTTATTTAGCAAATGAGAAAATTGCTGATAGATTGGGGGCTACTACTTATTACACAGTGTGAGTGTCGAGGATGATCATTTCCCGCATCCATGGAAACATCTCGCCGGATTCAGGCTCAATGATGGGTGCATCAACCATTCTTTATTCTGATGGTGGAGGCAAGTCCTGAATGAGAGGAGTGTTAGATTTAACAACATGCAAGACCTCTTGTAGTGGCTCAATGATTGGATCACGAGTCATATACTCCTAATTCACGTGTGCATCTACTTTAAGATTTTCTATCTGCATTACTGAGATCACGTCTTCCTCTTGCGGTAACACCAATGAATATTTTTCTTCCATGAATTTCTTGGGTTTCTTCTCATGGTGAGAAGTTTTCAATTCCATGGCCTTCCTCTTTGAACTCACTCTAGATTGTTTAGAGGTTGAAGTCACCTCTACCACTTTTTAAGATGAATGATGTGAAGCTTACTTCTGGCTTGGAGAAATCACTCATGACCGAATGATCATAGCCCTCTTCTTTTGAAACCAGTTCCTCGTTCTCCTCACAACCTTTTCAGTCCACTCTAGTATATCTCTTGATTCATGAACATGTCAGTTGATTTGGGGCATTGGGGACATCTTGACTTTTGTGTACTCAAGATTGTACATCTCAATCCTATCATCATGTAAGATGTCTTCATACCAAGAGAGCTTGAATTTCTTCATCTCACTGATTATCATCCTCATGTGACCTTTTTTATGTACTTCAAACTCATCAGTATATTTGGCCCAGCAGTACTCAACTTGTGGCTCATGTTGTAATTCTAGGACATAAAATAATTCAAGATCTTCTCAAATGTCAAAGTTGGGCCTAGCAATTTAGGAATGTAAATTTAGATGTGTGAAAGCTGCCTCTAGGTGAGATGCATCATTTGATATTTTTCACATGAACTCCCCTAAAGATATAGGGAATGAAATCAATTTCTTTCTCCTACATTTGAGCTTGTTATTTACTTGGGTGATCTGCATGTAGAGGTTGAACAGTACAATCTAGTGACTGAGGCACTTAGGTAGTTTTAGCGGATCTTGGTCGAAGCCAGTGATGCGTATGTAGGAGAATGTTCAGAATTATATGAAGTACGAGCCATATTCCTTAATCAAGGATGCCACTTTTAGTGACATCCTAACTTCAAGATCCCCTTCCAAGCTTCAAACCACATACATGGTGAGTGCATCATTCATGTGGGTGAAATTCCTATTGTTCTCTCCCATTATCAAATGTGGTAGGTTCTCGAATGTAGGTACCTTGGAAGTAATGTTTTACTTGAGATCCAATCCCTTGAATGATCGCGAGCTTGCAAGGAGATAAAATAGGTAAGAAGTCATATGGAACTTCTTTGTTGTGAGTACTTGGAGAAGTTGTAAGTGGAGATTGTCACTGATGATCTTCCCCTAGTCAATTCTCTACTTCCCTACTGTCAATGTCAGGATGAAAAGGCCCATCCATTCCTAGAAGTCTCTAGTGCTTGCTTCGCCCATTACTCTATTGAGGAGAGTGATGACATCAGAATACCCTTCTCAAAACTCACACCTTGGTAGATTCTTGGGCATCCTTGAAGGCTTTCTTCCTATTTTCAACCATGAGCCGAGTGTTACTCCTTGGACATATGAATCCATTGTCTCCCAATCATGCACGGCTCTTTCCTTTGAGATGATAACCATGTTGGGGGATGGCGGTATCTATAGGGAGATTGAAATGGTCCTATGGCTAATGACCACCATTTTCATATTGTTATCATCTCAGATGGTTCATGTCGTAGGCTCATAGTGGAAAGAGCAGGCTAAGACTATATCAAGACTCTGCATAGGCATTGGGTGTCCTGTAATGGTAAACAAGCCACTTGTGATATCTGGTCTCCAATCCTCCTTTGGTCCTTGGAGGCCATGTGAGTCTTAAGGTCATTTAGGTCAATGTACAAGACATTGTTGTCTTCCACATCATACTCACAAGTGAAGGGTTGTGTTGGCTTCTGACCTGACCATTTTAGCTTCATGTCTCCCTTAGAAAAAGTAACTTACTATTTTTAGTAAGTGTGAAAAATCAAGGCCTTGGAAGTTCTACTGAGTGTTGTGACCTCAATTCCTCTTTCTCCCTACATTCCTCATTCCTTCCGGATCAACTTTCTGTTATCCAAAATGTACCCCTTGCTCATTTTGTGGCTAACTCATTTCATTCTTCCCTCTCTTGTGCCTCAGTCATAATTTTTTGCTTTTCAGGAACTCAAAACTTTTTGGAAATGGCACCATTGGATAGAGCTCTTTCCCAGCTTTCCAGAAAGGTAAATTTTTCCTCCTAACTCCATGTATTTTTGAAGTTATGGCCCAGCGGAGTTTTGTGGGAAATTTTCCCCTGAAAGGCCCGCAACCAATGAAATGGCACCACGTGTCCAAGGAAGTGGCGGGGGTCGGAGGAAAACTTGGTTTTTTACCAAGTGTTTGGAAAATTTTTCAAAAGGGATATTTTTCCCCACAGGCCCGCTGGCGAATCAGATTATGTGAGGTGTCCAGGGGGAAAAAATTTTAAAATCGACTAAGTGTTAGCGCCATGGAAAATTTCAAAGGGAAGGCCCGCCAACCAATCATGTTACGACACGTGTCCTATGGCATCAGACCTTCAGAGGGTAGAGGAAAGATTGGAATTTTGGTGAAGTGTTTTGGTAAAAATAAATGGAGAATTTTTTGGCCCGCTTCCCTTGCCAACCAATCATATCATGCCACATGTCCATGGGCACTCGAGGTAGCAGAGCGCGGGGAGAGATTGGGATTTTTTCCCAAAAGCTAAAATGAAAATGGAAAATGTTTCCCCAGGCCTGACGTCCAGTAATATGATGCCACATGTCCTAGAATAGTGAAAGATGGGGAAAATTTGGGAAATTTTCCCAAGGGGAAAAAGGAAGGAAATTTCAGAGAAAAAAAATCACCCCCCCGAACATGAACCAATCACATCTTGCCACGTGTCTAGTGGTGGCAAAACATACAAGAAAAGAATTTGAAGGGAAAGACCCAAAACAAATGAGGTTTTTCCACTTGTCTAAGTCAAGGAATAGGATCAAACAATGACGAAAAATTTAGGATAGGCCCACACCCAATCAGCACATGCCACGTGTCCTCAGATCATCAGCCCGGTGGGGAATTTTTGGAAAATTTTCCAAAGGGCAAAACAATGGAAAATGAAGCATTAAAGTTCCGCACCCAATCAAAACATGCCACATGGCACTCGGAATGGTGGAGCATAGGGAATTTTTGAAAAAGTTTCCAAATAACCAAAAAGTGAAAAATTTAAAAAAATTTGCCTGACAATCCGATTTGGCCCTGTTTTGCCCTAAAATTTCAAACGTCCATATCTTTCGATCCAAAGATTGGTTTTTCATGTTCTTTATATCAGTGGAAAGATGGTGAAATTCTCTAAAATATTTTGGGGTCATTTTTGCATTTTGATGGATTTTGGAGAGATAAAATTAAAAAACACCTCTGGCATGTGGTCATGGATAGAAATGACATTTCAACCACCATTTTTAATGAAGAATGGCTCGCATTCTCTCCCAGCATGGTGAAAAATGTCAGGGGATGGGCCTGTAAGGATGACCATGCTATTTTAATGTGTTTTGGGTTGGTGGTTGAAGCTCTCCCATGTTTTCCCATGTTTCTCTCTCCTGGGGTCATGGCTTGCACTGTAAAAGCCAGAATGGGTTCATTTTTTAAAAAGGAGACACTTTTCATCTCTGCAACTTCCCCTTTTCTTCCTTTTTGGTAGAATTTGTGGAAAGTTTTACCTTTCCATGCAATACAGCACCCCTTTTGCCTCTTGATCACTGTAATGCATTGTATTAGATCTAGAATGTTAATATATGCTCTATGATTAAAATCCCTCAATCCTTTCATATATGTACCATTGTTTTCCTGATCTTTCATTACATTTTGAGAAATTTTTGTATGCTTTGTGATGTGTTTTCTTATGGATTGTGTATGTATTACAGTATCAGGTGTCTATAACTCCTTTGGTGCTCACCTCATTAGCATTAGCTTCAATTTCTTGCATTCCCTATCCTTGTCTCCTTGGAATTTAGGGTAGGAACTAGGAATTAAAACCTTTGCAACTTGTAAGTGATATATCTGATCTGATCTAGTGATAGCCCTTCCCAATACTATTAAAAGATAATATCTTTCTGGCACTCCCTAAAATCACCTAGGGGGAATGAATAGACTTTCCTAAATTTTGGGCCCACCTGCTTCATAGTCGAGGAGATATTAAATTTTTAATTTTCAAACCTGGGAGTGCTTCTAGGTGCGGAGGCCATTAATGGACCTAAAAATTGTAGGTCTAGTTTCTTCCTCTATTTGCAAAGAAAATCATATTTTTGATGTGGTTTTCTTATTTTGATGCTTCACGTGAAATCCTACTTTAATCCGACAACTAGTTTGATGGGAAACCCCACTTCTTTCTTCGTTGAACCGGAAAGGAGTTTTCTTCATTGTGGATGCTCTGTCACATGAGAGGAGGATTTGAGTTTTTTTTATGGTATTGGATAGAGGAAAAAATAGCAACAAACGGTGGTCTTGGAGCTAACACATGGCATTTGATCTGACGACAGGGAATGGATGCTTCGAAAAAGCACCTGCAGGCTAAACTATCGATTCTAGAGGTCATATGAGGGTCCAAGATGTCACATGGGGACTAGATGCATTTTTCCATTGTTTTTGTACCTGACCTCAGGGATTTCAAGGACGTGAACTCCTGCCAGGCTCCTAGTGCTAACACATGTCCTCCTAAAAAATGACTAAGTCTTGAACTGCCTTTGAGAGGGTAACTTGAAACGATGATAACTTGAGCTCCTAGTGGAATTTATTGGTGAAAATTTATATGAACCTGATTGGAAATGGAATTTTGAATCCAATTATGGGGGTCTAATGTCTTGATTCATCCATATTGTCCTTGAAAAATTGGATTTGTGATTTGAGACTCTACTTGTTCATGATAAAACCTTCTTGCAAATCCTATGCGCCAAGATTTTGTGAAAAATATTATTTCACCATCATGTAGGTCTTGGAATCCTCTTTCTAGAGATTTTTTTTTACTTCTAATTCCATCAGGAGCTCCCAGAATCTTCTTCTGAAGCCTAACAATTATTTTAGGCCTACGTATTGCCTAGGCTTGTGAACCCTGTTTTTACTCAGACTGCCCCAAGCCTTTCAAAACTTCCCTAAACCCTTTAAAATAAATTCCATGAGGTTTAAAGGTCTTCAATTCACCTCCATGTTTAATTTTTCCCTTCTTTTCTGCTCCAAGGTAGTTTTTCCAGTCTTGGGAAGGCTAGTGATAGCCCTTCCCAATACTATTAAAAGATAATATCTTTCTGGCACTCCCTAAAATCACCTAGGGGGAATGAATAGACTTTCCTAAATCACCTAGGGGACCAATTTGACATCAAATAAAGGGGTGACCAGACTAACAAACTTTCCCTGAGGTTCCTAGGAATGATAAAACATGAAAAATTTGGCATAGGGGTATAGTTGTTGTGCTTGGAAACTTCTAATTTCCCTGTTGCACATTTTCACAACAGCAGCTAGATCTAGCTTGCGGACATGACATGGACTGAGTGTAGAGAAGACATGACATGGGAATCTAGAATCTCAATCTTATACCATATAATTCATTGACCAGTGTCTTATCCATTGGGCATTGTGGAGTCATGTACAACCTCTAGAAAGAAAGGTTGGAAAAAGGAAACACACACACAAAATTATGGAAAGGAAACACCTGACATAAAACAAAAGGGAAAAACACACCTAGAAATCACCTATGTTACAAGGCGGGGGACAACCCACTTTCACTGATGATACAATTCTAGGTATTTCACTTTCCATGGATGCCTTTTGGTTCCCTTCTCTTGTCCCATAGTAGAACGGAGTCTCCAATTTTGAATTCTTTTTCCTTGGCCTTCTTGTCAAAAAAAATCTTTACTTTCAACTGGTGCTCTTTGATGTGGTCCACCACTCGAAGTCTATTTTCTTCTAGCTTCTCAAGAAAGAGGATCCTCTTGTCAATAGAATCCTTGTACTACCCATCTTCTATTCCCTATAGAAACTTGAGAGCTAGCATCTCAATTGTGAGGGGGATTTCCACTTCGACTCCATACAAAAGTTGGAATGGTGGCATACCTATTGCCTTCTTCAGAGTGATCATGTAAATTTTTGTGTCAATTCCTTCAGTCCTCATCTACAAGCTTGTTGATGATGTTCACGATGTTCTTGTTTCTTGATTCATCCTATCCATTTCCTTGTGGATAGTAGTTAGAAGAATGATATAGAGAGATTACATAGCCATAAAAAAACTTGATTAACTACCTTGAAGAGAAATAGGTAGTGTTATCTGCTACGATCTTCTGTGGCACTCTGAAACATACTATGATATTCTCCTTGATGAAGTTGCATATTGTTTCATTATTGGCTTTCTTGGCTGGAATGGCTTACGCCCACTTGGTGAAGTAATCTGTCGTCATGAGCACATAGGTGTGCCCCATGATTGAAGGTAGATTTAGAACACCAATCAAGTCTAGCCCCCATTACTGAAATGGTTCTTTGATAACAATTGGCTTGAGTGGTAGTGCAGTAAGTTGTGGTCTCCCAACAAATTGTTGGCATGCTTCACATTTGGAAACCCAATCTTGATTGTCTAAAAATGTGGTGGGCCAATAATACCTTCCTTGGAGGATCTTGTGTGCAGTGACCATCGTAGAAAAATTTCCACCACATGCTTGGTCGTGGTATGCTTTAAGCAATTTTTATTGTTGCTCTTTATCTACGCACTTTAGGAAGCATCCAACAAACCTCTCTTGTGAAGCATGTGATTCCAAATTACAAACTTTGTTTCCTTTAGCTTAAGTGTTCTCCTTTGTTTATAGTCAAGATGGGGAGGAAATTCTCCATAAGTTAATTAATAGGCAATTTCAATATACCACTCATTAGTAGTGGTTACAAAGAGAATTCGAGGATGGTTTTTGGGACAAGTTGAGAAAGCACAATTTTCTTCACCATGTTGAGCTTTGAGTGTTTCATCTTTAGAAATCAACCTACATAAACCATTCCCCCTTACCAGATTAGAGGGTCAAATCTCCAAGTCATATTCCTGAGTCCTTGCAATCCAATTTCCTCTTTTAGCTCTTGGATCCTGCTATGTTAGGATGGACTTGATTACACTGCTAGGGACCATCACCACCATATGAGATTTGAGGATGTAAAACCTAAAAAATTTTACAGCCTTAACCACTACATAAGCATGATTCTCCAATTAAATCTAGTTTAGTTCATGATTTTTCAATGGAAAACTTGTGAAATTAATAGGTTCTTCCATGTCTTCATCATTTTTCTGAACAAGAATGAAAGAGAGTGTATGTTCTGATGCATAACAACACATGATGAATTCTTTATTAAAATATGGAGACACAAGATTTGAAGCCTTAGCAATGGATTTTTTATTTCTTCAAATGTTATTTTCCCTTCATTGCTCCATTTGAAGTTTTCCTGGTGTTTCATCATGGTTGTGATGTGCTTTGTCAATTTAGAAAACTCAGAAACAAAGCGATGAAGAAAATTCACCTTTCTGAAGAATGAATGAACTCCTTTCTTGCTTGTAGGTGACGATAATGCTTGAATGTATCATACTCTCTCAAGATTAATGTGTGCTCCATGTTTATTCACAATGTTACCTAGTAACTTGCCTTTTGTTACTCAAAAAATGCACTTTTTTTGGATTTAGTGATATGCCATGTTTTCTATACCTGGAAAGTACCAGTTCTAAGTGATGGATATGATCTCCCCTCTTCTTTGAAAACGATCATTGAGATATATGACAATGCAATGTTTTAAATCCTTGAATGAAAATCCCATCGCCCTTTGAAATGTATACCCCGCATTGATTAGGCCGAAGGGAATTCTATTGTAGGCAAAAGTACCCCAAGGCATTGTGAAGGTTGTCTTGGTGCAATCCTCCTCCACCACTTTGATTTGATTATATCCTGAGAATCCATCAAGCAATGAAAGCATTTCAGATCCAGTGACTACTTGTAGGATGTGATCCATGATTGGGAGAGGATAATTGTCTTTCAATGATGCTTGATTCAGGTTGTAGAAATCTACACATATTCTTATTTCCCCATTCTTCTTCCAAACCGGCACAATGTTGGCCACCCATGTTGAATGGTGGATGGGAAAGATGATTCTTGCATTGAGCATCTTCATTACCTCATCCTTGTTGGTATCAGAAATATTTGGGTTATATGGCCTTTTATTTTTTCTAAAAGGCTTAGCATCCTACTTCAAAGGGATTGAGTGATGCATTTCATTCGGTTGGAAGGATTTGAGTTCATCATAAGAGTAGGCCAAAACATCTGAATATTTCTTGAGCAATGAAATGAACCTTCTCTTCTCCTCGAGCAAGAAAATTTTTTCAATATTGACCATCCTTGGCTCCTCTGGGGTGCTAATGTTTTCCTTATCAAAATTATTTGGGAACTGAGAAGATCATTTTTCTTTCTCTTGAACGAATATGTCGTGTTTGTCAAAGAGGTATTCCAAAGAAACTAGGCCTTTGGGAATCTTATTCCCTTTCAATTTGATCACTCCTTCATCATCAATACCTTTAATTCCTTCTTTCTCTTTGTTAGCTACCGCTTCTCGGTGTGGATTTTTTCTTCCTTCGAAGAATAGATTATTAAAATTATCCCTTTGTTCCAAAAATGCTAGAATTTTGCTTCCTTCATCGTTAAATACTTACAAATGATTTGCATTATCTGGTACACTAGGCCTGAATACCATTTCTATGGTCACCTTATCTTTACCAAAAGAAGGATGAGGTGTCACTAGGGAAGTCGATACTACAAGAGAATCATCCTTTTCATTATTTTCTCTTGGGATAGTTTTAATGGAAAATGCATCAAAAGATTTAATGCATTCCCATACTCTATTTCTATAATGTCAGAGTCTTGAATTTTTCACCTGCTATTGTTATCAGAATTACTTTACTATCACTTCCACATCACCTAAACATCTCAGCTTATTTATTCCCATGTCTTTGGCCATGCCCATGCCTAAAAGGAGATATTCATATTCTGCTATGTTATTTGTATTATCAAATTGCAGCTTGTAGGCAAACGGGTACAATTCACCAGAGGGAGAGTATAACACTACACCTGCTCCCAAACCTACACTAGAATGACTACCATCAAATTCCATTGTCCAAACTTGATATTCTTCCTCTTCCATAAGGAGTGGAAAGTTCTCATCTCTTTCTGATGTGAGGAATTAGATTCCTAGCCCACTATTTTGAAAAAGAATGTTCGCCTTTGGATCATCAGACTTTCGCACTGTGAACTTCATCTTTCTTACTAGTAAAAATTTATTCATCTCGCCTTTTACTAGAATAGTTGTAGATGACCAGTCCATTTTTATTTCTCCACCCAAGTCTCTGTAGAATCTTCGACTCAAAATCATGCCAAAGGATGCTGGGATGTCCGCCACTAAGATGGTTAGAAGTAGCTTCTTGTCTTGAAAATCATCCAATGCTACATGTACATATTTGATTCTTCATACCAATAGCACTTGTTTAGATTCCATTGAGTAACAGGTGTCATTTTCCAGGGTCAAGGTGAGGCCAAGAGAATTTGTAACTTTGACAGGCATCACATTATCTGAGGCTCCAGAATCTATGATATAATTATTTAGCTCGAATCCTATAATGAGGAGTGATAGGTAGAAAGGTTCAACCCTATTGGTTTTGGAGGCACTGAGGGATAGCATGTTTAGAGGAGGTGGTGCAGATGGTGTGGGGAGTAAGCCTTTGGAACTTGGACCAGAGGTTATAGGATTACCGCCACGGACTACATCAATTAACCTATCAAATTGGGCAGGATGAATTTGTAGGTATTCTATTTTTGAGAGCTGGACTTTAGTTTTTCTTGCATGTTCCACAAAGTCAAATGGGGTTATGGTGGGAAAGGAAGAGGTTCCAAGAATAATGTAAGATTTACATGGAAAAGGTTTTTCTATTTTGGGTGTTGAATTATCCTTCAAGGGTGTGGTAAATAACTTGGAAGGGGATGGGTATGTGGGTTTTAATGGCACCTTGGGTGTTTTTTTAGGAACAACATTCAAAGGAGAATTATTGTTAGTGACCTTTGAGTTGGGAGAAGGATTAGGTGATTGACTTGGTATGGCAACATGATCCCTATTAGCCAATGGATCTTTTTTTTATTTAGCTGACTTCATCGAAGGTGGTAGTGGTGATCTTCTACTGATGATTTTATTTTTTGGGGCCTCCAAAGGAGAATCTTCTTTCTTCTTCTCATCCTTTTCCACAGTCGTTGAGGATGAAGCACCTTTCTTGGACTGTGCACGAGTGAAAACTACAAATGATAAACCTGGATATTGTTCATCATTTTCATCTTCATCACCAATGTACATAATTAGGTCATTGTGTGTATCACCATCAACTTCCTCAACCTCAAGATAGCTTTCATAGTCGTCCACATTTTCTTCTTCAATTTCTTTAATTTTTGCTTCCTCCTTTGGTTCTTCGGTGTTAAAGATGGAATTGACTGGTGGTTCTTTGAGAGTAATCTGGAAAGGAGGTGGAGCAATCCTTGGCCTATTTGGAGAGTTTGGTTTCCTTGGATATTTATGCATTGTGATCTGGGATAGCTGTTTCTTCAAGGCAACCAAATCGTTTTCCATTTTTCAGAACATTGGATCCATGGTGACTGAGTTTGAATTCTAACCCTTTTGTTTCCCATTTTGGCCTTTCACTTTACCAGACAAGATTATATCATCATCGGTTTCTATTACATCATCTTGAGATTCCCTTAATGTTCTTAGTTGGGTTCTTCTAAGGAGAAACCTACTTCTGATGGTAAGGCACTGATGAAGAATCTATTTAGATTATTTTTAGGAGGCACCACATCTTCAGTGATTCTTCTTATCACTATGTTATATCTTTCTACGAAGTCTCTCATTGACTCGGAGGTTTATTTTTTCATTTTACCGATTGGACCAAGAGATCATGACAATCTTCCATGGTCTTGAACCTATGTTTGAATGCACTTCTTATATCTTCTGAACAGGTGACAGACCTCGGGGGTAGCATGTAGAACCATTTGGTAGCCTTTTCTTAAAGTAACTCCACAAAGAGTCAGACTAACACATATTTGTACTCAACACCCAACACACCGTAAGTGGTGATAAATGTTGCTACATGTTCTTTGGGGAGCTAAGAACCATCCCCTCTAAATTTTGGGAATTTTTTTCTTGAGCCTCTCGGTAGCTCATGGAGTGGTTGAGCAAGAGCAAGTGGACTAGTGTTTCCTCCCCATGGTACATTAGGCCTACGGGCCTCATGATCATGATCACGATCTCCCATTATATTTTTGTTTCTAGTTTCCAATATTGCTAAGGCTGCAGCTTCCGCTACTACTCTTTTGTTTGCCTCGACTTGAAGTCTTTCAATTTCTTCAAGTTGAGCTCTTATTTCCTCTTCCGCTCTTGCTTCTCTTTCTCTAGATTCTTCTTCAGTCTCTACGTCAGTGAAATATTCAAGGTTCTCATTGATGTATGGAATTTCACTATCTATAGGATTGGAAACACTCAAGTTCCCAATGTGACTAGTTTCTTGATGAAAAGGAGACCTCGGAATTCTAAGAAACTCTTTTCTTCTTTGAAGCTCTTCAAAAATAGGGTCATTTTTTCCTCCTTGTCTCTGTTTCCTAGTGTATATTCTATCCCTCAGCTTGGAAATCTATGCTCTTCTTTGTCATAATGGAATTTTTCTTTGCCTCTCTAATTCAGTAGTGCATTCTTCAAGGTCAAGGATTCTCATGGCAATGAAGTAGTGGTTTACACTTGACTTGTTATGCTAGATAGCTTCCTTCAAATCTAAAGTAATATCCTCTTGGATGTGGAAAAGGAATTTAGGTCTTTTAATAGGAGGATTTCTTGGAATAGCCATGGTTTGTAGACATTTTGCTCATATAGATATTCAAATTTTGAATTTTTTGAATTTTTTGTGGTATTTTTAGACCTTATGGTTGTATTCAGGTGTAGATGTTACTAAATCTTCCCCACAGTGGGAACCAAAAACTGTTGGCGAGAAAATTTTTTGGGTGGACAAACTTATGGATTTCTTTCTAATGCTCTGGGAGTCTAATTCCCTCCACTTAACTGGTGCAGTTGTTATGTATACATGCGTAAAAAAGTGTCAGTTTCTGTGGTGACCTTTCGACTTGGGATCCAATAGGGGCACTCCACTGACCTTGTGGAAAATGCTTGCAAGCATCTGTAAGGGATGAATTTTCTACAAAGGGGAGAAAGGGGAGTGAGAATATTTAGAAAGGAGTAACTAATGTTGCAAGTAGAAAATCAGAGACTTGCACACACTAGCCAAAAGTTTCAAAACATGCACTTGAATTTTAGAAGAAAACAAATTTGCAAAATAGCAGCAAGACTAAATAGAGATTAATGAACACAAAGTACCAATAAACTCCTCAATCAAAGAGGCTAAAAATCCTTCTTCATTTATTGAAGCTCAAGAAGAATTTGAACATAGTATGGGAAGTAGAAGACATTTTTTGGTGGGAGAAATGGAAGAAACTTGTTGTCTCTTGCTCTCTTCACAAGGGTATCTCTCTCATGAATTCACAAAAAATAGCTCCAACATCTAAGAATTTTAAGAATACAAAATTTAGAAGAATCTCAAATGAGGAGTTGGCTACAATTTATAGAAGAAGAGGCAACTCTTCATCTTCTCGGTGAGTTTTTGAATACCTTAATATGACTTAAGACTATTCATATTCCACTTCAAATATTTAAGTCCCTTTTATAATAGCAAGGTGACTTAAAGTTACATTATATTTCCAAAATCACTTAATTCATATTAAAAAGTACAACCCTCAATGCAAAAATATAACATTGAGGAGAGAGAGTGTTGTATGAGAAGAGAGAGAGAGAAGAGGAAGAAGAAGAATTATGTTGAAGGATGAGCTGCTGCAGTTAACTTGGCTCCACTCTCTGAATGCTCTCCACTCTGTGATCCTGAGAAGGATTCTATCTTTCCAAGCTCTTGTTTGAAACGAGATACTCTTGGTTCTATTTTTTCGATATGAGGGATGCAGTTACAGCTCAAGGTTTCAATCCATCCATCAGTCACACTGTTGATGTCCTTGCACTTCCCAAAACATTATGAATGATTTTATATGATAAGTGTAATGGAGGATCGGATCTCTGAGAATAAGTCAAGAGTATCCTTAGTGAAGTACAATGGGTTGCCCACCCCTTTCTTGACATATTATCTGAAAGGGTTGATCAACTCATCAGCAATTGTATGTTCACTCATTATAGGTACTCTAAGTTTCTAAACTTTTCAATTTATACTATCCTGTAACTTGTATGTTTATTCTTATTTATCTTGTAGCTCTATGAAGGTCTAATTGATTGCTTCAAATCTGATTTCCAAGGCCCTCACCCATACACGTGTCAAGTCATCTATAGGATTTTCAAAGACCCTCTTTTTTATCAACTCCTGGTGATGGTTGTTGCTCATCTCACTCAGTACCAGTCCTAAAGGTTCCGAATAATATCTTTCCTTCACCACATCCTCTTTGAGTGCTTTTATTATGTTGTCCATAGCACACATGTACACAAAGAGCTTGACTGCCTCTTGGAGTGTTGGCTTCCCTTTTTTAGAGATTAATTCAATCCATTCATTATTTGCTAGCCCTTGCATTGTGATCTCATGTGTTCTTCTGATGGATTCTAGATCAAAGCTACTGATGGGTACCACTTTCTCAATAGGAAGTGTTATAGTGCTTGGTTCCACCAGGTATTGCACATAAGATGAAATAGTTCGTAATTTTTTCTCTAGTACCCCATTCTCTTTTTATTATTTATTCTTTACCACCATCTAAGCATAAGATTGTTGGTATATATGAAAATCTCCCTCATGAGTAGCTTCCCCCAATTGGATCGTGCTCATTTTGAAGTCGGTTGGTGTCATCTCATCCACTAGCTTCATTACTTTTGGATGAGATACTTTGATGTATTAGTTACATGTCTCCCCACTGTAGAATTGAGATGTTGTCTGTGTAATCTTTCTTGACATTTTTTCTTTAGCTAACGAGAAAATTGATGATAGATCAGGGGATACTACTTGTTGCATAGTGCGAGTGTCAAGGATGATCATTTCTCACATCCATGGAAACATGTCGTCAGATTTAGGCTTAATTATGGGTGCATCAACCATTATTTGTTTTGATGGAGGAGGAAAGTCTTGAATGATAGGAGTGTTGGATTTTTCAACATGAAAGACCTCTTGTAGTGGCTCGATGACTGAATCATGAGTCATATACTCCTCGTTCACCTGTGCATCTGCTGTTAGATTTTCTTTCTACATTACTGAGATCTCATCTTCCTTTTACAGCGACACCAATGAATCTTTTTCTTCCCTAACTTTCTAGGGTGTCTTTTCATGGGGAGAATTTTTCAATTTCAATTCCTTACTCTTTGAACTCAATTCAAAGCATTTAGAGATGGAAGTCACCTCTACCACTTTTGAAGACAAATGATGTGAAGCTTTCTTCTAGCTTGGATAAATCCCTCATGAGAATGATGATATCCCTCTTCTTCTAAAACAAGTTCCTCATTCTCCTCACAACATTTTCAGTCAACTCCAATATATCTCTTGAATCACGAACATGCTAGTTGATTTGGGGCATTGGGGACATCTTGACTGCTACATACTCAGGATAATACATCTTTGTCCCATCATCATTTAAGATGTCTTCATACCAAGAGAACTTGAATTTCTTCATCTCAATGATTTTCATCCTCATGTGATATTTTTTACGTACTTTGAACTCGTCAGTACAATTGGCCCAGTAGTCCTCAACTTATGGCTCATGTTCCAATTTTGGAAAATAAAATGAGTCAATATCTTCTTGGATGCCAAAGTTGGGCCTGGAAATGTAGGAATGCAAATTTAGATATGTGAAAGCTACCTCTAGGTGAGACGCATCATTTGAGATTTTACATGTGAACTCCCCTAAAGATATAGGGAATGAAATCAATTTCTTTCTCCTACTTCTAAGATTGTTATTTACTTGGGTGATCTTCCTAAAGAGTTCAAACAATACAATCTTGTCACTGAGGTACTTAGGCATTTTTAGCGTAGCTTGGTCGAAGCCAGTGACTCATATGTAGGAGAATTTTGAGAATTGTATGAAGTACAAGTCATATTCCTTAATCAGGGATGTCACTTTTGGTGACATCCTAGCTTTAAGATCCCCTTCCAAGCTTCAAACCACATACATGGTGAACACATCATTCATGTGGGTGAAATGCCTTTTGTTCTCCTCCATTATCAAATGTGGTAGTTTCTCAAATGTAGGTACCTTGGAAGTAATTTTGCGTGAGAGACAATCCCTTGAATGATCACAAGTTTGCAAGTAGGTAAACTAGGTAAGAATTCATGTGGATATTATTTTTTGTGGGTGCTTAGAGTAGTTGTAGGTGGAGAGTGTTACTGATGATCTACCCCAAGTCAATTCTCCACTTCCCTTCTGTCAATGTCAGGATGAAAAGGCTCATCTAGTCCTGGAAGTCTCTTGTGCTTGCTTCACCCATTACTCTATTGAGAAGAGTGATGACATCATAATACCCTTCTCAGATTTCACACCTTGGTAGATTCTTTGTCATCCTGGAAGGCTTTCTTCCTATTTTCAACCATGATCTGAGCACTACTCCTTAGATATAGGAATCCATTGTCTCTCAATCATGCATGACTCTTTCCTTTGAGATGACGACCATATTGGGGGATTTTAGTATCTGTAGGGAGATTGAAATGGTCCTCTAGTTGATGACCACCATTTTCATACAATTTTCAGCTCAGATGGTTCATGTCTTGGGCTCGTAGTGGAAAGAGAAAGCTAAGACTAGCTTGAGACTCTACACAGACACTAGGTGTCCTGCAACGGTGAACAAGCCACTTGTGAATATCTAGTCTTCAATCCTCCTTCAGTCCTTAGAGGCCATGCAAGTCTTAAGGTCATTTAGGTCCATGTACAAGACATCATTTTCTACCACATCATACTTATAGGCGGAGGGATGTGTCAGCTTCTGACCCATCCAATTCAGCAAATTCATATCTCTCTTAGAAAAAGTAACTATTTTTAGTAAGTGTGAAAAATCCAAGCCCTGGAACTTCTACTAAGTGTTGTGACCTTAACTCCTCTTTCTCCCTATGTTCCTCATTTCTTCCGGATCAACTTTATATTTTTATAAGGTGCTCATGGGCCCACAATAGATTTTTAGTAAGTGCCAAAAATGCTCATTCTTGTGAGTTCTCAGCTGTAGTGCATCTCCATTGTCTTTACCTCCTTCACAAGTTCTTCTGCTGATGACTTTCCTGAAATGGAAGTCCCTATGTAGTAGAAGTGCTATTTTTAAAAAATTGACTTCAAAAGGTCAGATTGACCTACAATGAAGTTTTTTGATATGGTTTTTTTCCCAATATCACTCCTTTGAAATTTTGGGCCCACCTGCTTGATAGTCCAGGAGATTTTAAAGTTTTAATTTTCAAACCTTGTAGTGCTTCTGGGTACGGCGGCCATTAATGGACCTCAAAATTGTAGGTCTAGTTTTTTCCTCTGTTTGCGAAGAAAATATATTTTTATGATGATTTTTTCTTGTGATGCTTCATGTGTAATCCTACTTCAACCCGACAACCGGTTTGATGGGATATCACACTTATTTCTTCGTTGAACCGGAAAGGATTTTTCTTCATTGTGGATGCTCTATCACACAAGAGGAGGGTTTGAGGTTATGTTTTTTATGGTATTAGATAGAGGAAATAATAGGAATAAATGGTTTTTTGATTCATGTAATCGTTTTCAATCTTTGTTTAGATTTCCATTTTTTGGCTATGGAGATTTTACTGTTCTTTTTCCATTGTTCTTCATTTCTCCTTCTTAGCTTGATGAGAATTCCTTCTGAGACCTGTGTATCACCATGGGAAAGGTATTTCAGTTCCTTTTTTGATCTGGTCTGATTTTTTTGTAATTTCAGAGTGATGGAAGAGAGTTTTAGAGGAAGGAGGAAGCTTGTCTATGCATAGGAGTGGAAGCAGCTGGAAGCACTAGAAGCAATGAGCAGAAATTAGCTTTTTTCAAAATTTTCAATGCATGGAGGCATGATCTTGGGTGAATTTTTCCATGCGTGATTTCCCTAACCTTAGGGATGTGAGGGACATCAAATTCCATGGTGGTCAAGAAGAAGAAATGTGGTGGCGATCCAACGGCAGCGAATGAAGGTGAAAAAAAAGCTTCTTTAAAGCACTGAGAGCTGAAAGTAGGTCACATTGATGTCCAAAAGGCTCCCCATAGGGGGATGGGTGAATTTATACATTTTAGATGTCCCTCACCTTAAGGAAATAAGGGACATCAGTTTCCATGGTGGTCTTGGAGCTGACACGTGGCGTTTGATCCGACAGCAGGGAATGGATGCTCTAAAAATGCACCTACGAGCTGAGCTGTCGAGTCTAGAGGTCATATGAGGGTCCAAGAGGTCACATGGGGGCTGGGCACATTTTCCCATGGTTTTTTTACTTAACCTCAAGGACTTTTGGGACATGAAATCCCGTCAGGCTCCTGGTGCTGGCACGTGTCCTCCCGAAAATTGACTAAGTCCTGAATTGCCTTTGAGAGGGTAACTTGGAACGATGATAACTTGAGCTCCCGGTAGAATTTATTGGTGAAATTTTATATGATCCTAATTGGAAATGGAATTTTGAATCCAAATATGGGGGCCTAATGTCTTGATTCATCCATGTTATCCCTAAAAAATTAGATTTGTGATTTGAGACTCTACTTGTTCCTGATAAAAACTTCCTGCAAATCCTATGTGCTAAGATTTTGTGAAAAATATTATTTCACCATCATGTAGGTCTTGGAATCCTCTTTCTAGATTTTTTTTTTTACTTCTAATTCCATCCAGAGCTCCCAGAATCTTCTTCTAAAGCCCAACAACTATTTTAGGCATATGTACTGCTTAGGCTTGTGAACCATGTTTTTACTCAGACTACCCCAAGCCTTTCAAAATTTCCCTTAAACTTTCAAAATAATTTCCATGAGGTTTTAAGGTCTTCAATTTCCCTCCACATTTAATTTTTCCCTTCCATTCCGCTCCAGGGTGGTTGGTCCAGTCTTGGGAAGGCTAGTGATAGTCCTTCCCAATACCGCCAAAAGATAATATCTTTTTGGCACTCCCTAAAATCACCTAGGGGACAAATTTTATATCAAATAAAGGGGTGAAAAAAATTATGGACTTTCCCTGAGGTGCCTAGGAATGATAAAACATGAAAAATTTGGCACAGGGGTATAGTTGTCGTGCTTGGAAACTTCCAATTTCCCTATTACGCATTTTCATGACAACACCATGTTTATATTCCAAGACAACATACTCATCGAAATGAATATGTCTTTCACCCCACTCAAACTGTTATCTCGATTGGTCTTCCTTAACTTCTATCAACCAAACCCAAATCAAAGTTTCATGCTAAATAGGGTCATCTCACATACACTAGTGATGCATTCTACTCATGGTGACTAAGAATAATTATACATACTCAATTGAATTTCGACGATTCGGTGTGTTTAGTTACCCTAAGTCAACATGAGTTGACCACTACACTAGTCCATGTGTCTATCTTATTTTAGAGTAGCACTATGAGCTGAATTCCCACTTATGTCAATTAAGTTAATTGAACTAAGTGGGGTGTTGAAGCATAGCTGGTTGTATCATAGTATCCTCATAATGACTCTTGTTATTAAGAGGATGCTCTACGGAAGCCCCTGTATTACAACAACCTACTAAGTTCTTTCAATAAAACTAACATACTTAAGAACATTAAATTATTAACCTTCAATTTATTATCTTGTTTAGTTTTCATTAAACATCGCACATAAGAGTCCACTAAGTACAATTGATTCAAATAAATGATTCAAAATTTAATTTTACACCAGTTGAAGGTATGCAAATAAAATATGTGTTCATGCATATGAAAAAAAAAAATTCTAAAACCATTATTTCCTTTTATCGATAAACCTTATTTCAATATAAAGTAAGTAGGATCATTAAGTTTCCTTACTATAGTTTAACAATGTAAACAGTCTTGATTGAAGCTTGTTGATTATACTTAGTGATACCATAATATTTAAATCCATCTTACTAATTATTTTAAACTTTCCAATTTCCATTTATTGTTTTCAAAAAGTAGAGCATACAGCCAATCATAAATGATGATTATAATTTATCACATAATTATGGAGAACATACTTGGTTCTGATTTAATGATAAAAAGGAAGTATCCTTTTATTCCTAATTAAGGACTATTGTCCTATTCATGAAATCTGAAAACATAAATATTAGATTCATAATAAGAATTCCACATGCAACTATATAGAAACTATGTGTATTCCCTTTTCCAAATAAGGATCTATAAATCATAATCATCATATGTATACCATTACCCCAAAATTAAATGGCTCGGAAATATATATATAGTTCCTTATCCAAGCATCATTCTATACTTTAGATTTTATTAATCCATGCATGTTAATATTTAAGAATATAAATCAAATCCAATTCATATATGACCCTTGAATAAATTAGTAATCACCAATCATTACACAACAATCCATTTATCAAAAAGAGAGTTCAATTCACTCCAAGCTTATTAAACATTTCATAAGTTTATAATAAAAAAATTAGCAATATAAAAATTAATTGATACATCCTCATAGCTTTACCAACAAGCTCCTTTAAAGATAATTTCAATACATAAAGCATCTGGGTGAAGAAAATGACTTAGTTAATAAAACAAATGCAACTTCTATAAGTCTTTCTCCTTTCACTTTTCATGAATTCCATCTACAAAATTGTTAGCATGAGTTAGTTCACAAGAAATGATCATGATAAGTGTTATAACATTAAAACAATATGCTTTTATCTAACCGTTTCGTAAAAGGAACCCTATTGTTTATGAAAATGTTCCAAGTACTCAAATTAAGATCAATTAAATAGAATTCCCAAAAATCCATAATGTCATAAAAGGAGAGGAAGACACTAAACCTCTTTAGGTTCCATTATCCCAAGAAAATAAGTTAAGTTTTCTAAAAAAATTAATCTCAACAGTGTCACAGTCATGATAATCATTCATCATGATAACTTTTAAAAACTGAAACCAACTATTAAGGATAAGAATTAATAACAATTCTTGATCAGTCCTCGTTAATAACAAATAAATCTTCAACCTTAAGTTTCCAAAACATTACCATAAATTTCCTATTAACAATTTAAAAGGGAATTTAATAAAAATACATTATTTCATTCATTCTTCAATGTATCGAATTATTTCTTTAAACCATAGTTCCTTAGTTATTACCAATCAAATTTCCTATCTCCAATCCAAAAGGAATTTGATATTTAAACAAGGCTATATTAATATTGACAGAGTACTACAACAATATATCTCTACAATAGGGTGGCTTATTTCCTAAACCAAAACGACTTAGAATGCAATGAAATCACCTGAAGAATAGTATACTTTAATCAGTATCATAACA
The DNA here is from genome assembly GCA_019776745.2 of Taxus chinensis. NCBI lineage: Eukaryota > Viridiplantae > Streptophyta > Pinopsida > Cupressales > Taxaceae > Taxus > Taxus chinensis. The sequence goes on from CM034148.1 coordinate 380,711,096, forward strand.
GAGATCAAATAAAAATTAATCAACACAAGTCCTTTCCACTCATTCGATAAGGAGTTCTAATAAAACCACGAGCACCAAGATCTAAATCAGTGGTTTGAATAACAAAAGACCTCCCTAAAAAAACTTACGGAAAAAAAATGAAACCAAACAAAATATAGAACAAAGGCACAAAGAATGGTCTTAACATGAAAAAATCAAGGTTCCAGTTTTAAGGATAAAAATTTCCTTTATCTATAATCACAGTAACTCTCAGCCTCCATTCACACTCAAAAAAAATTCACAATAAGAGCAATAGCTACCTCATAAATGTTATAAACCAGCCAAATCACAAGCTCAAACTCAAATGAGATATTTTGAAGGAAAAAATCATTCAACTTAACATGCTATAGTCACCCAGGGAATACTTCCGTTGTAAGCACTTGTGACCCAACCACAATAAACTCCAAGGTTGAACAAGAGAACATATAAAACCAAGATATCATAATCACAACACTCAAAAAGTAATATATCTTCAAAGGGAAATTAAACAAAAAGAAAATGAAACCCAATTCTAAGTGTAATACAACCTAGATCCTTCCCAAAAATTAACTAAGTATAAAAAATTAAGCCTACCCAAGAAGGCTATTCATGCAATGAAAAACATAACTAACAAAAAGAGAGAAACAGGAGATTTACTATTCCATGTTCCCAAAAAATAATCCACCCAAGAAGGGTATATAAACAACAAAATATAACTTAAAAAGACAGAGACAAAATACTCTATTAGTCACCTTAATATTATTCACTTATAGTGCTCGAAATACCTCCATCAAAGATACCCAGTATGGGTTAAATCTTGACTTCATAAAAATAACAAAAAAATCAAAAGATTAGTTACAATTCTTAAGCTAAAATGAATGACCATCAAACCGAAACAGGAGTCCAAATATAGGATTATAAAAATTTGACCAAACATTAAACCCAGTTTTACGACAACCTGAAAGTTCCAAAATCCAAAATGACTTCCACCACAACCTTGCAAAATCATTTAATTCCAACAGGGAACAAATAAAAGAAGATATATTCATCTGAAACATAACATCTCATTAATGCCAACATGACTACTAGTGTCCCTCCCAAAACTCCCGCCAATGCCAACTCACTGTTTGTCAAAACTAACAATTAAAAACTTCATTCAACTGAAATTAGCAGAGTTTCCAGCTCATAAATTTCCACCACCTTCATGCCTTGTCCAAAATTGGTGGCAACATCATATTAATGAAACATTTAAACATTGTTATTGCCTTTGGAATGGTGTCATCATCATTCAATAACTTGACATCAAAGCCAACCACATTTCTGTTATGTTAGTTTGATGCCCTTAAGTTAGGTTTCCATTATATTAGTTTGTAAACCATATTAGGACATTAGGAATAGTTCATATTATAGATTAGGATAATTAGTATCCAAGACTTAGGATAGTCCTTTAATTACCCTACTAGGAATTAATCATCACAATAAATACAATCACCTTTTTTTTTTATTAGGGCAAATAGTTTTGAAGGGACTATACCATGTATACAAAAGGGCTCAAAAGCCAGATAGTAAAGGTGAGAGAAACAGCCCAGAGAAGGGAAAAATTGTCAACCAAAGAGGGCTCAACAGCCAAATATTACAAAATAAGTGAAAAAAGGATCTAAACGTACAATGATCTAAAAAGAAGTAGGAAAGATCAAAAAGAAACCAAAAGAGAAACAACATATAGAGCTCCGCCAAAAAACAGCTCCAGAACCACCAGATAACAGTAACTTCACAGCCAAAAAATAGCATCACAACAACCCGTTACTTGATAGCTTTGTCAATCTTGGTCTTGATAGCCTGCAGTGACATGAAGAAGGAAATGGCAGTGGCCTGAGAGGAGTCTTGCATATCCTCCTAAGAAATTGCAATATCCCTTTTCTCTTTAGGGCCCCAAATGTCCTCATTAACCCCACTTAAACTACAGACACTATGAACATGTTGTTCAATGAAATTATAAATGCTTTTGAGGGCAGACAATATGCAGTCATTACAACTTTTAGCATTCCCCAATCTTCCATCTAAGGAATGTAGCTTCTTGAAGAATTCAGCAATAACCCCCTCTTCCTCATCACTTTGAAGAATCCCTTTTCCCTTAGCTCTTTCCATATTTTTTATAGCCCCTTTGAGCTCTTGTATTTCCTTTTCTAATCTGTCCACCCTATCCAACAATTCTTCCTCCTTGGGCTCCTCCACCGGTTTACTAATATGCAGGAGGTTTTTAGCAAGTTCCAAGTCTTTGTGGCTCCTTAGGACCCGATGGGAAGCAGGGATTGTAGCTTTGATGCTCTCTTTTTTTCTTACTGGAAACATCAGCTTCATTCTTTCTTTTCAGCAGGGGGAATGGAAGTGGTGTGGGTAGGTGGAGTTATGAAGGAGGGAGGAGGGGTAGGATTCATGGGGGGCAGCTGGAATAGTGGCAGTGGATTAGGAGGATAAGTCCCTGGTGTAAAGGGACAGCCCTAGAGTGTCTCTAAACTTCCCTAATTGATTTTTCCAGTGAGTTTATCAAATAGTGAGGAAAGTTGATTATGTTATTTCTATGAAAGTGATTTAGAAATATCAGATGCTTTTGAGGTATAGTCACAAATATTCCTTCAATAGTTACATACCTAACCACCATCCTAGCAAGCTTAGCAAAAGGTTTAGGAATTGACACCACCTTGATGCCAGCAGTCACGAATTCAAGATTCTCTCCCTCGTCCAGAAATTTCTTGGTCTCCACCTCCCTGTCCACCTTCTTATTGAAGAATTTGGTGCCTTCCAGGCTGAGGCTCGTGATCTGGGCGATGAGCTCTTCCATGATTTCCATCTCCATGTTACTATATTTGAAAATCCTATTCTTCCATCCCTAGGCAAATCTGATAGAAATGTCTTGGTCGAAGCCTTAAATCCTTTCAATTAAATTAGACAGGCCCCCAATTTGTAGGTAATTCCAAAGCTCCGTATTCTCTTTCCACGTAGGATTGTGGGTCGGTTATTCCTATTCTCAACAGTAAAAAAGCTACCAATATGTGGGACAGGCAGATCTTTTATTTTGATATTTGAATCTTTCCTTTCCGTGAAAGCAGGTTTAATTATTATGCTACACTTGTTATTATTGCCCCGCTCCTCGGCTTTCCTCCTATGCCAAGAAATGATGACAGTCCATCCCGCACAGATCGCATCAATCATCCATATCTTTTCTGATGTCATCATAATGTACTTGAGGATCTGCACATTAGCATCCAAATTAAAGCCGTTAGTGTTGATTTTCACTGCCATGTAGATCAATGATTATGGCTTTATTGATTTGAGTGGGTAGAGCGTCCCCCCTAAGCCAAGTTTGAAAGGAATTATTAACACCGAAGTTAGCCAAACTTTCAGCGACCCTATTTCCTTCCCGATAGGTGTGGATGATTTGGACATTTTCAAAGTTCTTGCATATATCAATAGCTTCCTCAATATAATCCCTGATAGACCAGCTGGGGTGTTGCTTTTTATTTAAAAGATTGATAATATTCAAAGAATCACCTTCAATTATAATTTTTGGAATATTACAATCTCTAGAAAGTCTTATACCCCAAAGAGCCGCCATGGCTTCGGAATAATGATTACTCTGCCTGCCCATTCTCCCAGAAAAAGTAGCAACAAAATAGCCTCTTTGATCTCTGATGACTCCCCCTTCCAGAGTCTCCTGGATTGCCTTTTGAGGCCCCATAAAAATTTAACTTGTGCCAATTAGTGGGATGTTTAATCCATCAGACTGTGCTTCTATCAGTACCATTGTTATTTCTATTGACAGTGTCAATATTCCATTCAGTCAGGATGCATTCTTCATTTTCCGGGTAAAGTCTATTTTTAGGGGGTTTAAATCTAGCAATATTATCTTACACAGCAATGATAATTTCCTTGTAGACTTTGTTACAAGCCTTTCTATTGTTTCTGAAAATGTTATCATTACGAGCCTTCCAAATTCTCCACATAGTGTGGGGTAGAACAAGTTGCCACAATATTTTCACCATACAATGCTTAAATGGAGAGTCCCATTGCTCCCAAGCCTGAAGATAGGTAAGGGGAAAAATCCATCTCAGATTAAATTTTGCAAAAACGAGCTGCCAAGTTTTGGAAGCAATCTCACAATAGAGGAATAAATGCTTTATATCTTCTGCCTCTTTCTGACACATGCAACATCTATTCGGCATGATGAATCCCTTCTTGATGAGGTTGTCATTAGTTAGGATCTTGCCATTAATAATTAGCCACCAAAAGAAGTTCACTCTAGGGGTTAGCTCCGCCATCCACAGCTTGTGCCACTTAATTTCACTTTCCATGGATATAAAGAAAGAATTATATCCTGATTTAACAGTGTATTCCCCATCAAAAGAATCTTTCCAGATGAGTTCATCCTTAATATTTTGATTACTTATATGGATTAGAGAAAGTTGATTCTGGAAAGATGAAATATCAGTCTGTATACTATCATTCTCCACTTTTAGTTGTTTCCATTTTCTTTTGTTTCCATCCCTCTCAATGTACCCCTAGATTTTGTGCCCATACTTTGTAATTAAGTTGTCTTTAATGTGATCATAAGCAGAAATCCAGTTAGAATCAGTCCACTTATCATTCCAGAAGTTTATGTTTTGTCCATCTCCAAGCTTCCAGCTACACCCCTGAGAGAGAATGTGTCTGTTGCGAAGAAGGTTGTTCCAGAAAATAGAACCACTCGGAAGAGACTAATCATATATGAAGGAAATCTTGTTTTGGTTTGAAATATATTTGATCTTAACCAGCTCTGTCCAAGGTCTGTGCTCTTTTATAAGCCTCCATCCTAATTTTGCAATAAGGGCAGTACTCATATGTTTGATAGCTTTGATGTCTAACCCCCCTAGTCTCTTAGGTTTACAAACATGTTCCCAAGCCATAAGATGATATTTGAATCTGTCCTCAGTACCGTGCCATAAAAAGTGCTTTTGAATCTTCTCAATACTGTTCATCACTGTTGTAGGCATGCTGAACATTGACATGATGTAAATAGGAAAGTTTTGAAGCGTGCTTTTAACCAAAAGGCACTTACCTACACTTGAAAGGACAGCTCCTTTCCAGCCAGCCAACTTTCTTTGAAATCTCTTAATAAATACAATCACCTTAACTTAGGTTAAGGATAGGATAAATAATCAAAGGAACTTATATTAATTAGGTCCCAATAAATTAATCAAAGGACATTACCTTTTGCAATTTATCAAAATGATGTTATTAGATCACTTAGAAGGGTGCATGTAAAATATGTTATAGGATGCCCCTATGATCCCAAAGCAAGCCTCAGTTCATAAATCAACACACTGACCAGCTGAATCAAAATGATCGAAACATCACAAAATCATAAACATACCTTGGATCACTACAATTGATCCAAGGTATGGTTATACCTACATTTTGCAATCAAATAGACTGAAGAACAAGTTCACAAATGCAAATGAATCCACATATAGTCATATTCTTATTGGATTGAAATTATTTCATTCACCAATGTAAGAACATTTCTCAAAGTTCAGCATAAGGAATATGTGAAATACTGCATTATTAATTCATAATTGACATGGCATGATTGTATCTAGTTTTAGATGATAAAACATATCATCTACAGTGAACATGATCACTTATTTTAAAAGAGTAGACCATCTTCAAACAATAATCATTTATCTACATTTGCAACTTCAGTTTCAAAAGCAAGCAAAGATAACAACCAAGGTGAGGGTATTACAGTAGATGATGCAAAAGTGGGTTCGAGGGTAGGAAGAATGGACACATGCATGCCATATACAAGTTGTCCTTACGAATCATGAGTATATGAATGAGTGAGATAATATTGTAGAGTAGCGAGGTTATGATAAAAGAGTCTCGTTAACTCCTCATCACCAGTGGGTATGGCGAAAGCCTAATTGGGGTCCATAGGTGATGAGATGGAAGGGGTTGATGGGCTAGGTGGGAGTGTCTGGTGGCTAGCATGAAACACGAGAAAGTTGGCTTGTCTACATGTCAAAACCATGTGATTGACAATAGAATAGGTATTTTGAGCTTTACTAATAATGTAGAAACACATAAGGAATGGACAAAAATGGGTCTAAAATGTGTGATTTGATCATTGTTCTAATTGAAAAATCAAACACAGAGACCAATGTCAATTGGGGTAACCATTGTTGGTATGAGGGGGTAACTGCTACCAATTGGATAGACCAATGTTGTTGACTATGGGGAAAATTCAGATTGGTAACTCTGGAAATAAATGGTGAAAACAAGATAGAACTAGACTTTAAAGGTAATATCAAAGACTCAAAGACTAGTAAGATGACCAAGGAAGTTAGAGAAAGAAAAGAAATGAAGATTTGATGCTACTATGGAAAAAAAAAACCAAAACAACCTAAAAGTGATGGTGGTCAGTGAACTGATGGCAATAAGTTGATGAAACTGATGGCGGTCGCTAGACCGACACCGATTACTATAAAATCTATGAAAGATGAAAAAAGTAAATTTTTGGTGATTTAAGTCAAATAACAAGACTAACTCATAGACTGAGTATGGTAATGATCAGCCCTAACACACTCAGAAATATTCAGAATATATGAACTATGATAGTGGAGTGTGTAGGGAGAGAAAAATGAAGAGAACAAACTTTCACCTCAAAACACAAATTAATCAAAAGCTAGCAAAACAAAAAAATCCTATGATGTATATTTTTTTGTTGTGGCTTATGAAATTTAGGAATGACTTGTGAATAAAGTATATTTTTTGGTTACCGAGCATGAGCTACAGAAATTGAAAACTATGGCTAGTTTCAAGTAATTTTTGGTATGGGGGATCCATTTTTGATATGATAACTAGCCAAAAAACCAGCTGGAGCCCTCTATCAATCATCTGATCTTGTGATTGTTGATAGCTTCTTCTGGGAAATATGTTGTTTAAGAAATGTGATTTTGATCAAAGAATACTTGTTAGAGATCACACAAGGAGTCTGCATGGGAGAGAAGGCCAGGATCAAGGGTGTGGAGGAACAAGAAGAACCCGCATGTAGAGGGCAAGTTAAGCATTTAGGACAACCAATTTTTAGCATGAAGACCTATTTTTAGAAGATGGTGTGTGGAACACACCAACAATGTAGAGACATGCACGCCATGCATTGTTTATCTTTAGAGGATAGGATCAAAGCATTTTACATGGAGACTGGATGTGTGTGTGATAGACAGATATACAATGGAACTATCATATCAGATCCATGCGCACATTGGTATAAATTGACATTATTGTAAGGATATTTTTTTTTATTAATGGATGGAAGATATTGGCTGAATCTAAGTGTCATCCTTGTGTGTAATTGAGTAGTGCATGCTATTGATTCAATCAAGATTACTATTTAAGCTTGTTCTTTCATAGATCCGAATGGAGAATGCATTGTAGAATGAAGGATTATTTATGGATATATATGTTTCTTCCTCCATCACACTAACATCCTGCTACAACAACCCTAAAGAGAAACCCGGTACTTTTTCACGCTTCAGGTGAGCACTCAGTATAGGCTGAGTGATGTGCTAGAGTGACTACGGTGTTATGTGGTAAATTATAGGCTGCATCATTGGTTCCATTTCCTGGACCTCTTTTTTCAGTTGTTTTTAAGATGGTACACGATTAAGATGTACCAGTTAACTCTAACAAGTATTGAGGAGTGGATACATGATCTGGAGGAAGAATATGCATGGTGGTTCAATAGTGGATCTGAGTTTAATGCATGCACTTGGGTAGAATATAATTTGTATGACAGCATATTCGAGATATTTTTTGCTAGATTTCAAGTAGAACTATACAAGTGGATTACTACTTATGCATCTCATTGGAATTGGAGGTATCATGCGCTTGTCTGGACACAGGAAGAATTTCAGGCCCTTTATGATGCTAATTTGATCTAGACTCATGCTTTAGATACGTGGATCTATGGTGTTCTAAATAGTTATATTATGGAATATTCAATTTATACATATTCTTTCCCGAAGGTATCTGAATTCCAGTTTTGCGATATCTAAGAGGAGTATATCTGCAAGGTATTCCACTGGTGATCAAGATCTTGATGGTAACTTTTAATCTGGATAGTAAACTGATGGCTAACTAAACTTCACCACATGCAAGGGAAGGAATAGGTTTGGTGAAATATGGTAGACCTAGTGGTAGAGAGGCAGAGAGAGGAGAGGTGGCTTAAGTATAATGAGGTGTGTGAGAGGGAGATAAAGAAGCAGCACTCTGTTGTATAATGTATGGCATTGAGGAGAGAGATGGCTCATGAAGGATTTAAATCTCACATAGAAGATGTGGAGCCAAAGCATTAGGAACTCCCCCATCTTGGAAAGCATGACAAAGATCCCCCCTTGGCCTCATGTGGAAGTACACCAACAAAGACTACCTAGGTCATGGGCATGCATCTTAATCCACCTTGTGACCTAGCCCTTACACTTGGTTTTCCATTATCTAGTATGACAAATAACTAGCAGGCTAACTTGGGAAGTAGGAGAGAAAAATTAATTCAGGGAGAAAGTACATCAATGGTAAGACATATGGCTTCAATGTTATTCAAAGGTGTGTTTTCAAGTGTCTCATCTGCACAGAACATGAGCGTGTAGAATTTTGGATTCACCTCTAGAAGTGGAACTACCTCACAGACTATAGGGGTTCAATATAGTACTACTATTGGAGCACATGAGAGTACATCTATAGGTCCTATTCCAGCTACAAGTGGAGGATCATGAGGTATAGGTGGTTCTATTTCTGCTGGATATGGTGGTTCTATAGGTAGAGGGAACACAAGAGGTTCTGGATCAGGTGGTCAAGGCCCACAACAACCACAGAACATTTATATGGAAATGTCTCTTTTTCTTCTGGAGTATAGATGCATAGAGGATTTTGTTGAACATGTTCATATGTGTGAAATCTTGTGGCGAGCTAAAGGGATCATGGTTGCTAAGTGTAAGGCAATTCAATTTGCTACTACATTATAGGGATGTGCACACAACTAGTATAGAAAGTTTGACCCCAATCAAACTTGTGTGGATTATGCAGCACTGAAGGATGCTTTCTTAAAAGAGTTCCATATCCCTAAGTTTGAGCAAAGAGCATAAGTGTGCTCAGGTATATCAAGTAAGGAACTACTAAGAGTGTACGTGAGTATGATGCCCATTTTAAGACACTTATATCTGAGTTATGTTCATGTATTCATGTAATGCAGCATGCACAATGGTTCATTGGAGGATTGATTACACCATTTAGAAGAGCATTGTCACATAAGACATACACCAATCCATGTGAAGAACTAGAAGTATCTTTACATGTTGAGTCAGTTGAGAGCATTGACACTAGCATTAGTCCATTCTTAGAGGAACAAATTTCAGCTATGGCCAAATAGTTAGAGAAGCTATCAGCAAATTCAGCCCATGAAACACGCTCAGGAATTTGGTGTACAAATTGTGAAGTAAAAGGTCACACCAAGGATAGTTGTCCTCGCAGAACAGTATGCTCATTATTATTGGACTGTGATATATGTCATTTGAATCATGATGTTAGTCACTTTCCTGTATTACAGTGTGTGATAAGGAAGAATGTATCCATCTTTTACAAAATTTGTAGGTCCATGATCCATGATGCTAAGGATTGTCGATTGATTGGTCAGATCCAGGATGCTATAAACATTGGGTTGTGATAGACAAGTGTAACAAATAATTCTAGGGGTAAGAATGAGCACTAGGATCAGGATCATAATCAAACGTGCTATGACAGGAATGAGGGGATTTTTAATGGAGGTCATGGAAGGGGATGTGGATATCACAGTGGATATGAAGGATGAGGCCGCGGTATAAGAAGAATTGATTTTCCTCAAGGAACATGCTATACATGTGGATCCCCTTATCATTAAAGCCATGAATGTCCCCAGAATGTTACATGTTATTTTTACGGAAAGAATCATAGCTATGAAGAGTACCCAGACTTATATGAGTGTCTCAGTAAACAACATAAGCAAGAGAAAAAAAGCGCAAGGATGGTTAGGATCCAGTGTGTGGAGGAAAATCATTGGATGCCCAAGATAGCACCAGAACCTGAGGTCTTAACTATAAATATTACCAAACACACTGAAGCAGCACGCACAAGAGAGGCATCGTACCATAATCCTACGATCACCAAGGAGGAGGTTTTTCATGCAAGGTATCAAGATCTGGCTCATCAAAAGGAGGTTTATTAAGATACCATGAAAGTGATAAGGAATCTTCAGGGTGACATACAGTACTTAAAGGAGCAGAACAAAGCATCAGAGACATTCCAAACTGATATCAATGATCTAAGAGAAGTATGCAAAATGTTTCACCAGGAGAACATCATCCCACTATTAGGAAGTTGGTTAAAAGGGAACACTCCATACGTAAGTATTGACACAGAACGGTAGATCCTACATGAAAATATTCCCCCTGATAGCATTGACTATGACAAGGAAATTACTCTGAATGATGTTGTGGATGGATGGTTGTTGAAAAACATATTTATTGATACATGTGTGGAAGTAAATGTGCTTACATTAGATGCATGGATGCAAATGGGGAGACCTCAATTGCAGCCATCATCTAATGTGTTGTTCATGGCAAACCGGACTAAGGCCAATCCCATAGGAGTTTTTAAGGATGCATCTATAACCATACAAGGGGCCAAGTTCACTACGGATTTTAAGGTATTAGAACTTGTAGAAGTAGACAATTTTCTATCCTTGATTGGACACCCTTAGTGTTATGTGTATAATGTTGACTTGAGATTTAATAAGGGGTATATCATCTTTGAGAACAAGGAGGAAAGAGTTGTGATACCTTTGACATATGAGAATTCTACACCATATGTTAAGCCTCTAAGTGAGGAGGAAATATGCATTATTTAGGACCCAGAGGTCAATGAGCCATCAAAAGAAGGCATCCTACAATGGGAGCATTCTCATTCTATGAGTGATTCTATGATTATTTCTTATGACGATTGGGCTCATGGTACATATGAACTAGTAGGGCGTGAGGTGAAAAGTGCAGTTGCGCACAAGATTTGACTTCATTTGGTTCGATGAATAGGTAGTACAGTATCTTGGTATACAGGGGTAGAAGATCTTCCTGTATTTTAGCAATCCATCGAAACATGGTGGATAGATCAAATTAAGAGAAGAGATATGTTAGTATATACCTTACACAGGATAGAAGCGTACCAGTGGGTAGTCCACAAAGATAATCTTATAGAATGGTAAGAGATTGGGATCACCCTATCTATTAGGGTTATAAGGAACAATGTACCTATCCAGATCTACACTTATCATGGTTATCAACATGTTCACCATCACATTCAATAGTGTGAGAGACTCTAGATAGTAGGATAGGAAGCATTACCACCTTCACTCTAGGTGCATAGATTGTATTCTATGTTATAAGGATGTGCACGTACATGGTATGTATACATATAAATACATCAAGAGATTTGAAACTAGCAAAATTTGACTGTAGGAATGATTTAGACCTTTGACTAATTTTCTCCCCAACCTCCAATAGAAGAGGCATTAAAATTTGTCAAGTGCTTAACTATGGGAGATAGTGTAAAAGAAAAAGAGCATATTCAAGAATTATTTAGTGAGACAAAGTCCGAAGTACATTTTAAAAAGGAAGAAGAAACAGACTCCATACTACTTGAACGTGTTTTCCTTGAGAAAGAGAAAGGAAATATGGTTTACATCGTGGATGATGAGGAGGTTGAGAACTTGGATATTGAACATTCACAAGGGGTGCAAGAGGTCTTCGACAGTTCAGAAAAGGATATGCATGCCTATCACAAATCCATGAAGACAAAGAAGGTGAATATAGGTTTGGAGGCTGAGCCTAAGGAGGCCATCATAGGAGACTAATGGTCAGACTTGGAGGTAGAAAAGATCATCGAGTTACTCAGGGATTATCAGGACTTATTCCCTCGAGGGTATCATGAACTTAAAGGCATGCATAAACCACTTGGGGAAATGAAGATAAAACTTAAGGATGGTGCACGACCAGTTAGGAAATGACTTTATAGAATAAATCCTAATTTACATAAAAAGGTAAAAGACGAAATTGACAAAATGTTGAAATATGGAATTATCAAGCCCCTTGATGAGTCTGAATGGGTTAGTCTAATGGTGATTAGTATCAAGAAGGATGGAAAAATTAGAATATGCATGGAATATAGGAAGCTAAATGTTGCATGTGTAACAAACCCATTCCCTACACCATTTACTAAGGAAATACTATAAGGTGTTACAGGGCACGAAATATACTCTTTCGTAGATGGGTTTTCTAGGTATCATCAGGTTAGGATTTCTCAAGAGGATAAAGAAAAGACAACATTTACTACTGAATGGGGCAATTTTTCCTATAATGTGATGCCTTTTGGACTGAAAAATGCACCTGATGTATTCATGTGCATAATTGTTCAAGAATTCAATTTTTTTATTCATAACTTTTTATAGGTCTACCTAGACGATTGGAAAGTATATGGGCTTGTGAAAGATCATTGTGACAATCTACGCTTAATGTTTGAACGGTGCAGACAATTGAGTATCTCTTTGAACATCAAGAATTTCATATTTTCTATACCATCTGGAATAGTGTTAGGACATATAATTTGCAAGGAAGCTTTTGTTGGTTGATCCAGCTAAGGTTGTAGTCAGTATAGGCCTGGAGGCACCTACAAGTCAAAGTGAGGTGCATGGATTTTTAGGTCATACAGGATATTATAGAAAATTCATCAAAGGGTATGCAAAAATTACTGCACCCTTGGAAGAGTTACTAAAGGGGAAAGGTACATTTTATTGGGGAGAACCGCAGCAGCACACATTTGAGATATTAAAGGAGAAACTTACTACCACATCCATTCTGCATTTTACCTCATGGGATAAGCCATTTCATGTGCATGTAGATGCCTCTCGCATGGCCATTGGCATTGTATTAGCTCAACCTGGTGAAGGTATTATAGATCATCTAATTTGTTTTTCTAGTAGGAATATGACTCCTGTAGAATAGAATTATACAACTACAGAGCACAAAGCTTTGTCGATGATCTATGCATTGCACATGTTTCGACAGTACTTGTTAGCAACACCATTTATGTTTTATACAGATCACGTGGCATTAAAGTATTTGGTAAACAAACTAGTCTTACAAGGGCACATATACAGATGGGTACACCTACTTCAAGAGTTTGACTTCACAGTTGTGGTGAAGCTAGGGAACAGCAATTCTAGACCAAACCATTTATCTAGAATCAACTTAGGAGAGGAAGCATAGAGAATTGAAGAAACCATGCCATATGTATAGTTATATAGGTTACAACGTGCACCCATGGAATTAGTTGACATTTTGTCTTTCTATGAACAGGTATGGCACCAAAATGAATGAAGGCATTAGAAAAGAAACAACTTGCTATACACGCGGCACCATTTATGTTAATCAGTGGTGACCTTTACAAGTTAGGCAGAGATGAAGTATTACAACATTGTGTATTAGATCATGAGCACAAGGATATTATGGAAGAGGCCCATTGTGGTATTGTAAGTGGCCAATATCAAGGTGATGCGACTACCCAGAAGATCCTACTTGCTGGATTATGGTGGGAGACATTATATAAACACTACAAAGATTATTGTAAGGCATGTGATCATTGCCAACATCTAGGAAAACTAGGGAAAAGAGATGAGATGCCTTTCAGACTAATTACTAGTGCTAAACCATTTGAGAAATGGGCCATTGACTTTGTAGGACCTATCTCACCAGCCGTGCGTAGGGCTAGGTTGCGCTATATTATTACTTGCACATATTATCTCACACGGTGGGTAGAAGTAGCACCTACAAAGGACTCTTCAGTAGCTACAGTAGCTAGGTTTCTATGGGATAATGTTCTTATAAGATATGGATGTCCTTTAAGCTTGACAAGTGATATGGGTACACACTTTTTGAATGAGATAATCAGGATTCTATTTGATGAGTTTATGGTTGCACACCATAAAACCACACCCTACCATCCTCAGGAAAATGAAACTTCTGAGGCTTTCAACAAGATTTTGAGCCTCAATTTGAAAAAAATTTATGATGTTGGAATAAAGGATTGAGATGAAAAAGTGCCATCTGTTCTTTGGACATATAGAATAACTTACAAGAGATTGAACAAATCCATACCATTTCAGTTGGTGTTTGGCGTAGAAGCCATTCTCCCTATAGAATTTATGCTACCTTATTTGTGCATTACATGCGCTGGATGTCTAGCTGATGAGCATGATTTAGAATAGAATATTCATAAGATAATTCAACTGGATGAGTGATGAGCCATAGCACAATGGAGTCAGAAGCAGGAAAAATCCAAGAAGGTATGACGTGATAGAAACATAAGGGATAAGAAGTTTGAGATTGGACAAATGGTACTTCTTTATGACTCTAAGTTCTTATGCCATCTAGGCAAGCTCAAAGTACATTGGTTGGGGCCATATGTCATCACTTACATACTTGAATCAGGTGCTTTCTAGTTAGAAGCACTTGATGGAAAATGGATACCCGGTTACTTCAATGGGAGTAGGCTGAAGCCCTACTATAAATAAGTCTTCTTGTTGTTTGTAAGAAGGTAGTATTTCCATTTAGAATAGGTTTCCATTCTGTATTTCCTTAATGTATTTCCTTCATTTTTGCTATGCTTTGTCAATTTAGTTGCTGTTTACATGTAATAAGCGTGCTTGCGTGCATGAAGCTACTTACTATATGATGAATGTTTATGCATAAGGACTACACATACTGTTAGTGTGGGGTGGTTGTATTTATCTAGGTACAAGGCTATGGGAATTGAAAGGTGAAAGGAATAAGCTACTATAGGTGTGCTTTAAGTCAAAATAAGATTACTTCTCACAAGTGACAAACGATGGAGATGAATGAAAGGACAGTATAACGTGAGGTAAGTGGAGGCCATGATAACTACTAGGATAAGGTACAATGATGAGGTACTCGGGTGCAAGGGCGCGCACTGAAGAGAAGTCTATTACTAGAGGGTAGGAGGCACACTAGAAGGTTATATTTGGGTCAGAAGGATGTACCACACAGAATGAACAAATTTGGTCAATGAATGATAGGATATTCAGTATGTGAAGGAGCAATAAATGCATCAAAATTTGAAAAATTATATAAGGATGGGATGCAAATTCATTTTTACCATTATGACTAAGAGAATTTAAGGAAAGAGTTAACTGCAAAGTGCCAAGTGATCACGTTAAGGTGCGAAGGGAGTGAAACCAAGTGTGACAAACAAATCTATGCAAAAATAAGCTTGTGTCCCCGGTGGTGAAGGGTTTGAGTGAAGCAGGGAGACAGAGAGGAGTTAGGGCACAAATTTTCTACCCAGGGCATGATTGAATCGAGCAAGGGTTTGATTCGTAAGTTGTAGAGTTAAAGAGGAGATGTTTATAAGGTAAAAATGGCACCTAAGAAGGTAGCTATAGAAGGAGCAAAAGGAAAAAATAAAGTGGTCATCAAGGAAGAATACATGGCACCTGAAAGTTATTTTTCAGAGATGTAATATCCAGAGGGGGTTATTGTCAGCCAGGAATGGGATTCACCTATCAGAAAGAGAAAAGTGAGTGAATACAATCACAAGACCATAGAGAACAAGAAGGAGCTTGATTCCCTACTCACTTTTAGGATGAACAAGTGTACGAAGGATGACATGCCAGTTTATGATGATGTAGGAGAGAATATTCTAAAGATAATTAGGGTCTACCAATTATATGAGCTTCCATATTTCAGGAATTATGAGCCCTTGTATCAGTGGCTCATGAGCAGAGTGCATGAGGACTTCTACTTTGCAGGATGCATAGTTAGAATCTCATTTGTTTTTATCTCATCAGTTACAAATTTGAAGGCCATAGGAGAGGATATAAAGAATGATCTCACAAATAAATCTATGATCTTAAAGACCAAAAAAGAGTTAGGGTACCTAAAGGGTCTGCGTAATATGGATATAAACAAATTGAAGAATTGTCTAGTTGTGCAAGCATCAGCACACCTTGTTACAAAGTTTAATGATCAAGAGTGGTGGTCACGGGTAAATACTATGTGGTTACACATTACACATAAGATGTCAGAAGGAGAAATCTATAATATTGTAGGCTACATTGTAGAACAAATAGTCAAGGAAGTGTGCACATGAGGGAAGATCAGCTTTGGGCATGTTCTACTATCACTAGTATTCATGGAAATTGGAGTACCATACAGGCTGAAGGAAAAGGTATGGGAATACCCCATGGAGAATAATTCACCAGCTGAAAGGTTTAACAAGTACTTATGTAAAGGGGCCATGACAGATGACATCAAGAAAATGGCAAAGAAATTTTATAATAGGCTCTATGCAGACTTTAGAGAAGAGTGGCGCATCCCAAAGAACCTACCATCAGTAGTAGGGAAAAAATTCTAGTTTGTTGTATATCAACATTTCTACATCACGTGCTTCCCAATGAGAGATGGAGTCTGGAGCCCTTGGTGTAAATTTCCTTACACATTCACTGTAAGGTATTTCCAAACATATGTTCACAAATTTACAGACACGTGCCAACTAGTATTCAATGCAAATAACGTAGACTATGACTACCACATGCTAAGGAAGAAGTATGTGTATCCTAGAATAAGCATGTGTATGTTGATCAGATAATACTTGTTATAGATCACATAAGAATTCCACATGGGAGAGAAGACCAGGATCAAGGGTGTGGAGGAACAGGAAGAACCCGCGCGTAGAGGGCAAGTTCAGCATTTAGGACTTAGCCGATTTTTAGCATGAAGACCTATTTTTAGAAGATGGCATGTGGAACACACCAATGATGTAGAGACATGTGCACCACGCATTGTCTATCTTTAGAGGATCAGATCAAAGCATTTTACATGGAGACGAGCTAGGAATAGGATTGTCACTTCAATTAACTATAAGAGGTCTATAAATAGCACATGTGCATGTGTGGCTATGTCTGTAAATGGCACGTGGCTATTAATAGCATGTGGCCTATTTTTGGAACAGATAAGCGGTGAAGGGAAAGTCCCCACCCTATATATATATGATGTGAAGCACATGGTAGGATACATATATGAGAGATGGATGTGTGTGTGATAGAGAGATATACGATGGAATTATCGTATCAGATCCATGCGCACATTGGTATAAATTGACATTATTGTAAGGATATTTTGTGTTTATTAATGAATGGAAGATATTGGCCGAATCTAAGTATCATTCCTCTGTGTAATTGAGTAGTGCATGTTATTGATTCAATCATGATTACTGTTTAAGCTTGTTCTTTCATAGATTTGAATGTAGCATGCATTGTAGAATGATGGATTAGTTATGGATATATATGTTTCTTCCTCCATCACACTGACATCTTGCTACAACAACCCTAAAGAGGGACCTAGTACCTTTGCGTGCTTTGGGTGAGTGCTCAGTCTAGGCTGAGTGATGTGTCAATGTGACTAGGGTGTTATCTGGTAAATTCTAGGTTGCATCATGTGTAGTTTGTTTTCAATTATTTGGTATAAAGATTGTGTAAAATGTGAACTACACTTCATTTTTTCAACCATCAATTGGGCATGACTTCTAGAATATAGGTTGCACACAATTTAGATGAGCTAGAATGCAACATATAGAAATGAGATGCAAATATTTTAAAACTCAAATCCAAAATTAAATTCAATGAGAGAAATAATGAGTAGGAAAGATTATGTCTTTCACTAATGAAATATAGAATTGAAAAAAGATTTCTTTTTAATCCAAAATATAACTTTCACTGAGATCAGTAGGAGAAGAAGAATGTTTCCAAGGGAGAAGATTTTAATGTGAAATTTAGTTTAAAAATAAATAAACACACAATGATTCCCTAAGAATGAATAATGCAAATAACCCCAAATGGGTCCCACCGAGCATGCCAAAATGTTTCACCAATCATTTTTACGCTTTCTAGGACAAAACAGATAGAAGCTAAATGGTTAAGGAGGAATACTTGTGAGGCAATGGTGGAAGGTAGAATCCGTAGGTTGTTGATGTTATCCAATTTGATCGTAGAGAACTCCTTTTTGTCTAGGAATTAATACTTGTAGATGCAAAGCAAGAACACAAAAAAGAATTAAATAGCATATGACAGTAAACTGCCTAGCATATGCTAGATCTAGGAAGCGTGGTACTTCCTAGAGAGGTTGTCAATCCACTAATTAATAAAAATTGAATTTGAATAAGAATATAAAATAAATAGGTCCTATTGCAATGTAATTATTTAGGTTTCACATACACACAATACATTATATGTTATGCTAGATATCAAAATAACACTAAATCTAATTAGAACTGGGGTTTTTTCAGGTCAGACAAGTCTAAGTCTATCAAAGGTCTATAAGGGGTCTGGGACTAATTGGTTGAGTCCTAGGTTGGTTTTGGGTGAGTGGGAAGCTTTTTGGTCTAATAATATGAAAGGACATAGAGACCGATATCAATCAGGTGATTGATGTTGGTTTAGGGATGAAACTGACGGCTATAGGATAAACCGATGTTAGCAGGGTAAATTGTAAATAACTTAATAAAAAGGGTTTTTTTGCTTCTATGTGATTGCACAGAGAGTGAGAAGGGTGTGGTTAGGTTCATAATATAACTAAGAAGACTTGAGAATACATAGGGAGAGGTCACAAAGAGTGAAATATCTTAAACTGGTTGGGTTAGTGGATTGGTGAGAAGATGGAGATATCCGGATAACAATAGAAAATGAAAATAATGTAGGAAAGGAAATCTGAAATAAAGGAAGCACAAATTATTAATATCATGTTACTTACTTTCTGGTATGAAGATCTCGTGGATGGATGGAGGTTGGTGAATGATTGGTGAGGTGGTAGCTGGTTCAGTGTTGCAGCAGTATGACCTGTGTGTTTCTATGAATGCTCCAATGATCTGAAAGGGAATTCTTGGCATGTGCTACTCTCTGGTGGTGTGTAGACATTATTTGGATTAAGAAATGGCTGTGAGATCTTCATTTGATTGCAATAGCACTCTCAAAACTCAAAATGACCAACCCAGATATAGGGTTGTAAAATTCTATATAAAGGAACTGATGGCAGTTTAGGTGACCGATGTCGGCCAAGGATAAATCGGCATCGGTTAGGGTGAAATAGTATTATTTACCAAAAATAGGCAGATCTTCCCAGATTTGGTGTGATTTCCTTGTTAAGTTTTCTTAGGGAAGTAAAGTTCACGTGAGAGAAGGCAAGAAGATCTTAGAAGAAGTACAGTTAGGTTTAGGAAGAATTCTTAGTTAGTTAGGTCAAGTAGTGACTCAGCACTAGGAGTGATGACTTGGTCACTATGATTTAAATGCCCCTGGAATGGGTCTAGGGTGAGGTGTCATGATGAGGTGGAGGTGTGAGAATGAAATTAACTTATTTAAAATAATTGAATTAATTAATAATGTGAGGATGAATATTAATATGGGGTGAAGGGGTCATGATTAGTTAAATGTGTTATGTTAAGTAATTCAAGGGGATTGTGACCCAAATTTGGTGTCTACAGAAGCATAGATTCGAGAGATTCACCATAGAAAATATTTATTCCTCTACACAAAGTTTTCATTCTCCTCATCCATAATAATTTTATTGATAAGATCCCCAAACCTTTCATTGGGATTAAATGCAAACCATTCAACTCTAGAGAGAAATCTTATAACAAGGCATTTGAATATCAAGTGGGTCCTCAAAGAATCTTTAGAAGCTAGGTTATAAAGGAGAAAGGTATTTCGAATGGGAGTTATTCGAGGGATAAGAAAGAAGATAAATTTCTTATGACTATAGGAAATAAAATTGCTAATATAGCTCAATGTGGGAAAGGGAAAGATAAGGAGGCTATTTCTAGGGATAAGAATCTTGTAAATAAATTTGATAATCTGATTTAGTAGAATATCTATATCAATAAGAATCGTTGTTTGATGGAAAGTTTCCACATATTTAATATGGAAAGTTGGGATATCCAGATGAAAATGCTTAATATTATTTTTTCTCAATACATTCAAATTTCTACAAGTACAAAATAAATAGTAATGTTGAGAACAAGAAACAAATTCAAGTCCTATTGGAAGATTTGGGATCTGTTTTCTCTAGTATGGATTCCTTAGTGTTATGTTATCTTAAGTCTACTTTATTTCATTTTTTTGTCTTTTTATGTTCTAATGTTTTAGTCTAGTTGTATCTCTATATTTCTTGTGTTGTTAAGTTATTTTTTTGTCTCCTCTTGATTGTTATTATTTGTATGGATATATCTAGGCTTGAATTCCCCTTTTTTTGTAACAGGGCCCCTACCAATTTTCCCCTTTACCAATAACTAAAAAAATTCTACTTTTGTTAGATTGGTAAGAGATGATTTTTAAGGCCTCATCTTTTGAGAGGTTTTGGGTTTGATCCCTCAAAAAATTTTGATGATTTTTTTTAAACAATAATTCCTAGTGATTTAGATGCCTATGTGGAAAACTTTTATAGTGTTTCTAACTACCCCTAAATACTTTCCCTCTCCATTAGGATTTTCATTTTGAGAAATAAATTTCGGGAAGCCATAACTTTCAAACAATGAAAGCTACAAGGATTATTTTTTCACCCCCTATTTTTTGAGGAATCCGTTGTGGTATAGTCATATTTTTCCTATTTGCAATCAAATTCCTAGAAATTATAACTTTTACTTTATTTAATGCATAGTTCATAATTTTACAAACTTCAAATGGATATATATTTTGATTTTTTTATCACATTTAGGTTCCTTTTTTAATGTGTTAATATTTTCATAACCTACACTACTATGATATTAGATCAAACATTTTATACCAAAAATTATATTTTTTAGTTTTTTGTCAAAAAAATTGCATCGTAAAAACAATTGTATCGCACTATTTATAAAGTGTCACCTACTTTTATCTTGGGGGTTATTCTTTAGTGTAATACAATTTTGAGTTGGGATCATTTCTTTTTGGATTGCATAACAATATATATTTTTTGAAAAATCATTGTTAAAATACAAATATAACTATTTAAATCTGGTATGATCTTTTATAATAAATTAAACACCCTTAAATACTATTTTATACTTAGTATTCATTTGGGTCTCATACGTTATAATATATAGGATTCACATATCCTAAATTAAATGGAAGTTATAACAACTCCTATAAAAACTCATCCCAAATATACAAACCTATTTATGAGTGTTTTTGTAACTTACAACAACTCACTCGCTAATATTAATCTAAGTTATTTTTAAATAGTTTAGTTATGTAACTAATTTACAAGACCATAAATTATTATCAACCCAAACAAATAATAAATTCTCATTAAGGTGATCACTAATAATTATTTTCCTAACATTAATTAGGGGAATTTTTTTGGGATATATTAAATTAGGTCATATTCTCGCTAAATTTATATTTCCTTAATACTTTCAATCAGATTCAATCCATGATCTTCACATGATTGCATAGGAAAATCAACACCTATAGTTGGAAAACATCATGTTATTCCCTTAATTTCAAGCATACTTTAGGAACATATGATATGTTGTGTAGTAGAGAATAGGAAACACAAAAATATATTAACCTATTACTCTCATTGATTTTTAGAAAGAATGTCCTCCTACCCACATTACAGGACCTATTTACACATTTACAACATCAAAATGACACCTAGGACACATTTTATTAAGCCTAGTCCATCCACCTTATGTCATTTTTCAGGAACATATTGATTGTCATCCACTAGTGTTGGATTCATCTAGTGTATCTTATACACTATTTATTACATTGCAGCACTCACATCATATTCACCTTTTTGTGCTTGGATAATTTGAGAAGCATGCTAATGGATTTATTTCTTGCATACATTCTATGGGTCACATTGGCATAGGTATTTATGTGTACTTATAAGGCATTTTTTCCCTTATTAAACCTTTTGATTGGATTTTTTTCTATGTTATTAGATATAGGGTATTTGTTTCACCATCCTTGGGAATTATTTGTAAGAACTCATTTTATTTATGTTCTACTCTTTGTGAGGACATTGAGAAACACATGAGTTCATTCACTCAGACATGAGTAACCTGAGACTTCACTTACCAGACATGATTGACTTGACACATCATCAAATTATTCCTCACATGTACCTATTTTGTGCTACATGAAAAATCATATGCAAGAATCATCTTCCACTATCTAAATTCAATTAGGATGTATTTTAGATCCATTTTGGTGGTGTAAACAATGTTATTTGCATCGGAAAAATAGGCTTGATTCTTCTATATTTCAACCACATCATTTTCACACTAGTCAAACTACATATTAATTCTTCCTTTGTGAAGAAATTATCACAATTTTTGTAGTCACTTATCTTGGTTTTGGAGTTATATATTATACTTGCAATAATTTATAAAGTGTAGTGAGGGGTTTTTATTCAACCTTGTCTAAATTCATGTGTGTATTTTTTGCACACCCACTTTTCAGTTGTTGGGTCTATTTTCTCTCTCATCCCATTTCTAAAAATAAATAATATCCCTAACTGGAGTGTCATTGGTATTCCTAGTGTAAGTGGTCAATACATTCTATAGATTATTTATATTTTTGATAATTTTTTATATCTTTGACATCTTTTGATATCTTGAAAGACTCCTTGTATGTATTTATTATTGTTTGATACAATTTCATATTCTCCATGTTCAAGTAGTGGATTCATTCCACTCGTATATATTTTTACATCCTCTCCACCCAATCGGCATTATGGGGGTATGTGGTGAGATATTAATTTCATTTGGTGGATGTTAAGTGTCCCTTACATCAACTAAAGGAATTAATTTTATGGGTTTTGAGTATCCCTTACATATACTACAAGGATTTATTTGGTGGAATCTTGTATTTTTTAAACTTATTTGATAAAATGATAGTCTCTTTGTATGGATCTATATTAGGACACATTATAGTTTGAGTTCTTCACATTTTTAGCCATCTAATATTGTAGCACTTATTGTAATTTCTTCAATAATGTATTTAATCCCATCCAATTTATATTTAGTGATGGATTTCATCCCATCCACTACATCTTTAGAGATGTCTTTCATCCCATCCATTGCATATTTAGTGATAAATTTCATCCCTTCCAATGCCTCTTCAGTGATTTTTACTTTACCCAATGTATTTTGTGTGATTTATTTGATTCTATTCAATACACCTTCAACATTGTTCTACTAATTTTGGGTTTTTTATTTTATAGAACACCTTACAGCATATCTAAGAACCTTTAGACACTTTTTTTATCTTCTAGTTTTTTTAGAAATCTTGGAGTGACTCATTTTTTCTAGTTTCATTCATTATACATGGGTACCTCATCAGGTATAGTTGTCAAGACTTTTTTTAAGAGGATTTTAATCCTTTTGTTGTATATAGTATTCCCTAAATTACACATAATGTGGGTGTTGGTGCATTACTCTATATACATTATTATTACATTATATTAGGATAAATTAACTATATTTAGTGTTCCTAATTTACACATCTCTAGGTTTATTTAATGTTATTTATGAGTGTGTTTCCATTAGTAGATGTACTATCGTTAGTGGATGTGCCACCTTTTATGGGGGAAACAAGTAAAATGGATATTATTATTAGATAAGATGTTTATATCCCCTTAGCTCTTTTAATGATACACATTGTGATATACACTATTCTTTCCTCATTTGTATATCGTGTCAACTTGATGTGATCCCTAACTAGGAAATATACAATCCCGTGACATCAACCACACTTTCAATTTGGGTGGAAAAATACATTGAGAACATTCATGCATTTGATGAATGAATTTGAAACCACATTTGTATAAGTTTTTTAATTTTCTACTTAGATCGCATTTTAAGTTTTTTTACATTGAGAAAAAATTTGCATTAAGTTTTGATGAGGTTGTGAAATGTGAAATGTGAAGTTATTAGTAAACTTGATAAAGTATAGCTTTATGAAGGAAGAATTGATATACTTTATATTTATGATTTCCCAAGAATTAGGTGTGAAAATGGATCCAAAAAAGGTGCACACAATAGTTAAATGTTTTTCACCTAGGAGTACTTTTAAAACCATGAATTCTTCATGGTTTAACATTTTTTTACAAGAATTTTATCATAAATTTCAAGATATGTGCAATGATTACACATGTAATGCATAAATAAAATATTGTATGGATAGTGGAATCAGATTGAATTTTATATAAATTAAAAATTAAAGTGACAAAGTAGATATTATTTTCATTTCTAAAATTTTACAAATTATTTCAAGTGGATTACAATACTAGTAGCAGAGTAATATGAGAATTATTGGTTTAAGAAGGAATACCAATGTTTACACCCAAATTGATTTTATAATGTTATGGAAATGCATAAAAAATATAAGGATGTGAGTTTTTTTATAGGGGTTATTCTAATTAATTAACTTCCAACGTTAATCATGTAATATCCTAACAATGCATTAATATTTGCAACTAGTGATAACATTATGCTACAAGCTCAAATCATAAGATGGGAGATGTAGTTATATATACATGGTGATACAAGATAGATTTGGGTGCACATACTAGACAATTTTGGAGCACTAAACCTAAATTTCTTTTGTTCTTGAGACTGTAACTAGAAAATTCCCCAGTTCATAATCGTATAGATCTTCCAAGATCAATTGTATAGCCCTTAACCTACTAAATAGTTTTATATTTACTTTAAGTGGGATTTTGTAAATTTTTGTGCCCTTCAGTTTCCCAAAAATATGTTTTGATTTCAAACCATAAGTTTCACACATTCTTGAAACCATCTGGATAAGATAAATTGAACCCAAACCTTAATCATGGATGGGAGACCATAAAAGAAGGCTAGTGTTTGGGTTGAAGTGTAATTTGTGCACTACCTAAATTATAACTACTCCAAATATTCCTCAAGCCACATATATTTATCCACCTATCATGTTATGTATATATGGATACAACTTGTTACAAATTAAACCACTTTGAAAATTCTTGAGATGATCTTACTCTTATTAAGACATTAGAATGGGATATTTGGATTTTTGGAAATGAGGAAAGATGAAATATTTGATCTAATTGAGTTCTTCAAAACTGTAGTAATGACTACCCTAATAGATGTGCATAAAATTTTGGGCAAATTTAGGGAGCCTTAAGTACATTTTGTATTAGTATTTTCAATGAGATCTCATGAGAGTTCCAGGTGAGTAAATGAAGAGGTATGAACTTGCTTCTATAGGTTTTTGAAGGTAATTTTTTATGGTAAGGCCAATCCATGAGGTTAAAAAGACCCAAAAAAATATAATCAAATTGAAATTAAATTTGGATCATATGTCATTCTAATACCATAAAGATCTTTTAGGACTAGAAATTACATCTGACACCATTGTACAATTTTTAACAGGATAATAGTGAGTGAAATTTGGATAATACATCATTATAAGTAGAGGTTAAATATTGATTTTATGCATTTAAATTAAAAATGTAATGACACATTAGTGTATAGTTATAATAAATTTGGGAGAGAGATAGTAATATTTATTTAAAAAGGATAGGATGTGGATATTTATCTTAGCCAAGGAGCATAGTCACAACCAGAAGTGTCAAAAGGGTAAATTTCCAAATTTGAGTTTTTACATTTGAGGGTAAACAAAAAGATAGCTTAGTGTGTAGACACCCTTTGTATTTTATTGGGATTTTTGTTGTCCATATGTATTGGTGTTGGTGATTTTAATAAAATATCAATATTATTAAATCTAATTTCAAAGTCACTATGATAATATACAACAGAATATAAATGTTAAGCACTCTAAAGATGCAACCATATAAGAAAATGAGAGAGATAGGGCACTTATCTAATATTCTATATCCTAAAATAGATATGAACTGGAAAAACTAATGAATAGGCTGAGAAGAATGTCTTAAATTCTTGATATAAATTTGGGAAGATATGGACAAAGCTGGACATAGGCACCTGGGACAGGGAAAGGGTGCATGGGCACTAGAGACCACTGCTAAGCACTGGTGACTGTGTCATTGCTCGAAATCTATTTTTTACTGTCTCTAGGGTTTCACACTTTTTCATTGTTGATTACTTATATGTCACACACGGATTACCAAGGTACCTGTAACCTGCAAAAAAAACCTAGCTACCTATAGTATCTCACAAACACATCAAATTGGAATAAAAATCCAATATGTGAAGTTAGACTGACCTTGGCGGTCATCTGGAGGATGAAATTATGACCAAGCGTTGCACTATATGTTGGACATATAAAATTACTAAACTTGGGAGGTGCATAGAGGAATGTGGTACGTAGGGAAGGAATGTGTGTGTGTATGGACAAGTTGAATTTGCACGTAGGGGATTTAAGAATAGGTAGATCAAACTCAAGACTTAGCAAATTTTCTAGTTCACATGCTAAAAATAGAAAAGAAGACTAGAGTATGGACCAAGTGAAGAGATAAAGCATGATAACTTGGTGGTAAAAAAAAGGATATTTTGGGGAAATGAGCATGTAAATCAAGCACACACATGGAAGCTATTAATATAATTAAAGCTAGTATTATTTATAAGATAGTCTATTATTAGTTGTTTTGTAAGAGCATACATGTAGTCTTTTTTGGGAACGCTTATTATTAGGAAATTACATGGGCAGGGAAGGGAAAGTCCCCACCTCTATATATAATCATTGTAAGTCATTTTTTTGGTACCAGTTATTATGTCTAAACTCTAAGAGTCCTTGTATGTAGTTATGGTTTAGGGTTTTATGCTTGCACATGTTTTGAAGCCTTAGCATAATGATGTATTTAGATCCTCAGTATGTAATTGGTTTTGATGAGTAATGTATAATTATGGTTTTATTATTATCATTGATGTAACTAAGTATGGAGATGTGTTTATGCAATTGAGCTTAGTTATGGTTATCTGATATATTTCCTTATTACATGTGGTTCTAAGTAAGTTCATGAAATGATGTAATATTTTGAATGGATGTTTGGTTCAATACCATTATGGATATGTATGTTAATATCTTGAAAAATAAATACAAATGAAGGACCTAGTAGTTGTGCACACTTCAGGTAAGCTTTCAACTAGATTGGATGAGGTGTCAATGTGCATATCATTTGAGTGGATAAATAAAAGACTACATTTTGGTTCCATTATCGAGACCTCTTTTTCAACTATCTACTAGTATTTTACATACAAATGGTGTATCGATTAACTCTAGAGAGAATTGAAAGTTGGGTGGAAGACAAATAAGATAAGTTTACGCAAAGGTATAGCACTAGACCTGATTTCAATGCATGGTGGTGGGTGGATGATAATATTTATCATGATCTCTATGAGACCTTCTTCAGTTTATTTCGAGTAGAATTGTATGATATGTTGGCTACCTATGCATTTGAGAAAATTTGGGGACCTAGGTCAAATATTTGGACATGGGAAGATTACTATAATCTTTTTGATGCGGATTTGGAGTGGACTAGAGTTGTAGATCGTTCGTGGACTGGTGTGTTACACAATTATACATTGGAATACATTATTTCTACTTATATGTGCCCAAAGGAAGTTGAATTCATATTATTACGTGAACCCAAAGGATATTATCCATGTGTTATGCCTTTAGAAATTAACATCTTGATCATACAACTGTATTTAGAGAGCCTCCTCATGGCTAATCAAAACCCCACCACGTGTATGGGTAGGAGAAGGTATGGAGAAGGAAGGAAAACCTAGCGGTAGGAAGATAGAGAGTGGAGAGAAGACTCAAGTATAATAAAGCATGGGAGAGGGAAATGGCACATGTGCAAGATATTGAGGAGTTACATAAGTTTAGGGGAATGATGGCGCGTGAAGGTTTTGAATATCTCATGGAAGACAAGGAGCCATAGCATCATGTACTCCCAAATTTGGGAAAGTGTAGTAGAGAATCCTTTGGATTCATATGATAGTGTGCCAAAAGAAATTATTAGGACCGTAGGTGTGTATTTTATCCCACTTTATCCACCTAGACCTTTTGCATGGTGTTTCAAATTAAGAGGTAGTGATTGAGAAGTAGGATAGTGTAGGTAAGAAAGAAGAGATGGGTAGATATCATTTTATGTTAAATCAATAAGTACATCATATTACGAATATACATATGGTAGTGTAAAAAGCACCAGTGTTTGGGAGTATGTTTGGAGGATTATTTCCATGAGCATCATTGGGACAGAGTATTGGCGCACAGACTGTTGGGAGCACTTATGTGGGTGTTGCGAATATAGGTTTCTAGTTTAGTACTATAATTAGGACATAAGAGAATTCATCAAATATGTCATAGCCCATAATAGGGGGTGTGAGGGGCTCATGAGGATCAGGTCAACCACCTAGAGGAAATATTTCTAGAGGTTTTGGTTCTAGATCAAGTGGGCAGGGTCCACATCCATAACAACCAACTCATCAACCTCTACAACCATACCAAACACCTCTAATTTACTATGAGATATCTCTCCACTTTCTAAAGTATAGAGGTATTGAAGAAGTAACAGAGAGTGTGCATAAGTGTGAGCTATTATGGTGTGCTAAGGGATTTAAAACTTCAAATAGGAAGGTATCTCAATTTTTTATTACCCTTCAAGGGCGTGTACATAGCTGGTACAGGAAGTATGATCCACATCAGACTATAGTGGACTAGAATGCTTTATGTTCTATGTTTTTGGTTGAGTTTCACATTCCATAGTTTGATCAGGAAAGCACCAATGCGCTCAAGGATATCAAGTAAGGATTAACTGAAAGCGTAAGGGAGTATGATGTGTGCTTTAAGACACTATTGTCTAAGTTGTCTTATGAAATTCATCAAATCCATCATGCGTAGAGGTTCATTGGAGGATTTTTTACTCTATTTCATAGAGATTTATCCCATAAGATGTATATTGATCCATGTTAGGCCTTGGAAGAAATCCTGTGTGCTAAGGCAATTAGAAGTGTTGATACTAAAGTGAGCTCATTTTTAGAAGCACAAATTATAGCCATGGCAAAGAAATTAGAGAATCTTTCTTCCAATGCAGCACATGAGATACGTAGTGGTATATGGTGCATTGACTATGAGGTTAAAGGACATACTATAGATAGCTTCTCACAAAAGATAGTGTGCATGTTGTTACTAGATTGTGAAGGTTATCACATAGACCATAATGTCTGTAATTTCTCTCTTTTATAGCGTGAAATTCAGAAGAAGGTGTCCATACATTGTAATATTTTCCACGTTCATACTCACAACACCACTGACTATAGACTGATTGATCCCATCCATGAATCCATTGAGATAGGATTACACCAAATTAGTTTGGTGAGTGGATCCAAGGAATAGGAAGGACAACATAATGAAGGGCATAACAATGGGGATAACAAGAATGGAGGATTCTGAGGAGGATATCAAGGACAAGGTTACGATGGTGGTAGAGGTAGGTTCACTAGGGGAACTTATTATAATTTTGGGTCCCTTGATCATTATCAGAGATATTTTCCTCATAAGACATCTTTCTCGTGGTGTGGGATGAAACATAAGTTAGAATATTTCTTAGACTTATATGATCACATGAGTAAAAATAAGAAGAAAGACAAGGGAGCGGGGATGATTAAGGTCTAGTGTGTGAATACTAACCATTGGATGCCTAAGAAGATGTGTGATCCTGATTTATAGACTATATTAATTACCACTCATGTTGAATCCATGTGTGCACGTGAGAATTTAAAGGCCAAGCCACTCATTACAAAATAACATGTGATACATGACAAGTATCTGGATACTACCCATAAAAAGGAAGTCTAACAAGAGACTATGGGAGTAATTAAGGATCTTCAAGTTGAAATACATTACTTGAAAGAGTAGGCACGTGGGAGATAATGCATGAATATCATTGAGTTCCCACAGAAGCACATGGATGATTTGAAAGATGTGTGTAATATGTTATGCCAGGAGAAAATCATCCCACTGCTAGGGGGATGGCTATGTGAGAAAATTTTACGCATTCGAACTGAGTGTGAGAGGAAGATATTTCACACTAATCTACCACCTTAGAGTCATGAATTTGACAAGGAGATCACACTTGATGCAGTGATTGATGGCTTACTAGTAATATTTTTTTATAGATACAGACATAGAAGTAAATGTGCTAACTTTGGATGCATATAATCAAATGGGATGACCAACATTACAGCCATCTTCAAATGTGTTATAAATGGAAAACAAAACTAGGGTTATGCCTATTAGGATACTGAAGGATACATCCATCACAATTTAGGGAGCCAAGTTTACTTGAGTCTTTGAAGTGTTAGAGCTTACTGAAGAAGATAACTTTCCAGCATTACTTGGATGACCCTGGTGCTATGTAAACAATGTTTATCTGGACTTTAACAAGAGGTACATCAGTTTTGAGAACAAAGATAAGCATTTGATCATACCTCTTCATGATAATAAGGCAGATCCTTATGTTAAGCCCTTGAGTGAAGAAGAGCTTAATCAAATTTATGCACAAATGGTGCACTATCTAGAACATGTGGAACCATCAAAGGAATACGTACTTCAGTGGGAAGATGCATAGTCTATAAGTAACACTACAAGTTTTTCTTGTGATAACTGGGCTCAAGGAAAGTATGATATGGTCAGGTGTGAAGTTAGAGGATGAGTCACTAGGATGATTAGACTGTGCATGGTGAGGCAATTAAATTTAGCTAAGTTCCCAAAATATACCAGTGAAGGGAATCCCGATACATTCTTGTGCGCTATGGAAACTCAGTGGTAGAATGATGGGGATAGAAGAAACGTGATAGTCTACAATTTTCATGGTAAAATAGCAAATTGGTAGGAAACACATAGATATAGCCTTTTGAAATTGCTAGAAGTGGGAATTTCCTTTTCCACCAGGTTTACTCGAAATAATGTGCCTACACAAATATGTGAATATCGTGGGAAGAATCCTTCCTCATTCCACATCTATAATTGTGAGATACTATGGGTAATGTTCCAAGAGGCCTTATTGCCATCACTTTGGGTACATAATTTCTACTCCACATTGCATGGATACACACGTGCATGGTATGTCCATGCAGAGCTAAAATGGGAAACAAAAAATTGGCATGAGATGACTATAGGTATGATTCAAACTTTTGATTACTTTTATACTAAGCCTCCAGTCTATAAATCACTACAGATCATAAAGCGCATCACTATGGGAGATGGTACGAAAGATAAATATCTCATACTATAATTGTTTAGTGAACCTAATTTCAAGACTCACCTGGATCTTGAACAAATAGAAGAAGTACATATGGGTGATGCTTGGAAGGAAAAATAAAAGGGTAAGTTGTTCTACATGATTGATGATGAGGAACTTGAGATCCTATATGTTATCCACACTGAAGGTGTGTGTGAGGTGATGGACACCATGGATGAGAAGGTATGCACGTACCATGCACCAATGAAGACCAAGAACGTTAACATTATCATAGACGATGCCTCCAAGGAGGCTATTATTGGTGATTAGTGGTCAAA
Source organism: Taxus chinensis (assembly GCA_019776745.2). NCBI lineage: Eukaryota > Viridiplantae > Streptophyta > Pinopsida > Cupressales > Taxaceae > Taxus > Taxus chinensis. The sequence continues at coordinate 380,742,831 of CM034148.1, forward strand.
GCAAGAAGTAGCGAGGATTATTGAACTCTTGCATGACTTCCAGGACTTATTCTCATGGGGCTATCATGAGTTAAAGGGGGTACACCCTTATTTGGGAAATATGAAGGTTAAGCTCAAAGAAGGTGTGTGCCCAGTTAGGAAGAGGCCTTACAGGATGAATCCCAACCTATGCGTAAAAGTGGAGGAGATTGATAAAATTCTCAAGTCTTGAATTATTGAGCCTTTTTAAAAATTTTGAGTGGGTTAGCCCCATGGTTATAAGCATCACGAAGGATGGGAGGATAAGGATTTATGTATACTATAGAGAAATCAATGCTTCATGTATAATAGATCCTTTTCCTACCTCATTCAAAGGGAAAATCTTTGAAGGAGTTGTTGGGTGTGAGATATATTCTTTCACAGATGGGTTTTCAAGTTATCATGAAGTGTGCATCGCAAAAGAAGATCATAAGAAGAAAAATTTCTCCACTGAATGGGGAATTTTTACATACGTAGTTATGCCTTTTGGATTGAAAAATTCACCAAAAGTGTTCTCGTACATTATTTTATAGGCCTTCCAGGACTTTATTCACAAATTTTTGTAGGTGTATTTGGATTACTGGACAATATATGTCTTAGTCAAGGATCATTGTGATAATTATATGTTTATGTTTGAGAGGTGTAGGCAGTTGATAATATCTCTCAACATTAAATATTCTATCTTTGTTACACCCTTTGTAACTCTACTGGGGCACGTCATTTGCAAAGAAGAATTGTTAGTAGACCCAGCCAAGATAGTGGTGATATTGGGTTTAGAAGAGCCTACCAATCAGAGTGAAGTGCACAGATTTCTAAGACATATTGGGTACTACAAGAATTTTATCAAGGGTTATGTAAATATTACTGCACCCCTAGAAAAGTTTCTCAAGGCTAACAGGAAATTTTATTGGGGTGGCACAAAACAACATGCATTTGAGACATTGAAGGATAGGCTTACCATTTCACCAATTTCGCACTTCCCTTCATGGGACAAACATTTTCATGTTCATGTTGATGCCTCTAGCATGGATATTGGTGAATTTTTGGTACAACCATGGGAAGGAATTGTAGATCATCACATTTTCTTTATAAGTATGAATTTGACACCTATAGAGAAGAATTACACTACTATTGAGTGTGAAACCTTATCTATAATTAATGCACTTCACAAGTGTAGAAAATACTTGTTAGTAACCCCATTCATCTTCTACATAAATCATATGACATTGAAATAATTAGTCAACAAACTTGTTTTACAAGGGTGCATCTGTAGATGGATAATTCTATTTCAAAAGTTTGACTTCACAGTTGTTATCAAGCTTCGGAAGATAAATTCAAGGCTTGACCATTTATCATGAATCAATTCTGGCAAAGACACACAGAGCATTGAATACATTATTCCATATGCACATTTTTTTAGGTTAAACCACACACCCTCATATTTAGAGGACATATTTATATTCTTACACACTGGAATGATGCCTGAAGGAATGAAGACCCTAGAGAAAAATCATCTTGACATACGCATCATGCATTATTAGCTGATTATGGGAGATTTGTACAAGATGGGAAGATATTAGATATTTTTTTGGTTGTGTACTTAAACATGAGGGGAAATCTATTATGGAGGAGGCCCATGGTGGTATAGAAGGAGGACATTATGCAAGTGATGCAACAACATGCAAGATCCTTATGGTTGGCCTTTGATGGAGACCTTATACAAAGATACTAATGAATATGTCAAGGCATGTGATCATCGTCAATGCCTTGGAAAGCCTAGTCATAAAGATGAGATTTCTTTGAGTCCTATAGTGAGTGTGGAGCCTTTTGAGAAGTGGGATATTGAATTTTTAGGACCTATAGCACCACCCTCATGTAGGACTGGAACATGTTATATTGTTACTTGTACATACTATCTTACAAAATGGGTAGAGGCCACACCTACAAAGGATTGTGCAGCAGCCACAGTAGCAATATTCTTATGGGAAAACAATATTAGCATGTATGGCTTCCCATTAAGCTTGACAAGTGATAAAGGAACTCATTTCTTTAATGAGAAAATAAGAATCCCATTAGGATATTTTATGGTGGAACACCATAAGATCGCTCCTTATCACCCTCAATATAATGGCATTGTAAAGTCTTTCAACAAGATACTAGGATAGGAATTGACAAAAATATGTGATGTTGGAAGAAAATATTGCGATGATAAAGTGTCAGCTATTCTTTTGGCATACATGACTGCTTACCACACCTTTATACTTCATGTTTGGCATAGAAGTAGTGTTATTAATTTAATTCTTGTTGTCATCCATATGTATTTGGTGCTTAGGTGGATTGGATAACAAACAGTTTGTCGAGGAGTGCATTGACAAACTAATGCATTTAGATGAGTGGCACGTTATTGTACGTTAGAGCTAGAAGAATGAGAATGAAAGGTAGAAGGCTTGGCATGATAGGCACATTAAGAACAAGACATTTACAGTTGGTAAGATGGTCCTTATCTATGACTCCAAGTTTGTGTGTAACCCAAGGAAGTTGAAGGTACATTGGTTGGGACTTTTTGTAGTAACCAAGATACTCGAATAAGGCACATATAATTTATGAGCACTGGATGGCACCATGTTTCCCTATTACTTTAATTAGATTAGACTAAATCCCTATTATAAATAAGGGTTCTTGGTGTTTGTAATAAGGTAGTGTTTCCACTTAGGTTAGGTTTCTTTTTCATATGTTTCCTTTTAGTTGTTGCTATATTTTGTTATTGTTTTTGTATTTTTTGTTGTAATAAGTAATAATTTACACAAGAAGTTGATTACTATCTATTGAGTTCATTCATAGATGAATGTGCATATTTTTAGTGTGGGGTGAACCAGATACAAGTACACGAAAGAGGAATCTAGTGGCATTGAGATTTATACATAGGCTAACACATTTGGGAAAGTTAACACAGGTTCATATGTGAAGATATGAAGTAAAGATACTCTCTGAAAGAGGTGTGGATGAGAAAACTATTATAGATGTTAGGTATGATGGTGCTCACTAGGAAGTTTCTCTCATGATGAATACCACACATGAAAATGGTTCATGTAGTGTAACATGAAATAGGGTAGTGGAAAGATAAAATACTTGGTATGTGGCATAGAGGATTACGTATTTGTAACACAAAGAATCTTGTGCGAGGATGTTTGTGGCCTAAAAAGAGAAGGTTAAAATTGTAGCACATAAAAAAAAGTAATGAAAATCACGGAAAAATAAAAAAAGCATAATTATAGCTGAGTACAGTTATAGGTGAGGAGCAATTAATGTTGGAAAATCATGAAAAATATATAAAAGGAGTGTAAGAAACTTCATTCTTACCTTTTATGTTAGAGTGTTTGAGCCTTCAAGAGTGACTGAAGTGTGAATGAGTGTGCAGTGAGAATACAGAATGGAATCCATCAAACCTGTAGAAAATTTGGCACACCTTAAAGAAGAGATCCTTTGTGGGAAGTGTGAGACTGAAGAAAAGGCATGAGGGGCGGAGAGTAGAGGTTTGAGGGTTAAAATTTCAGAGCTAAGGTTTGAGAATCAAAATTCACATCTAGGGCACACAGGTTCAAAGAACTAGAGGCAAAAAGAAGTTGAAAGGTTACAATAGTAAGTAGTGGTGAGTAACTTGACATCTAGGGTACATTATAAGTTGAGTAGAGTTTATCATTTAGCAATGGCACCAAATAAAATTGTAAACAAAAACAAGAACCTTATATTAGAGGAAGCACTGGAAGAGTGGTTTGTAGAGATGTAATATCTAGGTGAGGTCATTGAATGAAATCCATGGAAATCACAACGGAAAACATGAAAAATTAGTGACTTTAATCATCACTTAGAGAATAATGAGGGTGATATTGAGAAGGATATGATTATTAAGACAGATGAGAGGATAGAGTCAAGGAAAATATTTTATGTTGACTCTGTACAAACACTCCTAGAGAGTGTTATATTTCTTCACCTCTATGAGCTGCCCTTCTTTGGAAAACCAAAACACTTGTATCAGTGGTTGGTATCATATGTCCAAGAGGGCTACTTTTAATTTTCATGACGGATAATGTGCCTCATAGGGTAGTTGATAAGCAAGGTGACAGGATTGCACAGCTCTAGAATAGATATAGATATGAACATGGATGATGAGGTATGCATGTAAACCATAGCATTCATGCTTAACTACCATAAAGGAGGTCACACAATATATGTGTTAGGCATCAAGGATCTAACAACAAGATTGGTCACATGCTTGGTGAGTTGCAATCTAGGCATGTCATAAATGTGAAAGGAAGTAAACAAACATTAGTTGCATATCATTCACCAAATGGTGGACAAAACTTACTATAATATCACATAATATATTGTTTAATGCATTATAAAAGAAGTGCGTGTGCAAGCTGATAAAGGTGAGAAAATTATATGGGGCACAATATTACTTCTATTGGTATTTTTTGAGATTGGGGTACCATATGGACCTAGAGAGAAGACTTGGGTGTATCCTATGGAGCACAAGTAACCAGTCCAAAGGTTAACCAAATTTACTTGCAAAGGTAATATTTTAGGAACGTATAAGCAATGCATCGATAAATGGTACATAAATATGTGTGATGCATTTGAAGGAGAATGGTGTATACCAAGAGAACTTCTTGTGGTTATAGATGGCCAAGAAGATTTTACGTCCTACCAACACTTCTATTTGGGAAGATTTTATATGAAGGATGGGGAGAAAATCCCATTGTTTAAGTTGTCATTTGTGTTTACCACACGATACTTTATGGACTCTATGAATAGGTTGTATAATGCAAGAAAGATGAATTTTGATGTAGACAAGGTGGACGCAGATTACCATATACTTTGGAAGACCTATGTCTATCCTAACAAGATGGATTATGAAGAAATGGTGGAGTCAAATAACATTGAATTCACTCATAAATCTATGGAAATTGGGAAGAAATAAGTTTCACGTGTATATGTCTATCTCAAGCCCAGATTCCAAGTTGGGAAGTATGTCATTGGAGAATATGTGAAAATTATAGGCCCTCCCAAAGGAAAATAGATTATAGGTACCAAAAGGATGTTTCAGGATACTCCTCTGATGTAGGAAGAGGAAGAGGTTGATCTCAAAGATGAGGAGACAAATAAGGAAGATAGTGGCATGCTTGACCAAGGCTACAAAAGAGATCTGAGGAGAAAGAGAAAGGATCATATCAATTACACAGGGGCCTTCAAAACACTTAGAATGTTACTAAGGATGACACCAATGAAGCTGATCCCAAAAAAGAAAAATAAGAGAAGGCGCAAGCTCATGACACATAGTGATAGTGATGAAGGACTTTCAGATGGGGCTAAATGCAACAATGAATACCCACCTGTTCATAATGTGGAAGGTAAATAATATCCCATGGAGGAAGAGACCCATCATGACTCATAAATCCCTAATGATAACAAAGAATAAGGTCACACTAGAGAAGATGAAGAAAATGAGAGGAGTGTAGGTGAGCAATCTGGGGCACATGGAGAAGCTTCTAGTGAGAAAGGAAAAGGTATATTTTAAGGCAACGAGGCTCATATACCTAAAGGTAGAAGAACTGGTATCCAAAGGGGATAAGATATATTGCACACATAGATCTTGGGTATGTCAATGACCCTAAAATTATTGTGCATGTAAGGTTCTAGAGTACACTCACTACTGAGAAGTTATATTGGTGGGAGATGGTTGACCCAAAGGGCATGAATATGTGCACCAAAAATATGTTGATCTAGACTATGCATACGCATATGGATGAACCTAAATTTGATGTCATCGAGGAAGAATGGATAAGGTGCAAGATGAATAAGGCACCTTACACAATCCATGTAAAAGTAAATCCAACCAAGCTCACTGATGAATAGGATAGTAATTCCTTGATAAAAATGGTGGAAAAAGTGGCTTGAAGAAATAGGGATAATGGGACTACCCTTAGGAAAATAATCCAGGATAAGAAGAATAAAGAACATGAAATCTAATAATTGACTAAGGCATGCGACGAAGTAGAGAAGCACACGAGAGATATTCTAGACATGGAGGCCAACATTGGGGATGATATTTTGGAGGCATGCCTAGGATTTGATGAAATAAATAAGGATAAGTACCTTTTCGCCTTGAATTTCTTGAAATATTTAGTTCATATGTTAATACAGGAGAATTTGATTGGACAAGGGGTAATTTAAGGGGACACAGAAGCATAAAAGGTGAAGAATAAGAAGGTCGTGGCATAGAAGATTATGGATCTTAAATCCTTCTTGAAAATTATAAATGATAATTTGAAGAAGGTGGGATGTGCCTTTGACCATAATCAAGACCTTGACCTCATCCTCAAAGCATACACTACTCAGGAGGAGGCAGATTTAGTGAGCACACAGGATGTGAAGAAAGAAGGGAAGCTCGGACAAGATGAGCTCCTAGTCGAGATTGTGCTGAAGAGGGATGTCTTGAAGACAAAAATATACTCTTATGAAAATAGGATTTAGGATCTAGGCTCCCTCATCATGCAAAAGAAATATCATTTAGAGGGGATAATTTTAGGGCTAGCAAGAGCAATAAGGCAGCTAAAGAAAAAGGGTGAAAACATGACCCCTAAGGAGATGGTGGAGAAAACAATTTTAATTCCAGAGATGGAAACCAAGTGTTTAGTAGAGTGGAGTGAGTTAGAGAGCACCCTTAATAATGAGTTCCTATAATTTTTGTAGTCGATTGAGGACTAAGAAATAATTACACACTAAGGACTCTTCTATTATTCTACCTTATTCTTTGTATTATTGAAGAGATAAGTTAATAAACCTCATTGTTGAGGATGGAAATGTAATTAGTGTGGGGTAATGTTGGAAAGATAAAATGAATAAGTTTGGGAGGCACATAGAGGAATTTTGAGTGCAAGGAATGTGAGTGTTTGCGCACGTGGAAAATTTTAATTGGCACACATAGGATTCATGCATAGGTAGACCAAACTCAATACTTAGGCAATTTTTCTAGTTCATGGGCTAAAAATAGAAAATTAGGTTGGGGTATGGAATAAGTGAAGAGATAAATCATGATAACTTGGCAGTCAAAAAAAGGCTATTTTGGGATAATGAACATGCAAATAAATCACACGCATCGAGGTTATTGATATAATTAAAGCAAGTCTTATTTATAGGATAGTCTATTATTAGTTGTTTTGTAAGATCATGCATGTAGTCTATTTTGGGCAAGCCTATTATTAGGAAAGTGCATGGGTAGTGAAGGTAAAGTCCCCAACCCTATATATACTCATTGTAAGTCATTATTTTAGTACCATTTATTTAGTCTGAACTCTAAGAGTCCTTATATGCAGTTATGGTCTAGGGTTTGATGATTTTGCATATTCCAATGCCTTAGCATAATGATGTATTTGGATTTTGATTATATAATGGGTTTTGATGAGTAATGGATAATGGTGGTTAGATTATGATCATTGATGTAATTAAGTATAGGGATGTGTTTATGCAATTGATCTTAGTTATGGTTATGTGATATATTTCCTTATTACATGTGTTTCTAAGTAATTTCATCCAATGGTGTAGTATGTTAAATGGATGCTTGGATAAATACCATTATGGATAAGTATGATAACATCTTGACGTACAAATACAAAGGAGGGAACTAGTAAATTTGTGTGCTTCAGGTGAGCATTCAACTAGACTTGATGAGGTACCAACACACATAGCATTTGAGTGGATAAATAAAATACTATATTTTGGTTCCTTTGTTATGACCTCTTTGTCAACTATCTACTAGGATGTTGCATATAAATGGCATATCGATTAACACTAGAGAGATTGAAAGTTAGGTGGAATATGGACAAGATAATTTTGTGTAGAGGTATAACATTCGACCTAATTTCAACACACGAAGGTGGGACCTGGGTAGAAGATAATATTTATCATGAGCTATATGAGACATTCTTCAATTTCTTTCCAATAGAATTATATGAGTGGTAGGCTTCCTAGGCATCCAGGAAATGTTCGGGACACAGGTTGAATCTTTGGACAAATGAAGATTACCAAAATATTTTTCATACCGATGTGGAGTGGATTATATTTGTAGATTAACAGTGGACTAGTGTGTTGTGTAATTATATATTGGAATATGTGATTTCTACTTATATGTGCCCATAGAGATAGATATACATTTAAGGGAGCTCCACGGAGGTCATAATTTGAGAAATTTATTGACTTTGGGATTATCTGATGTTAAGTGGGACATACTAGACTGTGTCAGCCTATGAAACATAGTGAGGTTGGGGGAGGTACCCCATAATATGTCGATGGTGATTGTATTGTGTGAGTGGTGGTGTGTAGACACATGTACTTCTAGGTTACATACTGGGGAGATAATAGTGACCCTAGAGGATTATATCATATACTCTAACTACCAGTTATGGGTGAGAGAGTCTAGGTGATGGCTATAGTGGATGCTCTGAGGAAGATGAGAGAATCTAGGAAAGACTTTATAGGGACACAAGTATAGACAGAGACTCATCTTATTCTAGATGTCATATTAAGATCAAGTGTTCCATGGTTGTGGAAGTTTTTTGTAGTTTTGATTTCTTCATATGTGGAAGCAAAGGGTGGTGGGGTGGGCATCTTGTATAAAATTCATGAGTTTTTCAGTGCATGGATGAGCATGGGACCATATTTGTATGGGTGAGGTATATGTTGGCCCATTTATACATAGATTTATACAAATTCATGTGGGAGGACCATGGGGGTGGACTAGGAGCTACTACATTGTTACATGTGTGGGCCTATGATAATATTGCGATATTGAGGCCACTCACTGGGCCATGAGCCGATTGGTCGAGGATTGTGATTTTAATAATGAGGTGGACAAACACATGTAGTAGGAGATAGGATACCACTACTTATAGATCTATGCTTGATTGTATGTGACCAAGGGCCATCATATGGAGTCCATATAGAGACTATGGTGGTTGGGTAGAAGATGGAGTTGAGTTGTAGTGCATTTGATGCACCATGTGGTTAGTGGATCAGTTTCCTTGAGTGACCGATTTGTTTTATGAAGAGAATGTGCCGAGGTTGTTTGGTATGGCTCAAGATGTTCCCCCAGAGCCATATATATGGGTGAGAGATACTATAGAACTGAGGAGGATCAGAGCAAGGCTAGGTCTGATAGGAGCATAGCTATTGCATCCTAGTCTAGATAAGGTGGATGCGGCCATAGAGCCAATACAGGTGGGATGATGCAGGATGTACCTAGGCCTATAAAGAGTGGTGGGTAGCATAAAAATGGGTGATATTATTTCTAGTTATTATGGATGTGGAAGGTGGACCACTGATTGGAGGAGTAGAGGGATAGGTGCCTGCCCTGATGTAGATGGCCTAGCAGGAGAATTAGCTGAGCATAATTATTTTTTATTGGTATTTCTTGAGTGTTACATGGTTATTGTATATTTTTAAACACATGTGATAACTAATGCGGTATTAGATGATTTCAAGTGATTCTTATTGGTCCTTAATCATTTATTCATCGATCCACACATTGACGTAGAATGTGTCACTAGATGTGCTCATGGGAGGTGGGATGTTAGAGCGGGTGGATGTTATTGTGGGTGAGCATGCCCATTTGTTTGAGTCGGTGGCTATAGTAGTGGCCACAAGTACTATATTATTAAGTGATCATGATAAGACTCGAGTAGAGACAACGATCTAGGTAGGACATAGGGAGGAGGGGCCTTAGCTCAGGATATATTTACAAAATATGTGGAGCTACAAGGCTAGTTTACAGAGAAATCAACTGATGAAGTTGTCTTATACAGTTAGGTGGAGATATATGGGGGTCATGACCAGAAACATAGATTGAGTAGTGAATCATCTAGTTCTAGAGCTTCCATGATTGTGTATAGTGATAGTGATGATGATGTATGAAATATGTGGGTGTAGCAATGTATGGGAGGATTTCCCCCCAGTGATTGTATTGTTGTAATTATCATTTTTGATGATATATGTGTGTGTGTATGTGTGTATTTATTGTTATCATTGTTTTGTAGTTGATGTTCATAGAGTATCGTGATTTGAATAAGTGAAATGTTCACATGTGAGGGGGGGGGGGGGGGGGGGGGAACTGGAAAATGGTCTTCATGTTAAATTTTCCCTCTATGATCAGTGTTGTAATTCATTGAAGCAATGTTAGGTCCTACATATTCCCTAAAGGAAATACATACTGGATAGTACCAAAATTTGAACTCCTTTTCAGTTTGAGCAACATCATGATATTTGGGTTATTGAAGCTTGTCCTATAGATGGACCATCCTTTGCTTTCAGGTTGTAGCCGAGGATATGATCCTAGCTAAAACTCATCCTTTGTTTCAGGTTGTTGGTTGACACTACAAATACCATTCTAATCATGAGCTAACTGTTTTAGGTTGTGGCTTTCAATCTGCAAGGTAAGAGAAGTGTGATTGTTGTTTCTATAATGTCAACATTAGGTGGAGTGTATATTGAAGATATCCCTCAATAACGTGTAACATAGTATGGGGAGGTGCATTTTACCAAAATATTATGTAACATTATTAAATATGAATGTCACAAGTATGTCACTTCAAGATTAACGAGATACTTATCAACGCAACTCATAGGGTTAATGAATATATTTTGTAATACTGTTTTATTATTGGTGAGTTGTGAGAACAACTTAGGTATTTTGATCTTCTAGTGAGAGAGATATCCTAGGTCATAAATATGAGTAGATTCATGGAGAGAGATTAGTAGGGTTTGAAGATGAGTGTTGAATCCACCTTGGGTGGGAGGTTAGATCAAGACCACTATACCAATTGTATGCTCAGACTCTATGTAATGATATCCTAGAATGAATATTTAGAAACTTTATAGCAGATATTATTCAAAATGGTTAATTATCCCTAATTATGTAGTGTTTATCAGAAAACTCTTAACATAGAGGTCCAAATGACTAGTAACTGGTCCAGACAATCTTAGATCATGTAATCACAAGAGCTTGATTTGCAATGAAGGCAATGAAGTTTTTAGCAATCAAAAGGTTTAGTGATGACCTAAGAGGATTTCACCCAAAGAGTTTTTAGGTACAATCTTTGAAGTCATATTTTTAGATCTATTGGATTCCAAATCAATATCATATGCTTTAATGAAATGAAAGCTTCCCTATTCTAAAAGATGAGATTCAAGCTAATGTTCCATTATGGTCCCACAAAAACATGAGACCATTGATAAGTTAAATAGAGATGGAAAACATAATGGACTGACAATAGGTTACATTGAAACCCAAAGGTGAAATCATGAATTTTTGATAAAATGGTAATCATTCACAGATTTCTCCAAAGACAACTTCTTGAATAACTTATGGGTGTATCATTGATGTTATCCTAACAGATCAATGTTCGTGAAAAACATATCTTCTTGAGTCCTTGTAAATGCAGGCTACCTACATGTGCAAACAACTTAAAATTGATTTCAAATCTGATACAGAGAGAGTTATGATGAGGTTCTCAAGTGGTCACTCAGATAATGGGCTTCTATCTGCAAGCTTTTTCTAGCTGATAATTTCATAGGTTAGTAGGATCATTATTGTAAACTCTGCAAAGACCCTAGAATATGCCAAGAGGTAATTTTGAGATAGATAAGTTTAGTTAATCATATTTTGTAGGCTCTAGATCATTATGAAGAGGATATACATGAGAGAAGAAGATAATACAACATGTTATTCATCCTTCTCTCTCTTTCTACCCCTTATTTCTTCTCCTTTCATTTTTCTATATGTAACAATTGAAACTATTGTATAAGGGATCCTTTCTTGAATGTAAATTTACTCTTCCTAATTGGGTTCTTGAACATTATGAGTTTTGTAGAAATATATTTTAAACTTGTTTAATAATCTCATTAATTTATTCATAAACATAATAATTTTTGCATTCTTCTAAGTAATAATATCATGGGTAGCATATTAATGGATTTGATATCTTCCTTTGGCATTTGTTATTATGGATTCTGGAATTTCTGACCACTGTTATTGCATGATGTAGTTTGGGTATTAGGTTCCTACCATGATTTTAGATTTCACTATGTCAGGAGAATTAGCTGTAGAGAGTGAATTATGTATTTTAAATTCAAGGTTAATTGTGGCTTATATCTACCGTTTTATCAATGTGTTATTGTCCTATTTGTTCTTCACATCAGGGAGAGTGATCCCTTATGCGGTCTCTAGATGATATCACCAGTGATTCTTATGTGGTACTTCTAATCATTTCTTCATCGATCCACACATTGTTCCTGACAATGTGTTAGCTAGATGTAGATTATTGGATTGTTAGAGATAATTAAGAAAGGAAGATGGACCTTATTGTGGGTAAGTATGTCCCATTTGTTTGAGTCCAAGGTGGCTCACACCTTGTGGCCACATGTACCATATGTATTAAGTGATCTTGAGAAGACTCGAGTAGAGTTTAACGATCTAGGTTTTATCTTTCAGGGAGGACATTCCGTTAGCTCAGGATATATTTACAATATATGTGAACCTACAAGTGCTAGTTTACAGAGAAATCAACTGATGAAGTTGTCTTCCACTAGTTAGGTGGAGATACCCATGGGGGACATGACCAGACACATTTATTTAGTAGTGATTTTTCTATCTAGTTCTAGAGTTTTCCATTAAATTGTGTATTCTAGTTTCCAACTAATTTTTGGTATGTTCTTAGTTGTTTCTATGTGGGTTTAGCAACTGTCCATTCTAAGATCCTAATGAATCCAGTTATTGCTATTGATTGTAAAATTTCCAATCATCTTATAAGCATATGAATAGAATTGTGATAAGAAGTGTATGCTGTAAGACAACATACTAAATCATTACATTTGTCACTTGAAATGAGAACATTGAAATATGATCTCTACAAAGATTTGGGAAACCTCCTCATACTCCAAAGTTCATAATCCACTCGTCTTACCTAGTATTTCTACAAATCTCCTTAAAATATACCTGACAACCTAGTTATAACCATGGATTACCAAAGAAATTATGCCTTCCCTACCTTTAATGTTGTACATCCCTCTTGTAGATAAATAGTGTTGGTACCCAAATTTGTTCTCATTTTCAGTCTGAGCTAGCATCAAATATATGGCATGAAGCTTGAAGGATAAATAGATCATGATGTGTGTCAGTTTTTTAGCCGGGGATATGATCTAATTGGCACTCAGATTTGTGGAGAGATGGATAGCACTCAAATAGGACTTGATCTTGTCCTAACTGTTTTTAGGTTGTGCCTTTCAACCAAGGTAAGAGAACCTATATTACAACCTCTCAAATTGTGAAGGAGGTGAAAATATCCTTGTAATGTGCATGTAAATAGTATGGAGATGGACTTGAGAAAACATGATCAACACTCCCATTATTCAAACTTTCAGCAGAGTTGTCACTACAAGATGATGGAAATGCTTTCAACGACAAGGCTAAGGGTTACTAGAAGACATGGTATGAAATCCTGATTTGCTATTGTGCATACTTCTAGCAAATGCATTGTGATTCTTCTATGGGTATGACAGGTCAATACAATGCAGGGGTAAGTATGGGTAGGATTAGTTGTATTTGACTGATTTTTTGGGTGGGAGATTTTAGACAAGACTAACCAGAGGTTTTCCAAATTCTTTGAGGACCTTTAGCAAAAATAGTGGATAAGACCTAATAGCAATAGAATGCTATCAAAGATGGTTAATGTATTCCTTTAACCAGGATATGTGCACCAAATGGATGCCCATATCTGTGCACTCTTCCACACAATATTTGATCAACCTATCAACAAAATCTTAAAGTTACAGATGAACCAACAAAGTATCTAGAAATTTCTATTTAATCATGACCTAAGGTGCACCCAAAGGTTTATAGACAATCTCTGAAGTCAAAGAAGGTAAAGTGATTTTCAAATTTATTTATCTCTTTATCAGATGAAAGCTCTTCTGAATGTGAGATTGCAAATGCCAATAAGCTATCACAAGAAATGAGACCATTGTATGATCAAAATAAACTCCAAACACCAGATTGCAATAGGAAGCAAGAAACACAAATTTGAAATGCATTTTTAAACATAAGTGTATGACAGATTTTGCTGAGAGACAACACAAAATAATCTCAGAAATGATCAAATTTATCAACAGGGGAATGTTTTCAAGAACAATCTCAGAGCTTGTTGATGGCTTTACAACTAAAAATAACTCAACATGATATGAAATATGATGCAAAAGAGAATTATATGATTGTTCTCAGGTGATTTCTCAAAGAATGGGCTTCTTCCCAGGTTTTCCCAGTGAAAATTTTAGTTTCCCAAGCTTCTTTTAAACTCTTCCAACCCTTTGCATGACAAATTCATGCAATATATATCATTCCATCTACAATTGATCCTTCTTTCCCAAGAAAAGTAATATTCCTATGGCATCTTAGTTTGTTACAAAAATTCACTCATGGCTTCGCAGAACAGGGACATCTAATAGAAAAATGTTCTAAAAAGTTGCCAGGTGCCTCAAAAAGAGGTGAATCATTGCAAAATTCACATCATTATCCATTATGGAGGCGCATTTTTCATCTTCAAAGCATGCATACCCCCTTCCTTTCATTATTTCATCCTTATCCCTCCAAAATTTGACTCTGCAACTTTTGGATTTGATATTTCACATGTTTTTGCTCGAGCTTAGGGAACAAAATTTTATTTCAAAAGTACATCTTAGATACTGTAAATTGAATTTTCAAAATTGATTCCATTAGTTCCTTGAAAGAAAAAACGACATGAATTCACCAAAATTTTGGCATGAAAATTGATGTAAAAAATCACATTTCCACACTTCCTGGAGAGTTCTAGGGCAAAAAGGTGGCAGCAGAACTAAAAATGATGCACAATTACCATTGATCTGACCTTTCTCCCTTAAATCTGACACCCTCCACGTGTCAGAGATGTGATTGGAGACATGGGTTTGGGAGGCACCTTTTTGACTATTTTAACACTTTTTTTTTTAAAAAGTAAAAAATGGTGAAATTTGATCTTCGCCCCTCCGCATGGGTATGACATTTTTGGCCTTTTGACACTTTTTATGTCCCAAGCGGCCATGTGGCACCATTCCATTGGAATCGTGGACCTAGGAGCTTCATTTTACACATTTCCACCTTTTTAGGAAAATTTGGAAAAAATTTTCCATTTTTCCCTTCACGGCTCCGTCCTCCCGAAAATAGGTCTAACACATGTCCTCATATGCTTGGCCCCAGGGGCAATCACAAACTCATTTCATACATTTCCATCATTTTCCGCGAAAAAGGAATTTTTTTGACACTTATCCTCCGCGGGCATCTCACACCTCCGATTCTTTCCCTGCCGCGTGTCGGTCACTTATGAGTTCACTAAGGATCTGCGCTCCTCATTTCACATTTTAACTACCTTTTTAGCCAAAAAATGGGGAAATTTTCCCACTTTTCTTCCTGAGGCCTGAAGTTTCGCCTCTGAGGCTGCCAAATGTCTCTTTCTGATTCATTGCGGGGCCTAGGCACTTTCTTTGAAGACTTTAAGTCCATTTTTCCGAAATGCCTTAAGGCACAAAATTTCCTAATGCTTCTCATCCAATGAAATCCTGACACCTCATGCATTTTCGGGCAAAATTATGAGAAATTTTCTGCTCCACTTGAAGGCAGGTAGATTCATCACTTAGCAGGCCCGTGGCCTTGAATTTGAAACTTTTAGTACATTTTAGCCAAAAAGGTAACAATTTCTGAAAATGTCCACGTTGCTCAATCCTCCAATCAAAACATGCCTCGTAAGCCACATTAGAACCAAGCCACGTATGTAAAGCGGAAGTACGTGAGCTATAATTCTCCACTTTGCCAAAGGATGCAAAAAGTGATGACCGTCAAAACAATTTGCTGCCAGTCCCTCAGCCAATTAGCAATAAGCCACATTACCGATGAATGGTGAAGAATGAATTTGATGGGAAAATGACGCCCATCTGACCATCAAAACATAGAAAATGCCAGGGATGCCTTAGAATTCAATTTTTTCACTAAGGACGACAAATTTTTCAAAATTGAACCAGCTGAAACATGTTTTCGAAGCATTCTTGACCATGGAATTGGATTTTCAATGTCATACAAGTGCAAATCGATCAATTTTAAACTTCCATGATTGGGCAAAAAGGAGAAATGGTAGAGCCCACAAATTTTGGAAAAAATAGGGCACAAAATAGGACACACGTATAGATTTCTTTCAAATTGGGTCAAAACAACAAGTTTGTGAGCATTTCAAGGCATTCGACTAGAGGGTCAAATTGCAGACCACCTATTTGAGAGAAAAACATTTTAGAGCACGCAGAATGAAGGAAAAATTTAGGGCAAAATGGTGCGAGCTCAAAAATGGCACCAACATCAGCTCCTACTCGGGGATGGGCACTCCCAGCGAGTTCCACAAGAACAAAAGAAGCATACCAAGTTCCAAAAACAACCATTGGGTAATGGAGTCAAAAATGCAAGGTAGAAAAACTAGACCCAATCGAAAAAAAATGTAACAAGAAAAGGGCAAACCATAAACCGACAAAAATAGCAAAAACATAGCCAAAAAATAAAGACTATACACTATACAAGTGGTGCATACCTCAAATTTGGGGATTATTCCAAGAAATGCTTCATATTCCTACCATTAACAGGTAGTTCAAGATATTCCCCATCTAATTCCTTGAGAAAAAAGGTATTTTCACAAATTCTAATATCAATAGAGTAAGGGCCCATCCACAATGCATCAAATTTACCATGTTGGCCCTTATCTTCATGCTTTCTATCCCATAACAAAACCAGATATCCAACATTGAAAGCCCTAAGAGTGACCTTCTTATCAAACAACCTCTTCAACTTCTCTTTAAATCTGACAAGTCTTTGGTGGGATGCTCTTCTTTCTCCATCAAGCTCTACAATCTGATTAATCCTTGCTTCATATAGACTGACCTCTTGATCTTCAAGTTGTTGAACAAACTAAAATGAAGATAATTGCATATGTAAGGGCAGTAGAGCTTAACTTCCATACACCAACTCAAATGGGCTCTTACTAGTAGCTCTCTTGGCAGTGATTCTATCAGTCTAAACTGTAAATTTCAGTTGTTCACCCCATTTTCTCTTGTTCAACTCCAAGGTTCTCCTAATGATCTTCAACAAGTTATTATTGTTCGAATCATCTTGTCCATTCCCTTGAGGGTTATAGTTTGAAGCATAAGTCAAATTGGTTCCATACTCCTTTCACATTTCCATCAAGGGTTTAGCTCTGAAACACATGGCATTATCAGCAACAATCTTGACTGGCACACCAAATCTGCATATGATATGATTCAACAAGAAGTCCATGACAACTATGTGTGTTGCTTTCTTGGTGGGGATTGCTTCTACCCACTTGGTGAAGTAATCTATGGCTACAAGGATCCACTTATGTCTAGCACTAGAAGGGTCTAAAATCTCACCAATGAAGTCTATTCCCCATTGTTTGAAAGGATCTTCAATTGACATAGGTTACAAAGGAATGGATTCTAAAGCTTTCATTCTTCCAGAGAAACACTGGAAGCTTTCACATTTTCTAACCAGTAGGGTTGCATCTTTGAAGAGAGTAGGCCACCAATAACCAGCTCTCAAATTTTTGTGTGTTGTAACCCTTCCAATAAAGTGTCCTCCATAAACCCCCCCTATGGAAATCAGCAACTATTTTGAGAGCTTCATCTTCAGTTATAAATTTCAAGAGGACACCTTCAAGGTTCTTCCAAGCCATCTCAAAGTCATTGATGATGTATTTTTGAGAAGCCAGCTTGAGGGTTATTTTTTTATTTTTATTCAAATGATCATGGCAACATAGGTGTCTGAGGTAAAAGATTACATCCTTGTACCACTCAGAACTTACAAACTTCTCAAGAACATCTTCCCTGTCTTCCTCTACTTCATTCACTTCCATAGTTTGCAAGTTGCTCTCAGCCATGAGCTTAGCAAGACCCAAACCTCTCACCAATTTTGTGGTTTGGGTATCCATGTCATATTCCTGCAGTTTTTTCACCCATCTACATCTTTTTCTTGAGATATCCATATCTGATAAGATGTCTTTTACCATGGTGTGGAGAACATAAGCAACAACTTTTGAACTTAAGATATAAGGCCTGAAAACCTTTGTTGCTTTCACCAAGGAAGATGCTTGTTTTTCCATGATTGTGTATTTTAAGTCAGCAGCTTATAAATCCTTGCTAAATAAGGCAATAGGCCTCTCAGCCCCATCTTCATCCTTCTATAGCAAAACAAATGCAATGGTATTTTCAAAAGAAAAGGAGAAGATTTGGAAAGGCTTCTTGTCATTCAAATTTGCCAAGACAGGTGCATGTTTCAATGCTTCTTTAATTCCTTCAAAATCTTGAATAGTAGCCTCCTCCCATTTGATAACTTTGTCTTTCTTTAACATGCATGTAATAAGAAGATTCGATTCAACAAAACTAGACACAAACCTTCTAATGAAATTGATTTGCCCAAAGAAGGATTGGGTATCCATGTCATATTCCTGTAGTTTGTTCACCCATCTACATTTTTTGCTTGAGATCTCCATATCTGATAAGATGTCTTTTACCATGGTGTGGAGAACATAAGCAACAACTTTTGAACTTAAGATATAAGGCCTGAAAACCTTTGTTGCTTTCACCAAGGCAAATTCTTGTTTTTCCATGATTGTGTATTTTAACTCAGTAGCTTGTAAATCCTTGCTAAAGAAGGCAATAGGCCTCTCAGCCCCATCTTCATCCTTCTATAGCAAAACAGATGCAATGGTATTTTTAGAAGTAAAGGAGAAGATTTGGAAAGGATTCTTATCATTCAAAGTTGCCAAGACAGGTGCATGTTTCAATGCTTCTTTAATTCCTTCAAAATCTTGAATAATAGCCTCCTCCCATTTGATAACTTGGTCTTTCTTTAACATGCATGTAATAGGAAGAGTCGATTCAACAAAACTAGACACAAACCTTCTAATGAAATCGATCTTCCCAAAGAAGGATTAGATTCCCTTCTTTGTTCTTGGAATTTTAATCTTGTTGATTGCTTCTACCCTCTCAGGATCAATCATGACACCAGCCTTTGAAACAATATGACCAAGCAGCTTGGCATTTTGCACTCCAAAATGACACTTCTTTGGAATGAGAGAAATGCCATATTCTCTACATCTGATCAACATTCTTTCCAAGTGTTGTAAGTGATATTTTATGATCCTTGAAAACACAGTCACATCATCCTAATAAACTGCAATGAAGTCATTTATGTAACTAGCAAAAGAAACATCCATTGCTCTTTGGAAGGTAGCTCCAAAACTCATGATACCAAAAGGCATTCTTACATAGATATATGTTCCCCAAGGAGTGGTAAAGGTAGTTTTAAATATTTTTGACTCCTTGACAAAAAAATTATTGTAGCCAAAGAAAGCATCCAAGGTGGACAACAATTCAGATCCATTCACTAACTGCAGCATGTTTTCCATGTTTGGAAAAGGATAATTTTCTTTCAATTAATCTCTATTTAGATTTCTGAAGTCTACACAAAGTCTGATATCTCCATTTTTCTTTCTGACTGGCACAAGGTTTGTAACCCAAGATGAATACCTTGCAGACTAAATGATCCCTCCCTCCTTCAATTTCTTCAATTCATCTTGCATCTTCATTGAGAGGAGTGGATTAATTGGCCTCTGCTTTTATTTTAAGGGTTTGGCATTTGTTTCAACAGGAATCTCATGCTGAAACAAGTCCTCTCTATATGCTTTAAGCTTTGAATAAGACCAAGCCAGACAATCCTGATATTTCTTCAACAGTTGAACATAGGACTATTTTTATTCTTTGTTTAGATTGCTGCCCAACAAAAAATTTCTTGGTTTATCATTAGTGCCCAAGTTATGATCTTCCACATCCTTTGAGGCAGACATGTTTCTATTGATGATGCAATCAGCATTGTCAAAATTTTACTGAAGTGCAACAAGACCTCTAGGAATGGTGTTAGTTTTCAATTAGATAATATCCTTTCCAAACAAAGTCTCTCTTCCTTCAGTCACACACACCATTAGTTCCCAATCAATATTCTTATCTACAACCTCACCTTGATTTTGTAAGAACCTTTACACTTAAGCATCACCATTAAACACTTTCCAATGCTTGATGTTGTCAGGGACAACTGGCCTAATTAACACTTCAATATTGTACTCACAATAAGGTGAAATGGTGAAATTTCCAAATCTTGACCCCAACATTGCAAACTTGTCAGCAATAGCATTGAAACTTATATCGTGATGCACAATGTTGAAGGAATCAAACATCTCAATTAGATCCCAAACTACATGTTTTTATTGTTTCATCCGCTGATTTTTTGTAGCATATAGTTTTCTTATTTGTTTGACAACTAGCTTTGGATCTCCTTTTGTAATGATGTCCTTGACAGCATACTTCCATGCAATTATCAGACCCAAACACAAAGCTCCATATTCAGCAATGTTGTTAGTACATTCAAAATTAAGCTTGAAGGAAAAAACAAACTCTTCCAAGCTAGGATAAATCAGAATTATACCAGCACCATTTCTAAATTTGGAGCAAGATCCATCAAATAGCAAGGTCCAAGGGGAACCTACCTGTTCAAGGCACTTTGACTAATCCATCTTTTGTTCTTGTTGATCAGCAAACCCAACAAAATTATCAGCATCTACATCAGCAAACAACACCTCATAGGAAGCATTGTTGGGATCTTCAATAAGGTGTAACATCTTATTTTCTCCATAGAGCTTGACAAGGCTGCCTTCAATGGGAATAGTGGAAAAAGACATGTCCATTTGAATAGTACCACTAACACTTGCAGCCCACTTTCTTGAAAAAATTATACCCCATTTGGTAGGGCAATCAACAATCACAACATTAAGTTTCAAATTCTTACCCGAAAGGCTGCAAGTTGTACCACCAAACACTTCACACAACCAACTACTGGCACTTCTCTTGATTCCATGGTAGTACACTTTCTTTAGGCTGTTTTCACTTTGATATCCAACTCATTCATGACTTCTAGAGGCATGACATTGCATGTTGCACCGGAATCAAACATACAATTGTGAAGTAGTCTATCCTTTATGATCAAAGTTGTAAAGAATAGATCAACATTCAATTGGGAATCAACCAAGAATGTCCCCAAGTATACCTCAAGTGTTTCTCCAAGATCCTTTAATGCTAGTGGTGTTTCAAGGTCTACAATGATTTGAGGAGGATTTTCAACAACGTTTACATTTCTATTTTGGGTACTCTTCTCCTCTTTCAATCCCAAGTACTCAAATGCTCTCTTCTTGTGCTCGGGAATCCTAAGAAACTCAATGATTGGAACACTCACTTTTATTTGGCTCAATACTTGGCCTATGTCATAGGGAAAATTCTTTGGCAAGGTAGCGTTAGAAGGGAAACAAGTAGATTCATTAGATGGCATGGGATTCTTGGCAACTTGGGCATGAGGAGGACTAAATTTTTTGCTTGGGACAGCAGAGTTTTTGGCAGGTGTTTCTCTTCTAGGAGCTTCTTTGGGAATACTTATAAGAAAGCATGTTTTAGGGTTGGCTAGAGGCCCAACTCCCTTAACAACCTTGCTCCTAGTGTTATACTCTTTCTCTTGAGCCAAAAAAACATCTATCTTCCTCCAAATGGATACCACCATCATACTTCTTAATCATGAAATATCTTAAGTATTCAAAATCATTGTTAGGAATCTCAAAAGCTTTCACTACATCTACCTCAAGAGTATGACAGGGAATAAAGACTTGTACCCATTTGATGTAAGCCCAAAATGTTGTAGTTGTCCTTGCACTTATTACCTCAGTTGATGTTGCTCCTTCTTGTGAGCCTAAAGAATAGCCCACCATGTAGATATCATCATTAGTACCATCATCATTATTATCTTCACCATCTTGTTGGTCCATTTCACATGGAGGATGGGGCAGAAAACACCTATCACACCAATCAATATCAGTAACTTCCTCAATAGCAGTAACCCCAGAAGTTAGGGGATCAGGTAACACTCTTCCTTCAAGTGGTTGAGGATGTCTATTTACATACCCCATGGGTTATTTCCCTCTATCATATTCCCTTTGATCACCTCTAGGATGTGTTGTCAAAATTTCCCCCCCCCCCGGGGTAAATTTCGATAACATGCATCAAAAGTTGCAGAAAGGCAAAAAGGTTGATCCAGGAAAAAGTGTAAAAATTGGCTAAGTCCTGCTCAAGGGAGCAACTGGGACATTTGGGACGTCAAGGCGCGGATCGGCCGAAAAGCCTCCAGGTGGCCCAAATTACATTTGGGACAATCGGGCCAGAAGTACGCGGCGGGCGCGAAAAGCCGATCCGGCTGAAAGAAGAAAAATTGGTTGTGTTGCTCAGGACGTTTGGGACAAAAAGACCCGAACCGGCCGGATCGGCCGAAATGAGCACAGGCAGTCGAAAAGCAACTGGGACATCTGGGCCGCAAAGGCGCGAATCGGCCGAACCGGCCGAAAAGAGTCAAGTTAGTCCGAAGCAGAGTGGGACAAGCGGGCCAAAAATGCCCGAACCGGCCGAAATGAGCACAGGCAGTCGAAAAGCAATTGGGACATCCGGGACAAATGGAAGCGAAGTACGCGAAGGAGCCGAAGGATCCGAAGACCAATCAGAAACTGCCACGTGTCCTCACAGGAGAAAAAGTCAAAAGGTCAAAGGGATGAGTTATCGAGCGCTGAACCGAACCAATGAAATGGCGCCACGTGTCCAAGCTGGGACCCACAAGGAAATTCCAAAGGAAAGCCTGCCAAAAGGTAGAGGAGAGAGAATTATTCAGTGAATCAGAGCTTGCCACGTGTCATCCAAGTGGCAGAGCGCGGGAAGAATTTCAAAAATCCGTTTTCGTCTGTTTCGTGCCCTAAATCTTCAGATCACCATAACTTCTGATCCAGAGCTCGGATTTGCGCGCTCTTTATATCAACGGAAAGCTGGTAAAATTCTCTACACGTTTCCAAGGTCAATCTTGCATTTTGGTTCAGTTTGGAGGATGAAAATCAAGAAACACCTCCAGCGTGAATAACCAAACAGAAGTGATGCGTCAACAAACAATTTTAATGCAGCAGACAGTTCGTCGCTCTTGTTAGGCAACCTGTCGTTTCGCTAGGATCCGCCGCTTCTGCCATGATGAGATGAGTTAAATGCATTCAGGAGGTGGTTGGGGTAGATTTTGATTTCCTCTCTCTTTTCTCTCTCATTCTTCCTATAAATTGTAAGGAGGGGCTTCTTTCTAACGGTTGGACATTCTTGTTTTGCAATTCCTCCCTATTCTCCTGCTTGCAAGAGAATTCGTGGAGTTTTCAAGCCTCCCACATGGATTGTAATGCCACTGTTGCCTCTTAGCCACTGCAATGTATTGAATCGATTCTCTGAGCAATATATATGTCTGTGATTAAATTTAAATCCTCTCATGTATTCATTGTTGTCATTTTGATCTCTCATTACATTTTGGTTACCTGTGCGTGGTGTGGTATTGCGTCTATATGGTCTGTGTTTATTTTTTGCAAAACTTATGTTCTTCATTCCTCGGTGCATCACCTCCCTAGCTTAGTTTTATTTTTATGCATTTCTCTCTCCCTGTCTCCTTGGTAGTTAGATTAGTTTTTGGGGTAAACCTCTGCGTTTCATTGGTGCATCTGAACAGAGGAATAGGAACCAGCCTTTCTCTGGAGAATCCTTCTCATTTTCAAGTCCCACACTTGGAGAAGGATTCGATGTTATGCGATCACACTGGATGCCTAAGAGATCAACCTAGAAACTTGATCTGCAACCAGGGGTGCTGTGATTTTGCATCAACAGTTTTGGCATGCCCGGTGGGACCTAGAGGTCTCATTTTATTGCAGCAAAGTTGATATGCATCTGCTGCAATTTTCTTGCTTAAAAAGAGCTATTATTTGCATATCTGGCGACTCCAAGGGGAAGAATCAACTGGTTTCAGTAGTACAGGCCTAAAAGCTTATGAGAAGAATCACAAGGTCAAGAGTTGGAGAAGAGGAGGTGCTGTTTGAATACCTGCAATTATCTCCAAGAAGAAGGCAAAGAGGAAGAAGGATTCAAAGGTCTCCATCTCCACCAAACAGAACTCTCTCAACTCCTCCACCTGAGCAGGCCTTTCTTTCAATATACAAGGGTTTTAAGACCAATCAGAATGGCGCAACCAGTGAACCCCTATGTCAACTTCACAGGCAGCAGCCCACTTGCCCTCAATGCACAAAATCCAATCCCAGTTGCAGCACTGAAGAACATTCCATACTTCACCGGAGAAAATCAGACCACTCCTGGTGATCATGTCAAGGACATCGCTAATATTTGTGCAATCCATGAGATTAATGAGATGCAAGTAGCTGTCAAATTGTTGGCGTCTTCATTCAAGGGGAAAGCGTTGCAATGGTTTAGGAGCCTTGGAGCTGGCTCTATCACAAACTGGAATCAGCTATGTATTGCACTTCATGATCAATTTGGGGAGAAGGGAGACAACTTGTCTCTTTTGGAGCAGCTGACAACCATCAAGAGAGCTTCCAATGAGCAGCTAACTGACTTCAACTTCAGATTTCAAAGATCTTGGGATAGAATTCCAATAGCAGTCAGGCCAACAGCAGAAGGTGCTTTTCTATACTACCTTAAAGCTTTAAATTTTGATATTTCTATGTTGGTTCAATCTATGGGAGGCTCAACTATCCCTGCTGCTTATAGTATTGCCATTAGAGCTGAAAATTTTCTGATTCAAGCTAGCAAGCTAGCTCCTAGGCCTCCAATGCCGTTATATCCAAGTTTAGAGAGCCCAATTACTAGTCAAGCACCTGTCTTAGCTCCTATTCCCACTCCTAGGAATCAGAGTTCAAACGAAGCTTCCACTTCATCTCCAAGTGCCCCAAATGAGCTTCAAGAAGTCATGAAGCAACTGCAAAATTTAGGTAATGAGCTAGTCACACTCAAAAGACAGCAAGCTCAAGGTTTTAGACCTTCGTATCAGCCTCAAGCTCAACCTAATAGGCAGCCGTATCAGCCTCAAAGACCACCTAATCCAGCTGCAGATATGAATCAAACAAGGCATCCTGTCAATAGACCTTTCCAGCCCTATAATCCAAATGCCATATCTACCTCTAAAGCATTAGTACCAACACAAAATAACATGGCACAGGAGTACGACTGGTGTTACCCTTGCAATCTACCTCACAATCAGTCAGCATGCTTCAGTGGTGCACTAAATCAGGCCTTGATGGTGCAAACCATTGGTGTTTCTCAAGATCCAAGCCAGGAGGAGAATCAACAACAACAAGAAGGACCCCTAACAGAAACCACATTGGCAAATTGGCAAACGGAAGACTTCTGTGGAGTTAACCAACAGCCTTTTCAAGGCGTGGCTGCCAATACACGGTCAAAGAAGAGAAGCATAGAAGGGGGACAACAGTCTAATCCAGTTGTTTATCAACCCACTCTTACGCAACAAGGGGGAAGCAGACCAAGCATAGCTCCAAATGTGCAAAATCAACTTAAGGTACCTGTTGCAGCAATACATGCACCTATCCAAGTTCCAGAAAAGGTTGTACCAAGTAAGGGGCAGCAAAAGGACAGTTCATCCCCTTTCAACATCATCGATCAAATGAAGAAGACACATGTGAACATTTCCATGTGGGAATCACTGGCGATCCCAGGGCAACGAGATTTATTGCAAGCTACAATGACTGATTGGTCTACCACAAATGTATCAAACCTAGGACATGAGAAGGTTCTCACTAATGCAGTGCAACATGATGGGGGGCAGACAAGAAAAAATTTGAAGCCTCCACCTTTCTATGTTTCATTGATTGTTGGAAATCACTTGGTGCACAACTGCATGTTGGATTTGGGGGCCAGTAGTTCGGTGATGCCAAAGCAAATAGCAGACCAACTGGGTTTGAAATATGAGCCAGTGCTGAAAGGAGTAGTACAACTAGATGGAACGGCAATTGGGACTGTTGGGGTCATCAAGGGGTTAAGCCTAACACTACATTCCTGTCCTAATGTTACAGTTTTGCAAGATGTATCTGTGATTGACCTTCCACCACTCTTTGCATTGTGTCTATCAAGAGACTTCACTGCGAAAATCGGTGGATACTTATCTGCAGATTGGTCGCACATGATTTTTAGGACAAGGTATGGAGCCAAAGCAACAATCAGGTCAGAATCAATTGCCAATTTCCATATTGAGCCTTATGTACCAGGCCCTATCAATGCAAATTGCTCAGCTTTTGATCAGGAGGAACGTTTAAGTGATCTAGAAACAGGTACTAAGGTCGAGGGAATTCCTGATTTAACTTTGGATGAATGGGCAAACAAAAGTCATGAATTTGACCCATACAAAGAAATTGAAGAATCTGAATTAGGCGTGTATTGTATACACGAGGAAAATTCACCCATTCCTGACATCATCCAGCCTGAACAAAGAGATGAAAACAGAATCTGGAGATTATTCTTCGATGGTTCGAGAAGCAGACAAGGTGCTGGAGGCGGCGCAGTGTTGATTTCACCACAGGACATCAAATATTTTTCGGCTTTCCGTTTCCAGTTTTCCTGTTCGAACAACACGGCTGAATATGAAGCATTGATTCATGGACTTCATTGGGCCAAAAAAAAGGACATAAAGAACTTACAGGTGTTTGGCGATAGCGAGCTAATCGTCAACCAACTTAGGGGGCAACATGCTACAAAGAACGACTTGCTGAGAAGCTACAAGAATAGGGTATGGGATCTCATTGAGGATTTCAAAGCTTTCAACATTGTGTCCATACCCAGGAAAGGAAATGAAGCCGCAGATAGGCTCGCAGCAGTTGGAGCAACGTTTGATGTGGTTGACAACATCAGAAGAGGAAAAACGCAGCCACACATCCATGTGGTTGTAAGGCCAGCAGTTCCAGATAATAACACAAGCTGGCAGGTGTTTGAGAACGATCAACAGATCGTCAATTTCTTGCAAGAAGAAGCCGAATTTTCGGCTAGGAATCAGGACAGATTAGAGCAGCAGTATGGGGATCAAGTAGTACAGCTACGGACAAACAAGCTTCCTAAGGGTTTGGTAACATTGGAGTCTATCTTCAACCCTAACGACCAGTTTCGTAAGGAAAAGGCAAACATACAGGTCAAGAGAGAAGATTCGGAGCCAATTTCGGTTGGGGAAGGTAAAACACTTCAAATTGGCAAAGTGGCCACCGAACAGGAGAAATCAGATTTCATACAACTTTGCCAAGAGTTTCCAGATGTCTTCGCTTGGAGCTATGAAGACTTAAGAGGATTCGATCCAAATTTGGCACAACATACCATAGAATTGGATCCAGATGCTAAGCCCGTCAGGCAGAAGCAGAGACCAGTCAACCCTCACATTGAGCCTCTAATGAAGAAAGAGCTTAACAAGCTAATCGAGGCAAGCATTATATTCCCTATCAAGCACTCAAGCTGGGTTGCGAACTTGGTTCCGGTCAGGAAGAAGAGCGGAGAAATCAGGTTGTGTGTGGACTTCCGAGATCTCAATAGGGCATCTCTTAAAGACCATTACCCGCTTCCTTCAATGGAACAAATATTGCAAGTAGTATCTGGTTCAGAGAGATTCTCCCTCCTAGACGGCTACTCAGGGTACAATCAGGTGATGGTGAAAGAAGATGACCAATTCAAGACGGCTTTCACCACCAAATGGGGAACCTATGCCTACAAGAAAATGTCATTTGGGCTATCAAATGCTGGAGCCACCTTCCAAAGGGCAATGGATATGGCATTCAAGGGGTTGATCAATAAAATAGTTTTGATATATCTTGATGACATCACTTTATTCTCAAAAAGTGCAGCGGATCACCTCTGTCATTTGAGGCAAGTATTTCAGAGATGTAGAAGGTTTGGGGTATCGTTGAATCCCAAGAAATGCATATTCTTGGCTCACGAGGGAAAGCTTCTAGGCCATATTGTTTCAAAGGAGGGGTTGACGATTGACCCAAAAAGAGTTGAAGCAATTCGAGCATTGCCATTGCCAAGTCACAAGAAGGCTCTCCAAAGCTTCTTGGGAAGGATCAATTTTGTCCGTAGATTTGTTCCAAATTTTGCTGCTCTTGTGAAGCCAATAACGCTGATGTTAAAGAAGAGCATGGCATTTAAGTGGACATCTGAAGGAAATTAAAGTTTTGAGGTAATAAAAGAGGCTATATCTCAAGCTCCGACTCTCGTCAATCCAGACTTCTCCAAGGACTTCGTGCTATACGCCTTTGGTGGTGGGGAAACGATTTCTACAATCCTAGCACAACAAAACAAAGAAGGGTTAGAGCAACCAGTTGCTTTCTTCAGTCAAGGTTTGGAGGAATACGAAACTAGGTACTCTTTCATTGAAAAGCATGTCCTCGCAGTAATCAGAAGTTTAAGGAAATTCAAACACCTAGTCTCAAACAACAAGATCCAATTGTTAGTCTCTCATGTGGGAGTTAAGGACTTCCTTCTAAACAAGGATCTGAATGAGAAACGTGCAGGATGGATAACCCGCGTCATGGAATATGACATTGAGATCAAGGTTACCAAACTAGTACGTGGGAAGGGACTATGCGAGCAGCTAGCCTTGAGTCAACAGGTTGAAACTGGTAATGAAAAGGACGTTGTCCTGTTGTTACAAGATGATCAAAAACAGGAAAATGATGATGTGTCCACTCCCTGTTAGACTCAGAATATGATACATTTCCTACAGACGGGCATGTGCCCTCCAGAGATGAGCAAAGCAAAAAGAAGGTACTTCAGATTACAAGCAGTTCCTTATGTGCTTGTTGATGGTATTTTGTTTAAAAAGGACATCAACGGTGTTCTATTGAGATGCATCGGGACAGGTCAGATTGAGAGGATATTACAAGAGTTCCATGACGGGGAGGCAGGAGGCCATTTCACCCCACGAGTAACAGCTCTCAAAATCATGAAAGCTGGTTACTATTGGCCCGCTATATTCAATGATTGCTACTCATGGGTTAAGAAATGTAGGAAATGTGCATTCTTCACAGGGAAAGGAAGGTTAGCAGCACTGCCTCTTCGTCCCATTTCAGTAGATCATCCATTCATGCAGTGGGGATTGGACTTCATTGGAGTCATCAATCCCAATTCGAGTCAAGGTCACAAGTGGATTCTTACAGCGACAGACTATTTCACCAAGTGGACCGAAGCAGTAGTGCTCAAAGAAGCAAGTGAGTCTAGCATACTAGACTTTTATGAAGGAATAGTAACTAGGTTTGGTGTGCCGGCCACCATCATATCAGATAATGCATTAGCATTCATAGGTTCAAAAATTACAGCATGGGCTGTCAAGAATGGAATATATTTGAGCACCTCTTCAAATTATTACCCGCAGGGTAATGGACAGGAAGAGTCCACAAACAAGAATTTGCTAAAAATCATCAGAAGGACTCTAGATGAAAATCAAAGAATATGGCATAAAAGGCTAAAATCAGCGTTATGGGCTGACAGAATAACACCAAAGAGGTCTACAGGTAATTCTCCCTACAAGTTAGTCTATGGGAAAGAGGCGGTGTTGCCTATATCATTAGAATTGCCAGCCTTGGAGCTCATGAAGCAGTTCGAGTTATCTGAGTTCGAACCAATGGAGGTCAGGTATGTAGAATTGATAGAAATAGAAGAAATCAGAGAACATGCAGTTCAGATGATTGAGAAGGATCAGGCCGTAGTAAAAAGATGGTTTGATAAGAGAGCTGGAGCAAGGACCTTCCAGGAAGGGGACCTAGTTCTGAAATGGGATGCAGATCGGGAAAAACTAGGAAGGCATTCCAAGTTTGATGCCATCTGGAGTGGTCCCTACATGGTCACGGGATGCAAAAAAAGTAATGCCTTCCAATTGTCTGCATTGGATGGAGAGGAACTTCAGATTCCGGTTAACGGAGTCTATCTTAAACATTGCTACTAGAAAAGGTTTGCCCTTGTAAATATTAGTTTAGATTCCCTTAATTCCTCTAAGTGCGTATGCACATTGTCCTGTTGTAGTTAGGTTTCTATTTCCCTAAGTGCTTTGGCACAGGTTTCGCTGCTCTCGGGTCGTTTTCTACAGTTCGGAGTGTTGCTGGAGAAGAAGTTGCAGTATCATGCTTGTTTCAGGTTATTGCTTATAACTCCATGCCCAATGGATTGCTAAAAGGCCACTGATCTTCTACCTAGCAGGCAGGTAACCCCGCTGAATCGTCAAAACTGTTGTCAAAATTTCCCCCCCCCGGGGTAAATTTCGATAACATGCATCAAAAGTTGCAGAAAGGCAAAAAGGTTGATCCAGGAAAAAGTGTAAAAATTGGCTAAGTCCTGCTCAAGGGAGCAACTAGGACATTTGGGACGTCAAGGCGCGGATCGGCCGAAAAGCCTCCAGGCGGCCCAAATTACATTTGGGACAATCGGGCCAGAAGTACGCGGCGGGCGCGAAAAGCCGATCCGGCTGAAAGAAGAAAAATTGGCTGTGTTGCTCAGGACATTTGGGACAAAAAGGCCCGAACCGGCCGGATCGGCCGAAATGAGCACAGGCAGTCGAAAAGCAATTGGGACATCTGGGCCGCAAAGGCGTGAATCGGCCGAACCGGCCGAAAAGAGTCAAGTTAGTCCGAAGCAGAGTGGGACAAGCGGGCCAAAAATGCCCGAACCGGCCGAAATGAGCACAGGCAGTCGAAAAGCAATTGGGACATCCGGGACAAATGGAAGCGAAGTACGCGAAGGAGCCGAAGACCAATCAGAAACTGCCACGTGTCCTCACAGGAGAAAAAGTCAAAAGGTCAAAGGGACGAGTTATCGAGCGCTGAACCGAACCAATGAAATGGCGCCACGTGTCCAAGCTGGGACCCACAAGGAAATTCCAAAGGAAAGCCCGCCAAAAGGCAGAGGAGAGAGAATTATTCAGCGAATCAGAGCTTGCCACGTGTCATCCAAGTGGCAGAGCGCGGGAAGAATTTCAAAAATCTGTTTTCGTCTGTTCCGTGCCCTAAATCTTCAGATCGCCATAACTTCTGATCCAGAGCTCGGATTTGCGCGCTCTTTATATCAACGGAAAGCTGGTAAAATTCTCTACACGTTTCTAAGGTCAATCTTGCATTTTGGTTCAGTTTGGAGGATGAAAATCAAGAAACACCTCCAGCGCGAATAACCAAACAGAAGTGATGCGTCAACAAACAATTTTAATGCAGCAGACAGTTCGCCGCTCTTGTTAGGCAGCCCGCCGTTTCGCCAGGATCCGCCGCTTCTGCCATGATGAGATGAGTTAAATGCATTCAGGAGGTGGTTGGGGTAGATTTCGATTTCCTCTCTCTTTTCTCTCTCATTCTTCCTATAAATTGTAAGGAGGGGCTTCTTTCTAACGGTTGGACATTCTTGTTTTGCAATTCCTCCCTATTCTCCTGCTTGCAAGAGAATTCGTGGAGTTTTCAAGCCTCCCACATGGATTGTAATGCCACTGTTGCCTCTTAGCCACTGCAATGTATTGAATCGATTCTCTGAGCAATATATATGTCTGTGATTAAATTTAAATCCTCTCATGTATTCATTGTTGTCATTTTGATCTCTCATTACATTTCGGTTACCTGTGCGTGGTGTGGTATTGCGTCTATATGGTCTGTGTTTATTTTTTGCAAAACTTATGTTCTTCATTCCTCGGTGCATCACCTCCCTAGCTTAGTTTTATTTTTATGCATTTCTCTCTCCCTGTCTCCTTGGTAGTTAGATTAGTTTTTGGGGTAAACCTCTGCGTTTCATTGGTGCATCTGAACAGAGGAATAGGAACCAGCCTTTCTCTGGAGAATCCTTCTCATTTTTCAAGTCCCACACTTGGAGAAGGATTCGATGTTATGCGATCACACTGGATGCCTAAGAGATCAACCTAGAAACTTGATCTGCAACCAGGGGTGCTGTGATTTTGCATCAACAGGATGATTGGAAAATATGTCATTAGTTTCTCGGGTTATAAAAAAATATTGACCTGGTATCGAAAGATCAACAAAAAACCACCTTCATCACTCCTTGGGGGACGTTCTAGCTATGTATGTCATGATTTGGCCTTAAAAATGTTGGTGCTACATATCAATGAGTTATGAGTTATATCTCCTCACGACATCATGCATAGCCTAATGGAAGATCTACGTCAATGATCTTCTTGCCAAATCCAAACTTTACGGGCCGAACACTCTTGACTAGGTCCTTCCCATATTTTCTTTGATACCGTCTTATCAAATAATAAATTACTCCTGGTCAAGGCTTAAGATGCAAACTGGTAGGGTTTACTATGTCTCCTAAGTAGCAAGTTGCCATGGTCTTATCAATTGTTTCTTTGCATGAAATTTAAGTTGATACCACTAAAATGAGTCTATCACTTGAGAATCCTCCACCTAACAAGAATCCTTCTCAAAGTTTTGTTAAACCTTGTGTTGAAGTCATGAACTAATTCATTGGTGTTCTTCTTGATATTTTCAAACTCAGACAAGAGAAACCTAAGATCAGTCTTATCACCATATTGCAACTTAAATGAGTTGTTCATTTCAGTCCAAGAGTCAATAGAATTATCAGGCAGAGCCTTGTACCAATCCCTTGCATCCTCTTCTAGTGTATGAATGAAAAATTTAACATACACATCTTCATGCTCAATCTCAAATTCCTCCATCATGTTAACAAAAAATTTTAGGTGTTGATCACTAGTTATTGCATTGTTACCTTGGAATTTCAGTAATCTATTTCTGACATCTTGAGGGACAACATTTGGATAACCATTCATTCCTCTAAAATTGATAGGACCAAATGTGTTAACAACAAATGGAGCTCTAGGGGGAGGCTAAGCCATATTATTTTGAGGTGGTGATCTTTGAGGAGAAATAGAATGATGAGGAGTGAGAGGTATTTGGGGAATAGAAATGTAATCTTCAAAATGGATATCCCCTATAGGATCAGCTTCTTGATAAACTATAGCAGATTTGGAAACAATAGGGGCAGAATGAGGAGCAATATTTTCAATTAAAAATGAAGGTCCCTCTCCAGATGGAGAATGCAAATTTTCAGGAGGATTATCTGATTTAGATTTATGTGAAGAAGAACTGCAGTCCTCAATGACAGGCTGGTTAATCTCAAGTTCAACAAAGGTAACCTCCTTCCTTGATATCTGCTCTCCAACCACCTTCCAGACTCTTCTCCCTTCTAACTCTGAGTTCCTTGAATCTGAAAACAACTTCTTAGTAGAGTCTCTAATGAAGAGAGATCTTCTTCCTTCCTGTTTTATAGAGATTAGCAACACAAAAAAATAAATGATAGAAATATAAGACACTGGTATTTATCAAGATCAAAACATTATGGAGTCTCCACTAAGGACTTTCACCCTAGTTGGGAAAATGCACTAAAATACTCTATCAAATACCTATCAGCACTCAAAATGTTTCCAAAATTTATAGATCAAATCTTTCTTTTCTTGAATATATCAATCACAACTGTAAATGAAGTGCAACTACTGCTAGAAATTGATAAAATTATAGACATAGTTTGAAACCTTTGTATATACCTTGCAAATTTTAGTATAGAATGATGCTTTAACAATATATTTGTAGAAAGAACTTACAAGAGACATTACCAGGGTTTGATATGAATTGAAATATGTACGCACATGGATCAGATTGAACTAAGAATGTCCCCGGAAACGGCACCACTTCTGCTGGTAACCAAATTTTTTCTCCTCTTCAGTCTAAGCAACATCAAAAATATGGCATGAAGCTTGAACACAGATGGATCATGGTGTGTGTCATTTTGTATCCGGGTATATGATCTAACTGGAACTCAAATTTTTGGAGAGATGGATAACACTCAAATAGGACTTGATTTTGTCCTAACTGTTTTAGGTTGTTCCTTTCAACCAAGGTAAGAGAACTTATTTTGTAACCCTCAAATGGTGAAGGAGATGAATATATCCCTCAATTTGTGCAAATAGTATGAAAATGACCTTGGCAAAATATGATCAACACTCCAAATCTGACTTTCACAAGTTGTCACTTCAAGATTATGGAGATACTTTCAATGCAAGGCAAGGGTTACTAAAGACATTTTGAAATACTGATCTATTCTACATACTTTAGCAAATGGATTTTGATCTTCTATGGGTATACAGGTCAAAATAGGGGTAAAACAAGGTAGGATTAGTTGTTTTGAATGATTTTTTGGGTGGGAGTTTAGATAAGACAAACCAAGGTCTGCCAGACTCTTTGAGGATTTTAGAAAAATATGGAGAAACTTAATAGCAGAAAGTATCAAAATGGTTAATCATCCCTTCAACTAGGATATGTGCATCAAATGGAGGCCCAGATCTGTAATTTTTGACACAATCTTTGATCATCTATCACAAAAGCTTGAGTTACAATGAACCAATGAAGCATTTAGCAATCACTATTTAATCATGACCTAAGGTGCACCCAAAGGTTTACAAAAAATCTCTGAAGTCAAGGAAGGTAAAGTGATTTTAAATTTGTTTATCTCTTTATCAAATGAAAGCTTTTCTAAATGTGAGATTGCAAATTCCACTAAACTATTACAAGAAATGAGACCATGTATGATCAAGAGAGATTTTAAACACAAGACTACAATAGGAAATAAGAAACACAAATTTGAAATGCATTCTGAAATGTAAGCATTCACAGATTTTTCCTAAAGACAACACAGAATAACTCAAAAATGATCAGATTTATCAACAGGGGAATGTTTTGAAAAACAATATCAGAGACTGTTAATGGCTATACATGTGCAACCAACCTAACATGATTTGAAATCTGATACAAATAGAGTTACATGAGTTTCTCAAGTGGTCACTCAGAGAATGGGCTTCTTCCCAGATTTTAACATGAAATTTTTAGTTTTCCAGGATTTTTTAAACTCTTCCAACCCTTTGCGTGATAAATTCATGTAATATATAGCTTTCAATCTCCTTCGAGCCTTCTTTCCTAGGAAAAGAATATTGCAAAGGATCAAATTTGTTACAAAAATTTCTCATGATTCGCAGACAGGGACATTTAATAGAACACATCCAAAAAATTTCTAGTTGTCTTAAAACGAGATGAATCATTGCAAAATTTGCCTCATTATCCATTTTAGAAGCACGTTTTTCATCTTCAAAGCATGCACACCCCCTTCCTTTCATTATTTCATCCTTATCCCTCCAAAATTTGACTCTACAACTTTTGGATATGATATTTCACATTGTTTGATGGGTTAGGGAAAAAATTCATTTCAAAAACATCTTTGATCCTCAAAATTGATTGCATTGGTCCTTGTAGGCAAAAACAACATGAATTTGTCAAAAATTTGATGAAAATTGATGTAAAAAATGCATCTCCAAACTTCTTGGAGCATTCTAGGGCAAAAATAGTGGCAAAGCAAAAAACGATGCATAGCTACTGTTGATTTGACATTCAAATTTTAATCTACACCCTCCACGTGGAGAAAAACTAGTGGAGATAGGCTTTGGAGGTGCCTTTTATCATTTTCCATTTTTAAAAATAAATGGCCTTGTGGCGAGATTTGATTTGGCACGGGCACGGGTTTCACAATTTTACCCTTTTGACCTTTTTATTCTGAGTGGCCATGTGACACCATTCCATTGGATGCAGACCTAGGAGCTTCATTTTACCTTTTAAACTTTTAGGGAAAAATTGGAAAATTTTGATATTTTTCCCCTCACCTCCACCTCATGAAAACAGGCTTGACATGTGTCCCAAAGTGGGCCCCATTGGAATCACAGACCTATTCTACACATTTCCACCTTTTTTGGAAAAAGGAAAACTTTCCAACTTATCACCGTGGGCCCGCACCTCCGATTATGTCCCAGACACCTTTCAGTCATTGATAAGATGTGGGATTGTGCTCTTCCTTTTAATTTCATACCTTTATGCCAAAAAATGAGAAATTTTTCAACTTTCCCTTGAGGACCGAACTTCCACCTCTGACCCTGCCATGTGTCTCTCTGTGATTCATTGTAGGCCCTAGTCATTTTTGTTACACTTTAATTCTTTTTCCAAAATTCCTTAAGGCACAAAAATACGCTATGCTTCTCATCCAATCAAAAGAGGACATGTCATCATTTTCAAGAAAAATTTAGAAATTTTCTGCACCACTTGAATTCAGGTAGATTAGCACTTGGCGGGGCCACGCGGAAATTTGAAACTTTTAGCCAAAGTAGCTAAAAAAGAACAAGTTCTCAAAATGACCCACCGCTCCTCCTCCAATCAAAACATGCCACATAAGAAACATTAGAACTAATCAGAGTAAAGCAGAGCCATGGGACCAAATTCACCCTTTTTCCAAAAAACTAAAAAGTGATAAGTTAAAACAATTTTCCGCCATCCTTCGACCAATTAGAACAAGCCATGTTGCCGATGAATGCTGAAGAAGAAATTGATGGGAAAATGACATCCGTCTGACCGTCAAAACACAAAAAATGCTAGGGATACCTTAGAATTTGATTTTTTCGCTAATTACAACAAATTTCTTGAAATTGAACC
This sequence comes from Taxus chinensis, assembly GCA_019776745.2. NCBI lineage: Eukaryota > Viridiplantae > Streptophyta > Pinopsida > Cupressales > Taxaceae > Taxus > Taxus chinensis. The sequence goes on from CM034148.1 coordinate 380,779,502, forward strand.
AACTAAAACATGTTTTCAAAGAATTTTTTATCATGGAATTGGATTTTCAATGGCATACAAGTGAAAATCAATCAATTTTAAACTTCCACAATCGGGAAAAAAGGAAAAATGGTAGAGCCCAAAGATTTTGGAAAAATTAGGGCACAAAACAGGGCACACATACAAATTTCTTTCAAATTGGGGCAAAACAACAAGTTTGTGAGAATTTCAAGGCATTCGATTGGAGGGACAAGTTGCAAACCACCAATTTGAGACAAAAAAAATTTAGAGCACATATAATGAAAGAAAAATTTAGTGTAAAATGGTGCAAGCTCAAAAATGGCACCAACAGATAGTATGTGATAAATAGTAATAGATGTATGTGATGTAGTGTGGTAGATAAAATTAACGATACATGGTATAGTATAATGATATATGAATAAGTGTAAGAGATGGAAATGATGTAAGTAAGCATGTGTAAGTATAATGAAGAGGGGATGGCTAAGAAAAGTGATTCCCTCCAGTGTGTGTGTAGAAGAATGAGGTTAATTTATATAAGACCCCTCAACAGTCAAGAATGAACCATAGAACAAGAGTGTGTTGTTGGTAATTGGCTTGATAGTGTATTCTATAAGGATATAACATGCAACACAAAGCATGAAGAATGTGTGAGGTTATTATTGTAACAAATCCATCAACAAACTTGTAAAAGCCTTAAGAACACAATTACATCATTGGGGAATGAGGTGATCATACAAAAATCACCTTCCAAATATGGAGAGGCCTACAAGGAATAGTGGAATCATGTGAGGTGATAGTAGCATGAGTGTAACAGCCAAACTGAATGTCAGATGAAATAGTGCCAATAATGGGAGAGGTAGTGGTAGGAAAGATAGATTTTGATGGTTTAGGTAGCCAATGATATTTTTTATTAGTGTGAGGCAAATGATAAGATGCAATGATAGATGTGCTAGGTCAAGGATAGAAATGGATAATGATTTTAGGAGATGGATGATTGACAACCTTAGAAGTGAGTGGAGGAAAAAATTAAATAGTGGTGGAAGTACGCTTATGCGGAATGGGAGAAATATACCACTCATGAGAGTGAGATACAAAGGAAATGAAACCCTTATCTTCTAATTGTTGAAACTTTTCATGAAGGGCACAATACTCATTTTCATTTTAGCCATTTATGTAGTGGAAATTACAATAAGGGTGATCGCACTAGTAATGTAAGTGGTGAGGAGGAGGATTTTTATTAGAGGGTAAGATAACTAAGGGTGTATCAAGAAAATCATGCAAAACATCATGAGGCTTAGCAACATGTGAGAAATGCAATGTCTCTCGAGTAGGAGATGGAGAATTCTTAGGTAGAGATCGACACGATGGAGGAGATAGAGGACATTTATGTGATGGAGGGGGTGGAACTTGCTTGCGATGTGAAGGAGATGGAGACCTTGGAGAATGCTTAATAAATTGTGATGAAGTGGTAAAAGGAATAGAAGGGGGTTTTATAACATGTGCAGCAATTAAATATTGTTCTAGATCAATGACTATATAGCATAAAAGTGTAAATTATTCACATGTAGCATATTGTAATTTTTCTTTCAATGCAAGAATCAAGACACGAAAAAAGATAAATTACTTTTCTATATCAATAGGCTGAAATAATAATTGATGCATGGAGGAATTGAAGTGTAAAATTTAATCTAGAATGGGTTCTTGTTTTCCTTTATGTAAGCTAGGTAAGTGATCATGTGTGACTCTAGGACCATTGCTAAGCATATATTGTCTAAGAAAAACATCTTCCATTTCACAATATGTACTACTAGATCGATAAGGAAAATGATTATACCATTGAAGAGCATCATCAAAAAGACTATGAAGAAATACTTTTAGTAACAATCGATCATTAGAATAAGAAGCCATATCTAAATGATAATTCTTAAGATGTAAATATGGATTTCCAGTTCCATTAAAACATGAAAAGGTAGGCATGATAAAATCCTTAGGATAAGATGAATTGTGAATTTTCTTTGGAATAGGATTTCCATGAAGAGAATTACTATCAATGGAAGCATAGTAGGATTTTCTTTCAATAGTAAGAGATTGAAATTGATATTTCAAATGGCCAACAACATGCATGAGTGATAAAATATTATGTGAAGTAATCATAGAAGAAGTGAGAGGCACATGAGGAGGTTAAAGGTTACCATTGTAACTGATCATGGGGATGTGAGAAGTAGAAGTGGAAGATGGAGATTCTATGGGAATGCTAGATGTATATTCAAAAGAAATAAGAAGAGGTTTACTAGTAGGAATGGTAGAATCAACATGAATAACATCTAAAGAAGAATAAGAAGAAAGAGTTGGAAGAGGAGGAAAGGAACATGGAATATTGATATAAATGCTAGGAGTAAAATTAGAAGAAATGATATGAGGTGAACTAGTAGAAGTGGTAATATCATCATGAATGACATTTGAAGAAGAAGTTGAAATATTTGGAAGAGGAGGAGAGGAACATGGAATATCGACAGAAATGCTAGAAGTAAAATTTGAAGAAATTATAAGAGATGAATTAGTAGGAGTGGTAGAATCATCATGAATTTTATTGGAAAAAACCTCATAAGTAGAATAAATCATAGTGGAACATTCACATTCAGCAGTCTTAAGAGAAGTAACATCCTCACTAACATGTTCAAGATTAGAAGTATAATCAACATCACTATCAGACAAAGTTTCACATGTAAGTATTTCATTAAGGGAGTCATCAACATATAGAGAAGTATGAGGATAACTATCATAAGATATATATTTACAATCATCGGAAATATTTTTTAGAAGTAGAAGAAATGTGAGATACAACTTTGTATTGATCTAGACTAGTATAAGAAACATCATCATGGACATGTACATTTTCAACATTGTAAGTAACATTATTTGAATATATAGTGGCACAATCAAGACCAAGCATATTATTTATAAGATCATCATAATGTGTTGGAATAGGAATATAATAAGGTGGAGTAGCCTTGGTGACTATAGAATAATAAGGAGATCATTTAATGAAGTTTTGGCTAGGAGAAACTATTATCATGCTAGAGTTGCAAAAACTAGTAGGAATATTATGTTTGTGAGCAATAAGCAACCATTGAAATTTGTCATCAAATAGAGAATTGCGATAAAGGTCATTAATTTCAGCCTCAATATCATCATCAAGGATAGGATTCACACTAACATGATGCATATATTTCCTAGGAGAGGATGATATATTCTTAGCCTTGAGGGTTTTGTGGATCCTAGGGAAAGGAGTTCTAAAAGAGAGGTTCACCAAATGATTTTAATAAAATATGAATATTATTAAATCTAATTTCATATTCATTATTATAATATACAAAAAAAATAAAAATGATAAGCACTCTAAAGATGAAACTGTGTAAGAAAATGAGAGAGATAGGGCACTTATCTAATTTTCTCTTATCCCAAAACAGATATAAACTGGAACAACTCATGAACAGGATGAGCACAATGTCAGGAATTCTTGATATAAATTTAGGAAGCTATAAACAAATATGGACACAAACGTCTAGGATAAAGCAAGGGAACTTGGGAACTAGATACCACTCCTATGCGCTTGTGACTGTGCAACTTCTCAGAATCTTATTTTTCCAGTGTCCCTAGGGTTTCACACTTATTCATTGTTAATCCCCTTGTTAGGGAGAAAACTTTTCAGGTGTATAAATTGATGGGTATCTTCCAATGCTCTAGGAATCTAAGTCCCTCTACTTGAATGATGCATCTCCATGTTATTATGCGTGCATGAAATTAAATTATGTGGTGGCCTTACATCTAGGGATTCAATAGGGGCACTCCACTGAATCTACGGAAAAATCTTGCAATTTCTTGCAAGGGAGGAATTTTCTGAGAGAGTAGGAAAGGGAGTGGGAAAAAGAGAGGTGGGATTAATATTGTAGGTATAAAATTAGATTCCTACAACCATTAATTAGAATCCTTCAACACATATAGATTTAGAATTAAAAAAATCAATTGGCAACAAGACAAGCTAAGATTAAGAGCACAAATTTTTAATAATCTCCTCATCACAACAAACTCCTTCCTTCTTAATTGATGATTTGGAAAAATTGTACACGATGAGAAATAGAAGAATATAGAGAGAGGAAAAAGAGGAAATAGTTATCTCTTTTATTTCTTCACAATTAATAATCTCTCATGAGCATACAAAATTAACAACCCTTAAGAATGAGGGTACAATTACAATTTATATACTTAAGAATGACTCTTCACCTACTCCCCACATGCCTTTTCATATGTCCCCTTATAACATATGACTTTTCATATTCCTAGGTGTAGGATTAATTCCCCTTTTATTAATTAAGGATGAATTATTACATTACAAACTAAAGTCTAATTTAAATGAATAAGACAAAATAGGAATAAGAAAAAATTAAAAAGTGAAATAACCCTCAACGAAAGAAAAGAACTTGGAGGAAGAGGGGGAGAGGGGAAATGGAAGAGAGAGAAAGAGATAGAAGGAGAAAGAACTATGATAATGAAGAAGTTACTTCTATTGATTCTGTCTTGCCACCTGATTTATCTTAACAGAGCTCCACTGGACATATTTCCACTTCCTTGAACTTTTTTTGTATAGGGATTCCACAAGTGCTACCTTATCCGCTTGAGGAATGTAAACATAAATTATAGACTCGAGCCAATCATCTGAGACATATTTGATATTTTTTCTCTTCACGGACCACGACAATTTTTTCTCTACAAGATTTGAGATTGTGGCTCAAATCTTAGATAGAGACTCTAATGTATGTTCATTAAATTAAAAGGGATCCCCAATCTTTTTCTAAACATTCTCCTCAAATGGATTTATCAACTCATCTGTGGTAGTGTTCTCATCAATGATAGGCATTCCAAGTTTTTTGTATCTTGTTGTTGACATTGTCTTACAACTTGAAGGCACACTCCTCATTTGTATCAAGTTCGTCAATGGCCTGAATTAACATTTCATACCGAGATGAAAGGTTTCTCACCCATATGCGTGATAAGTCCTCTGATGGATAGTTGAATATTTTCATGATCACCAACACCTGGGAGTGAGCATCTCCCATCTCCATCACAAGTGGATGAACTTGGTATCAATGTTCCTTTTCCTTTTCCTATCCTTCATTTTTCATCTAGACTTTATCTGCAGTTGTGCACATGTACTTGTATAGTGAGATCAACTCTAGGATAAGTACTTTTTATTTCTCAATGATCAGTCTCATCCACTTATCATTTTCTCATCCCTCTATGGTGAAATATTATCTATTATTGATGGAATTTGGATTGAAGCTACTAATTAGGGAAAATTTTCCAATTGGGATTTATGATGAAGTATTTGGGTCCATAAAGTGTTGTACATACGAAGAGAGTGTTTGTACTTGGTCTTCCAACTAATCAATTTTTTCCTTATACTCCTGGTTCCTCATGAGGATATGAGTGGAAGACTACTAGAACATGTGATAATCTCATGTATGAGTGGTTCGGCCTATGGGAATGGTGCTCATTTCATATTCAGTTGGTGGCATCTCTTCGATAGGCTTGATTAATTTTGGTTTGAATACCTCCACATATTTATTACCCATGGCACCACTGAAGAAGAGTGATGCCACTTCTGCAAACTTTATCTTCTTTCCCTTGTCTAATGCTAATATTTCTAAAAAATCAAGGATGGTTACGTGTTGGAGTATAAAAGCTTATTTGGTGATCATTTCCTTCATCTAGGGAAACATCTCATCTACTTCTAGCTTGAAAACTGATGTGACTATTGTCTCCTACTCGGGATGATATGGTACATCTTGCACAAGGGGAATAAGAGTGACTGTCAAAGGTGAGAAAATATAGGGATGTTGAGAAGATGAGAGTTAAATCAGATCATTCTCTTTAAACTCTACTTATACCATAAGGTCCTCTATTGATTTTACCTTCTTACACAATCTCATGTAGTAAGGGGCCTCTATCTCCACTTATTTATGCTTAGACTCTCTCCAGAATGGACCAAGCTTGAGGCATTTTCCATGATATTTGATGAATAATGATGTAATGCATGTATCTAAGGGGTGTGGAAAATTCCTAATGCGATAGAGGAATCCTTATTCTTCTTGAACTTCTCCTTTGATCTATCACAACTTCAATCTACTCACTTATGTCTCTCAACTCATGGAAATTTTTTGTTACTTGTTGCAATGGAGAAGCCTTCACTGCTTTGTATTTCGAGTCATACAATTTTTTTCCATCATCTTGAACTCCTTCTTCATACTAATCAAATTTGAATTTCCTCATTTGTTTGATTTTCTTCTACATATAGTCACATTCCTTGACATCAAATTCATCTATGTAATTTACCCAATAGTCTTCTACCTATGGGACATGATATGATTCTGATAGCTGGAACGCATCTAGATCACATGGGATGTCAAATTTTTCCCTTGGTGTATATGAGTACAAGATTAGGGGTGTGAAGGTGGATTCAAGGTGTGATGCATCATTGACATTTGTACAGGTGAAGACTCCAAGTGAAATGGGTAAGGATACATTGTTTCTCTTCCAATTCTTGAGCTTGTTGTGAACATGTGCTAATTACCTAAAAATCTTGAATAACACAATATTGTCGTTGAGGTACCAAGCTAGTCTAGGTGGGGAAATATCATAACCAGAGACTCGAATGTATGATAAGGTGGAGAATTTTATGAAGTATGACCTGCATATCTTGATTAGGGAAGTCTCTTGTGGCAACATCCTCGAGTGAAATTTCCCCTCAAGTGTCATGATGAAAAACATGGTGAAGGCATCATTTACCCTCATGAATTTCCAAATACTCCCATTCAAAACCAACTTATGGTATCTATCAAATGTTGGGGCCTTAGGAGATATGTTCTGAGAAAGTGTCAATCCTTTATTCCAGAACATAATCTCCTAAATTTCAAAAAAATATGAGTGGGAAACTGGGATTTTATCATTGCAAAAAATATGGCCCATTCATGTAAAATCTTCCACTTGGGTCTTTAAGGTACCTAGAAATTTGAATGAATTCAAAAAACCCCGCGATAATTCATGCCATAGTCTTTAAGATATGAACAATTTCACTTTGCGGGTTACAAAGTTCTTCTACCAAAAAATCTTGCCCTGAGCCATTAAAAGTTCATAATTTTTGATATATTTATCTTTTCTAGATCATGAGAACATGTGTGAAATGGATGGAAATGGAAAATGGTGAAGGAGGAATTCTGGAAAAAAAATCACCAGAGTTTCGAGTAAAAATGGAGAAATGTGGGGGGTGAGAAAAATGGCTAAGTGTAGTTTTTATAGGCGAGAGATGAAGAGACTAAGGGGGGAATATTTTTATACCCCCCTTGTCCCCTTCTGAATGGGACAGGGTTACACCAAAATTTCACCTCATCTTGGAGGTCACACGTGGCACACATGCACAAGTGAGGGCAAATGTGAAAAGTGCTTAGTTTTAGCTCCTGGGATCAATTTTTGGTCACATAAGTGTCTTGGTGGAAGCATGGAAGGGGGTGCATTTTTCTGACCCCCTTGTCCCCTTGGAATGGGATATGGGAACACCAAATTTACACCTCATCCTAGAGTTGACACTTATCAAGCATGTAGAGAAAGGATAGGGGCTCAAAATTTGGCTAAGACTTCTTCACAATGGTCTCCGGGGTCACATGGTGAAACCACAAGGCCTAAGGTAGTGGGGGTGAATTTTTTTGTCCCATTTTCCCCTTGGAATGGGACTTGAGAAAAAAAAATGTGCCTCAGCCAGGTGGGAACAAGTGGCACACATGTAAAATTTGGAGTGGGGGCTAGAAAATTGAGGAAAAGTGTTTATCCGGGTTGCCCAAGGTCATGTTGAGGTTCCATGAGACTTAAGGTGGGGGGCACATTTTTCTACCCCCCTTGTCCCATTGGAGAGTAACACATGGAAACAAAAATTTTGACTCATCCTCATGATGCCTCATGGCACCAAATAAAATTACTAAGTATCGAACATGTATGTTGGGCGAAGACATGAAAATAACATATCTTGAGCTCCTAGATGACTTTTTTGACACTTCTTTATATGAATATTATTGGAAAATACATTTTAAGAAGGATGGGATGCATCTAAAGGTATGATTATTCTTTAAACCTTATTAAAAATGGTACTTTTTAGTAGGACCGCTAGTTGTGTCTGCAAAGAATGAGTTGTGGAAAGTACGGTATGAGTGTGTTGGCGAGAAAATTTTTTAGGGACAAATTAGTGGTTATCTTGCCAATGCTATGGGAGTCTAAGTCCCTCTACTTAACCGGTGCATCTGATGTATGTGTATGCATGATTAAAAAATTGAGTTTTATCTTTGTGGTCTTTCGTTCAGGGATCCGACAAGGGAACTCCATTGACCCTGTGGAAAAATCTTGCATATATCTGCAAGAGAGGAATTTGAGAGGAAAGTGGGAAAGGGAGTGAGAAAGTTAGAAAAGAGAAACTAATTATACAAGTATAAAATCAAATACTTGCATACACAAGTAAAAAATTTCATTACATGTACTTGAATTTAGAATAAAACAAATATGTGTGATAGCAACAAGACCAAATAGTGTTTAATGAGCACAAACTACCACTAAACTTCTCGGTCAAAAAAGGATAAAATTCCTTCTTCCTTTATTGAATCTCAAGAAGAAATTGTACATAACAAAGAAATAGATGACATTATTGAATAGGGGAAATGGAATATATTTTCTACCTCTTTTCTCTTTTCACAAGGATATCTCTCTCATGAATTCACAAAAAATAGCTGCAACATCTAAGAAGTTTCAGAAGTTGTCTAAGAAGAAGCTCAAATGAGGAGCTTGTTACAATTTATAAAAGAAGAGGAAACTCTTCATCTTCCTAGTGACTTTTCAAATACTTTAATGTGACTTTATATTGTTCATATTCCACTTGAATATTTTAGTCCCTTTTATAAAAAACAAGGCAACTTAAAGTTTATGTTATGTTTCTAAAGTCACTTAAATTTATATTAAAAATTGCAAACCTCAAAGAAAAAATATAACATTGATGAGAGAGAGCGTTGGGTGATAAGAGAAGAGAGAGAAATAAGAGGAAGAAGATGAAATAAGAAGAATTGTATAGAAGTATGAGCTGTTACAGTGGATTTGATCTCACTCCCTGACTAGTTTCCACTTTGCACTCCTGAGAAGGCCTCTATTCCTCCAAGTTCTTTTTCAAAACATATAGCTATAGGTTCCACCTTATCAACATGAGGAATGTGAACATAGCTTAAGGTACCTATCCATCCATCAGCCACATTGTTGATGTCTTTGCACTTCCCGAACCATGATGAATGTTTCTCTACGATAAATACAATAGAGGTATGAATCTATGAGAGGAAGTCAAGGGTATCCTTAGTGAAGGATGATGGTTTTTCTACCTCTTTCTATATGTATTCTTCAAATGGACCAATCAACTCATCAGCAGTTGTATCCTTTCCCATTACAGGTACTCCAAGTTTATGAATTTTTTAATTTAAACTATCCTACAATTTGTACGTTGTTCCTCATTCTCCTCCAGCTCTGTGATGGCTTGATTGATTGCCTCAAACCTGATTTCCAAGGCCCTAACCCACACACATGACAAGTCTTCTAAAGTAATTTCAAATATCTTCTTATTAATCAACTCTTGGAGATGAGTGTTACTCATTTCATCTACTACTGGGACCAAAGGTTCCCAATAGTCCCTTTCTTTCTCAAAGTCCTCCTTGAGTGTCTATGTCTTATTTGTTGTCGCACACATGTAAGAGAAGAGTTTGACCATTTCTTGGGGAACTAAATTCCTTTTTTAAAAATTGATTTGATCCATTCATTACTAGCTCACCCCTGTATGGTGAACTCATGTGTCTTCCTGACGGATTATAGATTGAAGCTACTTATGGTTGCAACTACTTCAGTGGGAATTATCGTAGCATTAGGATCAAATAGATGTTGCACATAGAATGAAAAATTTCACACCTGCTCTTTTATTTCATCAACATTCTTCTTGTACTCTTTATTCCTTACCACCATTTGAGCAAAATATTTTTGATACATGTGCATACCCCATTCATGAGTTGTCAGTCCCAGTTGAATTATGTTCATTTAATAGTTAGTTGGTGTCATCTCATCCACTGGATGGATTTCCTTGGTCTGAGATACTTTGATGTATTGATTACCCATTTCCCCACTATAGAACTATGAGTTTGTATGTGTGAGTTTCCTTGATCTTTTTTCTTTGGCCAATGATACAATTGCTGATAGATCAGGGGATGCTACTTGTTACATAGTGTGGGTGTCAAGGAAAATTGTTTCCTTCATCCAAAGAAACATCTCATCAGACTCAAGTTCAATGATGGGTGTACAAATGGTACCCTATTCTAAAGGAGGAAAATCCTAAATGAGAGAGGCATGGGGGTCATCAAGAGGGGAAACTTCCTGCGGTTTCTTGAAGACTGAATCTTGAACCATGTGTTCTTCATCCACTTGTGCCTTTTTCATGGGGTGTTCTTTGTGAATTTCTGCAGTAAAATATTCCTCTCACAATGATGTAAATGAGCCTTCTTCTACTTTGAGTTTCTTTGGCACCTTCTTGTGAGTAGAAGATTCCAATTTTATGGCCTTCCTTTTCAAACTTGCTCTAGAGTGTTTAGAACCAGAAATCACCTCTACGACTTTTGAAGATGAATGATGGGAGAATTTCTTCTGACTTGGGGGAATTCCTCATGAGTGGATGATCATGGCTTGCTTCTTTTGAAACTAATTTCTCATTCTCCTCATCACCTGCTCAGTCTGATCTAATATATCCCATAATTCATGAACATACCAGTTTATTGGAGGTACACGAGACATCTTGACTGCCGCATACTTAGGATCATATATCTTTGTCCCATCATTGTGTAAAATATCTTCATACCAGGAGAACTTTAATTTCCTCATCTCATTGATTGCTATTCTCATATGGTCCTTTTCATGCACTTCAACCTCATCAATGCAATTATCCCAGTATTCCTTGACTTATAGGTTGTGTTACAATTCTAGGACATAAAAATATTTGAGATCTTCTCAGATGTCAAAATTAGGATTGGTGATGTCAGAATGCAAATTCAAATGCATGAAATCAGTCTCCATATGAGATGCATCATTTGATCTCTTGCACATGAATACCCTGAGAGAGATAGGAAATGGAATCAACATCTTCCTCTTATTTCTTAGCTTGTTATTCACTTGAATGATCTTTCTATAGAGATCAAACAATATAATTTGATCACTAAGGTAATTTAGCAGCCTTAGCGGTGCTTGGTCGAATCCATCTACTCACAGGTAGGATAATGTCAAGAATTGTATGAAATAGGAGTAGTACTTCTTGATCAAGGACACCACTTGTGAAAAAATCCTAGCTTCCAAATCTCCTTCTAAGCTTCAGACCACATACATTATGAATACATCCTTCATGCTAGTGAAATGCCTATGACTTTCCTCCATCACCACCTATGTGAGTTTCTTGAACGCAAGCACCTACGCAGAAATGTTTTACATGAGAGCCAATCCCTTGAATTATCTTGAGCTAGGAAGGAGGTAGACCAAGTAAGAATTTATGTGGAACTTATTCATTATAGTTACTTGGAGTAGTTGTAGATGGAGGTTTTTGTTGATGATATGCCATAACTCAATTATATATTATCCTTATGTCAATCTCAAGATGAAAAGGCCCATCTAGTCTTGGAATTCTCTTGTGCTTACTTTGCCCATTACTCTACTGAGGAAAGTGATGACATCCAAATACCATTCTTGGAACTCACACCTTAGAAGGTTCTTGGGAATCCTTGAGGGCTTTCTCCATGTTTTCAACCACAACCTAAGTACAACCCCTTACACGTATGCATCCATCATTTCCCAATCGAGCAAGGCCATGTCTTTTGAGTTGATAACCATGTTGGGTGATGTTGGTATCTGTAAAGAAATTAAGATGGTTTTATGGCTAATAAATGTCATTACTGTACCATTTATGGATTGGATGGTTTTTTTTTGGGCTCATAGTGGTGAGAGCAGGCTAGGACCAACTCATGACTTTGGATAGACATTGGGTGTCCTACGGTAGCGAACAAGCCACTAGTGAATATATGATCTTCAATCTTCTTTCGGTCTCTTGATGACATGTGAGTTCTTAGGTCATTCAAGTCCATATAAAACACATTGTTGTCTTCTATCTTGTACTCACAGGTGAAGGGTTGTGTCAGCTTCTGTCCCGTCCACTTTTACTTCATGTTTTCCTTAAAATTGCAACTTACTATTTTTAGAAAGTATGGAAAAGCAAATCCCTCGAACCTCAACTGAATGTTGCAACCTTCATTTCCCTTTCTCTTTGCATTCCTCCTCCTTCTCAATCAACTTTATTTTTTTATCAGATGCTTTTGGGACCACTTACTATTTTTATTAAGTCCCAAAAATGCCCATTTTGGTGAGTTCTCAACTACAATACACCTCCAATGTCTATGTCTCCTTCACAAGTTTTTTTGTTGCTGAATTTCCAAAAATAGCAGTCCCCTATGTAGATGACCTACTATTTTTAGAAAGTGGGCTTCTTGAGGTTGGATTGGCATAGAACAAAGTTTTCCGATATTTTTTTTTCCCAATATTGCCTCTCTAAAATTTTAGACCTACCCGATTAAAAGTCTAGGAGATTTTAAACTTTCAAATTTTTGACCTGGCAGTGCTTCTAGACGTGGCAGCCATTAATGGAAATCAAAAATGTGGGTCTCATTTTATCCTCCATTTGATAAAAAATTTACATTTCTGATATGGGTTTTTTCTTTTGGTGTTTGACATGAAATTTCACTTCAATCTAACAAACAGTTTGACGGGAAATTTAATTTTTCCTTCGTTGAGCTGGAAAGGAGATTTCTTCATTGTGAATGATCTGTTTAATGAGAGGAGAAATTTAAATTATGTTTTTTATGGTCTTGGACAGAGGAAAAAAATTTAAAAAACCATTTCTTCGTGCACTGGTTTGCAATATTTCTTCAGATTTTGATTTTACGACAGTGAGGATTTTCTACTATTCTTCTTTGTTGTTCTTCGTTTCTCCTTTTTTAACTTGATAAAAACACCTTCTAAGACCTGCATATCTCCATGGGAAAGGTATTTCAATGGATTTGTTGATCTGGTATAATAATTTTCAATGGTGGAGTGATGGTAGAAGGTTGCAGAGGAAGTATGGAGATATGGCTGTGCATGAGAGTTGAAGAAGTTAGAAGTGGGAAGCAGGTAAATATTTAAAATTTTAAAATCATGTTGAGAGAGGGCTGGGAAAATTTTATTTTCCCATAAATATCTCACCTCAAATGGACATGAGATACATCAATTTCCATGGTAAGCAAGAAGATGACATGTGGCATAAATATGAAGGCAAGGAGTGAGTGCTCCAAAATCAACTTTAAAGCATTCAGGGGCTGGAAACGGGTCACCCAGGCGACCAAAAATATATCCTAGAGGGTGGGGAACATTTTTAAATATTTGATGTCCTTGACATATGATTTATGTGAGGGACATAAAATTCCACGGTGATCCTAGAGCTGACACATGGCAAAGATTCGACGGCAGGGAATTTGAGCTCCAAATTACACCCGAGGGCTGAACTGACAATCCTGATGGTCGCATGGGGTTCCAAAGGTCACATGGGGGATGGATGAATTTTCCAAGGTTGATTTCCCTAACCCTCAGGGACTTCGGTAACAAAAAATTCCGCCAGGCTCCTGGAACTGACACGTGTCCTCCCAAAATTTGGCTAGCTCCCAAACTCGCTTCAAGAGGACAACTTGTGATGATGATAACTTGAGCTCCCGATGGAATTTTTTGGAAATTTTTTATATTATCTTGACTGGAAATTTCCTTTCAAATACAATGGTGGGGATATCATGTCTTTATTATTTAATTTTATCCCTGAAAAATTGAATTTTTTATTTAGTACTCCACCTATGCCTGAGAAAAACCGCCTGCAGACCTAATGCGCCAAGGTGTTGTGAAAAATATGATTTCACCATAATGTAGGTATTTGAATTATATTTATGAAAAAAAAAATCTACTAAATCCATCTGGAGCTCTCAAAATCACCTTCCAAAGCTTAGTTGTTGTTTTGGCTTGTGTACTGACTAGGCTTGTGAACCCTAATTTTGGCGAAATTGCCCAACTTCTCTAAGCCCTTACAAAATCTTCCTGAATCATTTCCATGATTTCCCAAGACCTTTGAATCACCTCCATATTCTCTTAGGATCTTATTCTCTTCTCCATGGGGTTGTTTCATCCCTAGGAATTCCAGTGATATCCCTTCCCACAACTACATGTAGCTTGCAAGTTTTAATGAGCTCCTAAAATCACCTAGGGGGAATGAATGGACTTTCCTAAATCACCTAGGGGGATGATATAACAATTAGGGAGGTCATTTGGACTAGATGGATGGACTTGGGGTGTCTTGGAATGATAGGACTTGAAAATTTTAACATAAGGGTATAGTTTTCATGCTTGGAAATTGTTAATTTCCTTGTTGCACATTTGCATGACAACAGTTGGCTCTAGCTTGGGGACATGACATGGACTGAGTTTAGAAAATACATGACATTAGGAATCTAGAATCTCAATTTTATACCATATGATCCATTGACCGGTGCCTTATCCATTGGGCCATACAAAGTCATGTACAATCACAAGAGAGAAGGAAACAAAGAAGGAAACATACACACACACACACACACGACACACACACACACACACACACACACACACACACACACACACACACACACACACACACACACACACACACACAAAGGATAGAAAGGGAACACATGACACACAACATAAAGGTAAACATGCCTAGCAATCACCTATGTTACAAGGTGGGGGACAACCCTCTTTCACTGATGATCAAATTTTAGGTATTTCTCACTATGAGGAAATTCTAGCGGCGTTCCATCAAAATATGAGAGTAGGAAAACATTCTTGCCACAAACTTCACGAATCTAGAATGGGTCAAGTCATAATGAATCAAAATTTCCATGGCTGCCTTTTGGTTCCCTTCTCTTGTCCCATAGTAGGACAAAGTCTCCAACTTTGAATTCTCTCACTTTGGATTTCTTGTCAAAAATATTCTTTACTTTTAATTGGTGCTCTTTAATATGGTCCACCACTCAGATTCTATTTTCTTCTAGCTTCTCAAGAAATAGGATCCTCTTGTCAATGGAATTCATGTACTATCTGTCTTCTAATCCCTATAGCAACTTGAGAGCCGGAATCTCAATCATGATGGGAATTTCTTCTTCGACTCCATATAGCAGTTGGAATGGCGACATACCTATTACCTTTTTGGGAGTGATCATTTCCACCCATAATGAATCATACAAATTTTTGTGCCAATTCCTTTGATTTTCATCTACGAGTTTACAGAAAATGGTTACAATGTTCTTGTTTCTTGATCCAGACTATCCATTTCCCTGTGGATAGTAGTCCAACAAATGAGATAAAAAGATTTCATAGCCATAGCAAAACTTGGTTGACTCCCTTGAAGAGAATTAGGTATTATTTTCTATTACAATCTTCTGAGGCACTCCAAAACATACTATGATATTCTCCTTGATGAAGTTTCATATTGTTCCAGTGTTGGCTTGCTTGGCTAGAATGGATTCCACCCATTTTTTAAATTAGTATATCATTGTGAGCACATAGGTGTGCCCTATGCTTGAGTGAGGATTCCGAATACCGATGAAGTCTAGCCTCTACTACTGAAATGGTTCTTCAATAACAACTAGATTGAGCAGTAGTGTAACAAGTTATGGTTTCCCAACAAACTATTGGCATGCTTCACATTTGGAAACTGAATGTTGATTGTCTGCAAAAAGGGTGGGCCAATAATACCTTCCTTGGAGGATCTTGTGTGCAGTGACCATTGCTAAGAAATTTCCACCACATGTTTGGTCATGGTTTGCTTTAAGAAATTTTTCTTGTTACTCTTTATCTACACACCTGAGGAAGCATCCATCTAGACCTCTCTTGTAAAGTGCATGATTCAAGATTACAAATTTTATTGCCTTCAGCTTGAGTGTTCTCCTTTTCTTATAATCAATATGAGGAGGAAATTATCCATAAGTTCAGTAATAGGAAATATCAGCATACCACTCATCGGTGGTGGTTACAAAGAGAACCTGTGGATTGTTTTTGGAACAAGTTGAGAAAGAACAATTTTCTTCACCATGTTGATATTTGAGTGTTTCATCTTCAGCAATCAACCTACATAAGCCATTTCCCCATACCGGATTGGAGGGTCAAATTTCAAATTCATATTCTTGAGTCTTTGTAATCCAATTTCTTCTTTTATCTCTGGGATCCTATTCCAATTAGCCAAGAGCAAGGACCTTCTTAGTACCATCACCACCATATGAGAGTTGAGGATGTAAAACCTAAATTTTTATAGCCTTAACCACTGCATAGGCATGCTTCTCCAATTAGTTGTAGTTTACTTAATGCTTTTTCAAAGAGAAACTCATGAAATCAATAGGTTCTTCCATATCTTCATCATTCTTCTAAACAAGAATGGTAGAGAGGGTATATTCTGATGTATAACAATACATGATGAACTCTTTGTTAAAATTTGGAGACACAAGGGTTGCAGCCTTAGCAATGAATTTTTTGATATCTTCAAATGCTACCTTCCTTTCATTTTCCCATTTGAATTTTTCCTGTGGTTTCTGTTGTGCAATCACACTGGATGCTAGAGTGATCAACCTAGAAGCCTGATCTGCATCCATGGGTGCTGAACCTCTCTCCAAGTGTGGGACTTGTGAAACTGAGGGAGGAATCTCCATATTAGAGGCTGGTTCCTCAAACTCCTCTGATTTAGATCTAATGCTTGCACAACTACAGAGGTTCAGGTCCTAATCCTACTCTAAATTGCAAGGAGACAGGGATAGAAGTGCAAAACTAACTAAAGATGGTGATGCACCAAAAGGAGTGGTGAAAATTTTCTATCATGCAAATAGACACGAACCAGAGATTCCAACATAAAACATACACAGGCTGATAAGATATAATTTAGGATCTGAAATGAAGCAAATAATACAAACAAAGGACTGAAACCCATTCACAGAGCTTGCATTATCATTTCCGGTGTCAAAACCATGCATTACAACCTCAAAGAGGTAAAAAATTATTACACTCCTTGAAGAGGTTTGATTCTTGCTTGATTCACTTGCTGGAGGTGAAAGAAGAAGATTGTTATGCCAAAAAATGTTCCCCCCTTTAGAAATGAGCCAAATCTAGCTTTTACATTGCATGGGTCGAGCCCAGGAAAGAGAAAACGTACAAAACATGGGAGCCCATTCCTCATTGACTACAGATGCATTAAAATGGCATGGGGGACCTTACAAACCCATACCCTATCATTTTTGACCGAATTGCAGGAGAATGCGACCCATTCTGCATTAAATTTGGTCGTTGAAATGTCACTTCTGGCCATGAACACGCATCAGAGCTGTTTCTTAACTTTATCTCTCTAGACTACACCAAAATTCAAGATTGACCTCGGAATCATGTAGAGAATTTTATAAGATTTCCAATGATATAAAGAACGTGCAAATCCAAGCTCTGGATCGAAAGATATGGCGATCTGAAGATTTAGGGCACAAAACAGGCAAAATTGGATTTCAAAAAATTTTCTCGTGCTCTGCCACCTGAATGACACATGTCAAGCACTGATTGGATGTGTAATTCTCTCTCCTCTACTCACCCATGGGTTTTCCTTGAAAATTTTGACTTTTTGATGATTTTGGAACATTTTTTACTTTTTCCCTGTGCCCCTGCCACTTGGGACACGTGGCATGATCTGATTGGAGGACAGGGGTGCGGGGTCATCCTTTACTTTTTAGTTTTTTTTTTTTTTTTTGCCAAAACTCTTGCCAAATTCTCCAATTTCTCCTCGAGCTCCACACTCCCCTTCTCCTTAGGACACGTGTCCTCTTTTGATTGGCTCGGGCCAACGCTTCAAACCTTCCCCTTTGAAAACTTGGGTGCCTTCCCTTGTGACACGTAGCATTATCTAATTCGTCTGCGGGCCGGCCGGCTTTTCATGTCCATCGCGTCCTTTTGTCCTGAATGTCCCAAAATGTTTGGGACAAAAACTTCTGATCCACCCGATTCGGGCTTCCCTGTCCCTCTTTCGGCCGATGACATGTGTCGTGATTTGATTGGCTCTCGGCTCCTTCGGCCCTCCGCGTCCCGACTGTTTCACTCAGCAGTTAGTCGATTTTGCTTTGACCTTCAGCTGGTTTGCCTTTCCGCACCCTACGCATCCCAATGTCCCAACTGTCCCAGTGCTCTGCAGCCCGCCTAGTGGCCTTTCGGCCAATTCGCGCCCAGATGTCCCAACTATCCCAAGGACCGCCTGGACTAGGACTTAGCCATTTTTCATGATTTTTCCTAGCCCAAGCTTGTTTTTTACAATTTTTTCACCTTTTCTCAGAACTTGCTCTTTTCAACCTAGACAGGAGAGTTAGAAAAAATCTGAGGGGACCCTAGAAACATGATTTTTTTGCCCTGAATCAATCTATTTGCCTGGGACTTGAGAATTTAATGCATGTTATCAAAATTTACCCTAAGGGGTGAATTTTGGATAACAATTTGGTGACTCAGCGGGGTTACCTGCCTGCTAGGTAGAAGATACCAATTGCCTGAAGCAGTCCATTGGGCATGGAGTCATCAGATATTCTACTTAGAACCCCAACTGACTTAGAATGTGCAAGGAGGAAGATGGAATATCACCTGATGGAAGCAAGAATTGTAAAACATCTCCATGGACAGCAAGTTGTGCCAAAGCACTTAGGGAAAAAGTAAAACTAACCTACAGCAAAACAATGTGCACAAGCACTTAGAGGAATGAAAATCTAATCTAATATTTACAAAGTAGTGAATTTGCCTCTAGAAGCAACGCTTGAGATAGATTCCATTAACTGGAATCTACAGTTCTTCACCATCCAATGAGGCCAATTGGAAAGCATTGTTGTTCTTGTACTTCGTGACCATGTATGGGCCACTCCAAAGGGCATCAAATTTTGAATGCCTTCCCAGTTTTTCTCTATCCACATCCCATTTCAACACTAGATCTCCAACCTGAAAGGATCTATCCTTGGCCTTTCTATCAAAGGTCTTCTTGATATATGCTTGATCCTTCTCCATTGCTTGGGATGCTTGATTTCTGACCTCTTGCAGCTCCATCAACTTTGCATACCTTACCTCCATGGGCTCAAACTCTAGAAACTCTAGCTGCTTCATGAGTTCCAATGTTGGTAACTCCAGTGACATGGGCAAGATTGCCTCTCTTCCATAGACAAGTTTTAATGGAGAGTTACCTATGGATCTTTTGGGAGTTATCCTATCAGGCCATAAGGCTGATTTCAGTTTGGTATGCCAAGACCTCTGATTCTCGTCAAGATTCCTCCTGATGATTCTCAACAAGTTCTTGTTTGTAGACTCGGCCTGGCCATTACCCTGAGGGTAATAGTTTAATGAAGTGCTTAGGTAAATACCGTTCTTAACAGCCGATTCAGTCACCTTAGATCCAATGAATGCCAATGCATTATCAGAGATTATTGTGGTAGGTACACCAAATCTGGTTGTTATCCCCTCATAAAAGTCTAAGATGCTAGACTCATTTGCCTCTTTGAGTGCTACTGCTTCTGTCCATTTGGTGAAGTAGTCTGTGGCTACCAAAATCCATTTGTGCCCCTAGCTTGATTTAGGATTAATGAATCCAATGAATTCCGAACCCCATTGCATGAATGGCTGGTCAACTGAGATTGGATGCAATGGAAGGGCAGCAAGTCTCTCTTTTCCTGTGAAGAATGCACAATTCTTACACCTCTTGATCCATGCATAGCAATCACTGAAGATTTTAGGCCAATAATAACCAGCCTTCATGATTTTTAGAGCTATCACTCTTGGTGCAAAATGGCCACCAGCTGATCCACCATGGAACTCTTCCAACACTCTATGAATCTAATTTTTGCTAATGCATCTCAGCAGCACTCCATTTACATCTTTCTTGAACAAAACTCCATCAAAAATGGCATACGGAACAGCCTGCAATCTGAAGTGTCTCCTTTGGGTCTTGTTCATCTCCGGAGGGCATAGGCCTGTGCCTAGGAAGTGTATAATTCCTTGGGTCCAGCAAGGAGTGGGGGCAGCATTGTTTTCTTCTTCATTGCCACTTGGCTCATGGCTGTCCTGGACTGTCAAAACAGCCTCTTCTTCATTGTATACTTCTTTTTGCTTCCCCAAAACCAGCTGCTCGCACAATCCTTTCCCTCTTACCAGCTTGGTGATCTTGATCTCAATGTCATATTCCATGACACGGGTGATCCAAACTGCCCTTTTCTCATTCAAATCCTTTTTGAGGAGGAAGTCCTTAACCCCAACATGTGAGACCAGCAACTGGACCTTGTTGTTTGAGACTAAATGCTTGAATTTCTTCAAGCTTCTGATTACTGCAAGTACATGCTTTTCAATAAAAGAGTACCTCACCTCATAGTCATCTAGGCTCTGGCTGAAGAAGGCAATTGGCTGCTCATCACTATCTTTGTTCTGCTATACCAGAATGGCAAAAATAGTGTCATCACAGCTAAATGCATAGAGGATGAAATCCTTGGAGAATTCCGGGTTGATGAGAGTTGGTGCTTGAGAGATGGCTTCTTTGATTTCTTCAAAACTCTCTTTGCCTTTTGTTGTCCACTTTAAAGCCATGCTCTTCTTTAACATTTTGGTGATGGGCTTGACAAGGGCTGCAAAATTTGGGACAAACCTCCGAACAAAGTTTATCCTTCCCAAGAAACTCTGAAGGGCTTTCTTGTGGCTTGGCAATGGTAGTGCTCTTATGGCTTCAACCCTCTCTAGATCAATTGCTAATCCTTCTTTGGAGACAATATGGCCAAGGAGCTTCCCTTCATGTGCAAGAAATATGCACTTCTTAGGATTCAAAGACACTCCAAATATCCTGCACCTCGTGAAGACTCACCTTAAATGAGAGAGGTGGTCTGCTGCATTTTTGGAAAAAAAACAGTGATGTCATTAAGGTAAATCAGCACCACATTGTTAATCAAACCTTTGAACGCCATGTCCATTGCCCTCTGGAAGGTAGCACCAGCGTTGGACAGCCCAAATGGCATTTTCCTGTATGCAAAAGTTCCCCATTTGGTTGTGAAGGCTGTTTTGAACTGGTCCTCTTCCTTCACCATAATCTGATTGTATCCTGAGTAGCCATCAAGTGGTGAGAACCTTTCTAAACCAGCTACAACTTGCAATATTTGCTCCATGGAAGGGAGTGGGTAATGGTCCTTGAGGGAGGCTCTATTCAAGTCTCTGAATTCAACACACAGTCTGATCTCTCCACTCTTCTTTCTGACTGGAACTAAGTTGGCAACCCAACTAGAATGCTTGATTGGGAATATAATCCTTGACTCAATTAGCTTGTCCAATTCTTTCCTCATGAGAGGCTCCATGTGTGGATTAACTGGTCTTTGTTTCTGCCTGACAGGCTTAGTATTTGGATCCAGTTTGATGGTATGCTGAGCTAAGTTGGGATTGAAACCTTTCAAGTCTTCATAGCTCCAAGCAAACACGTCAGGGAACTCTTGACATAGTTGTATGAACTCATACCTTTCTTGTTCAGTTGTCATCCTTCCAATTTGCAATGGTTTGTTCTCTTCTACCAAGATGGATACTGAATCCTCTCTCTTGACCTGAATGTTTGCTTTCTCCTTTCTAAACTGGTCATTGGGGTTAAAAATGGACTCCAAAGTGATAAGTCCCTTGGGCAGCTTGTTAGTTCTCAGCCGTACTACCTGGTCACCATACTGCTATTCTAACTTTTCTTGATTCTTGGCTGAGAACTCAGCTTCTTCTTGCAAGAAATGGATGATTTACTGGTCATTTTCAAACACTTACCAACTGACATTGTTATCTAGCATTGAAGGCCTCACAATCACGTGGATGTTTGGATGTACCTTGTCTTATTGAATGCTTTCCACAATGTCAAAGGCTACCCCTACTGCTGCAAGCCTATCAGCAGCTTGATTCTCTTTTCTAGGAATGGATTTGATGCCAAAACCCTCAAAATCTTCCATGAGGTTCCACACCCTGTTCTTGTAGCACCTGAGAAGATCATTCTTGGCAGCATGTTGTCCCTTGACCTGATTTACAATCAATTCACTGTCCCCAAAGACTTGCAAGTTATTTATTTTCTTCTTGATTGCCCAATGCATCCCTTGTACTAAGGCTTCATATTCAGCAGTGTTATTGGAGCATGCAAACTGAAATCTAAAAGCTGAATAGTACTTTATTCCTTGAGGTGAAACAAGCATAGCTCCACCTCTTGCACCTTGTCTACTCCTTGATCCATCAAAAAATAGCTGCCATACCTCATTGTCATCTTTGTGGTTTGGCTTGGTGATGCTAGGAACAGGCTGATTTTCTTCGTGTATGCAATAGACCCCTAGCTCAGATTCTTCCACTTCTTGATAAGGATAAAATGCATGTATCTTGTTTGCCCATTCATCAAGAGTTAGATCTAGGATGCTTCCAACCTTGGTGTCAGCCTCATTAGTGTTTGGGTGATCTTCTTGATCAAATGCTGAGCAGTTGACATTAATCTAACTTGGAGTGTAAGGCTCCATATGGTTCTGACCTAATTGTAGCCTTAGTTCCATACCTCGTTCTGAACAGCATGTGTGACCAATCAGCAGACAAATATCCCCCAATCTTGGCTGTGAAGTCCCTTGACAAGAAAAGGGCAAAGAGTGGTGGAAGGTCTATGACTGATACATCTTGTAAAACAACAACATTTGGACATGCATGCAAGGTAAGACTCAAGTTTCTAATCACTCCAACTGTTGCTACTGATGTCCTATCTAGCTGCACTACCCCTTTGGATGTTGTTTCATATTCAAGTCCTAGTTAATCAGCTATCTATTTAGGCATTACTGAACTACTTGCCCCGGAGTCTATCATGCAATTGTGCACTAGCTGATTTCTAATGATTAATGAAACATAAAAAGGAGGGGGCTTCAACATTTTACCTTGCTGTCTTTCATGGTTTCCCTCAGGCTGGGCAGCATTTGTAAGCACTTTGTCTTGCATCTGAACTTGCTGATTCAAAGTTGGCCAATCCTTCATAGTAGCTTGCAGCAGATCTCTTTGTCCTGGGATAGATAAGGATTCCCACATTGATATATTGACATTAGTCTTCTTCATCTGATCAATGATGTTGAATGGGGATGAATTATCCTTTTGTTGTCCCTTTGCTTGTACATTCACTCCTTGCATGTGGGCAGCAACAGCTGGCATTTGAGTTGGTCTCGGAGCTGTTCTTGGCTGCCCTTGTGCATTTACAACCGGATGTTGTTTGCCAACCACTTGTGGAACCATTGAAGGTTATGGATTGGTTAAGGCTAATGGCTGTTCTTCACCCAAATTCCTCCTTTTTGACCTTGTGTTGGCTGCAACACCTTGAGAGACTACCTGGTTCATGCCACAAAAATCTTCTGCTTGCTAGTTTACCAATGTGGTGTCATTTGGGGCTGATTGCTGTTGGAATGTTTCTTATTGTTGACTGTTTCCTTGACTGCCCTCAGCCTCCACACCAATAGTTATCACCATTAGTGCTTGATTCAAAGAACCATTGAAGCACATGGATTGGTTATGAGGCTCATTGCATGGAAAACACCAATCATACTCCTGAGCAATGTTGTTTTGTGTTGGCACCAATTCCTTAGAGGCAAATATGGCATTTGGATTATAGGGCTGAAATGGTCTATTGGCAGGAGGCCTTGTTTGATTCATACTTGCAACTGGATTAGGTGGCCTCTGTGATTGGTATGGCTGCCTATTAGGCTAAGCTTGGGGCTGATAAGAAGGTCTAAAACCTTGGGCCTGCTACCTTTTGAGAGTAACCATCTCATTGCCTAGGTTTTACAATTGCTTCATGACTTCTTGAAGCTCATTTGGGGCACTTGGAGATGAAGTGGAAGCTTCATTTGAACTCTGATTTCTAGGAGTGGGAGAAGGAGCCAAACTAGGTGCTTGATTGGTGTTTGGGCTCTCTAAACTTGGAAACAGTGGCATGGGAGGTCTAGGGGCAAGTTTTCTAGCTTGGATCAAACAATTTTCAGCCCTAATGGCAATGCTATAAGCCATAGGGATAGTTATGCCTCCCATGGACTGAATCAACATAAAAATATCAGAATTTAGAGCTTTGAGATAGTAAAGAAAATCACCTTCTGTTGTTGGCCTGACTACCACTGGAATCCTCTCCCAAGTCTTTTGAAATCTGAAGTTGAAATCGGTCAGCTACTCATTGGGAGCTCTCTTGATGGTTGTCAACTGCTCCAAGAGAGACAAGTTGTCTCCCTTTTCTCCAAATTGCTCATGAAGTGCTATACACAGCTGATTTCAATTTGTGATAGAACCAGCTCCAAGGCTTCTAAACCATTGCAATGCTTTCCCCTTGAATGAAGACACCAGAAACTTGATAGCCACATGCATCTCATTGATTTCATGGATTACACAAAGGTTAGCAATATATTTAACATGATCCCCTGGAGTAGTCTGATTTTCTCCAGTGAAGTAGGTAATGTTCTTCAAGGCTACAATAGGAATCGGATGTTGTGCATTGAGAGTAAGTGGGTTGCTGCCTGTGAAGTTGACGTAGGGGTTGTTCTGTGCCATTCTAATTGGTTTTAAAACCCTTGTTGACTGAATGAAAGGCCTACCAGGTGG
The DNA here is from genome assembly GCA_019776745.2 of Taxus chinensis. NCBI lineage: Eukaryota > Viridiplantae > Streptophyta > Pinopsida > Cupressales > Taxaceae > Taxus > Taxus chinensis. The sequence goes on from CM034148.1 coordinate 380,804,378, forward strand.
AGGAGTTGAGAGAGTTCTGTTTGGTGGAGATGGAGACCTTTGAATCCTTCTTCCTCTTTTCCTTCTTCTTGGAGATAATTGCAGGTATTCAAACAGTACTTCTTCTTCTCCAACTCTTGACCTTGTGGTGATTCTTCTCATGAGTTTTCAGGCCTGCACTGCTGAAACCAGTTGATTCTTCCCCTTGGATTCGCCAGATATGTAAATAATATCTCTTTTTAAGCAAGAAAATTGCAGTATGTGCACATCAACTTTGCTGCAATAAAAATGAGACCTCTAGTGTCCCACCGAGCATGCCAAAACTATTTTTGCAAGCTCACAACACCCCTAGATGCAGATCAGGCTTCTAGGTTGATCACTCTAGCATCCAGTGTGATTGCACAACATGGAAACCTCTCTCCAAGTGTGGGACTTATGATACTAAGGGAGGAATCTCTAGATTAGAGGCTGGTTCCTCAAACTCCTCTGATTTAGATCTAATGCTTGCACAACTACAGAGGTTCAGGTCCTAATCCTACTCTAAATTGTAAGGAGACAGGGATAGAAGTGCAAAAATTGAAACTAACTAAAGATGGTGATGCACCAAAAGTAGTGGTGAAACATTTCTGTCATGCAAATAGACACAAACCAGAGATTGCAACATAAAACATACACAAGCTGATAAGATATAATTTAGGATCTGAAATGAAGCAAATAATACAAATAAAGGACTGAAACCCATTCACAGAGCTTGCATTATCATTTCCGGTGTCAAAACCATGCATTACAACCTCAGAGAGGTAAAAAAATGTTATAGTCCTTGAAGAGGTTTGATTCTTGCTTGATTCACTTGCTGGAGGTGAAAGAAGAAGATTGCTATGCCAAAAAATGTTCCCCCCTTTAGAAATGAGCCAAATCTAGCTTTTACATTGCATGGGTCGAGCCCAGGAAAGAGAAAACGTACAAAACATGGGAGCCCATTCCTCATTGACTACAGATGCATTAAAATGGCATGGGGGACCTTACAAACCCATACCCTGTCATTTTTTACCAAATTACAGGAGAATGTGACCCATTCTGCGTTAAATTTGGTCGCTAAAATGTCACTTCTAGCCATGAACACATGTCAGAGCTGTTTCTTAACTTTATCTCTCTAGAATGCACCAAAATTCAAGATTGACCCCAGAATAATTTAGATAATTTTATAAGCTTTCCAATGATATAAAGAACGTGCAAATTTGAGCTCTGGATCGAAAGATATGGCGATCTGAAGATTTAGGGCACAAAACAGGCAAAAATGGATTTCAAAAAATTTTCCCGCGCTCTGCCACGTGGATGACACGTGTCAAGCACTGATTGGATGCGTAATTCTCTCTCCTCTACTCACTCGTGGGTTTTCCTTTAAAATTTTGACTTTGTCATGATTTTGGAACATTTTTCACTTTTTCCCCGCACCCCCGCCACTTGGGACACGTGGCATGATCTGATTGGAGGACAAGGGCACGGGGTTATCCTTTACTTTTTATTTATTTTATTTTTTTGCCAAAACTCTTGCCAAATTCTCTAATTTCTCCCCACGCTCCGCACTCCCCTTCTCCTTAGGACATGTGTCCTCTTTTGATTGGCTCAGGCCAATGCTTCAAACCTTCCCCTTTGAAAACTTAGACGCGTTCCCTTGTGGCACGTGGCATTATCTGATTCGTCTGCGGGCCAGCCTACTTTTCATGTCCAACGCGTCCATTTGTCTCGGATGTCCTAAACTATTTAGGACAAAAACTTCCAATCCGCCCGATTCAGGCTTCCCTGTCCCTCTTTCAGCCGATGACACGTGTCGTGATTTGATTGGCTCTCAGCTCCTTCGGCCCTCCGTGTCCCACGCGTCCCAACTGTTCCACTCAGTAGTTAGTCAATTTTTCTTTGACGTTCAGCTGGTTCACCTTTCCATGCCCTACACATCCCAATGTCCCAACTGTCCCAGTGCTCTACGGCCCGCCTGGCGGCCTTTCGGTCGATTCACGCCCAGATGTCCCAACTGTCCCAAGGATCACCTGGACTAGGACTTAGCCATTTTTGATGATTTTTCCTGGCCCAAGCTTGTTTTTTGCAATTTTTTCACCTTTTCTCAGAACTTGCTCTTTTCAACCTGGACAGGAGAGTTAGAAAAAATCTGAGGGGACCCTAGAAACATGATTTTTTTGCCCTGAATCAATCTATTTTCCTGGGACTTGAGAATTTAATGCATGCTATCAAAATTTACCCTGGGGGGTGAATTTTGGATAACAGTTTCATCATGGTGGTGATGTGATTTATTAATTCAGTAAACTCAGGAATAAAGAGATGAAGAAAATTCACCTTTCCAAAGAAGGAATGAAATATTCTCTTGCTTTTGGGTAGAGATAATTATTGAATGGCTTGTACTCTCTCATGATCAATATGTGCTCCATGTTTATTCACAATGTGCCACAATAACTTTCCTTTTGTAACTCCAAAAATGCACTTTTTCAGTTTAGAGATATACCATGTTTTCTACATCTTGCAAGTACTTGTTCTAAGTGATGGATATGATCTCCCCTCTTCTTTAAAAACACTGTGATATCATCAAGATATATGACAATGCAATTTTGTAGATCTTTGAATGTCAAATCCATTGCCCTTTGAATTGTAGCTCCTACATTGATTAGGCTGAAAGGTATTATGTTGTAAGAAAAATTTCCCCAAGGTGTTGTAAAGGTTTTCTTGGTGTGATCCTCCTCTGCCACTTTGATTTGATTGTACCATGAGAATCCATCAAGTAATGAAAGCATTTTAGATCCAATGATTGCTTGAAAAATATAGTCCATGATAGGGAGAGGATAATTTTTTTTCAATGATGCTTGGTTCAAGTTGTGGAAATCTACACATATTCTTATTTCATCATTCTTCTTCTGCACTAGTAAAATGTTGGTCACCCATGTTGAATGATGGATGGGAAAGATAATCCTTTCATTAATCATCTTCATTACTGCCTCTTTGATGGTATCATAAATCTTTGGGTTATATGGCCTTTGTTTTTTCCTGACAAGTTTGGCATCCTACTTCAAGGGAATTGAGTGATGCATTTCCTTAGGTTGGAAGGATTTGAGTTCATCATAAGAGTAGGCCAAAACATCTTAATATTTCTTGAGTAACATAAACAACCTTCTCTTCTCCTTGGGTGAGAAACATTTTCCAATATTGACCATCCTTGGCTCCTCCGGGGTGCCGATTTTTTCCTTATCAAAATTATTTGGGAACCGAGAAGATTGTTTTGCTTTATCTTGAATGAATCTATTGTGTTTTTCAAAGAGGTCTTCCAGAGAAACTAGGCCTTTAGTAATCTTGTTTCCTTTAACTTTGATTGCCCCTTCATTAATCCCTTCAATTCCTTATTTCTCTTCTTCAGCTACCATTTCTTGATGTGGATTTTTTATTCCTTCAAACAAGAGATTATTTAAATTATCCCTTTGTTCCAAAAATTCTAGAATCTGGTTATCATCATTAAATACCTGCCAATGATTTGCATTATTTGGTACATTAGGCATGAATACCATTTCAATGGTCACCTTGTCTTTACCAAAAGAAGGATTAGGTGTCACTAGGGAAGCTGAAACTGCAAGAGAATCAGCCTTTTCAGTATTTTCTCTTGGGATACCTTTGATGGAAAATGTATCAAAAGATTCAATGTAATCTATTTCTATAATATCAGAGTCTTGGATTTTTCACCTGATATTGTTGTCAAACTTGTTTTACTATCACCTTTGCATCACCCCATCATCTCATCTTCTTGATTCCCATGTCTTCTGCCATGCATGTGCCTAATAGGAGAGATTCATATTCCATTGTGTTATTTGTATTATCAAATTGCAGCTTGTAGGAAAATGGGTACACTTCATCAGAAGGAGATTACATCACCATGCCTGCTCCTAAACCTGTACTAGAATGACTGCCATCAAATTACATCATCCAAACTTCATCTTCTTCCTCTTCGATAAGAAGTGGAAATTTATTATCTTTCTCTGATGTGAGGAAGTAGTTGTGTAACCCGTTATCTTGAAAAATAATGTTTTCCTTTGGATCATCAAACTTTCGTACTATTAACTTCATCTTTCTTACTAGAAGAAACTTATTCATCTCACCTTTCACTGGGATAGTTGTAGATGAACAATCCATTTTTATTTCTCCACCCAAATCTCTATAGAATATTTTTCTCAATAGCATTCCAAAGTATGTTGGGATGTCCACCACTAGAACGGTTAGAAGCGCCTTCTCATCTAGAAAATCAGCCAATGCTACCTATGCATCTTTGATTCTTCCTACAAACGGAACTTTTTTGGATTCCATTGAATAACAGGTTCTATTTTCCTAGGTCAAGGTGAGGCTTAGAGCATTTGCAACTTTTATAGGTGTCACATTATCTGAAGCTCTGCAACCTATGATGTAATTATTTAGTAGAAGCTTTTAATGATGAGTGATAGGTAGAAAGGTTCAACCTTGTTGGTTTTAGAGGCACTGATGGATAGCATGTTTTAATGTGGTGTGGATAGGGTGGGGAGTAAGCCTTTGAAATTTGGACTTGAGGTTATAGGATTACCACCATGAACTATATCACTGAACCTATCAAATTGGCTAGGGTGCATTTGTAGGTATCCTATTTATGTGAGCTGAAATTTAGTTTTTTTTGCGTGTTCTACAAATTCAAAAGGGGTTATGGTGGGCAAGGTAGAGGTTGAAAGAATGATAGAATATTTACATGGTGAATGATTTGTTACTTTGGGGGTTGAATTTTCCTTCATGGGTATAGTAACTGGCTTGGAAGGAGGTAGGGATACAAGTTTTGATGGAACCTTAGATGTTTATGCAGGATCAACATTGAAAGGATAATTATTTTTAGTAACTTTTGAGCTGGGAGAAGGACTAGGTGACTTACTTGGTGTGGTAGCATGATCCTTGCTAACTAGTGGGTATGTTTTTTCTTTATCTAACTCCATCAAAGGTGGTAGTGGTGATCATATGCTGATGATTTTATTTTTTGGAACCTCCACGGGAGAATATTATTCATTCTTCTTGTCCTTTACCACATCCGTTGAGGATGGAGCACCTTTCTTGGACTGTGCATAAGTGAAAACTATGCTTGAGAAACTTGGAGATTCTTCATCATCATCATCTTCATTGTCAACGTACTCAATTAGACCAATGTGTGTATCACCATTAACTTCCTTGACCTCAAGATAGTTTTCATCATCACCCACACCTTATTCTTCAGGTTCTTCAATTTCCACTTCCTCCTCTATTTCTTTGGTGTTATAGGTGGCATTGAATTGTGGTGCTTCGAGAGTGATTTGGCGAGGAGGTGGAGTAATCCTTATTCTACTGGGAGGATTTGGTTTCCTTAGAGTGTTCCACATTGTGATTTGGGAGAGTTGTTTCTTTAAGGAAACCATCCATTTTTTGGAGCATTGGATCCATGGTGACTAAGCCTGAATTTTGGCCCTTTTTCTTTCCATTTGGGCATTTCACTTTACCAGATAGGATTAGATCATCATCGTTTTCTATCATGTGTTGTTGAGATTCCCTCAATGTTCTTGGTTGGGTTCTTCTAAGGAAGAAACATACTTTTGATGGCAAGGCACTAATGAATAATCACTTAAAATTATTTTCATGAGGCACCACATCTTCAGGGATTATTTTTTATCAATCTATTATATCTTTCTATGAAGTCTCTCATTGATTCAGAGTTTTCTTTCTTCATTTGTACCAATTGGACCAAAAGATCCTAACAATCTTCCATGGTCTTGAAAATTTGTTCGAATGCGCTTATTATATCTTTCCAGTAGGTGACAGACCTCGAGGGTAGCATGTAGAACCATTCGGTATCATTTTCTTAAAGTGACTCCACAAAGAGCCAGAATGACGCATCTTTCTACTCAATGCCTAATACACCACAAGTAGTGATAAACATGGCTATATGTTCTTTGAGGAGTTGAGAATCGTCCCCTCTGAATTTTGGAAAAAAAATTCTTGAGCCTTTTGGTAGCTCATGAAGTGGTTGAGAAAGGGCAAGTGGGCTGGTGTTTCCTCCCCATGGTACATTAGGCCTACAGTCCTCAGAATCATGATCCCCCATTCTATTTCAGATTGTAGCTTCCATCCTCTCTAAGGTTGTGGCTTATGTCACTTCTCTTGCATCTACTTCACCTTGAGCTCTTTCAATTTCTTCAATTTGAGCTCTTATTTCAGCTTTAGCTCTTGCTTCTCTTTCTCTATCTTCTTCTGAGGTCTCTTCATCAGTAAAATATTCAAGATTCTCATTGATGTATGGGAAATCAATGTCCAATGGATTGATAATTCTCAGACTCCCAATGTGACCAGTTGTGTGATGAAAATGAGACCTCTAAATTTGGGGCATCTCTGGTCTTCTTTGGAGTTCTTCAAAAGTAGGATCGGTTTGTCCTCCTTGTCTTTTTTGTCAGGTGTATCTTCTATCTGCCATCTTGGAAATATATGCTCTTCTTTGTGGTGCTGGAATTTGTCTTTTCCTTTCCAACTCAGTAGTGCATTCCTCTTCAAGGTCAAGAATTCTTATGGCAATGAAGTAGTTCTTGACACTTATCTTGTTATGTCAGATAGCTTCTCTCCAATCTGAAGCAATATCTTCTTAGATGTGGAAGAGAAATTCAAGTATTTCTAGGAGGATTTTCTATAATAGCCATGGTTTGTAGACATGAGGATCATATAGCTATTCAAATTCAAAAAAAAAATTAAATTTATGAATTTTTTTTGTATTTTTCTAACCTTCTGGTCATATTCAGGTGCAAATGTTTCTAAATCGGCCCCACAGTGGGTGCCAAAAAATGTTTCCAAGAAAAATTATAAGGGAAAAATCAGTGGTTATCTTGCCAATTCTCTGGGAGTCTAAGTCCCTCTACTTAACTGGTGGAACTGTCGTGTATGCATATGCGAGTAAACATTGGGTTTTATCCTATTATCCTTTTGTCTGAGGATCCAACAGGGGCACTCCACTGACCCTACAATAAAATCTTGCATACATCTAAAAGGGAGGAATTTTCTAGGAAAGTGGGAAAGGGGGTGATAAAGTTAGAAAAGAGAAACTAATGTTGTAAGTAGAAAATCAGAGACTTGCATACAGCAGCCAAAAAAATCATTACATGCACTTGAATTTATAAGAAAACAAATCTATGTAATAGTAACAAAACCAAATAGTGTTTAATGAGCACAAAATACCACTAAAATCCTCAATCAAAAAAGGCTAAAATTATTTCTTACTTTATTGAATCTCAAGAAGAAATTATACATAATATAGAAATTGAGGACATTGTTGAGTAGGGAAAATGGAAGAAATTTTCTATCTCTTTGCTCTTTTCACAAGGATATCTCTCTCATGAATTCACAAAAAATAGCTCCAACATCTAAGAAGTTTTAGAATTTGTATAAGAAGAATCTAAAATGATGAGTTTGTTATAATTTATAGAAGAAGAGTCAACTCTTCATCTTCCTGGTGACTTTTCAAATAATTTATTGTGACTTTAGACTGTTCATATTCCACTTGAATATTTAAGTCCCTTTTATAAAAACAAGGTGACTTAAAGTTTACATTATGTTTCTAAAGTCACTTAAAGTTATATTAAAAATTTCAAACCTCAAAGAAAAAATATAACATTAATGAGAGAGAGCATTGGGTGAGAAGAAAAGAGAGAGAAAGAAGATGAAGAAGAAGAATTATGTAGAAGGATGAGTTGTTGTTGTGGATTTGATCTCACTCCCTAATTGGTTTCCATTTCATGCCCCTGAGAAGGCTTTTGTTCTTCCAATTTATTTTTTAAAAAATGTAGTTGTAGGTTCTACCTTGTCAGCATGAGGAATGCAAAGAAAACTCAAGGTATCTATCCACCCATCAGCCACATTTTTTATGTCTTTTCACTTCACAAACCATAATGAATTTTTCTCTGTGATAAGTGCAATGGAGGCCCAAATATGTGATAGGAATTCGAGGGTATCCTTAGTGAAGGAATATGGGTTATCTACCTCTTTCTTGACATATTCTTCAAATGGACAAATCAACTCATCAGCAGTTGTATCCTCACCCATTGTAGGTACTCTAAGTTTCCGAATTTTCCAATTTACACTATCCTACAATTTATATGATTGTTCCTTGTTCTCCTCCAACTCTATCATGTCCCAATTGATTACCTCAAACCTGATTTCCAAGGCCCTTTCCCACACACATAACAAGTCTTCTAAAGGAGTTTCGAAATAGTCCCAATAGTCTTTTGATTGACAAGTCCCTTTCTTTCTCCAAGCCCTCCTTGAGTGTCTGTGTCCTATTTGTTGTCGTACACATGTAAGCGAAGAGTTTGACCACTTCTTAGAGCACTAACTTCCCTTTTTCATAAATTTATTTGATCCATTCATTATTCACTCCCCCCTGTATGGTGAACTTGTGTGTCTTCCTAATGGATTATGGATTGAAGCTACTAGTGGGTCTAACTTCCTTAGTGGGAGTTTTCATGGCATTAGGATCAACTAGATGTTGCAAATAGAATGATAGAGTTCACACCTACTTTTTTAGTTCATCAGCATTCTTCTTATACTCTTTATTCCGTGCCACCATGTGAGCAAAATATTTTTGATACATGTGCATATCCCCTTCATGATTTGTCGGTCCTAGTTGAATTATACTCATTTCATAGTCATTTGATGTCATCTCATGTAGTGGATTGATTACCTTAGTCCAAGATACTTTTATTTATTTATTATCCATTTCCCCACTATAAAACCATGAGTCTATATGTCTGAGATTCCTTGATATTTATTATTTTGCCAATGAGACAATCACTGATAGATCAATGGCTGCTACTTGTTGCATAGTGTGGGTGCTAGGGAAAATTATTTCTTGCATCTAAGGAAACATCTCATTAAACTTAAGTTCAATGATGGGTGCACCAATGGTACCTTGTTCTTAAGGAGGAGGAAAATCATAAATGAGAGAGACATGGGGGTCATCAAGAGGGGAAATGTCTTGTGGTGGCTTAAAGACTAAATCTTGAACCATGTGTTCTTCATCCACTTGTGCATTTTTCAAGGGGTGCTCTTCATGCATTTCTGTGATAAAATATTGCTCTCGCAGTGATGTAAATGAGCCTTCTTCTACTCTGAGTTTCTTTGACGTCTTCTCATGAGGAGAAGCTTCCAATTTTATGGCCTTCCTTTTTTGAACTTGCTCCAGAGTGTTTAGAACTTGAATTCACCTCTACGAATTTTGAAGATGACTAATGGGAGACCTGCCTACCCACTTGAGGGAATTCCTCATGATTGGATGATCATGGCTCACTTATTTTGAAACCAATTTCCCGTTCTCCTCACCACCTTCTCAGTCCACTCTAATATATCCCATGATTCACAAACATATTAGTTGATTGCAGGTACAAGGGACATCTTGAATGTCACGTACTTATGATCATACATCTTTGTCCCATCATCGTGAAAACTATCTTCATACCAGGAGAACTTGAATTTCCTCATCTCACTAATCATCATCCTCAATTGGTCCTTTTCACGCACTTCAACCTCATCAATGCAATTAGCCTAGTAGCCCTCAACTTATGGCTCATGTTACAATTATGGGACATATGAAGAGTTTGGGATCTTCTCATATGTCAAAATTAGGCATGAAGATGTGGGAATTCAAAGTCAAATGAGTGAAAGAATCCTCCACATGAGATGCATCATTTGAGATCTTCGACATGAATACCTCGAGAGAGATAGGAAATGGAATCAACTTCATCATCCTTCTTCTAATATCTTTATTCACTTGAATTATCTATCTGCAGAGCTTGAGCAATACAATTTAATCACTAAGGTACTTAGGTAGCCTTAACTGTGCTTGGTTGAAGCCAAAAACTCACAAGTAGGAGAATGTCAAGAATTATATGAAATAGGAGCCATAATTATTTATCGAAGATGTCGCTTGTGACAACATCTTAGCTTCATGATCTCCTTATAAGATTTGGACCACATACATTGTGAACATGTCATTCATTTGAGTGAAATGCCTATGAATTTTCTCCATCACCACCTATGGGATTTTCTTGAACATGGGAACCTTGGCTGAAATGTTTTGCATGAGAGCCAATCCCTTAAATTATCTTGAGCTAATGAGGAAGTAGACGAGTAAGAATTCATGTGGAACTTCTTCATCATATGGACTTAGAGTAGTTGCAGATGGAGGTTTTTTTTTATGATCTACTCCCAATCAATTCTCTTTTTCCCTTTTTTCAATGTCAAGATTAAAAGGCCCATCTAGTCTTGGAAGTCTTTTTTTCTTGCTTCGCCCATTACTCTACTTAGGAGAGTGATGACATCTGAATATCCTTCTTGGAATTCACACCTTGGAAGGTTCTTGGGAATCTTTGAGGGCTTTCTCCCTATTTTTAACCATGACCCAAGCTCAACCCCTTGCACGTATGCATCCATCATTTCCCAATCGTGCAAGGCCTTGTCTTTTGAGATGACAACCATGTTGGGTGATGTTGGTAACTACAGAGAAAGTGGGATGGTTCTAGGGCTAATGAATGTCATTATTATACCATTATCAGCTCAGATGGTTCATTTTTTGGGCTCATAGTGGTGAGAACAAGTTAGGACTAACTCATGACTTTGGACAAACATTGGGTGTCATGTGGCAGTGAATAAGCCACTAGTGAATATTTGATCTTTAATCTTCTTGCGGTCTTTAGTTTTCATGCAAGTTCTCAGGTAATTTAGGTCCATGTACAAGACATCATTTTCTTCTATCTCATACTCACAGGAAAAGGGCTATGCTAGTTTCTATCCCATCCACTTCTATTTCATGTTTTCCCTAAAATAGTAACGTACTAATTTTAGTAATTATGAAAAAGCAACTCCCTCGAACCTACATTGAATGTTGTGACCTTGATTCCCCTTTATCGATGCATTCCTCCCTCCTACTACATTAAATTTCTATTTTTAGTAGGTGCTTGTACGTCGGAAAAGCAACAGGCGAGCGTGAGAATCAACAAGTGACTCTTCCACGTACCCGACCTCCCGAGGTCATGCCGAGACAGCCGGTGGGGGTAGAATGTGCAGACAAACTAGTTAGGCAGTCTAATTTCTTCGACACGCACTAATGGTATTTGCGAATCTAAGGCAAAGAAGGCCCTTCTAACTTGGACTGGTGTGATAGATCGATCAGCGAGGATGACTGCTCGAAGGCTCCAATCAATATCGAGCTCTGGCGTGATTCGATCTATGGGTTGTGGGATGCGTGGAAAATGACCCGGGATGGTTTCGTGTATTCCTCCTGATAGGGTCATATGGTGAATATGGTCGATTCTATGGACGATTCTCTGGCCTAGTCCAAAATTATCTAGCTTCGTTAGTTGTTGTATTTAGTAGGGATAATTGTTGAATGATGATGGGTGGAATCGGAGTAGACTGAAATACTAATTTACGTAGGCCAGTGTCTATGTCTAATTCTTTTATGGATCCGTTAGGCTGCGGGATCTGCGGATCACAACCATAGACTCTTGGTTGTTGCGGTCCCGTTATGGTCATACGGGAGATCAAGTTCTGATCCCTAGTATCCAGTAGTCGTAAGCTTTTTCAGCTTCTATGTTTAGAACCAACAGCTGTGCCATCTTCTCAGAATACCTTACAGGCGTTCTCGCAACTTGGATTCTTAAGCTGGTATCTATATCTACTAGGGTGTCTCCAGCGTCTGGCTGTGGAACTAAAGGATCACACCCGAATATTTGTTCTCTTTCGAGCCCTTCTACAGTCATGTGGGTATTTTCTAGGGTAATCTGTAATTTGGCTGATTTGACCAAAATAGATGCACTTGGTCGTCTTCGATGTTTAACCCTCTCAACTGTATCCTGATCTGTTGGAAGTCTGTTGTTATTTGGAAGACTTGTATCCTAAGATTTTGGTCAATGTCAGTTATTGCTACTACGGTATTGGGCTGAGGTACAATTGGCTCGAAAATGTATTCCCTAGGCTCCCTAGGTCCCGTAATTGTCATGCAAAAGCAGTAACGAAACAAACTATAATAAATTAAAATCTAAGTGCATTTCTAGCATATATAATTTATTTTTGTATTTTCTGGAAATTTATAAGAAAGTAGCTATTTAAAAATATTTAGAATTGACAACTAAACTAACAACGTAAAACAAACAAAATAGCCGAGTATAGCTATTTGTCTGTGCGATTTCGTATATCTATTCTAAACAATGAAATAACTAATCTATCTACAAGATTCTCGATCCTACCTCAGAAGTGAGGAATGAATCATAGTTTCTCAGAAACTATCAATCCCCACAACCTCCCTGGCAATATCGAGAATGGAAATAACTGAAATAAAACGATTAACTACTTTATTTGATAAGTTCTAACTATAACTTTGAAAGATGGAACCTGGATTTCGCAGAACAGTGGCGAATCCGACGGTGTGTATGTTCTTGTCCCCTCAGTATGATCTCTTCGTTCTTTGTGCTCACGTGAATCCAGAAAAGCGTGGAATGCTTGCATCAACAGGGATAGATATTTGGATCAATGGACAGCCTTCAAAATGCAGACAAAATAGAATGCGGATAGGAGAGGGATAGCACAAGAGTACAGAGCTTGGCCTATGCAATTCCTAGTGGGGTCTACTGCAAATCATGCAACAAAAAGCGTCTAGAAACCTGAAACTAGTCTGTACGAAGAGCAAAACCTGCAACTTCAATGGCTGCCTAGACTATTCTACTCCAAAATAATAATGCTGTTTGCACAAGTTGGATTTGAGGCTTACCAACAGTAACACAAAGCTAAAACAAACCTGCAACAGACTATGCTACCAATCCTAAGCAAACTAAAATGACCATAGCACTGAAGACATGAAAGTTGGAGTGAAAATGGTGGCCCAGATAATGTTTGCACTTGCACAAGTTGGATATGTGGGCTTACCAGCTGCAATACAAAACTAACCAAAGCACTCAATGAGAAATCTAAGATTTCTAAACAAAGGAAAACTAAATCTACTGCAACAAAAAATTTAAAAGCAAACTTTGGAGCAAAATTCAGAACTAAAATCCGGGGGCCATTTGCATGTGCACAAACCATGCATTTATAGGAATCCAAACATGCAAAGATCAAATCTAAACTGAACTCCTAAACATTAAACAAAAGAAAAACACTATTCCAGGGGACCAAAAACATAAATGCATGCTCAAGTCGGAAAGAAAAGCTGGTAAAGCATTGATCTTTGCGTGCGTTCAGTCAAAATCACGTTCTAGAAAACACGTAAAGGACCGCCGCCCTGCTCAGGGCGGCGGTTACAGGACCGCCACCCTGTTCAGGGCGGCGGTCACAAGACCGCCGCCCAGGCAGGGCGGTGGTTTCGTCACTGAAGACCAAAAGGCCAAGAAAAGAGGAAAAATAGGAAAAACAATGCACGCGGGGGGCTAAGCGGGGCATGCGGGATGTTAACGCATATCCGTAAAGCTTTTCTGGATCCCGAACACCTTGCGAAGAGACCTGTATCATCATCGGGGCACTTATTACACCATTCCGCAGTAGCAGTACCTTACAATTTTGGGGTACGTACATATTGCCCCCTCGGAGAAGCGTTTTAGCCATGAAGAGGCATAAAACGGTGGGTCCGAGTATGGCCGTCCCGAAATGGGAAGTTAGAAGTTATACCTTACACGCCCGTGTGTTGAAATGACACCGTCCAAAATTCCTGCTACCTGCGAAATGAAAAGAGAACTCAAATGCAGATAGATACAATAATTTGAAAAATAAACGTTAAAATAATAGAGAAAGAGGACGTAGCATTTGTGCGAGGATAGAAACTTACCTCCGTCGACGCTCCGAACCTGCGAAAAAGATATTTAAAACGAATCGGGGCGTTATATATATGAAAGTGGGCCCATTTTCCTATTCATTTGCGCGAGTCGATTTGATAGGTTTTGAGCTCTGGGACCCACGGTGACGGTTTCTTCACGCGAGTAGAGTCAAAACGTCCGCAGTGAGATAGAGATCATGCCTCCACGTGCGGAACGCCACCCCCGCGAGATTACAGGTTGGTTTTTTTTCAATTTTGTGCTTTTCCCTCTTCAATTTTAAAATGCTAAATTTGTTGCAATGGGGGGGTTATTTTCGAAAATGTTTGGTTTAAAGGGTCCCATCTAGGGGGGGGCGCCTACTGGGTAGGCCCCATTTTTGATTAAAATAGGTCATTTTTCGCATTTTTTGGGCTTTTTAAGCTTAAAAACCCAGCGCGGGTTTTCGGACCGCGACCGCCGCCCCGGACAGGGCGGCGGTTACACGACCGCCGCCCTGTATAGGGCGACGGTCACGAGACCTGCCGCCTTTAAGGCGGCGGTTACAAAACCGCCCCCCTGCTCAGGGCGGCGGTTTTGCACAGAATGCAAAAGAACCTCACTTAAAAGCTTTTTACTTGTATTTTTAGCATTTGTACGTGTTTTTATGCTTCTCTTGATATTGTTTAGATACTAACTTACTCTTCCTTGTGTGTTTATGGGTGTATGCAGGCAAAAGAGGAGTACATTAGATGGAGCCGGGAGAGAGAGTGTGACTGGCTGCCCAGGGGTATTGGATGCCCTCTCAGCAGATGAGGGAGGACACATTGCAGAGGGGCCGGTATATTACGTTTATCGCGTGTGCCCCACGTTGCTCCATCTAGTCACATTATTTGTGACCTATTTTCATATTGGGACGCGGATCGGAACACCTTCCGACTGCCAGGGGTCCGTGGTGAGTGGACCATCACTTTGGAGGATGTTTACCGCATTTTGGGGGTCCCGATCATCGGGCGGAGACTCACACTGGAGACAGCAGGGTCCAGGGCACGGATAGCTCAGTGGGCTGGTTATATGGGGGATGAAGCCATTTCTACGGGGCCGAAGAAGGGAGTGCGAGTTAGATCCATTCCTTCTTTGCCCATCCCCGTATTTCGACAGGCCATCATGGGGATCCTTTCCTCGAGACTGATCAGGGACAAGGGAGGGGATACATTGTTATACTGCTGGGGCCCCATTATTGCACAGATAGAGGGACATGGCTGGAAATACACCTGGGGTGTGGACATTTTGGGGACCACCTACCATGACTTATACAGGGTGGTCCGATTGCAGGGACAGTCCTTGAGCCACCCCACTCTAGTCATGAGTTGGGTGTATGAGCGCTTCATTCCGTATGGCAGAGGCGTGGCGGTGGCAGATCCCAGGGCGGTGAGGGCAGCCCGATGGTCAGGTATGTCAGTGCTCAGAGCACCTCACCAGCCAGTAGCCACCCTTACCACGGCGGACATGGAGGCTACACCGTACCAGCTTATGGCCGGTATATGGGGAGAGGAGACCACGACATTGGTCTCCTGCTCCATCACAGGGCAGCTTATTGATCGTGTGGGCCGGGTAGAGGTACATCCCTTTAGCAGGGTTCCTCAGCAGTTTGGCCTCCCCTACGCGGCTATGCTTCCTCCAGTAGCACCTGTTTATAGATCAGTCTGAGAGGCTAGAGGGGGGCCTAGAGGCCGTGGTTGGATAGCAGTTACCCCTGGCATTCCTATTACAGCCAGGGGGATTGTTCCGGCTAGAGGGAGAGCTGGAGCGCCTCAGGCACCATTACTTCAGATTGCTACAGGTCCTGCTCATAGTAGTGACGACCCTATAGATATTGACTCCGATTCTGAGGAGCACATAGAGGGAGGGTCAGAGGAGCAGATGGACGAGAGTGATCCTGAGTGGCATGATACTCAGGATATTCTGTGGGCAGAGAGGGAGGAGGAGAGTGCAGAGAGAGAGACCGTGGCTTCTGAGGAGCCACTCTCCCGAGGCCATGGTGGAGATGATGAGTCCATTGCGGGGCGCCATGTTGCCCCAACTACAGGAGCAGCTCCTCAGTCGGCAGCGGCATCAGCAGCAGGTGCTGGCCCTGGCGACCCATCTTGGAGGCTTGGTGATCCGAGTACGTTATCCTCTCCTTCTTTCAATGCTTGTTTGTTTTAGGATTTGTTTTTGAATGTTAACTCTCCTTATATTTGTATTGTGTATACTTTAACCTCTTGCCTAGTTCCTAATTCGTTTTTCTTTCTTTACTTTGCAGAGACTGTTGATGAGTGGCGGGATCTAATCCGTAGGGTTTGCGTCGATTCTCTGATGATCCCTATGGATAAGACCTGTGCGGAGTTATCTGTGGATGCCGGGGAGCCCTCAGCAGCTGGCAGGCACACTGACGTCTTCGCTCCCGTTTGGCATGTGGCCAAGATGGTGTCAACTCTCCATACAGAGTTGGCCGGCTATAGGACAACTGAGCGTCTTATGAGGAGCCATTCTCATGGCGAGACTACAACTGCCCCTAGGGACCCTGAGCCCTCCGTCCATTCAGAGCGCCAACGTAGCCGGAGTCCTAGGCGAGGGCGCGCACCTTCAGCGGGATCGCGCAGGGGTTGAGAGGCCACTTGGCTTTCTGTATTTGTACTTATATTCTTTTGTGTATTACGGGCTCTTTGAGCATTTTGACCATGCCTAGTGCATGATGGCATTGTATATAAACTTTGATTTATTTATATATATGCGTCGGTTTTGGATCAAAACTTGTCATTTGTATTCTATTTTCTTTATTTCCAACTGCTTCATGTATACTACGATGTATGTTTTATATGCTTTCTAGAATGTATGCAATGGAAAACAGATAATGCAAATGTTTGCTTTCTTTTTGTGTTTTCATGATGCTGATACATGATATTGTAGATATATTGTGATCTTAAATCTTAGTTTCTGTGAGAAATTTGGATACCTCATGATTTGTTTTGGCAAAGTGATGAAAATAATCAGTATGATGAACAGATTAACTTGCCCCACTCCTAACTCCACGCAACTAGTAGGATGCGAGGGCTCATCACCAAGAGCCAAGAAGGGTGCAAGTTATGGAATATGGTGAAGTGATAGTGACGAAAGACAGACGAAGCTTTGGTGGAACCAAATAAAAACTACAAGCTTATTCTACCTGAATGACTTCATAGTTTTGGATGCAACTTGCTTTGCGGTTTATCCAGACTTAGACCCGTAGATGGCCACATAGCAGACAAAATCTGGTTTTTTAGGATTTTTAACTCTCTTGGAATTTTTGAACATCTGATTCATTCGTTATTGACTCAAAGTTTGAATTGATCGTTTATGACCTTTTAATATTTACTTTGTTTAGAGGACCCCCTACACTTTGTCCCATGCTACCTGTAGGAAACATGGGTTTATCACCGTGGGCAAGGCATAGGCGAGTAAGGGCATTTCCATCCTTTCCCAACCCTACGTCACTAGTAAGAGACGCAAGCTCATCACCGAAGGTTGGTGGGGCAAGGAAATGTGTAAAATAAAATTTTCTGTTTAATCACTTCTTGACTTGTCTATTTGAGTAAAATGTCAGTATATTCTTATTTCCAAAGAGATGTGTATATGGGATAGATGTGACACTATGAAGCTTCTAGAATAGACCATAGGCAAGACACCAATCCTAAGAAGAAATCAAAGTGAGAACAAACTTGCAGATCTTGGTATGATTACCGTTAGGACTTCATCATGTCTGATTTTGTTTGATAAAAGATTCTGAGTTGATTGATGATATCGAAGATGGAGAAGTATGATTAAAGAACTTTATGCCAGAAACATCACGAGTTTGAAATAGATTACTTTGAGAATAGATTCCCTGATCACAATTTGTGTAAGAACAAGTGGACAAAATGATCCTAATTTGTATGAAAATGCAATGTAGATAGTTATATGGGTAGCGTTAGCTGCTTACGCATAGAAACGCTTGAGGTGGAGAGAATTGACTGTTTCGCCAAACTCCTCTCCTTCTAGCGTGCATAAGAGGTATGCACCATTTCCGTAGTCCTTCATGACTCGGTATGGGCCCAACCATTTGGGCCGGAATTTCCTTCCTTCGCCGGTCTTCTTGTCGATCCGGCTGTCTAACCTTAGAACTAGGTCACCTTCGTATATGTCACGTTCATAGACCTTCTTGTTGTACTGCCGGCACATCCGGTTGTTATAGACTCTATGTCGTTGTTCAGCATCTAACCTAGTTTCATCCAGACTCTCTAATTGAGAAAGACGCACTTCTCTGTAAGCGTCCTCATCCAGAATCCCTTGTAGCGAAATGCGGAGACTGGGGATTTCAACTTCGAGTGGGAGAACTGCTTCTGACCCAAATACCAATGAGAAAGGAGTTGCTCTTGTTGGCGTTCTTATCGAGGTTCGGTGGGCCCACAAGGCCGGATATAACTTTAGATGCCAATCCCGTTTGTTTTCTTTCACTGTTTTAAGGAGAATGGCTTTTAACGTCTTGTTTGTTGCTTCAGCCTGCCCATTGGCTTGGGGATAATATAAGGAAGCCGTATGATGGCTTATTTTGAACTTACTGCATAGCTCCCAAACTTCTTCGTTTTTGAAAGAAGTTCCATTATCTGAGATAATGATTTGCGGGATACCGTATCTGCAAATGATTTAGTTCAAGATGAACTTAGCGATTACGGAACCAGGAACAGTTGTAAGAGGCATAGCCTCTACCCATTTAGTGAAATATTCTGTGGCCGTAATTATAAAATTGTGGCCGTCTGTGGATGAGGGAGAGAATTTCCCTATTAAGTCTAGGCCCCATGTAGAAAAGGGCCACGGAGTAGCGATCGGTTGCAAAGCTTGTGCCGGCATGTGGATCTCATGAGAGAACTACTGACATTTATGACACCTGCGTACAAACTCTATTGTGTCATGTTCTAGAGTGGGCCAGAAATAGCCCATTCGATGTATTTTTCGAGCAGTGGCATGGCCACCGAAGTGGCCTCCACATATACCGCTATGGGATTCATGGAGAATCCTCTTGGACTCTTCTGTGTCAACACACCTTAAGAGCATCCCATCGAATGCTTTCCGATAGAGCACCTGCTCTATAATGATGTATTTAGTTACGATAATACGTAACCGTCTTCTTTGTTGAGGTGTAATTCCTTCTGGGTACTTATGGTCCATGATATAACTAATGATATCAGCGTACCAAGGGCACTCAGATATAGCAGGTCGGGTTTCGACGTAGTCTACGCATTCATCTGGAAAGTCTAAGTCTACTAAGTCGCCTCCGTCTAGCGGGTTATCAGCTAACCAATCTGCAATGATTTGTCCTTTAACTGACTTCTGGTTTACAAATGTTAATTCGAACTCTCCCATTAAGGTTATAAAACGTCTATCCTTTTTGGACAAGGACCCCTGTGTGAGAAAATTCCGTAAATGGTCTGTCTTTACTATGACCCTTGTCTCTTGATTTAGCATGTAGTGTCTTAGGCGTTTAGTAGCAAAGACTATGGCGAGAAATTCTCGTTCTACTTGTGTATAGCGTGTTTCGTAGTCGAGAAATGTTTGGCTAATGAAATAAATTGCACGCTCTCTCTTGTCATCGTCTTCTTGGGCTAGCATGCAAGCTAACGAAACATCGGTGGCTCGTGAGTACAAAATTAAAGGGCGATCTAGCTTTGGTGGCATTAGCGTAGGCGGTAATAGCAGGAAACGCTTAATTGCATCAAAAGCTTCATTGCAATCTTCATTCCAATCAATGCTATAGTCTTTCTTGAGTAAATTGTTGATTGGATGAACGGTGAAGCTTAGATCCGGGATAAATCTCCGGATTGCGCCCAACTTTCCGAGAAATGATCTGATTCCAGATTCATTCGAGGGTGGGACCATTTCGAGGACAGCCCGAATTTTGGCTGGATCAACATCAATCCCTCGTGACGATATGATGTAACCTAGGAGCTTTCCTCCTGTTACACCGAAGACACATTTCTCTGGGTTTAGGGTAACTCCATATTCTATTAGGCGTGAAAGGATGATGCGGAGTACTTCAGGATGGTCACAACGCTTCTTGGCCTTAGCCAACAAGTCATCTACGTAGGATTCCATGATTTTATGGATTAAATCATGAAATATGTATGTCATGGCCCACTGGTACGTAGCACTGGCGTTCTTGAGACCGAATGGCATAACAGCGTAGCAATAGGTTCCCCAAGGAGTTATAAACGTGGTTTTAGCTTGATCTTTCTCGGAGATTTTGATTTGATTGTATCCCGAGAATCCATCCATGAGAGACAAGAGTTCAAAACCTGCTGTTGCATCAACAATAACATCTATGGATGGTAATGGGAAGTCGTCCTTAGGGCAAGCTTTGTTGATATCTCAAAAATCTATGCAGATGCGTATCTTTCCGTTCTTCTTGAGAACGGGAACGATGTTGGATACCCATTGGGAGTAGTCAACTGGCTTGATGAATCCTACCTGAAGGAGTTTTATTACCTCCTCTTTTACCATGAGGGCTACTTTAGGCTTCATGGGTCTTGATTTTTGTTTAATTGGCTTCGCATCTGACCTAGTGACGAGGTTGTGTACCGCAATGTGGGGTGCGACTCCTATCATCTCTTTATAATTAAATGCAAATGCCTTTTGATGTTCTTTGAGAACTTGGGTGTGTATTTCCACTTCCTCTGGGGTTAATGAAGAACCTAACTTTAAAATTCTTGGTTCATCTTCCGTTCCGATATTGACATCGATTGTTTCTTCAATTAAAGAGGCATTACCCTCCTCGAACTCAGGTGGTGCCGGAGGTAGATCTATATCATCCCCGTTTTCCACCACGTATATATTAGGTTCTTTTTGTGAGGGAAGATTCATTACGGGATATCTGAAATAGGAAGATGAATGCGAGATCAGAGATAAATCTAGCGTGTGATAGGAGAGATGTAGTGCTGCAAAGGCATTTAAGTAATCCAAAGTAGCCGCATCATTTCCAACATGGTCTAGGATGGTAGATTTACTTCCGTTTGAAAGAGGATCCATCATTGTTTTTATTAATGGTTCGTTACGAATGGATACCGTGAAATGAGTATCTTCTAGTTCATTGTTTGGAGTAAAACGTGATGCTGAGGTTGCTATTGAATCGGCGAGAAGATTTTTTTCTCGCGGGATTGCTTCAATGGATATGAAGTTGAATGCCTTGCTTAAATCTACTACAGCGTTTTTGTAAAGTTGCAAGTGTTCGGCTTTAGTTTCATATACCTCTGAAACTTGGTTTGCAACTAATTGCGAGTCTCCTAAAACTCTGATATTATCGATACCAATTCTTTTGGCTAAGGTAAGGCCAAGGAGGAGGGCTTCGTATTCAGCGCCGTTGTTTGTACATTCAAAGTTTAATTTAAAAGAGAATGGGAGGACCTTCTCTTCGGGCGAGGTAAGAATTATACCTGCCCCCGCTCCATAACGGCATTTAGCTCCATCGAAATGGAGAGTCCAATACTTAGCTGGGAGTATGGATGTAGGTGTATCTGCTGTGTTTACATACTCTACTTCTACCATACAGAGATCTTCTGCTGGCAAGGAACCAACACCTAAGGAAAATCCTATGCCTACTGAATCGAATGGTAAGAACATTGGTGAATCTTGTTCTATTAATTCAATGATCTTTGCAGTAGTCCCTAATGATACTGTCTCTTTAGTTTTACCTTTAGGGGTTGGAATTGTTTGGACTATGTTGGTAGTTTCAAGATCCGTCGTAGGTATCAACTTTTCCTCTGGCTTTGGGTCAGAGGGTTTGTTAAGTTGGTTTGTTGGAAGTTCAAATTCTGAGTGTACACCTGGTCTTTTCTTTAAATCAGCTAGGTGTACGTCAAACGGCTTTGGATCACCTTTGGCTATAAATACCTTTCCCAGATGCAGGAATCTTACTTCTTGAAATAGCGTGGAAGGGATTGCCTTCATGCGGTGTATCCATGGTCGGCCGAGGATCATATTATAGTTAGTTTCTCGATCTATAATATAAAACTCAGTCAGGATTGTTTTAGGTCCTAAGGTGACCGGTAGTATTATAGTTCCTATCGATGTGGCTTTAAGGCTGTCGTAGCCTCTCAAGGTATTTCGTGTAGTAGAACAGTTTGTTTCTCCATATCCCAATTTTTGGAGAAAAGAGAAAGGAACTATGTTAACCGCAGCTCCGTCATCAACCATTGCCTGTTTTACATAGTTATTATAAACTTGTACTTACAAGTGTAGGGCTGGATCGCCTCGGCGTGCGATCTCAACATCTGTAGGCATTTTACTTATTTCGAATATGAATTCAACATCCCTATCCACCTGTCCCGGTGGATAAACATCAAAGTCTATATGATTTACCTGTGCTTCTGGTGGTGGAGTGATACTAACTAAATGACCCAAACCTAATGCCTCTAAAAGAGCAGCCCTATGAGCAGGGGAATTTTTTAGTAAATCAAGGAATGAAATATGCGAGAAGGTTTTTGTTAGATCATTAATTAGATCATAAGCGCCCATGGGTTTTGCTATGGTTTGCTGGATGTTATCTGTTTCCGGCAGGTGGCTTGGACTTGGTTGAGAGAAATACTCTCGTGTTCTCGTAATTGCTTCAACGGGTAATTCGGAGTCTAACTCTACTAATCCAACTACTTTAGGTCGTGGTTGACTTCCTAGTTGTGGCGCGACTAACGGATTTAGTGAGGTTGAGGCCTCGTGATCGTTGTTTCCCGTTATTGCACCTTTGTTTGTTCCAGTTGGTTTCAACCTATCGCTATCATGATTTGGGAGTGGATCATTAAAGATCTTGAGAGGGGCATTCTGAGGGGAAACTGCCCCTGCGAAGGTACTTGCCGTTGGTAACGTAGGATCTGCTAAGAACATATCCATAAAAAATTGTTTTTGTTCACTTGGCAAGCGTTGCATGAATTTGTTGTAATCACGACACGTTCTAGTGTCATGACCCCGAATTTTATGGAAACCACAATAAGAATTGGGGTTGTAATTCCCGTTTTGTTGGTTTGGTGTGTATTGTGGCCTAAAATTCTGATCAAACTGTTGCCTATTAGGACTAAAGTTTTGTTGTTTCTGGTTTTGATTTTGGTTTTGATAACCAAAGGAGTTTTGGTTTGGTCCTTGTATGGGATTTCACCGTTGTTGTTGTTGTGGATTATTAAAATCCACTGTATTGATCGTCGGGGTAAAATTGTTGTTTCTTTGGTTGTTTGTTTGTGACGGAGTATTAATGACATTTATCCTCTTGGGCTGGTCAGTTACTCCATCTGTTGTTACCCCATGATTTTTGTTAAGGATTTTGGGTCCTTGATTGACGCTTGTAGTGGTTGTAGTGTTTTGAGTAGGGGTGATTAACCTCCCATTTGCTCCATACGTCTTACGGCCACTATCTATCGTTGCTTGATCAATTCGCAGAGCGCTCTCAAGTACCTCATCATAAGTCCTTAGTGGGAACTTCTGGACTTCTTCCTTCACATCTCTGCTAAGAGAATGAAGGAATAAATCGCATAGTTCCATCTGATCCATGTTTGGAGCGATTGCCGAGGAATAAAGGACTGTGCGCCACCTTTGGATGAAATGGGTGATAGACTCGTTATGTTCTTACTTGATGTGCAAGAACTCCCTGATTCCTGTCCTTAATAGTTTGTTCATGTCGAAGGCTTTTATGAACTCAGACACGAGTTGTTTGAATGAATGTATGGAAGCCTCAGGTATTCTGTAATACCAATCGAGGGCAATGCCTTCCAGAGTTTTGGGGAATATTTTAGCAACAACCCCATCCCATGGGAGTAGTTCACGAATGGCTGTAGCGTAAGCTTTGATATGCGCATTCGGATCTCCTTCTCCTTTGTATTTAGGAAAATCGGGAAGAGGCCTTGGAAGCATAACGCTTCGTATGGCGAAATCTAAGGGCTCCTTTAAATATTCTGAATAAGTCCCTATCGCATACGTCTCAACCATTGATGGTGCCTGTTGAGGAGGCGGTGGCGGAACGGGTTGTTGATATGGCGTAACGTACGCGTTAGCAGGGGCATAAGGCAATCCTTGCATTTGAGTAAACATGCCGGGGGATGAGTACAAATCCCCTTGTGGTGATTTGGAGTACATGTTTAAGTACGAAGGGGTACTATCCAGGAATGGATTGCTTTGTACTGGACCTAGAGGAACAGTACTGGCGATAGTGGGTCTAGTTGGCACTTGTTGTGAATATTGAGGAGTCATACCCAATGTGCCTACTCCTGTGAGGAGATCCACTTGGCTAGGATGGTGCGGAGGATTGGAACTCCCTGTTTGTATGATTCTTGAATTTTGACTTACTTGGGCAAGTTCTAATCCTCTAACCTTTTCCATTAGATTTGAAATGACTTCGTTTGGTGAAGCCATGATATCGTGCCTTGGTGGCGTTTGTTGTATATCCCGGTGTTGTATAGGCATGTGATAGCCTGTCATGAACTGATTGCTATCTTGCCAAGTTTCTTTGAGAGTATTTTCCATACGTGATGGCATAGGGGAGTTTTCTTGAGGAGAGAACTCGGGCTGTATCTGCAAAGTTCCTACAGGTGGGTACATGCCTTGAGAGCGTTGTTCACTCCTAGGATAAAGTATTGATTGTCCATCGTCTAAGACCAAGTATGGATCCGATTGTCTACTAATAGGCGGTCGGAATAATACCTGAGGGGATGAAGCAGACTCTCCAGTTAATGTCATATTGTTCGAGCCTGAAGGCTCTATTTGTGTTTGATCAAGTTGCTCCAACCCCTCTGTTTGGTAGGACGAGTTATATCTAGTCCTTGGTGTTTGTGTTGACAATTGATTAGTTGAATAGTTGTCACCCCATATTGAGAGTGAGGGTGATGACTGCCTATTCTGTTGGGCGTAGTATGCCTCAAGACCCAAGAGGGGTCTGCCATATGCATCTAATCCTGACATATTCGGGAGGTATATGAATACCCGCAGAATAATGGGAAGGAGCGAAGGCGATGTGGAGAAGATGAAACTTCTCAAAGAGAAGGTGAAAGAATTACTTGTTTCACGTTGGGTTCACCAATTTTGTACGTCGGAAAAGCAACAGGTGAGCATGAGAATCAACAAGTGACTCTTCCACGTACCCGACCTCCCGAGGTCGTGCCGAGACAGCCGGTGGGGGTAGAATGTGCAGACAAACTAGTTAGGCAGTCTAATGTCTTCAACACGCACTAATGGTATTTGCGAATCTAAAGCAAAGAAGGCCCTTCTAACTTGGACTGGTGTGATAGATTGATCAGCGAGGATGACTGCTCGAAGGCTCCAATCAATAACGAGCTCTGGCGTGATTCAATCTATGGGTTGTGGGATGCGTGGAAAATGAACCGGGATGGTTTCGTGTATTTCTCTTGATAGGGTCATATGGTAAATATGGTCGATTCTATGGACGATTCTCTGGCCTAGTCCAAAATTCTCTAGCTTCGTTAGCTGTTGTATTTAGTAGGGATAATTGTTGAATGATGAGAGGTGGAATCGGAGTAGACTGAAATACTAATTTACGTTAGGCCAGTGTCTATGTCGAATTCTTTTATGGATTTGTTAGGCTGTGGGATCTGCGGATCACAACCATAGACTCTTGGTTGTTGCGGTCCCGTTATGGTCATACGGGAGATCAAGTTTTGATCCCTAGTATCCAATAGTCGTAAGCTTTTTTAGCTTCTATGTTTAGAACCAACAGTTGTGCGATCTTCTCAGAATACCTTACAGGCGTTCTCGCAACTTGGATTCTTAAGCTGGTATCTATATCTACTAGAGTGTCTCCAGCGTCTGGCTGTGGAACTAAAGGATCAAACCCGAATGTTTGTTCTCTTTCGAGCCCTTCTACAGTCATGTGGGGTATTTTCTAGGGTAATCTGTAATTTGGCTGATTTGACCAAAATAGATGTGCTTGGTCGTCTTCGATGTTTAACCCTCTCAACTGTATCCTGATCTGTTGGAAGTCTGTTGTTGTTTGGAAGACTTGTATCCTAAGGTTTTGGTCAATGTCAGTTATTGCTACTACTGTATTGGGCTGAGGTACAATTGGCTCGAAAATGTATTCCCTGGGCTCCCTAGGTCCCGTAATTGTCATGCAAAAGCAGTAATGAAACAAACAGTAATAAAGTAAAATCTAAGTGCACTTCTAGCATATATAATTTCTTTTTTTATTTTCCGGCAATTTATAAGAGAGTAGCTATTTAAAAATATTTAAAATTGACAACTAAACTAACAACGTAAAAACAAACAAAATAGCCGAGTGTAGCTATTTGTCTGTGTGATTTTGTATATCTATTCTAAACAACGAAATAACTAATCTATCTACAAGATTCTCGATCCTACCTCAGAAGTGAGGAATGAATCATAGTTTCTTAGAAAATATCAATCCCCACAACCTCCCTGGCAATATCGAGAATGGAAATAACTGAAATAAAGTGATTAACTACTTTATTTGATAAGTTCTAACTAAAACTTTGAAAGATGGAACCTGGATTTCGCAGAACAGTGGCGAATCCGATGGTGTGTGTGTTCTTGTCCCCTCAGTATGATCTCTTCGTTCTTTGTGCTCACGTGAATCCAGAAAAGCGTGAAATGCTTACATCAACAGGAATAGATATTTGGATCAATGGACAGCCTTCAAAATTTAGACAGAATAGAATGTGGATAGGAGAGGGATAGCACAAGAGTACAGAGCTTGGCCTATGCAATTCCTAGCGGGGTCTACTGCGAATCATGCAACAAAGAGCATCCAGAACCTGAGACTAGTCAATATGAAGAGCAAAACCTGTAACTTTAATGGCTGCTTAGACCATTCTACTCCAAAACAATAATGTTGTCTGCACAAGTTGGATCTGTGGCTTACCAAGAGTAACACAAAGCTAAAACAAACCTGCAACAAAACTATGCTACCAATCCTAAGCAAACTAAAATGACCATAGCACTGAAAATGTGAAAGTTGGAGTGAAAATGGTGGCCCAAATAATGTTTGCACTTGCACAAGTTGGATATGTGGCTTACCAGCTGTAATACAAAACTAACCAAAGCACTCAATGAGAAATCTATGAATTCTAAACAAAGGAAAACTAAATCTACTGCAACAAGAAATTTAAAAGCAAACTTTGGAGCAAAATTCAGAACTAAAATCCGGGGGGCCATTTGCATGTGCACAAACCATGCATTTATAGGAATCCAAATATGCAAAGATCAAATCTAAACTAAACTCCTAAACATTAAACAAAAGAAAAACACTATTCCAGGGGACCAAAAACATAAATGCATGCTCAAGTCGGCAAGAAAAGCTGGTAAAGCGTTGATTTTTGCGTGCGTTCCCGTCAAAAGCACGTTCTGGAAAACGTGCATAGGACCGCCGCCCTGCTCAGGGCGGCGGTTACAGGACCGCCGCCCTTCGGCGGTCACGAGACCGCCGCCCTTCCGGGCGGCGGTTTCGTCACTGAAGACCAAAAAGCCAAGAAAAGAGGAAAAATAGGGAAAACAAAGCACGCGGGGGCTAAGTGGGGCATGCGGGATGTTAACGCATATCCGTAAAGCTTCTCTGGATCCCGAACACCTTGCGAAGAGACCTGTATCATCATCGGGGCACTTATTACACCGTTCCGCAGCACAGTACCTTACAATTTTGGGTACGTACAGTGCTCATGGAACCACTTATTATTTTTATTAAGTCCCTAAAATTCCTGTTCTAGTGAGTTCTTAGTTGCAGTGCACCTCTAATGTCTTTGTCTCCTTTGCAAGTTCTTTTGTTGCTAAATTTCCCAAAATAGTAGTCCCATGTGTAGAAGACCTGATATTTTTTTAAAGTGAGATTTTGGAGGTCGGATTGAGGTGGAATTAATTTTTACGATATGTGTTTTTCCTCAATATCACCCCTCTAAAATTTTAGACCTACCTGCTTAATAGTCCAGGAGATTTTAAACTTTCAAATTTTGGACCTGGTAGTGCTTCTGGACGTGGCATACATTAATGGACCTCAAAATTATAGGTTTGTTTTTCTCCTTCATTTTCAAAAAAATATATATTTCTGATATGTATTTTTTCTTTTGGTGCTTCACGTGAAATTTTACTTCAATCCAACAAAAGGTTTGACAGGAAATTCAATTTTTCCTTCATTGAGCCGAAAAGGAGATTTCTTCGCTATGAATGATTAGTTACACGAGAGGAGAGTTTGACAGTATTTTTTTGATGGTCTTGGATAGAGGAAAAAATAGTAAAAAAAAATCATTGCTTCGTGCATTGGTTTGCATTATTTCTTTAGATTTTGATTTTACGACTGTGAGGATTTTATACTGTTCTTCTTTTCTCCTTTTTAACTTGATGAAAACTCCTTTTGAGACCTACATATCACCATGGGAAAGTTATTTTAGTTCCTTGGTTGATCTGGTATAATAATTTGCAAAGGTAGAGTGATGGTAGAAGTTTTCAGAGGAATTATGGAAATATGGTTGTGCACGAGAGTGTAAAAAGTTAGAAGAGGGAAGCAGGTAAATATTTAAAATTTTAAAATCATGCTGAGAGAGGGATGGGCACATTTTCTTGTCCCTGACATCCCTCATCTCAAAGGTATGTGAGGTACATCAATTTCCATGGTAAGTAATAAGATGACATGTGGCATTAATCCAACAACAGGGAGTGAGTGCTCCAAAATCAACTTTAAAGCACTGAGGGGCTGGAAGCAGGTCACATGGGTGACCAAACATCTCTCCTAGAGAGTTGGGCACAATTTTCAAGGTTATATGTCCCTGAATTGTGATGTATGTGAGGGACATCAAATTTCACAATGATCTTGGAGCTGACACATGGCAGAGATCCAACAGCAAGTAATTTGAGCTCCAAATTGCACCCAGGGGTTGAACTGACAATCTGGATGGTCGCATGGGATTCTAGAGGTCACATGGGGGCTAGGAGAATTTTTCTAAGGTTGATTTCCTTGACCCTTAGGGATTTTGGGGACACAAAATCTTGTCAGGATTCTAGAAATGACACATGTCCTCCCAAAATTTGGCTAACTCCCGAACTCACTCCAAGAGGACAACTTGTGATGATAATAACTTCAGCTCCTAATGCACTTTTTTAGAAAAAAATTATACAATCCTGGCTGGAAATGTCCTTTTGAATCCAATGGTTTACATATCATGTCTGTATTCTTCCATTTGATCCCTCAAAAATCTGATTTTTGATTTGGTACTCCAGTTATGCCTGAGAAAAACTTCTTTGAGACCTAATGCTCCAAGGTGTTATGAAAAATATTATTTCACCATCATGTAGGCCTTATAATTATATTTTTCAGTGATTTTTTTTTCTCCTAAATCCATTCGGAGCTCCCAAAATCACCTTTTGAATCTCAGCAATTGTTTTGGCTTGTGTGCTGACTAGGATTGTGAACCCTAATTTTGGTGAAACTACCCCAACTTCTCCAAGCCCTTCCAAAATCTTCTTAAATCATTTACATGATGTACCAATAGCTTTTAATCACCTACACATACACTAAATATATTATGCTCTGCTACATGGGGTTACTAACTTTCCCAAAATAGTAGTCCCCTATGCAGATGACCTACTATTTTTAGAAAGTGGGCTTCTTGAGGTTGGATTGGTGCAAAATAAAGTTTTCTGATATGTTTTTTTTCCCAATATTTCCTCTCTGAAATTTTATACCTACCAGCTTAATAGTCCAGGAGATTTTAAACTTTCAATTTTGGACCTGGCAGTGCTTCTAGACGCAGCAGCCAGTAATGGACATCAAAATTACGGGTATGGTTTTCTCCTCCATTTGATAAAAAATTATATTTCTGATATGGGTTTTTTATTTTGGTGTTTGACATGAAATTTCACTTCAATCCGACAAACAATTTGACGGGAAATTCAATTTTTCCTTCGTTGAGCTGGAAATGAGATTTCTTCATTGTGAATGATCTGTTTAATGAGAGGAGAAATTGAAAGTATGTTTTTTATGGTCTTGGACAGAGGAAAAAACATTAAAAAAACCATTTCTTCGTGCACTGGTTTGCAAAATTTCTTCAGATTTTGATTTTATAGCAGTGAGGATTTGCTACTATTTTTCTTTGTTGTTCTTCGTTTCTCCTTTTTAACTTGATGAAAACTCCTTCTAAGACCTAAATATCTCCATGGGAAATGTATTTCAATGCCTTGGCTGAGGTTTTCTAATCATTTTCAATGGCGTAGTGATCGTAGAAGGTTGCAGAGGAAGTATGGAGATATGGCTGTGCACGAGAGTGTAAGAAGTTAGAAGCGGGAAGCAGGTTAATATTTAAACTTTTAAAATCATGTTGAGAGAGGGCTGGGAAAATTATCTTGTCCTATAAATCTCTCACCTAAAAGGGACATGAGATACATCAATTTCCATGGTAAGAAATAATATGACATGTGGCATCGATCTGAAGGCAGGAAGTGAGTGCTCCAAAATCAGCTTTAAAGCACTAAGGGGCTGGAAGCAAGTCACATGGGCGACCAAAAATATCTCCTAGAGAGATGGGAAAAATTTTCAATATTTTATTTCCTTAACCTATGATTTATGTGAGGGACATAAAATTCCACGATAATCCTAGAGATGACATGTGGCAAAGATTCGACGATAGGGAATTTGAGCTCCAAATTACACCTGGGGGCTGAACTGACAATCCTGATGGTCACATCTGGTTCCAGAGGTCACATGGGGGATGGGTGATTTTTTCCAAGGTTGATTTACTTGACCCTTAGGGATGTTGGGAACAAAAAATCCCACCAGGATCCTAGAGCTTACACGTGTCCTCCCAAAATTTGGCTAGCTCCCAAACTCGCTCCAAGAGGACAACTTGTGACGATGATAACTTGAGCTCCCGATGGAATTTTTCAGAAAAAATTTATATTATCTTGACTATAAATGTCCTTTTGAATCCAATGGTGGGGATATCATGTCTTTATTATTTCATTTTATTCCTGATAAATCAGATTTTTTATTTTGTACTCCACCTATGCCTGAGAAAAACTACCTACAGACCTAATGTGCCAAGGTGTTGTGAAAAATATGATTTCACCATAATGTAGGTATTGGAATTATATTTATGATGATGTTTTTTAATCATAAATCCATATGGATATCTCATAATCACCTTCCAAATCTTAGTTTTTGTTTTGGCTTGTGTACTGACTAGGCTTGTGAACCCTAATTTTGGCAAAACTACCCAACTTCTCTGAGCCCTTCCAAAATCTTACTGAATCATTTCCATGATGTCTAAAGACATTTTAATCACCTCCATATTCTCTTAGGCTCTTATTCTCTACTCCATGGGTTTGTTCTATCCCTAGGAAGGCCAGTGATAGCCCTTCCCACAACTGCCTGTAGCTTGTAACTTTTAATGAACTTCTATAATCACCTAGGGGGAATGAATGGAATTTCCTAAATCACCTAGTGGGGATGATATAACATTATTTGGGTGGTCATTTTTACTATCTAGATGGACCTGGGGTGTCTTGGAATGATAGGACTTGAAAAAATTAACACATGAATATAGTTTTCATGCTCAAAAATTGTTGATTTCCTTGTTACACATTTGCATGACAACAAAGTGTTGTAAAAAATATGAGATTACCATCATGTATGGATTTTAATTATATTTCCATTTATATTTTTTTTTTTCCTCCAACTCATTCTAGAGCTCTCGTAATCATCTCCCAAATCTCATGTTATCTTTCACAGCGCAAGCTCCTTCAGCTTCAAAAACTGGCTTTTACTGAATTAGATCGTAAACCTCTTAATCCTTCCATAATCTTCCTAAATTATTTACAAATTTATCCTGGATCATGAATACACCTCCTTGATACATTTGGGACTTTAATTCAGCTCCAAAGAATGTGTACCTACTTGAGAAAGACTAGAAATAGCTATACCCAAGCCTACTGAAAAATCTACCTTGAATGAAATTATCTTGAAAGACTCATTTAGAATTTTTTCTCCTTTTTTGACAAATGGGTGAGGGTGAGACCATAGATACTAAAATTATACAACTGAGGTATAATCTTGGCATAAGGGATGGACTGACCTGGATAGATGTCAGGGTAGGGTTACAATGAAAATTTTTGACACTAGAGTAAAGTTGTCCTATTTTCATGTGAATTCTGCCCTTGCAAAAACATGATTGTATGTCACACTTGGATCACCGAGGTACTTGTAACCTATGACACAAACTCTGTCTAGTTGCACAAGTTCACAAACACATAAAATTGGAATAAAAATGTAATATGTGAAGTCATACTAACCTCAACAGTCATTTGAAGAATAATATTATGATTGATCGATGCACTACATTCGAGAATCCATGTAGTTTTGTGTGCTTATGTGTGAAATAGTGTCCTTAGGTTTCCCTATGTCAATGATTCCAAGATATTAGGCTAAATCTAGATAAAATGCAAATGTGTGGGATGAAATTCAAAAACTTCCCCTTCCTATGTTGTATGTAGAGTAATCAATCGAAAAATATATTCCCTTTAATAGTATGTATATATTATTTCCCTTTAGAATTTCTCACCCTTATAATATCATGTATGTTGTGTATATATAGGGATCTATTTTTTTAATCTTCGACACTAGTGACACAATATACTGACAAGGACCTCGAGATAGGAGTAAGAAAACTAAAAAGGTCAGCCACAAATGTCAAAAATATGAACAAGAACAAAGAGGACATGAACATCTAGGGTGGATAGGAGTTCCTAAGCATTAATTTCTAGGTTGCGTGCTACTGTCCTAGGATAGTTGATGAAAAATGTGATAATACTGACAGACAGGGATCCCAATGACTTGATCAAAACTAGGTGCAAAAGTAACATATGTGGGAGATAAAGATAATATAAATAACCAAAGCAAGTGGATTGACTAGGGAATGAGTCACTAGTGAATACTTTTCTTACTCAATATCCATGTATATAACATACTTGACATTATAATAAAATAGTAATATGTGTATGATTTTATGTGTACACTTGGCATGCTCTATGGTGAAACCTAAAACAAAAATTTTAATCAATATCCATAGTATAAATTAAACTATAACTCAAATATAAATATAGAATTTGAACTTGTACAAAAGTGAAGTAAAGGGATGTAAAACATGGAAGGAATACACTTGTTTGTTCTATGAAGGGAAAATCCCATGTTCTTTTCTTACATTTAGAGATTCAAATTATATTTTCTAAACTTGATGAAGGATTAGGGGTGATCAGTCCCCAATTGTGCTAAAAGAGAAACTAGAATATTGGATACATTTTATCCAACACCAAATAGAATGCAAAAATAGGATAAGAGAGAGGTATTGAAATAATCCTGTGAAGTAAGATGATAGTGTATCAATTTTTGTAGTAACCCTAATATCTTCCCCTTTGAAAGAGGATAGGAAGGACTTCCTACAAAGAACTTCACCACTTCAATACCTTTTATAACCCCATGGACCACATCACATAATATATATTTAAGCCCAATTTTTTATGTATAGACACGAATTATAAAATTAAATTAGTACCCCCATGCCCTCCATGTGTGTCGCGTAGTTGAGTAGGAGTACATAATATGATGAGATGTTGATGGAGAATGAGACTCATGCCCCCAAAAGCATGTATTTGTAACCATAACTTAGTAATGATGTGGAGGAGTGAAATTTCCCCTGTAAAATACTTTGATTTGTGTCAATTGAGTCTCAAATTATGCCAAAGACTTGTATTTATAAGTAAAAATATGAAAATGTAGGAAAATATAATATAACTACCCCCTGGGTAGTAACATATGGTATGGTCAGGAATTTCCATGTGGTCCTAATCATTCTTTATGATTTTAAACCTGTGTAATTTTTCCCATTTTTGTGTTTAGGGATATTTTGAGGACCTAATCCTTGCAAAAACTTGTTCTTGGACCTAGAAATATGCATGTAGGCATAGAATATACCCTAATGAATACCCCCTCTTTTGAGGTGTGTGTTATAAATAATTTGAGCACATGGTTCAAAATAATAGATGTGTACTCATATATTATGTGTATGATAATTTATAGGATAATATGGAATACTTAAGTGGTGGCCACTGATAAGAATTTATATTTGCAAAATGGGTTGTGAAAGGTGGAAACCATAGCGCAAAATAAAAAATCAATAATAGAATTAGTAGCGACAACTTATGTGTAATAAAACAAGCATAGAGACATAACAATTGTCAAGTGAGAAAATATAAGAAATAATATGAAGAGAAGAGTCACATCCAAGCATAGAGATACACATATGGGACACACACAGTGTCACAATACCAACAATGCACTTAGGACACATATAAAAGAAGCAATATCATGCAAGAAAGGCATATAACCACAAACATGGGAAACTCGTGGTGTCACAATGTAATCAAGGAACTTCGGCAATATAAAATGAAGAAGATAAGTAGTAACACAAACAAGTAGAATATATTTTTAAAAAAATAGTGATGTCAAATAGTGATAAAAGAGTCATAGCAAGTATAAAATAAGCATATAAAGTAATATGTGTCACTGTTGCATAAGACAAATGTTTTAGTCTTTTTATCTTAAAATATAGCATGTGCACTATCTTTGTATTCAAACATAATGAGGAAGTAAAAATATACTATAATGAAACAATAGAACCTATATAGTTTCAAGGCATTCCCCCAAGAGAGTAATGTAAGGAACCAAGCTAGCTCTTATCATCTTGTAATTATATATGTGTCCTACATCAATCTCAATATATATTGTGAACACATGTGTGTAAGGAGTATACAAAAAATATGTATTATTTATTAAATTGTAGCGATAAACAACCTACGTAATGGAAAGTGCAAATAATTGCAAGCTATGTATATGGGTTCTGGTTTTGTAATTTTGTAAATATGTGAATTTTTTGTATTTTTTAATTTAGCTATGTACAGGGAGATGGGTAGAAAAATATTTACACAATGAAAAAAAGCATGAGGAGACAAATCATATCTAAAAGGATCGAGGGTTTGGGCCTCAATAATGGGAAATAAGGATGCCTATGTGTGATTGATAAAGAAATAGTAATATGTTCCATAGAAAACTTGAGAGGATAACTAGGTGGACTAGATCCACGAGAAGCAATGTGTGATGGAATAGACCTACAAAAAATACTATAAAAGTGAGAGTCAATGGATATAACATGTGAAGTAGAAAACCTATGAGGAATTATAGGAGAGAAAAATCCAATAGAGATAACCTATGAAAAAGAATCCCTATTTAGAGATCTAGGAGTGTGAGAGACATTAGAGATAAAATGTGCACCAAAAGACCTATGATGAATCCTATGAGAGCGTGAGCTACTAGAGATAACCTGTGAAGTAGAAGGCTTGTCTGAAGACCTTGGAGGGAGAGATCCACTAGATATATCATGTGGAGTAGAAGGCCTATCTAGAGACCTAGGAGGGTGAGATCTAGTAAAGATAATTTTTGAATAAAAAATCATATCTAGAGACCTAGGAGTAGAAACTATATGAGGGTAATAAGGAAACATAGGAATAGGATCCTCAAAGCCAGTACCCAAAATTATGATAAATTTTTGTTGGAGATTAAACTTGACACATTGGTGCATGGAATAGAACAACGCTAAGAGAATGTAACCAAGAAATACCTAAACATATGTCACCTGAGATAATATTGGAGGCTACTGAAAATCACCATTTGTAGTAATAGAGATGGCAATACTTAGTAGAATAATATGTCCAAATTCGTAATTAGATTTATGTGTGATTTTATTTTTACTATAGCTAGGAGAATGAAGTAGGTTTAAAGTACATAAATTATATTTTTATCTAGATGACCCAAAATATTGTGTATATGGACTTGATTAATAGATACGTGAATGTATAGAGTATCTTAGACAAGAGTATCATCCATATCAAAGCCATCGCATGTAACAATAATGGATAATATGGTATAGTATTGACAGTGCCAATAATTGCATCTAATAGGTGATCATAAGAAGGTGAAGGTGGTACTGCATGATGATCATTATGCACATATGAAGTAGATTTGTCATTGTTATGATTAGGAAGTGGATCTTTTAAAAAATTGAGATTCAAATTACTTTAGTAGGATTAGAGGATTTAGTGGGCTCATCCCATTTAATTGCATTTGTATCAATAATATCTTATATAACATGATGGAGCTTGATACATCAATTAGTGAGGTTACCACTACAACTATGATAGTCATAATAAGCATTAGCATCGAGAATATCACCATGAGACTTAATTTAATCAACTTCAAGTAGTAGAGGGAGAGACATGATATTACACTCAAGTAATTATTTCAATATGATATGTTGAGCACAAAGTGAACGCGTAAATTTCCTTCATGTAGGTTGTAATTGTATCTTAGTGGTTTGAGTTATGGCATTGATAGTGTCATTAATAGTAGATGTGTTTTCATTAGTATTGGCTTTGAATGTAGATTTTCTTAGAAATTTGGAATTAGATATAGTCGAATAACTAACAACATACTTAATCTTATTCATATGTAGTAACTTGGCTCCAAGTTCTTTCATTGTATGACATAGATGACAAAATGAGGGAAACTTATCAAAATTAACATAATCTTATGAAGGAGAAAGAAACCTTTGTGTAAAAATAAATTGAATTTCACTATCATACAAAATATTATTCATGTTAGTAAGCATAGTCTTGTAGCATAAAACATAATCACTAATGTACTCATTATTGTTTACATCCTTTTTAAGATTACTATATTATTATGAAATGTATAAAAATAAAAAGGATTGTAAGCTTCATTACAGGGAGTTATTATGATTAATTAACTTCCAACATTAATTGTACAACATCATAATAACATTTTAATACTTTAAACTAGTTAATATAATCTCAAATATACAAGAGGAAGATAAACTTAGGAGCATACATGATAGATTTGGGTGCACATACTATATAATATGGGAGTGTATAGATTGGAGATCCTTTATCTTTCATATTGTGATATGAAATTATCCTAGTATAGGACCATATAGCTCAGTTTGGATGTATAATATGGTTGTACCCCTTCTATATGGTCTTACAAACATTTAAAATTGAACGTTGTAACTTTATCGGTCCATTAGTGGCCTAAAAATGAACTTCATTGTCAAACCATAGTTTTTGTATAGTCTCAAAATCATCTGTAATAATTTGAATCACACCAAACCCTACCCATGGGTAGGATACCCTAAAAAAAATTATTTTTTGGGTTGAAGTGCAATCCATGCACCATCTACGTAATCACTACTATAAAGAGACATTAAACCACACATATTTCTCTACCTATAACATAACATTTATTTCAATGTAACTAGTTGGAAACTTGGACCACTTTGATCATGATTGGTAAGATTGTGCTCTTGCTAAGAATTTTAAGTGAGAAACTTGTTGTGATTAGAAATAATGGAAGCTAGAATCCTTGACCTGGTTGAGTGCTTCAGAAATATAGGAGTTGATTCACTAATGGATTTACATCTACTTTGGGAATATTTAGTGATCTTTAAGTTCTATTTTTTAGTTTTATAAATGAGTGTTTCAATAGAGTGTCAGGATTTTTCTCGGTGATTAAATGAGGTGATGTTAAATTTCTTATATAGGGTTCTAAAGGTAAATTATTATGATAAGGTCGGCCTAGGAAGATGAAAAGACCCAAAAATTATATTGCATTGAAAATAGAGTTATAAATTATGTCGATGCAAGACTGTATAGGTCATCTAACACTTAATCTATACATCCTACCCACTTTGTAAAATTTTACATAAGGATGCGGTAAATAAAATCTAAATTTTACACCATAGAAAGAAGAGTTTGGGAATTTATCTTATCTATTAACGTTTATAATTTATCGACACGTATGTGTGTGGAAATGAGCAAGTTAGGAAATACATAGAAACATGCAAGTTAGGAATTGAGTATTTTAAAACTTTATAAACAAGGGAATTTTTATTTTTTTTGCATAATGTTCTCTATTCTAAATTAACATAATTTAGAACACACATTCCAAATCAAATCAATCTCGTAACAGAAAACCTATGTAGTTGTAAATGACTCGAAGGAACATTGATCCCTCATTTCGTGACTCAGTATCATACCGATCTCTCATGTTAACTTAATAATTTTTATACTACGTATACTTGGTTCCTTTACCCTTTTCAGGGTATTAATTTTTTTGTTTAAGATACCTATCTGAATATCTGTTATCAATATTCATCTGAAATTCCACTTCTTAAACTAGGTGACATAGGACAATGCAACAAGCATCTTACAATACTTTGGCCAAAGATTTTAAACATATTGTATATATTTATATTCCTTTATGGCATACTCATCAAACGGAATACATCCTTCACCTCACTTGATATGTTATCTAGAATGGTCTTCACTAACATCTGTCAGTCCACTTGTTCAAGGTTTAACCCTAGCCAAGGTTAGCAACATAGCCTAGTGTGGAGGACTACTTACAGTGACTAATGGTATTTTGACATACTCAATCGACTTACATCGATTGGGCATGTCTATTTATCCTAATTCAACATGATCTGACCTTCAAACTAGGTTATGCCCTTATCCCTTCCTAGGGAAGAATCATTATCAAGTCTAATTTTATGTTAGTCCAGATGAAAAAACTCGAAAGGGTGTTGAAACATGTCAACTACAACATAGTATCCTTCTGAAGATCCTAGTCTTCCTGAAGCTACTACCCTACAGTTGGCATGTGTTAACATCCATATGAGGTTTCCTCATCTGGGAAAACATACCTTTTATAGAAATTTAATGACTTATCAATTATCTCATTACATGTTAATTGCAGTTACCCTACCGAGAAACTAGGTTCATTGAGCATTAGGGTTTCAAGTTAAAAATGCAATAAGAGGTAGGTATGCAGATACATATGCTCCCTAAACATTTCATAAGTTATTTTTTATACCATTAACATTCTTATGTATATTTTTACATAACAGATCTAGCACATAATAAGAGATGTTTTCTTCTTAATTACCCAAGCCTTAACTTAATTTTGGATTAGGTTCCTTTTTATATTATACTTCATTGGAATGAAGTCTAATCCCATGTATTTTATTTTCCTACATTCCTATTATGGTTAAGGAACTAATCAAGAGGAAGCACACATTCCACTATCCAAGGATAACTTCCGGATTCATTCCCAAAAGGTCTTAAAACAAGTCTATGATTCATTGCATGGAAGTTATCTTCCCTTTACTTATAAAGGGTTAATGTTTATTTATAACCCCATAGTATATTATAAGTTATCGTCATAGTTTATTCTACCAAAAACATTTGATTTAAATATATTCATAGTAACATAGTTGAATATTCATGCACAAATGTCAACTTAATAAGTTTCATTTCACTAGAGAGGGTAGTACATCTGGTACCCCTGATCTCTATCTAATCTATTCCAACCCAAGAGGGAATGTTACTAATAGAAAAATATATAGATAAATACTTAACATTTCCATTCACAAAATACCCAAAAAGGATTACACATCAAGTACAAGCAAGTCCACAAATCCTTCATTCATCAAGATGATTCATACATTATAAGTCCAATCACTTCAGATATTTCTAATGTCAAATAGAAATAATAAGATCATTTACAAGTAAAACTTTATTTTTCTATCAAATACATATCAATAATGAACATATTTCATCATAAAAGACCCAGTCTCTTTGATAAAAAAATGTAACTTCCAATAAATATTTTCTCCTTTCATCGCCTACGAAGTCCATCTACAAAATTTATAGGATGGGTTAGTTCATTGAACTAAGCATGATAAGCACTAAACATTAAAATGATGTGCTTTTAGCTAATTGTTTCATAAAAAAGAACCATGTTGTTATCAAACAGTCCTGAGTAATTCAAAAAGACATACCAAAAAGAGTTATCATACACAAATAAAAGGAAGAGAAAAATTGATAAACCATAACATAAGGAAGAATAGATCATGATATAAATAACTTCAACCTTCCATATTATTGTCTTCATAAAAATAATTAAAACAATAATTCAAATAAGTAATATTTCGTCACAATCTCAATATGATTTTCATACATTAATTTACATGATTCACTTCTCAGTTAAACCTATTTAACATAAGAAGATAATTATCCTAACTATCTTTTGGGAATAGTTTAGTAGAAGATAAAACAACAATACTTCCATCTTGACATATCATTCACCTAAATTCATCCTAAAATCTTGGATGCCAATAATCAAATTAAAAACATAAGAATAAGTTTAGGATGAACCAAACAACATAACTTAAAATGAGTTTCTAATTTAGGTATCCTAATACTCAAATTCAGAATTAGAATCCAATTTAAGTTAAATTCCAGCACTAAATAGATCTCATCAAAGTGTAAGATCAAATTAGCATGTAATTGGGACTAAAAACACAATCCCTAAATAGATACAATAGTACCAATGTCAAGTCACAAGAGTAGAATGGAAGGGTTTAACAAGAAGCTTCAACTCAATCAACCATCCAAATATTTTCTACTAAGCACAAATATTTACTCAAAACATTTCCAACCAAATGCCATACTCCATCCAATCATACACTACTTCAACTATACTACCCTAGCACAACCTGAACTCAATCTTACCAATCTGGCCCAAGAGTTGAAATAAAAATGGAATAGATCAAATAAAGACAGCACCTTCATCAAGTTTGAAGTAAGAAGAAGATTAAAGAAAAGAGAGAGATATATTAATTTCTCTTAACTCTAAGCATGATTAGGAAGAGACAAAAAGATAACCAAGAACAAATATTGACTAGCTCATTATATACTATCCTAAACCAAATCCCAAAGAGAGAAAGAATCAAGAATCAAATTGAATGTACAACAACCAAGAGAAGAAAGAACGATGAACAACAACCATTACTTTACCCTACAACATTCAAGAACATGATATTTACAGCATCAATATCCACAAAGATAGCAAGAAATTTTTTTCCCCAAGTATACTAAAAAGAATGAAATAGATGACAGAAGGATAAGTTTGAAATAGACTCCTAAAACTCAGGCCCTTAGAGGAAATACATGAGCATATCAATATATCATAGCCCCAAGTAAGCATTTATTTTTAATAGAGGTACATTATCCTTATCTCGCAAAAGAACTAAACATGAGATTGATGGCCCAAGGCCATGAACAGACTATCTATAAATAATGTCCATTGAACTACCGAGAAGATCAAATAGACAACAATAACCAAAAAATAGTAAACCACCAAGGGAGTTTTTCCTTCTTAGAATCGAATGCCCAAACCTTCACTAGTTACCCAAAAAATCAACAAATTAGAAACTGAGTTCATTTTCCTCATGGGATCAAATAGTCAGGAATAGGGACTAAACAAAATCAGGACAGAGCAGAAGTATAAGTTGTTGGCTAAAGATAAAAGCCAAAATAACTAACACATCATTAAACGTTAACACTTGCCAAGTATAACCCAATAACTTAACTTCCTCAATAACCATAGGAGAAGATGACAGCAACTAGGAGATAAAAATAAAACCTAGAATCATAACACATAAGTGATAATAGCCCATACACATTCTCTATTTGATCATTTCATCATAACCTAGAAATAATATGCTAAAGCCAGGGTCGTAGAATTTTAATACCCATAAATATTCATATAAGGTCAAACAATCAAACAAGATATTCAAATAGATTAGCACCTGAATTCATTCTATAGTGGTGAAATAAGATATTCTATAACAAGTCCCACAATTTTAAGTAACCGAGCTACTTAAAATTTTACACAATTCTAAACTAAATCACCAACAATTTTGACATCAACTCAAGCTCATGCAGATGGATAAAAACATAACCTAGCAACTCAAATCAAGAGAAAATGAAACCCAGATCACGCGTTCCTCTTACCAGAGGAGTTGAAATAAAATTCATATATAAAAACACCACAAAAATAAACATATGCAAAGATGATATAAACAACCATGTAAAAATCAGAATGTTCACAAGAAGAGAATAGTTGTTTTTATAATCATTTAAGTAAAATAAAAATAACTTAATGGGTAGCGCCTATCATGCCTGATAGAGCTTTTCCTTCATTGATTTGCAGAATATTTCCAAGCATAACTTCCATAGCTTCTTCTTCTCCATGAAACATCAACCAACTTTCAACACTTCTCCCTTCTTATATTTTTTTATAGAGTCCAATAATAGCTCTATGTAATGCAAAAATAACCTGTCATGCAAGAATTGAACTAGAGGTTTGAAGAACTGAAAAACATCATGCAGAGCCCAAGCTCAAAAAATGAACCGAAAGATCAAATGAACCAAAACTTCTCATGCATCTTCCTAGGTAGTTTTTTCCAAGTTCAAAAACATCAAATACAAAGGACTGTCAGTTCCCTGCTTTTTCCATGTGACCGCCATCTCCATATTTGGCGAAGACTAAGTTTAAATTTTCCATGCAGGTAAGTACAACAAGTTGGGGGACAATTAAGTGGACATCAAATCCTGAATTTTACATCAAAAACAACAAAACATCAAATTTAGTCTTCCACAGACTTGAACCGTGCTGAAAATTAAAAAATATGTCATAAAAATGGTAACATCATGTAGGGGAGACTGTTAGCTCTGTAGAAATATTGATTTTAAAGTGAATAGAATAGGATAAATATAATTTTTTAATTTTTTACTAATAGTAGGTCTTTAAGACACTTTTTCCCGTGAATGTTTATATCTACGTTTAAGACTGCAAAATTTTTTTCACTTGTAAGAATATGATAAAACTT
This sequence comes from Taxus chinensis, assembly GCA_019776745.2. NCBI lineage: Eukaryota > Viridiplantae > Streptophyta > Pinopsida > Cupressales > Taxaceae > Taxus > Taxus chinensis. The sequence goes on from CM034148.1 coordinate 380,847,114, forward strand.
ACACCATCCTGTTAGTGTGAATTCACAGCACCCCTGGATGTTGATCAGATTTCTAGGTTGATCATACTAGCATCCACTATGATTGCACAACATTGAATCCTTTCTCCAAATGTAGGACTTGCAGAAATGAGAAAGGAATCTCCAGAGAAGGCTGGTTCCTATTCCTCTGTTTAGGTGCACACGAAAAATGCAGAGGGTTTACTCAAAGTCTAATCTAACTTGCCAGGGAGATAGGGTAAGAAGATGCAGAAAAATAAACCTAAACTAACGAAGGTGATGCACCGAGGAATGAAGAACACCTATCTTGCCAATAAACACAAACCATTAAAATGTGATGCAAGATCATGCACAGATAAAAAAATTTGTAGTGAAAGATCAGGAGGATGCAAATGAACATAGAGAGGGTTGAGAATCATCCACAGACATGCATTACGTATTCCAAAGATTGATACAATGCACTAAAAAATGCCAAGAGGTAGAGTCACATTACAGTTTTAAATGGGAGGTTCGAACTCCACAAATTCACCTGCCAAAGAGAAGAAGGGAGAGGCAAAACAGGAATGTTTGACCCTTAGAAAGAAACCCCTCTTTACAATTTATAAGAAGAATGAGAGAGGGAAGAGAGAGGAAAGTTAGATCTACCCCAACCACTTCTAGGTCACATTTAATTTATCTCATTATGGCGGTGGGTGAGAACCCTGGAAAAAGCGGTGAACTGTATTTTGCATTAAAGCTGGTTGTTGAAACGTCAGTTCTGGCCATTAATACATGCCAAAGACATTTCTTGATTTTCTCTCTCCAAACTAAACCAAATTGTAAGATTGACCTTGGAATCGTGTAGAGAATTTCACCAGCTTTCCATTGATATAAAGAACACAAAAAACTGAGCTCTGGATCGAAAGTTATGGTGATTTAAAGATTTAGGGCAAAAACAGACCAAAACGGATCGGGGGGAAAATATTTGAATTTTTCCTGCACTCTGCCACTTAGATGACACGTGTCAGGATCTGATTCATGTGTGGGTTCATCCTCTGAAAATTCCTTTCGGGCCCTTAAACTTGTACACGTGGCACTATTTTATTGGTTCGGGCCTCCTTGTCTCTTTTTGGCCATTTCACCTTTTCGCGTCCCGCGCGTACCTTTGTCCCGGCTGTCCCAGATGAAAATCTCCTACTTCGGACAATTCAGGATTCCTTGTTCCTATTTGAGGTGAAGACACGTGGTGAGATTCCATTTGTTGGTGGCTCTTTCAGCTTTCTGTGTCCCACGCGTACTTTTGGCCCAACTGTCCCGGACGAAAGTCCCCTGTTTCGGCCGAATCGGCCAGTTCGCGTCCTCTGCGTACTTTTGGCCCAGATGTCCCAAACTGTCTAGGAAAAATATCTCTAAACCATCCGAAATGGACTGAATTTTGCCAAACCGACCGATCCACATCCCGCGTGTACTATTAGCCCAGCTATCCCAAACCGCGCGAAACAAATGACAGGTAATTTTTTCCTCTTTCGGCCGAATCGGCTTTTCACGTCCCATGCGTCCCGACGTCCCAACTGTCCCGTAGACCACCTGGACTAGGACTTAGCTGATTTTCTTAATTTTTTCGGCCCCAAACTTGGTACAATGAACCTCAGTGTGACCCAAACCCTTCAGACCCGAAATGCCTTAACACAGTCCTGCAACCTTATTTTTTGCATTTCTTCCATTTTCTCAACCTGTTGGGATTTCTTCTTGGGTGGGGAGTTAGAAAAAGTCTGAGGGGACCCCAGAAAACATGATTTTGGGCCTCGAATCAATCTTACTTGCTCGAGACTGAATAATCTGATGCATGTTATCAAAATTACTCTGGGGGTGAATTTTGGATAACAATTTGGCGACTCAGCGGGGTCATCTGCCTACTAGATGAAGTTACCAGTTGCCTGAAGCATCCATTAGGCATGGAGTCATGAGTTGTAGCCTACAAAATGATCTAAATTTTGAAAATCTGTGTCCTTGAGCTATTGAAACATTCGTTGAGCTGGAAACCCACTAAAATGGAGTTGTTCTTACCAAAATGCCACTGAAATGGACTATGCAAGAGCAAAACCAGCACCACAAAAACTATGTACAGAACTGAAAATCATACATGCTCCAAATAGAACATGCAGAGTGTGCACAAGCACTTCTTCTGCTAAAACCAAACCTACCTACTCTACTCTAATTGGAAGCAAAGTCAAGCTAAACAAACCCTGTAGTTGGTTGTGAGAAATAGATTCCCTTTCTCAAAAGTGGCAGCCATGCAATTGATTTGGAGCTGATCATGGCTGTTAGGATGAGTGGAAAATCAACAAGAAGTTTGTCTCCCACCCAAATCATCAAGGTATCAGCTGAAGGTGAATCCAATACCTCTTTTAGTTGCTTTGAATTTGGATTGAAGAGGTATGACAACTGATCCTTGGTATTTTGTAGCTCATCCTCATGCTTAGAAGCAAGCATGACTAGTTGTGACTTCTCCTTTGACTCCAATGAAGTCAAATACCTTATTGGGTAAGGTACGATCCGTTTGATATGCCCATAGCTCTGATTTTCAACTCCAAAAATGGAGTCTTCTTGTAGACCCTCCTGAATGGATGGTGTGGAAGAAATGGTGAAATTCCTCTGTCCTTTCTCTTCCTCCAATGAAGAACGTGAAAGATTAAAATCTTCCAATCTTGGTTCCAAAGAGCTGCTATAAGATGTAGGCTACTGCAAATGAATGTTCTCCTTCATGACAGCAGACTCAAGTGTATGGAATGTGGATGATGGAAGAGAGAATGGTGGAAACTCAACCGGATCTTCTTCATCAAAAAAATCCTCCAAATCTGACAGATAAACTACCTCATGGTTGTCCTGCTACAAATGCTCCACTTCCTCCATGGTGTCTTCTTGATCTGTAACTTGACCACCATGGTTTCTTTCACCCTCCAACATTGAGTTTGAGAGATCAAACTCCTCTTTAGCACTAGAACTCAGGAGAGATGAAGTAGAAAAAAGAACTGAAGGTTCTCTTGTAGCCTGTTTTGTGCTCAAAGCCCTTGGATCTGCAATTTTCCCCTCCACAACTAGAATTTGCTCCTCTTCTTTTGGATCTGGAGTAGATTCTCCTTTTTCTACTTCTTGAAGACAATCCTACTCTTGATAGAACTTTTCCTCTAGCACGAAGTTCGTCAAGTCAAACTCTTCAATTTGCTGCTCTAGAGGACAAGTTGGGACTGCAAGATCTTCTTCTGAGCTTTCTTCCTCTATGGCTGATTGTGTAACTTGAATTGAATCAGCATTCCCTTCAAATAGAGTGCCAACATGGACACTACTTTCTAAGCAAACTGACTGTTGATCTGCTTCTTCTTTTTGCTCTTCTTCTGCTGCCACAAAATCAGTCTTAACCACCACCTGTTCTCCAACTCCAACCTCTTCTGAAGGCTTAACCATCAAGGGGATCTTTTTTGTCCCAAATTTGGCAGCCCAACTCCTCAAGTTGTTTGTCATTTATTTTTTGTTGGGCTCCTCTTCTTGCTGTCCTTCATGGCTGATTTTTGCAATTTCTTCTTCCCCACATGGAATTGGGAATGCAAGAGGAGGGATGGGTCGTAACTCAATTGATTTGGAAATTTTTTGTGGTGGTAGAGGAGGTGAAACATCTTGTTTCTTTGGAGGAGAGTGTATTTCTTTTAGCTCTTGTGGAGGGGATGACTATTTGGAAGGAAAAAGGAAAGAAGAATTGAGGTGTGGTGGAAGACTGAGAGGTGGAGACATGGGATCAACATTTGGGACAGAAGATGGAGAGTTTAGAATTTGAAATTCCAAATGAGATGATGCTACTTGAGTAATGGGAAGAGAAAAACCAGATGATGGTGTAGAACTTACCCATTGACAAGGTTGTTCAACAACAAGTGTATAGGCCTCTATTTCTGTTGTCCATTGTGCAAGTTGGGGCAGCATCTTCATCATGAAGTCCAGCTTCTCTTGAGGGCTGAAGTGTCTTGGAAAAGGGCCTCTCCATGGACAAGGAGTCCTACAACCAATTCTAAAAGCTTTCATTTGTGCTTAAGCCCTGGACTGCACCATGTTTACCTCCATCTTTTGGATTTTCTCCAACAGACCAGCATCTTGCATCTGATGGTCTGTATTATATGCATACTCTTTCTTTTGGAAAGCTCCATAGCCAAACTGATTTTGGCATTGCTGCTCATATGGGTATGTATGCTGATTTTGAATTTGTTCAAAATGCTGATTTGGAGGATTTAAAAAACATGATGGAGGTGGGAAACATTACTGCTGTTGTAAATGTGAGTTCCATGATGGAAATGAAGTCATAATTGCACAACTTCATGGAATGGAAAAGAATGAAATGGATGGAAAGAAGGATGGATGGGAATGGATGAAAAATAGGTCTGCAACTTCAGAAATGGGTTACTGATCAGATGGAGTTGCCAGATATGTTTGCAAGTGTCTCCAAAGGCTGAAATCTTCACAAGAACACACCAACCTACAAAAGATGAAGTGGAAGACCTCTAGGTCCCACCAGCGGTGCCAAAACTATTAGTGTGAATTCACAGCACCCCTGGATGTTGATTAGATTTCTAGGTTGATCATACTAGCATCCACTGTGATTGCACAACATTGAATCCTTTCTCCAAGTGTGGGACTTGCAGAAATGAGAAAGGAATCTCCAGAGAAGGTTGGTTCCTATTCCTCTGTTCAGGTGCACACGAAAAATGCAGAGGGTTTACTCAAATTTTAATCTAACTTGCCAGGGAGATAGGGTAAGAAGATGCAGAAAAATAAACCTAAACTAACGAAGGTGATGCACCGAGGAATGAAGAGCACCTATCTTGCCAATAAACACAAGCCATTAAAATGTGATACAAGATCATGCACAGATAAAAAAATTTGCAGTGAAAGATCAGGAGGCTCCAAATGAACACAGAGAGGGTTGAGAATCATCCACAGACATGCATTACTTATTCCAAAGATTGATACAATGCACTACAAAATGCCAAGAGGCAGATTTGCATTACAGTTTTAAATGGGAGGTTCGAACTCCACAAATTCACCTGTCAAAGAGAAGAAGGGAGAGGCAAAATAGGAATGTTCGACCCTTAGAAAGAAACCCCTCTTTATAATTTATAGGAAGAATGAGAGAGGGAAGAGAGAGGAAAGTTAGATCTACCCCAACCACTTCTAGGTTTCATTTAATTTATCTCATTATGGCGGTGGGTGAGAACCCTGGCAAAAGCGGTGAACTGTATTTTGCATTAAAGCTGGTTGTTGAAACGTCAGTTCTGGCCATTACCACATGCCAGAGACATTTCTTGATTTTATCTCTCCAAACTAAACCAAATTGCAAGATTGACCTTGGAATCATGTAGAGAATTTCACCAGCTTTCCATTGATATAAAGAACACAAAAAACTGAGCTCTGAATCGAAAGTTATGGTGATTTAAAGATTTAGGGCAAATACAGACCAAAACGGATCGGGGGGAAAATATTTGAATTTTTCCTGCGCTCTGCCACTTAGATGACACGTGTCAGGATCTGATTCATGTGCGGGTTCATCCTCTGAAAATTCCTTTCGGGCCCTTAAACTTGTACACGTGGCACTATTTTATTGGTTCGGGTCTCCTTGTCTCTTTTCGGCCATTTCACCTTTTCGTGTCCCGCGCATACCTTTGTCCCGGCTGTCCCAGATGAAAATCTCCTACTTCGGCCAATTCAGGCTTCCTTGTTCCTATTTGAGGTGAAGACACGTGGTGAGATTCCATTTGTTGGTGGCTCTTTTGGCTTTCTGTGTCCCACACTTACTTTTGGCCCAACTGTCGCAGACGAAAGTCCCCTGTTTCAGCCGAATCGGCCGGTTCGCGTCCTCCGCGTACTTTTGGCCCGGATGTCTCAAACTATCTAGGAAAAATATCTCTGAACCACCCGAAATGGACTGACTTGCGCCAAACCGGCTGATCCATGTCCCACGCATACTATTGGCCCAGTTGTCCCAAACCGCGCGAAACAAATGACAGGCAATTTTTTCCTCTTTCGGCCGAATCGGCTTTTTGCGTCTCGACATCCCAACTGTCCCACAAACTACCTAGACTAGGACTTAGCCGATTTTCTTAATTTTTTTAGCCCCAAACTTAGTACAATGAACCTCAGTACGACCCGAACCCTTCAGACCTGAAATGCCTTAACACAGTCCTGCAACCTTATTTTTTGCATTTCTTCCATTTTCTCAACCTGTTGGGATTTCTTCTTGGGTGGGGAGTTAGAAAAAGTCTGAGGGGACCCCGGAAAACATGATTTTGGGCCTCAAATCAATCTTACTTACTTGGAACCGAATAATCTGATGCATGTTATCAAAATTACCCTGGGGGTGAATTTTGGATAACACATCCCAACCGTGGTGAAATTATATACATGTTAAAAAATTATTTGATTTCAATATTTTTTGATGAAGTTATGGTGGGCAAATGGAAAGTGCTATGTTTTCATACCACTTTCACGGAAAATATCATAAAAAATAAAATGTTTCTCAAAAAAATACAAAATAAAATCTATCCCAAGATAGATAGCGGCATCTAACTTCTCACCAAAGGAAATAAAAATATATCATTTTTTGGTCATCTAAATCACGGGAAAACGAACTACAATCTTATACGCATTTTTTTTAAAAATACCAAGTCATTGAATTTTGAGTGTTTAATATAGCTAAACTTGTCCATTTAAAAAAAATAGTAGTTTAGAAACCAGATTCTAGATGCTACGATTCATATTGATATAAATTTTTCTAATTTTGACTATATGCATTGCTAATAATCCCTACAAGTTAATATTATGTTGTTATTTACAATATGGCATCCACTTATGACCCATTTTTTGTCCCCCAACTTGCTGCACTTACCCATGCAACCAAACTCGGTGGAGGTGTTAACTCAGCCTCAGCTAAATTTTTGAATGCCCATGCCAAAGTTGGCAATAAGAAGAGATAAGACTGCATTAAATCCCATTTAATATCTAGAAACCGATGCCACCAACCACCCAATTCCCATGTCATTCCATTAGGCCCCCTTTTAGGTTATCCATACTTTAAGTTATGTTAACTTTAGTTTAGGAAATCAACATAGGTCCATAGGTAGGTCCATAGTATTAGTCTTAACATTCTAACTAACAAAAGATCATAAAGACATAGGTTAGAATTATCTCTAGGCTATAGTTACTAACATTTAGACATAGATACATTAGGTTCAAGGTCCTCCAATGACATCTCATCTTAAAAATAATATAAAAATAGAACCAGAATCATTACTGGATTAAATACGAAGCAAAGATCCATGAAGAGGGTCATTTTCAGCCCTCACACACTCCAGATCTAGAACTCTTCCATATGTCTAAATTGGACTTCATGTCAACAAGACATGTAAATTAGAAGCATACCTTGGATCAACTATTTGATTCCTCTTAAATTATGAAAACTGAAACTCAAATTCATAATCCCGCATAGTGAATTTATCCTATATAACAAAGATGTATTGCTTAATTTTTAATTAAGAAAAAATGTGACAAAATGTACATGTTCACTAGATGAATTATTTCCTTCTATAAACATGATTTCCAAATTCACAAGAATACACTGTCTTAAGACAAAATCACATGTCAACGTTTGTACCTTAAAAAGTAGAAATCATCATAGGTACTAGTCATATTGGAGGCGTTACATACCTCCCTCCTAAAAAGCACAATCGTCCCGATGATTAACTTAGTCAAAATAAATTCAATCAAGAATATAACCAGGATAAAGTTATTTCATTCATAAGTTCATAATAGAACCAAATTTGAGAAATTTAAATTTTCATAATTATTCAGCATTAAAATAGTTGTTTCAATACTAAAGAATTTAGTATCTTCCAAAAACTGGAAGGTTCATTGATATGATAAGAATAAAATCTTCAAGTTTTATCAATCAACAGAATCAATTATGCTCAAATAAATGTAGAAAATCAATTTTCATGTCTTCAAAGTTTTCCTAGGTTGCACGTTCTTCGTTAAACTAATCCCACTAGACCTTACATTGAATTATTTCATGATTTCTCAAGTGCAACTGGTGATTTTCTAGCACTCAAATGGGTTTTACCACAATTATTCTTGGGTCTTAAACTTACAAGGAATTCCAATTTAACACATGTGATAAATCTAAAATGTATTTCTTAAGTAAATAAAAATGGAAAACATCATGCATTCGTGATAAAGTAGGTGGTAAAGATAAATGACAAGCTATATGGTTGATTATTTTGACAATTTCAAAGGGTTCCACATAACGAGGTGATAACTTGGCAGCCTTTCCAAAATTTATAGAACTCTTCTTCGGTTTAACCTGCAAAAAGACCTTTTCACCAAGTTTAAATTTCTTGTTAACCCTTTTTAAGTCTACATAAATTTTTGCCTATCTGTTTCTTCCTTTAAACATTCACGAATCATTTTAACATATTGTTCCATTTCAGTAAGGATCTCAGGTCCAATTACCTCTCTGTTCTCTATGTTATCCCATCTTACTAGAGTTCTGCATTTCCTTCCATATAATGCTTCAAAAGGTGTCATTTTTAGAGAGGTTTGATATGTGTTATTATAAGAAAATTCAACTAATGGAAGGTACTCTTCCTATTTGTACTGTTGATCCATGCAATACATTTATAACATATCTTCCAAAACTTGATTAAATACATTTATAACATATCTTCCAAAACTTGATTAAAATTTTCAGTCTGCCCATCCGTTTCCAGATGGTATGCTGAACTAAAATTTAGTTTAGTTCCTAAGGCTGCATTAAGTGTTTTCCAAAATCTATATGTCATTCTTGAATCTCTATCTGATATGATCAATGCAGGAACTCCATGCAATCTGAAAATTTCATGCACAAATATTTTACTAAAATAGGTGAATCATCCTTAAGATTACCAGCAATAAATGTGCCACTTTTGTTATTTTATCCACAACAACAATAATAACATCATGTTTATTTCTTGACATAGGAATCCCTTGAACAAAATCCATGTTAATTACTTGTCATTTATATTGAGGTATGTTATGAGGGTATAGTAAACCAGTTGGATGCATATGTTCAACTTTAACACACTGACATTCTAAGCAGTGTGTCAAAAAATCAACCATGTACTTTTTCATCCCTTTCCAAATATATTGTTGTTTTATATCAACAAGCATTTTTTTAATTCCAGGATGTCCTAAAAAAGGTGAATTATGAAATTCAGTTATCAATTTCATTCTTAATTCATTTACCAAAGGTATATATACTCCATTTTCAAATCTCAAGATTCCTCCGTCATCAAAGTGAAAACCTCTATATCTCACATCATTTGGATCTATAGAAAGTGTTATTTTCACTTTTTTAAAATAAGAATCAGATTCCATAACACTTTTTACTTCATCCTTAAACTAATTTCTCAACGTTATAAGTGAAAAAATGTTTCCTACAACTTAGTGCATCTGCCACTCTATTTTCCTTGACTTTTATATAACTTATGTCAAAATCATACTGAGATAGAAATTCTAACCATCTTCATTATCTTGCATTCATATTTGGATGAGTGAAAATATACTTCAACCTAATATGATCATTCTTTAGTTCAAAAGGTCTACCAAGAAGATAATGCCTCCATACGTGAAGTGCATGAAAAATGGCAAAAAGTTCTAGGTCATGGGTAGCATAGTTTAGTTCATGTAACTTGAGTTTTCTACTCTCATAGGCTATAACATGTTCATTTTGCAACAAAATACCTCCAAGACCTTCCCTAGAAGCATCTGTTACTATAGTGAAGTCTCCATTAGGATTAGGTACAGCCAAAATAGGTGCAGATGTAAGTTGATTCTTTAGATTCTTAAATTCATATTCACATTTTTCACTCCACACAAATTTCCTATCCTTCTTTTACAAAAAATTTATTGGTGCAATGACCTTCGAAAATTATTTAACAAAATTTCTATAGTAACTAGCAAGACCCATGAAGCGTCTAACTTCATGTACATTCTTAGGTGCAGGCCACTCATTTATTGTAACATTTTTTTATGGATCTACAGTTATTCCATCTTTACTTATGACATTCCTCAGATAGTGCACTTTTATCTCATAGAAAGAACATTTGGAAAACTTACCATACAACCTTCTCTTTCAGAATATTTCCATAACTATCTTCAAATTCTCATGATGCTCATCAATACTTTTAGAATATATGAGAATATCGTCCAAGAATATAAGCACAAATTTTTCCAAGTATTCTTAAAAAATATTATTCATTAAATTCATAAAAGTTGCAGGTGCATTTGTCAAACCAAATGGTAAAACTATGAACTCATAATGTTTTTACCTTGTCCTAAAAGTTATTTTATGGATACCTTCATCCTTGATTCTTAACTGGTGATATCCATATCGAAGATATATCTTAGAATATACTGATGCACCATGCATTTGATCAAACAAATCATCAACTCTAGGAAGTGGATATCTATTTTTTATTGTTGCTTTTTTTAACATCTGATAATCAATACACAATCTAAGTGTTCCATCTTTCATTTTCACAAAAATTACCGATACTCCCCAAGGTGAGACACTTGGTCTTATCAAACCTTTAGATAATAGTTCTTACAAATATGCCTTAAGCTTTACCAATTCAATGGCAGTCACTCGATATGGTGCCTTGGAAATAACTTCTAGTTAAACAACAAACTAATTGATCTAAATCATGAAATTAAACTACTCCATTTGGGCGGAAGACCGTAGTATTTCTTTTGGAAACACATCTTTAAATTTGATAATTGTATCTTTCCAAGAGGTCACTAGCCCCTTAGAGTTGTTTCAGAAATGTGTTTACTAACATACAAAATACAACCTTTGTTTTTGACTTTTTTAAGCTGCATGGCTGAAAATTTCCTAACTGAAATCTCACATTTTACCCCCTAAATGTTTGTAGTTTTTGGCAAGTCATCCAGACAACTAATATGTTTTTCAAAACAATCAACTTTTGCCATGTTTAGCTAGCTAGTTAACACCTATTATTACATCATAAGACCCCAAAGGAGTAACATAAAGATCAACTTCAGTGTAAAAACTAGGCAAGTCAAGGACTGCTCTAAAAAGACACATACTAACTATATGAATAGCATTATTTCCATAATGTATATCGCATGATTTATCCATTTTTCCAGCTTTTATTTTTAATCTTGAAGCTAATTTAGTAGAAATAAAGCATTCTATAGCTCCAATATCAAAAATTATAGTAACAAGTATACCAAATAACTTACGTCATGCCCTGCATTCTGATATGAAATAATTTTGCATTTCCATATTCTTATTTGTCCAGAGGACTACAAACAGCATGTATGTTATCGCTTTATGGGGTGCAGGGTTACTTATCCTTGACATTCCTGATAAGGAGATTTGGTTCACATAATGGTGGGTTGCCACAATTGTAACAAGGGAGTACAGCTGAATGCATAGGCTCAAATAGGAATGGTAGGGGAAATTAACATAGTGCTTCCTCCAAGCAGAAATTTTGCCCCTAGTGAAGGGGGTGGCTCCTGAGAATGTTATTTTGTACAATTGCAAGAATGGATCATTCCATAGCAATTTAGGAGGTAGTACAGCAACAAACAATAATATTCATGCCAAAGTGATTCCATGGAAAACTAGGTTTTGGGTGCAAGTGACTGTAGACACTAAAATGTAGCGTCACACTCCCCAAGGTTCCTCGATAAATAAGCACCATTCATTAGTGATTTACATTGAATGGCCCCTTTTACCCCAATGGAATTACTTAAATTAATGTAAATTAGATGATATCCTCACTATATGCATTAAAAAATATCTTAGCTTCAAATAATATTTTCACATCCTTTTCACTTAGAACCGGATGCCATCTAAGGCCAACTCAACCTAAGTGTACCTCTTAGTAATTAGCCCTAACTTCTTAAGACTTACCCTTTGCCCTTTATAATCAACTACATTCCTGTAACCACATTCCAATGCATGCTTACAAAAGTTCCCAGTACTAAAATGTGCTAATCATGACCATGAGATCTCAAGGAAATTTGGAGACACCTCCCCAGTTTGAGTAAAACCATAGCTCCGGAAATCCCTTCCACACAAGATCGCACGTTGGTTACCCCTAACCATCATGGTTAAGCTCGAAACTCACCATAGTTTTCTTAACCTCAAAACTATTTTCTCAATGCTCTGCTGCAAGTTGACCCAAAAAGGTAATTTTTTTCATGAGCTTTTTTTAACACATCCTTAGATCAATGCAAAATCTAACTCTTCCATCTTTATTTTTCACAAAGAATTACGTACTGCTACCTATGGAGATCAATCACTTGGTCTTATCACAACCATTTAGACAACAGTTATTTCAACTAACCTTAAGTTCTACCAAGAGGAATGGTACATTCGATACATTCCTTGGAAATAGGTTTGGTTCCTGGGTTGATCTCAATCATGAAATTAAACTCTCGTTTGGGTGGAAAATGTGGTAGTTCTTCAAGAAACACATTGCTGAAATTTCGTAACAATAGGTATCTTTCCAAGAAGTCACTATCCCCTTTACTTGTTTCATAAATTTTCACTACATATAAAATGTAGGCTATTGTTTACCTTGGCCATATTTAAGTCCTGCAACACTTAATCTATATTCCCACTAAAATCTCACCAAATACCCTTCCTGAAGTCTGATGTTTTCAATACAGGTCATCCAGACAACTAATGTGTTTTTCAATCATAAAGGAACCTTTGCTTGTGTTCAGCTAGCCAGTTAGGACCTATGATTACATCAGTAAGACCCCCATTGGTTAGCAACATAAAGTTGTCAGGTTACCCTTCAGTGAAAAAGTAGGTCTCATATTTACCAAGGACAATCCATAACAAAGACCTACATACCTAATTCCATGTGGACAACATTATTTCACATAGTGATCTACTGAGACCATGATCAATCCATGTAGAACCCAAAACCAATCACTTGAATTTTGATCCTAATTCTAGCCTAGAAATAAAGCATTAGAGCTCTAGTATTCTTATTATAGTTACAAGTGATATGACCTTAATCATTTTGACACTACAATAGGTATACCATTAACTTTCTTTTCAGCTTGTTTGTCAGCTACTGCAACATGTATCTTATACTACTAATTGTTGTCATCCTTCCTCAAAGGACGTTGATTTACATAATGATCCTTGCCAAAATTGTAGCATCCTCCTATAGGTCCCTTCTTTGACTTAAATTTAGTTCCTCCTAGCGTTAAATTTATCATTATGTCCTCACATATCACTTTGTCCGTTATTATTGTTCTTGAAAAAGTTGTTTCGTACATTAGCAACAGGTTTATTTGTTGCATTTTTCTTACCCTTATTATCAGTAAAAAACACTTTTCATGCCAAAAATTTTCCATTGTCCCTTTTTGGGTGAAACAGTGATGAAGAAGAATTTGGAACTTTCTTTATGATTTCTTCCTTATGGGTAGAGATTGATTTCAATTTTTTCTCTTGCCTTATGGATTTTTCAACAACCCCTTCCATAGTGGTTGGGCTGTGAACATCCACTTCACCACCTATAATGGGATTTAATCCCATAATGAATATTTTTGTATCCTAAACTTCTCGTTAGTTTGATACTGAGGTACATACTTGAGAAGCTTAGTAAAATTCTCCCAATACTCCATTACAGTTAACTTTCCTTGAGCTAAGTTCTAAAATTCAGTCATTTTCTGATCATAGTAAAGTTGTGGCAGCCATCATTTCCTAAAATAATTTTTAAATTGATCCCAAGTTATGTTTGTTTCATCAATGTTTAACTCATCCTTACGGTTGTCCCACCAAGAAGATGCCTCATGGGAAAGATGATAAGCTCCCCATATTACTTTAGTTTCCTCTGAGAAGTTCCTTATAGAAAATTACTTCTCCATTTCACTGAGCCAGTTCTCATCTCCATCTCCTAGTGTAGTGCCATCAAACTTGGGTGGACTTATCCTTTTTATATCATTAGTGAGTCCATCTTCCAATCTTACATTTTTATTCTCTGGTGATTGGCTGCATTTGCATTAGCATTGGCAGCATTATTGTTATCAACACCCTAAATTCCTAATATTAGCATTTTCCACAAGAGGTGGCTGATTGTTATTACCAGCATCTTTTCCTCCTCCTCATTGCCCATTACTTGTTATTCAAGTACAGCTAGATGATCTCTTGTGTCCAACAAGGTAGTAACGATCTCATAAATTTTTTGGGCAGTTGTTGTTTCTCCACCAAGTGGTGGGTTGTTTACAGCATTTCCTCTCATTTTAACCTTTTTATGTTAACAAGAAAATTTAAGTTTTATCATATTATGGACACAATAGGTCTAAGATTTGCAACCTTCAGCTCTGATACCAAGATGTAACATTCCCATTTTAAGACTTTAGAAACAAGGGAATTTTTTTTACATAATTTTCTTTGTTCTAAATTATCATAATTTAGAACACACATTCCAAAGCTAATCAATCTCATAACAGAAAACCATATGCAGTTGTAAATGACTTGGTGGAACACCAATCCCTCATTTCATAACTTGGTATCATACCAATATCTCATGTAAAATTAATCATTTGTATACTATGTATGCTTGGTTCCTTTACCCTTTTTGGGGTATTAAGTGTTATGTTTAAGAGGCCTATTTGAATATTTGTTACCGATATTCATCTGAAATCCCGCATCTTAAACTAGGTGACATAGGACAATGTAATCAGCATTTTGTGATAATTTGGCCAAATATTTTAAACATATTATACATGTTTATATTCCTGGATGGCATACTCATCAAACAGAATACATCCTTCACACCACTTGATATGTTATCTAGAATGGTCTTCACTAACTTCTGCCAGTCCACTTGTTCAAGGTTTAACCCTAGTCAAGGTTAGCAACATGGTCTAGTGTGGAGGACTGGTTATGGTGACTAAGGGTATTTAGTACATACTCAATCAAATTGCATCGATTAGGCATGTCTATTCATCCTAAGTCAACATGAGTTGACCTTGACGCTAGATCATGCCCTTATCTCTACCTAGGGCAAAAATGTGATCAAGTCTGAGTTTATGTTAGTCTAGATGAACAAACTTGAAAGGGTGTTGAAACATGTCAACTACATCACGGTATCCTCGTGAAGACCCTAGTCTTCCTAAAGGTATTGCCCTGTATTTGGCATGTGTCAACATCCATCTGAGGTTTCCTCATCTGGGAAAACATACCTTTTATAGAAATTTAATGACTTATTAATTATCTCATTACAGATTAATTACAGTTATCCTACCGAGAAACTAGGTTCATTGAACATTAGGGTTTCAAGTTAAAAACTATAATAAGAGGTAGGTATGCAGATACATCTGCTCCCTAATCATTTCATAAGTTATTTTTTTATACCATTAACATTATTATTTATATTTTACATAATAGATCCATTACACATTTAAAGATATGTTTGCTTCTTACTTACCCAAACCTTAGCTTACTTAAGTTCTGAGTCAGTTATTTTTATATTAGAATTCAATGGATTGAAGTCTAATCCCATTTATTTTCCTTTCCAACATTCCTATTCTGTTTAAGGAAATTATTCAAGAGGAAGCACACCTTCCACTATCCAAATTTAACATTTGGATTCATTCCCAAAAGGTCCTAAAACAAGTTTATGATTCCTTGCATGGAATTTGTCTTCCCTTTACTTATAAAGGGTTAATTTTTATATATAACCCCATATTATATTATAAGTTATCATCATATTTTATTCACCCAAAAACATTTTATTCAAATATAGTCATAGTGACATAGTTGAATATTCATGCACTAATGTCAACTTAATAAGCTGAATTTCACTAGAGAGGGTAGTACATCAAGTAACCATGATCTCTATTCAATCTATTCCAACCCAAAAGGGTATGTTACTAATAGAAAAATTAGAGAAAACTTAACATTTCCATTCAAAGAATACTCGAAAAGGATTACACATCAAGTACAAGCAAGTCCACAAATATTTCATTCATCAAGATGATTCATACATTATAAGTCCAAACACTTCAGACATTTCTAATGTCAAACAACAATAACAAGATCAATTACAAGTACAACTTTATTTTTCCATCAAATACATTTCAATAATGAACATATTTCATCATAAAAGATCCAGTCTCTTTGGTAAACAAATGTAACTTCCTATAAATATTTTCTCCTTTCATCACTTACAAAGTCCATCTACAAAATTGTGAGCACAGGTTAGTTCATTAAACTGGGCACGATGAGCACTAAAGATTAAAATAATGTGCTTTTAGCTAACTGTTTCATTAAAAAACATTATTGTTATGAAACAGTCCTGAGCAATTCAGAAAGACATACCAAAAGGAGTTACCATACACAATTAAGAGAGAGAGAAAAAGTGATAAACCATAACATAAGTAAGAATAGATCATGATATAAATAACTTCAACCTTCCATACTATTGTCTTCAGATAAGTAATATTTCATCACAATCTCATTACTATTTTCATACATTAATTTACATGATTCACTTCTCAGTTAAACCTATTTAACATAAGAAGATAATTATCTTAACTATCTTTTAGGAATAGTTCAACAGAAGATAAAACAACAGTACTTCCATCTCGACATATCATTCACCTAAATTCATCCTAAAATCTTGGATGTTGATAATCAAATTAAAAACATAAGAATAAGTTTAAGATGAACCAAACAACATAACTTAAAATGTGTTTCTAATTTAAGTATCCTAATACTCAAATTTAGAATTAGAATCCAATTTAAGTTACATTTCAGCACTAAACAGATCTCACCAGAGGGTAAGATCAAATTAGCATGCAATTGGGACTAAACACACAATCCCTAAATAGATACAACAGTACCAATGATAAGTCAAAAGAGTAGAATGGAAGGGTTTAAAAATCATCTTCAACTCAATCAACCATCCATATATTTTCTACTAAGCACAAATATTTACTCAAAACATTTCCAACCAAATTCCATACTCCATCCAATCATACACTACTTCAGCTATACTACCCTAGCACAACCTAAACTCAATCTTACCAATAGGCCCAAGAGTTGAAATAAAAATGGAACAGATCAAAGAAGGACAACACCTTCATCAAGTTTGAAGCAAGAAGAAGATTAAAGAAAAGAGAGAGATATATGAATTTATCTTAACTCTAAGCACGATTAGGAAGAAACCATAATATAACCAAGAAAAAATATTGACCAGGTCAGTACATACTATCCTAAACAAAAATCCCAAATGGAGAAAAAATCAGGGATCAAATTGAATGTCCAATAACCAAGTGAAGAAATAACGATGATGAAATAACCATTCCTTTACCCTATGAAATTCAAGAAAATGGTATTGACAACTTCAATATCCATAAAGACAGCAAGAAATTATTTTCCCCCAAGTATACTTAATAGAATGAAATAGATGACAGAAGGATAAGTCTATAACAAACTTCCAAATCTCAGATCCTTGAAGAAATTTGTGAGCATTATGATATATCAAATCCCAAGTAACACATTCCTTTTCAATAGAGATACATAAGCCATAGATCGTAAAAGAATTGAAAACTAGGATTTGATGGCCAAAGGCCAAGAAATAGACTAATAGTAAACAAAATTCACTGAACAACCCAGAAGATCAATATACAACAATAACCAAAAGATAGTAACCATTGCTAAGGGAGTTTTTCCTTCTCAGCATCGAATGCCCAACTTTCACTAGTTACCCAAAACTTAACAAAGTATAAAATGAGTACATTTCCCTCATGGGATCAAATAGTCAAGCATAGGGACTGAAAAAAATCATGACAAAGCAGAAGTATAAGTTGCGGGCTGAAGATAAAATCCAAAAGAACTAACACGTCGTGAAACATTAACACTTGCCAAGTATAACCCAACAACTTAACTTCCTCAATAACCATTGGAGTAGATGATTGCAACTAGGAAAGTTAATAAAAAACCCATAATCACCATCACAGAAGGGGTAAGAAAATAGATGAATACTAAAACTTTGATCATTCCATCATAACCCATAAAAAATATGCTAAAGCCAAGGTCGTAGAAGTTTACTCCCCATAAATATTCATACAAGTTCAAACAATCAAACAAGATATTCAAAAATATTCACACCTGAAGTCGATTACAGTGATGAAATTCTTTAAACAAGTTCCACAAATTTAAGAATTCAAGTTACCTAGAGTTTAACACAGTTGTAAAAAGAGTACATACAGTTTCGACTATCATCTCAAGCTCTTGTAGAAGGATAAAAGCATAACCCAGCAACTCAAATCAAGAGAAAATGAAACCCAGATCACACTTTCCTCTTACCAGTGGAGTCGAAACAACATTCATATAAAACAACACCATAAAAATAAACATATGCAGAGATGATCTAAACAACCATGCAAAAAATAGAATGTTCACAAGAAGAGCAGAGTTGTTTTTATGATCATTTAAGTAAAATAAAAACAACTTAATGGGTAGATCCTATCATGCCTAATAGATCTTCCCCTTCATTGATTTGTATAATATTTCCAAGTAGAACTTCCACATCTTCTTCTTCTCCACGAAACGTCAACCATCTTTCAATACTTCTCCCTTCTTCTTATAGTTTTTTTATAGAGTCCAATAATAGCTCTATGCAATGAAAAAATAACCAGTCATGTAAGAATCAAATTAGAGGTTTGAAGAACTGAAAAACATCATGAAGAGCTCGAGCTCGAAAATGAACCAAAACATCAAAACAACCAAAACCTCTCATGCATCTTCCTAGGTAGTATTTTCCAAGTTCAAAAACATTAAATGCCAAGGACTGTTAGTTCGCTAATTTTTCCATGCTACCGCCACCTCCATATTTGGCGAAGACTAAGTTAAAATTATGCATGCAACCAAACTCGATCGAGGGGCCAACTCAACCTCACCTAAATTTTCCAATTCCCATGCCAAAGTTGGCAGTAGGAAGAGATAATACTGCCTTAAATCCCATTTAATATCTAGAAATTGATGTCATTGACCACCCAATTTCCATGTCATTCCATTAGGACCCCTTTTAGGTTAGCCATACTTTAAGTTAGGTTAACTTTAGTTTAGTAAATCAACATAGGTCCATAGGTAGGTCCATAGTATTAGTCTTAACATTCTAACTAACAAAATATCATAGAGACATGGGTTAGACTTAGCTCTAGGTTATAATTACTTACATTTAGACATAGATAGATTAGGTTCAAGGTCCTCTAATTACATCTCATCTAAAAAATAATAGAAAATAAGAACCAAAATCATTAGTGGATTAAATATGAATAAGAGATCCATGAAGAGGATCATTTACAGCCCTCACACACTCCAGATCCTAAAATTCTTCCATCTATCCAAATTGGACTTCATGTCAACAAGACATGTAAATTAGAAGCATACCTTGGATCAATGGAATTGATCCAAGGTAATGTTGTTTGATTCCTCTTAAATTATGAAAATTGAAACTCAAATTCATAATCCCATGTAGTGAATTTATCCTGCATAACAGAGATGTATTGCTTCATTTTTAATTAAGAAAAAAATGAAACAGAATGTACCTGTGCACTAGATGAATTATTTCCTACTACAAACATGATTTCCAAAGTCACAAGAATACACCGTATTAAGAAAAAATCACGTGCCAACATTTGTACCTTCAAAATTAGAAATCATCATAGGTACTAGTCATCCTAAAACATAGAGTGTTGTCAATGTCCATGGTAAATAATTTAACTTAAAATTAAATTTAAGTGTAACATGAAATATTTACATTTTCAAAAAAATGAAATGAAGAAATGTAAACAAGGAATACATATTTTTATTTTTCAAAGGGGGAATCTCTCATTCTTTTCTTGTAATTGAATAAAATTCATTATTGAACTTGCTGAAGGATTGGGGTAATAAGTCCCCAATTTTTTCCAAGGAGAAACTTGATTATTAGGTGCATGTAACCCAATTCATAAACATAAGAGATATAGAGTAAGAGTGAATCAACAAGGCACCCCATGAATGAAGAAGACCATATATCACATTTATTTGGAAACTCTGATATCTTTTCCTTAAAATTTAAGAGGAAAGGAAGGACTACCTATAAATAACTTAACCGATTTTACACCTTCTATAACCACACATATCACACCACTATGAACAAATCTAGGCCCAATTATGTATATTAGGAAAAACATTAGAAAATATAGCAGCTATCCACATCCCCTTTTTATGTGATACACAGCCAAGGAGAAACTAAATAGAAATAGAATATAAACTATAATGTATTGAAATGTAGATAAAGAAAGGAGGCCCATACCCCCAAAATTCTTGAAAATGTAGTATAAATTGAGTTTCGTAGTGAAGGAGTGAAATATTTCATGCCCCCTGTAGTTAATATGAACTAAGTGAACTGGATCTAAAACTATACTAAAATATTGTACTTGTAGGTAACACTTTGAAACTATTGAGAAAGTTTATGTAGCTTCCTTTGGGTAAAAAACATGTGTGAGGGTTAGGACCATACATACAGTCTTTAAAAAATTATATGGTTTTGAACTTATGCCTATTTTTCTAAAAAACATCTGTCTGAATGTGTTTTTGAGTAACTATACCCTATTAACACCTGTATGCTACCCTATAATGTTTATTATATCTATTCTAGGTGTATAATATACCCAGATGAATTCCACTATTTTGAGGTATGTGTGAAAATCATATTGAGCATGTGGCTCAAAAAAAAGATGTGTACCCATGTACTAGGTATCTGATAGGTTGTATATCGAAGAGGTGGGAACCTTGAAGAATGTGTACCTATAAACAGTAAGGTTTTACACATGGTGGAAACCATGGTGTGTAATAATAGCAATAAATAGAAACCATAGAGACAATAGAAATAGTAGTAATAATACATGTATAAGAAAAAATTACATCAATAATGGAGTCATAGTCAATAGTATGCAAACAATGTGACCTAAAATGTATAGATCTTGCAAACATGGGACACCCACAGTATCACAAAAAAATCAAGGCCACATGCGAGAAAATAATAGAATGCAAAATAGGCATAGAACCAAAAACATGGGACACCTAAAGTGTCACAAGAAAATAAAGGCACTCATGCCACAACTAGTGAAATAAGCAAGTAGCAACACACACAACAAACATGTATGAAAACTAAAAGTTTCAAAACATGATGAAGTGATACATTAACTGATATAGAAAGATACATGTGAAGCAAAAGGTATCAATGTTGCATAAGACACATGTGTTAGTCTTGTTAGCTCAAAAGATAATGTGTACACAATATGTGTAATCAAGTGTCATGAGAAAGTAGAAAGGAACTATAATAAAACAATAGGATATGTTTGTAATGTATAATAAATGCTTCTATATGTATAGGAAATTTGGGTAAAGGTATGGTTAGTACCTTTCATCATGTACCTCTCTGTGTGTGTCCTACATTAAGCTCAAAATACCACGTGAAGGTATGCATGTAAAGAAGAAAGAGATATGTTATCTATCACACCAATAGTGACAAAAAAATTGTGTAATGTAAAGTGCTAACAACTCAAGCTAAGTGCAGAGTTTCTATTTTGTATTTCATAAATATATGAATATTTTTAAATTTTGAAACTATGTTAATGTTTTTGTATCTTTGAAATGCTTATCTGTGTACTTGAAGTGTGGTAGCATTAGGCTACCTGATGATAACCTCTTGAAGAGGTGGAGTAGTTTTCAAAGAGGGTAGAGGTTTGGACCTCATATGTGACTCATTCAAATGGTACAGTAGTAACAATGTTAGGGGAAAAAATCATGGGAGATGAAGGAGATGCATAAGTAATATGTGAAGTAGAAGACCTATGCAAAGTACCAGAAGAATGAATACACTAATACATTCCCTAGGCACTAAAAGGTTTTTGAGAACTTGTGAAGGGAGTATGTGCACTAAAGGAATGATGTGGGATCATATGGATGTGAGAAATCTGACAAACATTGTGTGAAAATGAAGGCCTATGAGGAGACCTAGGAGAATAGAGTTGTGAGAGGTAATGTGTGCAACCAAAGGCCTATCGGAAGACCTAGGAGGACTAGATTTGTGAGAGGCAACTTGTGCAACCAAATGCCTATTGAGATACCTAGGAGGACTAGAGTTGTGGGAGGTAGTTTGTGCAACCAAAGGCCTGTTTTAAGACCTATGAGGAATAGTTGTACTAGATATGGTGTGTATAATCATGATCCTATTAAAGAACCTAAAAATTTTAGGGTTGTTAGGAACATTTTGTGAAACCAAATACCTAGTCATGGATGCACTCAGAGTGGGAATATGAACTGTAGAATAATTACAAGGAAAACTAGGAGAAATATCCTCAAAGGGAATACCTCTAATTTTGATAACCTTTTTATCATGGGTAAACTTGACACATTTGCAAATTATTGATGGAATGGACATAAGATCACATAGCTAATGGATACCTAAATGTAATGCGCTAGATATAATAGAAGCAACAACTAAGAATGAAATTGATGTAGTTATAAAAATTATGGTGATACTTAAAATGATACACAAGTAGCAAGGATTAGAATCAAGTTCAATATTTTTTTGTATAAATGCCAATATATTGTAGTATGAGAGAGAAAACATTATCCTTATTATGTGGATAAACTAAAACACCACATATATGTACTTGATTAATAGAGATAGTGATGGATAGAGTACCTAAAACAAGTGTGTTGTCTATATCAGAGTTGTCAAAAGTGATAAGTGGTGGAGGAGGTGATGTGTGAGTGGCAATGTCAATCATCCAAAGGGTGATGAGAAAATGGTGGTGGTGGCACTACATAATAAGTGTTATTCACTTCTAAAGTAGATTTTTCAGTGTCATGCCTAGGAAGTGGATCATTGAATATTTTTAATTTGGCATTATCATTGGTTGGCTTAGGAGATTCAGTGCACTCATCCCATTTAATGGTATTTGAATTGATAAGGTCTTGAATGATGTGATGAAGCTTGATATACTTATCATTAAGGTTTTCAATACATTGATGATAATTGTAGTATGAATTGGCATTGAAAATATTTCTTTGAGGTTTTATCGTATCAAGATTAAATGGTGGAGGGAGAGACACAAGATACCACTCAATTAATTATTTCCATACAATGTATGGGGCATATGGTAAGTGAGTAAAATTTCACCATGCAAGATAAAGTTGAAGATTAAGTGATTTAGTAATAGTATTGATAGTTTCTTTAGAATAAACCCTTGTATCATTAGTCTTGCCTTTGAATGTGGATTTGCTTTAAAATATGGCATTCTAGAGGTATTAGGAGGAGAACTAGAAATTTACTTGAGTTTGTTCATATCTAAAAACTTACCTTTACGCTCGTTGAGGGTATGATGTAGATGGTAAAAATATCAAAAATTGTTAAATATGACCAAATATTTTAAAGGAGAAACTAAACCTTTTGTAAATGGGTTTATAATACATTTTCAGCTAGGATATTTTTCATCTTGGAAAGCATTTTTTTTACCATAGGACATAATTGTTGATAGGTTCATTAGATCCTTCTCACATTTCAGATATTTTTTCATAATATGTTGGAATCACAATGGACTGAGATAGGGAGTGTGAATTAGTATTACAAAAATTTCATTTCATTTTCTAAAACATGCATTCATCATTCAAACCATTCATTCAATCATCCATGAACAATGTGCACTTATTATGTATGTATTAGACATTCACATGTGTAAGAATCAAAAGAGAGAACATATGACACCATATATATGTGGGAAACCCTCAAGGGGAAGAAAACCCACTTAAACCTTAGCTTATATTACACAAAGTAAGGATTTTCAATAATATTACACATCCTACAAGATTTTTTTCATAGGGCACCCACCTCACAAGGAGCACCAATCTCTAAACCTTTATTAATATGACTCACAAAAATGGACTCCTATGAATATTACATATCATAAGATATTTTGAAAATGAATGACCACGGATGATATTCTGATCCCATAGCTGATTTTGATCCAATTTTAGCTCCAAACACATCAAACCTTCTTCATATTGTCCTCTTCTCTAACTTGCTCAAATTTTTCCTCTCATAGGTTGATTAGGTAATTTTTCCTTACATCACTAATCTTATATATTTATCATGTCTTCAATAATATTATATGATTTTTCCATAACCCATCTACACTCCTATTTAACCTCCTTTATGTCACACTTTTCCTCTCTGCCTCAACTAGTCATAAACGACTAAACGCAGTAGCTTATATACCCAACACTAGCTCATAACACCCCTAGTTCAGCCATGACCAAGCAATTTAGTCATCCCAACTCAACAACATGAAAATAAAATCATATAAACATCACCAAAAGACCCAATTAGGTCGGCATGGGTCACAACATCATGGAAAAACACAAGGCTTCTCAGACAAGCCCAAATCAAGCACTTCAAGCTCTAGTGAATGCTCCAACAACTTTAAGTTCTTATAATATTTTTGTAATGTACACTAAGCTCCACATATGTCATGCACAAGTCTCTAAAATCAAAAAAAATCTCATAAATCACATAATCATCCATCTCCATCATGAAACTCGCCAAGAAGAAAGCAAACCCCTCAAGGTCTTCAAGCACCCATAATTTTAGTCCTAAAGAATGACCAACTTCACACAGAAAATCACATCGTCATGACTCAAGTAATATACCATTGGAAATTTATCTAATTATTCTTTCCATAACAAATCACGTTATCCTCCAACTCATAATGGAATGCCTTTAAACATCTCAATCTCTAAAACTAGTCCAAACTACTAAACTAGACTCAAGAACCAATCTTGAGAGAAATAAGCACAAACACCTCCGAATAAACTTCCAATCTTAACCAAAGAATGGAAAAAACTTAATACATTTTTTAATCATTCATAAATCTCTAAAAAACATGAAACAACTCATAACAACCAATAAAACTCATAAATCAACTCAAGATCATGCACAACCAAGCACCATAAAATTTGACCTTCAGAAAATAGGTCATAAATTCCACATTTCTCATAAAACACTAAAATTTGATATATCATTGAAATATCTTGGAACCAAGATCATGAAATAATTAAAATCAAGTCTTAACTCCACATTTAGCTCCTAAAAAACCACTTTGATTATAGACAGCTCCAAACTGCCCCAAAACTACCTACAAACTTGTCTTCATAAATAACGAACACTTTTCATTTTAACACCTCAACCATGATCTTAAATTATCATATACATTTATTAAAATTCCCATGATTTGATAAATGTTAAATTAAATGATAGGTCTAATGGATAACTTTTCCAAAAACTAAAACTTTCCAGAAACAAACATTTTTGAGTGGGGCCCACATACTATAAAAAACTTTGAATCACACCTAGAGATATATGGAAGTTTCCTCTAAAACATCTAATCATAATTTTTTCCAAATAAAACAAAACAGGGTCACTACAAGCATTTTTCTCCAAGTCGTTGCTTAACTAGGGTTTTAGGAGGGTTTCAAACATGTTTACCTTTTTAAAGATCATTCATAAAAACATGAAGATAAAAGTACCTAATTATTCTTGTAAAATATTCATATCTAATATAATTACCTTTTCCAAATATCTCAGGTACCCATGAAAAAAACATACATCCCAGAATAAGCATCTGAAAGTCAAGATTTACCTCAAATTCTCACTAATTTATAAACCCAGTTTTGGTAAAAACCTCATATCTTCAAAAATATTCATCACCTGAACCTAAAAATTTTCATGAATCATCATGAAAACCTCCTCTAACTTTCCCAACTCACCTCTAATCTAAAATACTCATGAAACTCTCCATCCATAGTGACTTACTTGTTATTACTTGGCTTGTCTTCACCTTCTTACTTCCCAAGGACCATGAAACATCATCATACCTCTGAGAAATTAATTGAAACTCATCATAAACATAATATGAAAGATCATAACACCTTTCTCATTCTTTTATATTACTTCCATGCTCCATTCCTCATGCCACTAGACAATACTACATGTTCTAGGTCTAGAAATAGGCCTAGAATGACCTAACTCAACCATGACAACCCATGAAATGACCATAAATACTAATTTTAGACACATAGACACCTATTACACAACTATTTTACCATTTATGACCTCATGAATACATTTAAAAAACTTTTTAACTCACATTCCATGACCATGCCTACTATACCAAGCACCAAAAACACCTAAACACCATGTTACTTCACCCAAGCAACACTCATCAATGCAATACATCATAATGGCACCTCATGGAGATGCACATGAAATCTACACACCATTTTCCATCAATTTACTTTTACATCAATGATAATAAATAGACATAATGGCCAATAATATCCCCCTTTTCATTGATGGCAACCACCTTTAGAAACATTAATGGCACCCAGCACGACTAAACACCTACAAAATCCTCTTTTCCATGTTTCTGATCCTACTCTCCCCCTTTTAAATCTATGAAAAAGGTGTGATGAAAACTATATATGGAAAAATAAAACTCACAATGGTAGCAATGCATAGAAACAAATTACTTTCTTAACTTAACTCCCCTGGACTGTATTTGCACTTGTTGACTTCAAACAACATAACCAAATGATCCATGGACCTGAATAATCATTTAACTAAGCTCCCTTTAAGATTATATTCACTTCACTTTGTCTTCATCTTTACTATACATCATCCTCTAGGCCTGTTCCATGCTCAAAACCTAAATTTTTCCTCCAACATTTCCATAACATCACTTAGGACTATGAGCCCTAAACAACATTTTCAATGAAAATTTGGCATGCCATAAAAGCATATAACCCGTATGAATCACTATCTAATATCTCACCATGTCATTATACCATCAAGATCTACCTGATAATGCAAAATTGAGGTCACATATCTTCACCAACTATCATAGAAGCGGATCAATATAAATGTCTCACTCGTGAGACAATTTTTCAGTCCTCATTGTCTTCTTTACATAATATGACACATGTTAGAGCCTTAGCAAGCTCCCCCTACACTCATACACTTATCTAAGACATATGGATAGTAATGAATCATCTTATACCATTGTCAAATTCTCTTAGAATAGGACATTTCACCTCTCTTAGGAAACTTGTTCATCTCTTAGAACATCTCAAACACCCTAATACATGACTACACCCCTTGACTTTATGACACAAACATTACCCTCATTCATAATGAATCTAATACTTTCAATCATAAATTCATGTTATTCAAGCATCTCAGAATTGTCTACTCACATAAAATGCTTTTACCAAACTTTGATGCCCTTTACTTATCAAAATAACTCCATATCCAAGACTAGATCTTATTAATGCATACCTCAAGAGCTCAACAAGTCAATTTTCTGATTCTTACCATAGTCAATCTTCTTATCAATTTTGACTACACAAGCATCATTACCCATTTTTGACACAACATCACACCTTAATCAATAATTTCACATGTTTACCTTTTACTCAAGAACTTGTAATCATGACTTAAAAAATGTGACAGACTCCCTTATATCAGCAACAAGGATTGCTCTTACCACTTTAGAGAAAACACGGTTAGAAAATCATTGTATACCTTGTAGAAGAAGACATTATCTCTCCTTAGGAGTGTGCATTAAAATTTTAACGTCATACTCTTTTTCAAATCTATTGAGACACCTCAAATTTATCTATATACCTATTCATACAACTTTTTACCTCCATCAAATGTATTTTTACTGTCAAAAAATCTACTAACAAAGTCTTCAGTTCATCTTCTTGATGTAACAAACCTAAAACACAAATTTGTTCTTCTATAATTCATCTTTATGTCTCAAAATCATAGACTCATGTCTTTATCACCTATAAGCAGACTTTCATGGCTAACTAGGCTTCTTAAACCAATCACATTCCTAATTGGGGTATCTAAGATACATCCATGCATCGCTTCAATCCTTCAAGGAAAATATTCTTTACATGTACATTCCTCTAACAATAAACTCATATCACAAGAATCAAAAGAATGATCAATCATTTTATCTATCACTTGTCAGGCTATCATGACATACCTTTACCTTCATGAGATCAATTTGATATTATACACACCTCTTCCTTGCTTTTATAACACTATTGAAATCTTTTTAGACCCAGAACATACACCTCTAGTCTTACACATCTTTATAGATAAATCCAATCATCAATCAATATCCCAACTACTTAGAACAGATGAAATCTGGACTTAAGTCCAATTTATCCTATATGAGAATACATATCCTTCTCATAAGATCACGTGCCCAGAATTTATTGTAACCAAACCTCCTTGATGAGATCAACTATGTGCTCCCCCTGACTTAAAACATTCCTTATGTATCTTTATAAGCTAGGCCTCAAGCATATTTTTGATACTCAACTCCTTCGATCTTGTGATCTCATACACAAATCATTGAACACATTATAATGCTTCCCCTATCTTGAATCATATTTCTATACCCTATTTACTTCATGTCATGATATTCAAATATTTTGTCTCCTGATTTAATCCTTCTAGCTTCTAAAACATGTCATCTTAGTTTTCAAAAACCTTCATAGAGTGCATCACTTCCTTGAAACATAGCTCAGACAACTATGATTTTTCAGACCTGATTTCATAGACATTCAACCTCACTTATTATGTTTCAAAATTTTCTTTCTTTATACCTCTACTCGTATCTAGCACACACCATATAAATATGCTATGACTTCATAATACAAACTACAAAGATGTCCAAGACCCTCTATGTTGTCTTTGGGCTATATTATTAGCATAAATAACTTATATAATGCTCATGACTCCAAATACTTACGTGTATCATCCTGTAATTTCTATGATGGACTATGATTAAACCTTCATACACCATATCTTCAACACCATTATCTCAAACTTCATACTCAGACCAAATACTCAACATGGAATTTATTTGGTAAGATACAGACTTCGGGGGCACATCATGACTATGCAGGCTTACTAGACTGATGACACACATTTTTCAATACATGGCTAGATGAAAAAAGCAAAGGCACACACACACATACATAACTACATACCATTTTAAGACACGTGATAGGAAATCTACACACTTGTGCTCATATTATCTCAGATGATGTCAATCCTTCACCCTCAAAGTAAGAACACAATCTTGAATTGGTAAACTTTTATCATCCACTTATGATGGAAAATTATTAATAGGACTAAACCATCAAATCTTGAATCCACCTTATATCATCTCACACAACATACCTTAAATATCTAGACCAATATTTTAGGACATGATGCTCTTCATGATTGATCAAACAGTACCAAACTTAGACTACTTCATTACATAGCAACCACCATTACAGACCAAGATTATACCCTGACTTCTTGACCAATATACTATGATAATGACTTCACACTGAAACCAAGTACACTTTTTCTACACATATTACTTATGACATGGAGAAATACAAAAAATATTGACCTTCCTTTTATGAAACAACAACTCAAGGGCCTTCATACCTTAAATCTTTGTTTTGGATAGACCTCCAAGTCTTCTTTTTAGAGCAAATATTGTTCTCAAAAGTGTGAAAATACACATCCTTTTTGATGTATTAAATATTCATTCCAAAGCACACCTAAGCATGTCAAGCACTTGTAGGCCTTGAGACATCTTTTCAAACCTCTCCAAAGATCTCATTCCTGCAGCATGTCTCCTAGATTGAACAATATCCAAGTAAACCTTGATCAGAGTCGTCTTGTTTTGGAAATATTTGCATTACACTATCAATAAGCACTTACTCCATCTGTCATGAAATTGCACCATACTTCTAATAGCTTGTGAGAATTTTCAAGAGTCAATTAGTTCAAATATTTCTTCTTAGTGTTATCAATAACCTTTTAGTAACACCTTTCTCTTTTTTCAACTCATCCACAGAGCCATGTTCACATGGTTCAAACAAGAAATAATATTCATAAAACAAAATTATATACCTTGGATGAAAACCTCTCCTTTTCTTCTTCATTGATGGTGGATCAACATATTTATGCCTTCTTAGGAATACCATACCCTTCTTGGCTTGTTAATAACACTTTGGTTTATGAACTACATATGATCCCTTTCTCGTAGTGTCAATACTATTTGACACACAATCTTCATTTTTTTATGCATCATTCATACTAAGGATCACCTCATGGCTATGAAATTCTTTGACTCCATAATGATACACAATAGCATCAACATTTATATTTATATATCCAATAAAATCAAGGAAAACCTCAAGCTCAACTCCTAGGGCATCATCACCACCTTTTCTTTCAAACATGCTAATATGACTTTGATATCTAGTCAAATTAGTTTTAGATTTATTTTTGAACTCTTCATGGTTGTCTCCAAAGATAAGGCTTTAAGACACACTTCATTTACCTTTATATGTTCAAACATATCTACTTTATCTTCTTTAGAACAACCTACTTCAAAATTGACACAAAAAATATGTTTTGACATCTTCATTAGCTGGATTGGAAATGGGAGTGTAAATACCAAGAAAATTCTACCAAATGTCAAACCCTAAGGGTTTCAAGCATGCTCTCATCCTAACAAGAGGATTATCTTCAAATTGAGCCTGTCTTTCATACATGTGCTTCAAGAGGATCTCCTTAAAGTTTTCAAAATTTCTTCACAAGTACCAGATATGATACCAATTTTTTGAAGCAAAATTGACTAAGGTGGGTGAATCAGTCCTACAAAAATTTCATTTCATTTTCCAAAACATACATTCATCATTCAATCATCCATGAACCATGTGAGATTATTATGTGTGTATTAGATATTCACAAGAGAAAGAATCAAAAGAGATAACACATGACACCTTATATATGTGGGAAAACCTCATGGGGAAGAGAACCCACTGAAGCCTTAGCTTATATTAAACAAAGAAAAGAATTGTAAGAATATTAAACATCCTGTAAAAAAATTAGTGAGGCACCCATCCCATAAGGAGCACCAACCTCTAGACCTTTGTTGATATAACTCAAAAAAAAGGACTCCTATGAATATTACACATCATATGATATTTTGAAAATTAATGACCAGAGATGATATGTTGATCCCACAGCTAATTGTGATCCAATTTCAGCTCCAAACACATCAAACCTTCTTCAGACTATCCTCTTCTCTAACTCACTCAAATTTTTCCTCTCATGGGTTGATTAGGTCATTTTTCCTTGCATCATAGATCATCTATCTTTTTCAGGTCTTCAATAATATTCTAGGATTTTTCCATAACCCCTTTACACTCCCCTTCAACCTCCTTTAGGTCACAATTTTCCTCTATCCCTCAACTAACCACAAATTACTAAACACACTAGCTTATATACCCAACAATATCTCATAACACCCATAGTTCGACCATGACCAAGTAATTAAGTCATCCAAACTCAAAAAACATGACAATAAAATCATATAAACATCACCAAAAGTCCCAAGTAGGTCAAAAGGGGTCACAACATCATGAAGAAGCACAAGGCTTCTCAAACAAGCCCAAAACAATCACTTCAAGCTCTAGCGAATGCTCCAACATATCCAAGTTCTTATATATTAGGAATTAGTGAACCAATATGTGGAAAAATCTCCTCAAATCATAGTAGTAGGAAACTATTTAGCATAATTCTACTTGCAGAAATATAACAACATAAATCAATAATGCACAAAAGAAGACAAGACAAGATTTTATGTGGTTCACCCAATATGGGCTACGTCCACTAAGATATTTCTCATATTTTATTATCAACAAGAGTAAAATAACTCTCACATTCTTCTCTCAGTTATGAACTCACAACAGAATTCCAAAGATGCTAAACCATAATTGATACCTCAATTGCTCAACCTTGATCACTCTTGATCACCTCTTGATCACTAAGACTTACGACCTCTTAAACACTCAAGAAACCTTCAAGATACCCTAACACCTCTATTTATAGGATTACAATCCTTTTAAGAAGTCCTAAAGCTGACCCTAGAAGTTTGAAATTCATAACCTTTCAACTTCCCACGGATGGAAAAATTGTCATGGAGTTGATAGCCAATTAACAGCAACGTGACAACAACGTCACAGCATGAAAATAGTAGACGACTGAAAAATTCTCCTGAAGTCTCCAAAATTAACCAATTGAACACCAAAACATCAATACTGATTCCAGAAGACCAAAAAATAGGCTCCACACCCCAACAATCTCCCACTTGGAGACTGTTTCCACTAAGAAAAGTTCTCAACCCTTCATTATCAACCATGAAGGCCAATCAAAGTTGAACACAACTTCAACTTATCCCTTGTGACCACCTTGGTCATCATATCTATAGGATTCTTCTTGGTATGAATATTTTCCATCTTCTTCTAAAGCTTCCCTGATGAAATGATATCTTAGCTGAATGTTCTTCGTCCTAGAGTGGAAAGTGGAGTTCTTCACCAAATGAATAGCACTCTGACTATCACTGTGTAGTATCCCAACTTTCTGCTTATGACCTAACTCATCAAGCAACTACTATAACCAAATCATCTCCTTGCTTGCCTCTGTGGCAGAAACATACTCAGCCTTTGTGGTTGACAAAGCCACAACCTTTTGTAACCATGAAATCCAACTCACCATTGTATCACCAACCATAAATACATAACTTTTCATGCTCCTCCTGTTTTCCAAATCTCTTGCCATGTCTGAATCTACATAGCCACACAATGTAGTGTCTGATCCATTGAAACACAATGTTGCTCCCATGGTCCCTCTCAAATACCAAAGGTTCCACTTTATTATTTGTCAGTGCTCTCTACCTGGATCACTCATAAACCTACTCACTACTCCCACTGCATGGGAAATTTCAAGCTTATTGCATACCATATCATAGATCAAGCTACCAACCCCTAATGAGTATGGTACCCTGGACATCTAGATCCTATCCTCCTCAGTCTTAAGACTCTACTCCTTTGATAATTTAAAGTGACCTGCCAAAGGAGTACCAACTGGTTTAGCATACTACATACTAAACCTCTCTAAGGCCTTATTTATGTACTCTTCTTGAGATAATACCATCTTCCTCTCCTTCATGTTCCAATCTATTCTCATACCAAGGATTTTTTTTGCTACCCCCAAATCCTTCATAGAAAAGTAGTCACCTAGCTTCTTCTTGAGTACCTTTATTTCCTACATGTTCTTCCCTACAATAAGCATATCATCCACATATAGGCACAGAATAATATAACTACCATCAAGAAACTTCTTTATGTACACGCAATGATCTGAGTGACACCTGGAGTAACCCTGGTCCCACATAAAATTGACAAACTTCTTATACCACTACTGTGGAGCTTGTTTTAGGCTATACAAGCTCTTCTGTAATTTTCACACTAACCTCTCTTTTCCTTTGACCTCATAACCCTATGGTTGTTACATATACAATTCCTCCTCCAACTCACCATGAAGGAATTTAGTATTCACATCTAACTGCTCTAAGTGTAGGTCTTCTATTGCTACTAAACCAAGAACAGTCCTAATAGAAGTCATTTTAACAACAGGAGAAAAAAATTCATCAAATTATATACCTTTCTTCTATGCAAATCCTTTGACCACCAACCAGGCCTTATATATTTTATTTCCTCCATCTTCCTCTTTGATTATGTACACCCACTTGTTTTGTAATGCTCTTTTTCCCTTGAGTAGCTCTAACAGATCCCAAGGTTGGTTCTCCATAAAGGATCTATGCTCTTCATCCATGGTCTGCTCCCACTTCTTCCTAGCATCTACCTCCACTACTTCCTCAAAGCACTCTAGATCTCCACTATCAATGAGTAATAAATAATTCAAAGATGGTTTTAATCATCCAGGTTCCCTTCTTACCCTAGAATATCTTCTCACCTCAGGATTTTGGGGTTCCTAATGAGTAGGTTTCTAAACTGGCTCTGTCAGAACATGTTGCACCTGAACTGTCCCCTTAGACACCTTGTGGTCTGAACTGTCCTCTAACACTATGTATTCTTTCTTTGATTCCTCTTTTTGTTCCTGCAATCGATCTTTATACATGAATTTTTCATTAAATACAATATCTCTAGACCAAAATATTTTCTTCCTTAATACTCCAAACATGAAAACCAAAGTCATCCTCACCATATCCAACAAAGGTGAATTTCTTAGACTTAGACGTTAACTTGGTCTTATCATATTTATCAATGTGAACAAATACCTCCCATCCAAATACTCTAAGAAATGAGTAATCAATTTTCTTACCAGACCAAGCCTCCTTAGGTA
Organism: Taxus chinensis; assembly: GCA_019776745.2. Lineage (NCBI taxonomy): Eukaryota > Viridiplantae > Streptophyta > Pinopsida > Cupressales > Taxaceae > Taxus > Taxus chinensis. Next base: position 380,881,568 of record CM034148.1, read on the forward strand.
TACCTCCATCCAAGGCCATAGAGGGTCTCTATTAATCATATAAATAGTTGTGCTTACCGCTTCCACCCAAAACATGAGTGGCAGCCCTGCATGTAACCTCATAAACCTAGCATGCTCCATGTTTATCTTATTCATTCTCTCTAACACTTCATTTTCCTATGGAGTCTTCGGAACCGTTCTTTGCCTATGGATCCCATTTACTAAATAGTAATCAAGAAATTCATTTCTGTAATGCTCCCATCCATTATCCAACCTAAGACATTTCAACTTGAGACTTGTTTCATTCTCAACCAAGGATTTCCATCTTTTGAAATTTTCAAACACATCATATTTCTTTCTAATGCAATATACCCAAACTTTTCTAGTTTCGTCATCAATGAAAGTGACATAATAACATGAACCACCAATAGATTTTACCTTAGCTATCCCCCATACATCTGTATGTACTAACTCCAACTTACCCTCCTTCCTGGTAGGTCCAACCTTAAGGAATCTCACCCGCTTCTATTTCCCATAAACACAGTCTTCACAAAAGTCCAAATCTAACTCCTTTAATCTAGGAAGCATGTCCTTTATAATTTACATGTCCTTTTGAATCAGATGACCAAGTCTCCGGTGCCACAAATTTGCATCTCCATCTGTAGAAACTAAATTACAATAATCAGGACCACTAGATAAATACAAAGTACTTGTTTTCTTACCTCTTGCTACCATAAGAGATCCCTTGGTAACCTTCTGAGAATCTATTGTAAAATTGATCGTACAACCATCACTAGCCAGATGACCTACTGATATCAATTTCCACCTCAAATTAGGCACATGTCTAACGTCCTTAAGTAGCCACATGTTCCCATTATACATTTTCACTTGAACATAACCTTTCCTGACTATGTTGCACGGTTCATCATCACCAAGATATACATGTCCAAAATCTCCATGAACAAAATCAGTAAATTAATGTCTATGTGGGGTGGCATGGAAAGAAGTCCCTGAATCTAACACTCAAGACTCAATAATATTATCTAAAGAAATAATTAAGGCATCCTGACAAACATCACCTATTGTGACATTTACCTCTTTAGTTTCCTCCTTCTTATTCTTCTTATCCTGAAGAGCCCAACAATCTTTCTTAGCATGACCAACCTTCCAATAGTGCCAACATTCTAAATTACTCTTGGACTTTGACCTTCCGCGATCATTCAAATTCCCATGGTTACCTTTCCCTTTTTTCTTATATCTCCCTCTGCTCTCCACCATCAAAGCATTTCCAGAAGTATAAGAATCTCCAATTCTCTTCATTCACATTTCTTTCCTTAGGATAAAAAATATTACATCCTCAAACTTCAACTTTGAATTATTAGAGACTGAATTACTTACAGCCATAACCAATCTATCCTAACTGTTTGGCAAGGAGCACAAAATCAAAAAATCCCTGATCTCATCATCAAAGTCAATTTTTACTGAGTTTAACATACTCACAACCGTATTAAATTCATTCAAATGATCAGAAATAGAACCATTCTTAGACATCTTCATATTAAAGAACTTTTTCATCAAAAATATTTTATTAGAGGTAGAGGGTTTTTCATATAACTTCCTCAACACACTCATGAGACCTTTTGTGGTCTTCTCCAGTGATATTTTGAAAGCAACCAAAGATGCAAGGCATACCAAATTTCCCTAAGAACATTTCTATCCAGAAACTCCTAGTCCTCATCCAACAAGGCTATAGGTTTCTTTTCCTTTCTAGCCAAAGGAACAAGGAGATCCTATCGATATAAGTAATCATCCATTTACATCTTCCACAAACCAAAGTTCTTCCCATTTAACTTCTCAACCCTCGATCTTCCCTCATCTACCATAGCTCCCACTCAAGCTAAAATTTCCCTATGATTTACTACTTTAGTAAAAAAACCACCAAATCTCTAATAACAGTTGTTACAGTTAGTGAACCAATATGTGGAAACAAATCCTCAAATCACAACAGTAGGAAACTATTTAGCAAAATTATACTTGCATAAATATAACAGCATAAATAAATAATGCACAAAATAAGACAAGACAAGATTTAACTTGGTTCACCTGATGTGGGCTACGTCCACCAAGAACCTTCTCATATTGTATTATCAACAAGAGTAAAACAACTCTCATAGTCTTCTCTCAGTTATGAACTCACAACAGAATTCCAAAGATGTTAAACCATATAAAAACCACAATTGATACCTCAATTGCTCAACCTTGATCACTCTTTATCACCTCTTGATCACTAGGACTCAATACCTCTTGAACACTGAAGATACCTTCAAGATACCATAACACCTCTATTTATAGGATTGTAATCCTTTTAAGAAGTCCTAAATCCGACCCTAGAAGTTTGAAAGTCAAACCTTTCAACTTCCAAGGGCTGAAAAAATTGTCACGGTGTTGATAGCCAATTAATGGAAACTTAACAATAACACGACAGAAATTTCACGGCATTAAAATAGTAGACAAGTGTAGAATGCTCCTGAAGTCTCCAAACTTAACTGTTCAAACTCCAACACATCAATACTAATTCCAGGAGACAAAAAAATAGGCTTCACACCCCAACATTATAATATCTTTGTAAAGGTACAAGAATCTCTACATATTTCATGTATAATTCCTCATCATCACCAAAAATATCAATAAGCACTGAAACATCCACCTCCATCATGAAACTCCCAAGAAACAAGCAAACCCCACAAGGTCTTCAAGCACCCATAATTTCATTCTTGAAGAATGACCAAATTCACATATAAAATATCATCATAATGACTCAATTCATATACCATTGGAAATTTCTCCAATTATAATTTCCATAACAACTCACTTTATCCTCCAACTTATAGCGGAAGGCCTTTAAACAACTCAATCTTTGAAACTGCTTTAAACCGCTAAACTGGACTCGAGAACTAGTCTTGAGAGAAAAAATCACAAACACCTCCAAATAAACTTCTAAGCTTAACAAAATCATGGAACACACTTATATATGTTTTTTAAGAACTCATAATATCTATAAAACATGAAATAACTCATAACAACAAATAAGCCTCGTGAAGCCACTCAAGAGCACCCTCAAAATTGACCTTCAAAGAACAGGTCATAACTTGCTCATTTTTCAGAAAAACTAAGTGTGATATATCATTGGAAATCTCTTTGAACCAATATCATGAAATAATTCAAACCAAGTCTTAATTCCACCTATATCTCTTGAAAAACCATTTTGATCACAAACTAATACAAACTGCCCCAAAACTACCTAAAAACTAGTCTTCATAAATAGGGCACACTTTTCATTTTAACACCTCAACCATGATCTAAAATAATTATGTAAATTTATTAAAACTCACATGATTCCATAAATGGTAAATTATAAAATAGGTTCAATGGATAACTTTTCCACAAACTGAAACTTTCCAAAAATAAGCATTTTTGAGTGGGGGCCACATACTGTCAAAAACTCTAAATCACACCTAGATATAGTTGGAGGAGTCCTCAAAAAATCATCACTTTTTCCTAAGCAATAAAAACTAGGTCACTACAAGCATTTTTCTCTAATTCATTTATTAACTTGGGTTTTAGGAGGGTTTCAAACGTGTTTACCTTCTTAACGATTGTTCATAAAAACATGATAATCAAACTACCTCATTATTCTTCGAAAATATTCATCTATGGCCTATGTTATAACCAAATCATTGCACCCCCTAAATGGAAATAATGTTATTAGGACATTTGGTGTGATTGGGACATATAGGATCACCTCTCAAGCTGTGGGACTTGGACTCGAGGTGAACCTCTGGAGAAGGCCGGCTTCCTCTTCCTAAACTAAGTGTTGTACTACTCCTAGTGTAATAAAATGACTACCTAGTCCTAGGATAACATTTTCATGGGTTTTAGGGAAGGATATTTTCTAGAAATGAGACTATACTAGGGATGGTGATGCACCAAATAAAGGTATGTTTAATATCCGAAAGGGTTGATGTGGGCAGGATGCTTGCATCGTTGGCCACCTTCATCTATTGTGACTTGGAAAGGGTACAAAATACCATAGACTGGGCATAGGTTCCTCATTAAGCTTGAGCATACATAAGAGAGAGATCAAATTTGATTCAATACACAGTTAATTTATTATGAGGAAAGAACACGTGCACATGTTAAACATCCATCTCACTGACTATGAATAATGATAATACAACTTTTAACACAGAAGGAAAATAATATTCTCACAACTCAAATAAAGGATAATCACATTACTCCCTCACAACATGAAATAGATAATCCAAAATAAAGGTAAGCTAACCACTCACACTAAGGATTCATACATTCAAAAAGTAAGTATTTATTAATCATCAAACACAATAAATCATATTTCCAATGGAAAGGTATAATTTTGAATATAATTAAAAGGTTTTAGAAATCTCTGAAGCACTCTTCCAAGCTTGAAGAGAAAATTCACACAATAATGATCTATATTTTTATGTTATTTTTTCCAATACTCCATGCATTCAACTATTTATAAGTTATTAGGCTGATCCATTACAGCTGGGCCCTTAACTAACATTTTACCAAAAATAGAAATTTCATTAAAGTAAGGGAATGTGCTCCCATGAAAATAGAAAATTTGTTGCAAGGGTTTGACTTAGTCAACCCTACAACTTTGACTGATCTAGATCTTGGATCTATCCTTTCATGGTCGTTCAGCTTTTTCCTGGTTCAGCTACGCCTTTCTATTCTGCAGGTTTCTATTATTCTTCTTCCCACGCAGCCATTCGATGCTTATAGTTGATGAAGCACTTGATGATCCCCTGAATTTATTCATCTCCAAGCCCACATGTATAGTTATTCACAACATCTTTTGTCTCGATCTCTTTTTTGATCTTGGCTGGCACTCTTCAAAGTTTACTCATAACTTTCTTCATCCTCCTTATGAAATTTTGGCATAATACCAATCAGTTAATGGAGTCACTATTGAAATTTTGGTGACCTCATCGTCACACTTCACCAAATCCTTAAAATTTTCATTAATTTGATCCTCTGGGGTAGTGTCGATTTTTTCATTGAAGAATTTAAAATTAGCAACATCAAATTCTTCTGGGATATCATTCAGGGTATCCATGATCTCCACTCATTTATCATCTAATTTCTTAATTAAATCTTGCAACACTTGGCACTAGAATTCCGTGGCCTTTTGATATTCAAATATATTTGAGGCATCATTGATCACCTCTTCTTTAAGGAACAAGTCTGGTTCTACTTCTATTATTTTGCTCCATGTTTTTAGATTCAAATTTAAGTTGTTATTATCCTAAGAAAATTCTTCCTCCATTTTTCAAATAGTAGTTCTCCCATCCTGTAAATCATTATATATCCTGACAGCATCTTTGATTAAAGGATTAGCTTCATGAAAAATTTATTCCATCCATTCATTTACTAATCTCCCTTTCTGGCCTAGCTTTTCAATCTCATGATAAGAAATTTTGTTGATAGTAGATGAAACTGTCATAGCCATAGTAGTTGAGACTTCATTAGATGGATTTTCCTAGGTTACTTTCCTTAACAATGCAGTGAGTTGTTCGACCTTGAGTTAGAGCTCATCTTTTGTAGCCTTATCTTTGTAATATTTTTCCAGAATATCCCCAAGAGTAGTGTACACATCTTGTTTGGCTCCTTCGTGAGTGGCCTTTCCCAATGAAAATATAGAGATCCAATAATCTGCAACTGTAATTATTTACTTATTGTTTCCCTCAATGAGAGTAGCAACCGCTACAATTTTCTCCCCATATGGATTCAATGTCACACATGAAACAATCCTTGGCCTCTTAGCCTATCCTTTTCGGTGTATACTCCAATATACTGAGATCTATGACATCTCCCAGAGGCACCTTCTTCTTCTACTTTAGAGTCTACCTAAATAGCCATTCTGGGATGGCTAATGCTGATGAAGATGGAACATTAGATTTGATACTTGAAACATTAGTCATGAAAATAGCACTAGAAACATTAGTTGGCATTTGGATAGAATTGGCAATGATGGACGGGGTGCACGTAAGGAAATCCATAGGAGTTGATAGAATGATGTTATGGGATGAGATGGAGGGAAATGGAATTTTTAATGGAAGTGAAGAAGAAATGGGTGACCGGATAGTTTCTCCAACTGAGAGAACTGGAATGGATGAGAATACTTAGGCCATAGAAGGAGATGGGAAGGAAGAAATGATTATGGAGGTGGAAGGAACTGATATTGGAAGTGACAATGAAAGAGGAGGAAGAGATGATGGATCTTGTGAGATAATAGGAGAGTCACTGACTTTAACCACTTATGTCACAGGTGTTGTAGGAAACATGGCCTTGGAAATAGAAGCCTTGGAGAGAGATGAGTCACCAACAACAAATGAAATATTTTTTAGAACTATATGGGTTTTTTGGGTCAACCTTTTCCCCTTTGTGGGTGCTGATTGGATTATCGTTGGTGGGGCCTCTATATTTGTAGGTTACTCTACCCCCTTAGGTGAGATTCCTAAAGTAACTAACCAATTGTAAGTTCTCTATAGAATGAGCCCCACCCTCTCCTTTGTATTACAGCATTCCTCTACATACCAATCAATCAATGGTAATGGTTGATTGGTAATATTATCATTTTTATATGCTATATCCAAAACCTCGTCATTATCTTGCATATCTTTTAGGACATTGAATATACCAAACTATTGAACTTCATCCAAGGTTAACCTCTCATAATCCCTTTTTTGGATGATGTATTCATCCCGAAAATGAATCCATATATGCTCCAATTGGGGCACATGGGAACTGGACCAACCTCTTTCATTGAATTTACTCCAATAATCGAAGCTAGTCTATGGATGAAAGGTTTGTAAGGTTACTTCGGCCATTTCCACATCCACATTTTTGGCCTTATGAATATTCAGGCAGGTGTATCTGCCAATTGAAATAGGGAATTGCATTCCCGCTTTGTGGTGTTTATTCTGAATTAAATGATAATGCAATAATTATCAAACCAATTTAAGGAGAATTCATTTATCAATAGGACATATTGGAAATTTTTTGGGAGCACCTACGAAGCTAGGAATCTGAATTTAAGTAAATGTGGAAAACTTAAGGTAAATAGCTCCCCATTCCCCCACATCCTTGAAGGCTTCGTCATAAATCCTTCGATTGTATAACTCCTTATTGAAACAATAGAAGATAACCACAAAGAAGGCATCGTTGACCCTATGAAAATTTCATCTCCCCTCATTTAGTGTGAGCTAAGGATAGAAATCATAGATTTGGGAGGTTTCGTGAACACCTTTAGTATTCAACCCAGTGAAATATCCCATAGCAGTGGCCGCATAAACCAAAAAGGATATCATATAGAAAATATTTTTAGAAAGCACCTTGCTCAACTTATAGCAAATAGAGCTACTGATATGCTCCCCCCATCATATAAATTCCTTATTTTTCTTGATGGTAGTGATGTACAAGAACATCCATTCCTTGAATTCCTTTGTAGAGGGAAGACCTTAAATTCTACTTAATAGCACAATGATGTCATTGACCTCCTGAATGAAGTCTTACCTATACATGGTCTTTGGTAATTTAGTGACATTCTTGGTCAAATAGATTTTCATCATGACTTGTGTGCATACTTCCACCTCCTCCTAATGTTCTACTGTTGACTCTGGTGAAATTGTGGCATAATATTTGACATTCAAAAGTTTGAGTAGATCTTCGAAGAAGTCTAGGTCCAAACAGATTACCACCTTATCATCAACATCTTTAGCCGTCATATATTCCTCATCAAAGTGAGTTATTACGACTAAAACAAACTCTGAGAAATGCATGGATGTGGGAAACTTAGTAGCAAGGACAATCCCACTATCATATATGGCCTTTATCCATGGTTTTTTATTTGGAGCCTTTACCCTTTCCCAGAAATATAGAAAACCAATCTTCCCTAAGTCGTTGTCTCCTATATTTCCTAAGTCATAAGACAAGAAAGAGTGAGGAGCAACTCCAAAAAATGAATACTTTATCTTTTATTTGCCCTTTGATATAGAAGTCGACATTAAGCTCTGTATTTCAGAACCTGATGACTTTCTAAATCCTGAAAGCTGAAGTTGAAAAGTCCTGAAAAGCCAAAGTTTAAAAAATCCTGAAATGTAATACTCCAAAATGACAGGTCCCGAAATCCTGAAAATCATCCAACTTCTGAAATCTCAAATTGAAAAACCCTAAAGTTCTGAAGAGGATACTTTTGAAGAGGATACTTCCGAAGAGAAGACTTCCAAAGAGGAGAATTCTGAAAAAGAGAAATCCAAAAACCTGAAATGGACACCTCCTAAAATCTGAAGTGGAAACCTTCAAAATGGAGAAGTACGAAATTCTAAAAATCTAACCTCTGATAGCCTAAAAACAAAATTCTGAAGTTCTAAAAGCAAAATTTCCAAAGATAAAAGTTCCAAAGTTCTGAAAGTAAAAGTTCCAAAGTTCAGAAAGAAAAAGTTTCGAAGTTCCGAAAGAAAAATTTCCAAAGTTACATGGTTCCCAATAACTAAAAAGCTCCAAAAATCTGAAACCTCAAACCCTGAGAAACAAAATCCTCTGAAATGGTGACTTCCGTAATCCCAAAAACAAGAGTTCCAAAATTCTAAAAAGAAGACCTCTGAAATAGTGATGAACCACCAAATCTCCAAAATGTGAGAAGAAGGTTTGTCAAACAACACTAATCTCCAAATCCTAAAAAATGAGAAGTGTTGAGAGGGAGAATTGGAAAACTTGAGAGTATCATTTGAAAACTCTGAATGCCTATGGAAACTCAAAACGTAGAATATGGTGGGCAATGATTTTTGTCATTTCAAAAGGTACACAGAGGAGGAACAAAAGATAAAATACAAACAAAGAGGAAATAAAAATAAAATATGTTAAACCAAAAGGAAAAATAACCAAGTTAAAATACCTTGAAAATGATGTCAAAAACTAAAAGTAAATGGAATGTCAGAGAAAAGTATCATAGGTGAAAATGAAAAGTGGAAATGCGAGTTTAAATAGGAAACCCGATATTAATGGTGAAATTCTGATCCGTACGGAGGTAGGTAAAAATTAATTATGTGAAGGACTCTAAAAATCTGAAACCTGAAACCTGAAAGCTCTGAAATTTTGAAATTTTGGGGTTTCAAACTTCAAGATTTGGAGATGAAAAATGTTTGGCAATGGAAAGTTTCGAAACCCAAAAGCCGAAAAATCCAAAAGTCTGAAATTTTGACTTTCAGACTTTGAAAGTCCGAAAGTTAAATCCTTAAAAATGACCCTGAGAATTCCAAAACCCGAAAGCCCGAAAGTCCAAAATTTCAGAGTTTTGGACTTTCAAACTTCAGAAGTCCGAAAGAGATTTTAACCAAAAGTGTGACCAAAAGTTTTGAAACCCAAAAGCCCGAAAGTCTAAAATTTTAGACTTTCAGGGGTTTCAGACTTTATGTTTTAAAAAACTATGGAGTTTAAAAATTGCCAATCGTTAAGCAAAAACTCTCCGAACCAATTGTTAAGTAAAAAAAATCCCCGAAAGTCTGAAATTTTGGACATTCAATTTTTTAGACTTTGGAACTTTGAAAACATAATTTCAAACTCACGTTATTAAAATCCAAAAGATAAAAATCTTCAAAATCTGAAATCCAAAATTTTTAGACTCATCGGGACTTGGAGAATTTTCGATTCACATTGCAAAACACTTCTATACAAAGGATTTTTTTCCAAAACTTTGTCTGACTAATTTTGACATCCTTTTCTCAAGGTAGATCAAAATGTTAACTTTTTTGGTGACCTCTAGGGAAAGCTTTCCTGCTAAGCTTTTAGACCAGTAGTCTTAATAAAATCATTGGGAAAATAAGTCTTAAAAAGAAAACTAAAACAAAACACACACAAGAAACAGAAAATAAAACAAAACGATGTGCAAATCACTTGGAGGAAAAGACAAGGAGCACTGTACAGGGTGGAACAATCTCAAAAGAAATCTTTGAGATGTATCCCATTCACATGAATGGGAAATTCTTCTCTGTTGAGTCTAGATAGATGAAATGAATTCACCTCTTTGCAACTTGTAATAATATAAGGCCCGCTCCAAAGAGTGTCAAAATTGGCATGCGTACCTAGTTTGGCTTGATCTTCATCCCTTTTAAGAACCAAATATCCCTCTTTTAACCACCTATGAGAATCTTTCTTGTCAAAGGATTTCTTAACCTGAGCCTGATGTTGTCCTAACATGTGCATGGCTATGTTTTGAATTTCCTCCAGTTCCATGAGTTTAGCAAACCTCACTGTTAATGTATCATCCTCCATAACTTCAAGCCGATGAGCCAATTCCAAGGAAGGTATCTCCAAGGAAAGTGGGAGGTTTTTCTTCCCTTCCATATACAAGCATGAAATGTGAAACCCCGATGGCGTTTTTAGGTGTTATTCGATCTTCCCATAGGGTGATCTTAAGCTATGTATTCTAGGTCCTTTTGTTGGCCTCCATCATACGCTTGATGATCCTCATGAGATTCTTATTACTGGAATCAACCAACCCATTCCCATGTGGTTAGTAGTTAGATGAAGTCTTGAGGTAGACCCCGTTCTTAATAGCCCATTCACTTATCTTTAACCTGAGGAAAACCATTCCTTGTCAGAGATAACGGTAAATGGAACACCAAACCTTATCATTATACTCTCCAGAAATTCAAGGATATCCTTTTCGTTACTTTCCTTTAAGGCCACCACTTCTGTCTAGCGAGTGAAGGTAATTATTTGTAGTAAGGACCCATTTATGTTCCATCACTAGATGGAGGGTTGAACATTCCAATAAAATCTAACCCCCACTAAATGAAAGGTTGATCTACCTGAATGGGATGCAAGGGAAGAGTTCCAGCCTCTGTTTGCCTACAAAAAGAGCACATTCTTTACATTTCCTCACCCAGAGATGAGAATATTTGAACAATTCTGACCAGTAGTAACTGGCTCGCATGATCTTGGTAGCAATTGTTCATGCAGAGTAATGCCCTCCAGATAGGCCATTGTGAAATTCCTCTAACATCTTGTTCACTTGCTCTGGTTTGATGCAGTGTAGAAGAACACCATTCAAATCCTTTCAGAAAAGAACATTATCTACCAAGGCATATGGAATGGAATGGAGATGGAAAGTACACTCATTGGAATTTATCCATATTTGGAGGATATACCCCTGAGAGGAGGAAATTTTGCATCTTAGTTAACCAATCAATCTGGTCATTTCCTTCATCAGCATTCAGAAGCGTAACATCTTCCATATCTTTGGTCTCCATATCCACAGCCAGCTGTTGACATAAACCTTTGCCCCTAACAAGCTTAGTGACTTTAATGTGCACGTCATACTCCATTACTTTTGTAATCCACCCAGCATGTTTCTCATTCATCTCTTTATTCAACAAAAATTCTTTGACACCAGGATGAGAGACCATTAAGTGAACTTTATTGTTGGACAACATGTGCCTAAATTTCTTCAGAGCTCAAATGACTACAAAGACTTATTTTTCAATGAAGGAATATTTGAGCTCGTATTCTTTGAGAGACTAATTGAAAAAGGAAATTGGTTTTTCCATCAGATTATCATTTTTTTGGGTTAGAATCCCTGAAATACTTTCCTGGCCTATGAAAGCATAGAGGATGAAATCTTTGTCAACCCTGGGGTTTACCAATGTGGGTGCTTGAGAGATGGACATTTTTATAGCCTCAAAACTCTCCCTCCCTTATTTCATCCATGATAATGAAATGTTATTTTTTAGCATGGTCGTGAGTGGTATATCCAATGTTACAAAGTGAGGAATGAATCTCTACGCGAAATTTATGGTTCCCAGAAACTTTGGAGACCTTTCTTGTGACTTGGAAGAGATAAGGACATAATGGAATGGATCCTAGCTAGATCAATAGATAGTCCTTCTGCTGAAACAATATGTCCCAACAATTTTCCTTCTTGAACTGCGAAAATGCACTTCTTAGGGTTTAATGAGACCCAAAATTCTCTACATCTTTGAAAATATTTTCTTAGATGTGTGATATGATCTTCAGCATGTTTGGAATAGACAGTTATGTCATCAAGGTAAAATAAGATAGTATCGTTGATTAGTCCTTTAAATTCCATATCCATGGCTCATTGGAAGGTAGCCCCTACATTGGACAAGCCAAATGGCATCTTTTTGTAAGTGTACGTGCCCAACTTGGTAGTGAAGGCCGTTTTGAATTGATCAGATTCTTAGACTAGAATTTGATTATACCCTAAATATCCATCGAGCAAAGAAAACCTTTGAGCCCCTGCCTCTATTTGGAGGATTTTCTCCATTAACAAAAGAAGGTATTGATCCTTCAACGAGGCACAGTTCAAGTCTCTAAAGTCCGTGCATAGATGAATCTCTCTATTCTTCTTCCTTACAAGCACCAGATTGGCTACCCATGAGGAATGTTTGATTGGAAAAATTATACAGGCCTCGATAAGCTTGGTTAGCTCTTTCCTCATTAGTGGCTTAATTTAAGGATTGATTGGCCTCTACTTTTTATGAATTAGCTTAGAGTTTGGATCTAGCTCAATGGTATGTTGAGCTAAACTAGGATCGAAACCACGCATCTCTTTATAACTCCATGCAAAAAAATCATGATATTCTTGACATATTTCAATGAAAGCTTTCTTTTCTTGAGCAGTGAATACCTTACCAATTTTTATAAAAATTTGCCACCTTGACCTCTTCAAAATCCTCTTCCTTGACCACCATATTAGTGCTCTGTTTTTTGCCTTGATCATTTGAATTAAAGATAGATTCCAATGTAACTAGGCCTTTTGGTATCTTGTTTACTTTCAGCTGTATAATTTGATCACCATAAGATTTTTGAATTTTATCTTGATGTTTGGAAGTGAACTCTACTTCTTGTTGTAGGAAGAGAACAATATTTTGATCACTATCGAACACCTTCCAGCTACTTACATTATCTGGTACTGTGGGATGGACCACCATTTTGACCATCTACTACTCTTCTTTCATGATGTCCATAGGTACATCGTACTTGGAGCCAATAGTAGCCAGCCTATTAGCATCTTGATTTTCCTTTCTAGGAATTGCATGAATTCCAAAAGCTTCAAAATCTTCTATCATGTCCCAAACCTAATTTTTATATGATCTCAATATATCATTTTTTGATGCACTACAGGTTATTACTTGGTGTAAAACCAATTCACTATCACCAAAGACAGTCAAGGTTTGGATTCCTCTTCTTCGGGCCATCTGAATTCCTTGTATGAGAGCCTCATATTTGGCAACATTATTAGTATAGCTAAACTGCAACCAAAAGGAAGAGAAATATTTGTCTCCTTCCGGAGAAATCAGCATAACCCCTGCACTAGATCCATTTTTACTTCTTAAACCATTGAAGAACATTTGCCACAATCCTTTTGTATCGTTTGATTCTTTGACAAGTTGAGGTATGATTGTATCCTCTTCATGAATGTGGTATGTCCCCAATCTTTTTTCTTCTAGGAGTAACAAACTAGATCCTTCATCTACTAATACATCGACATAAGGGTCATATTGGTGATTAATACTTACTTCACCAAGCATTGCGTCAAGAACTTCTTTCGTGAGAGTAGTTCACTCGTGATCTGTCCTCCTCATCTGGATAACCAATGGTATAATTCCCCTTTATGGGTTTAGTAGTGTAAGGTTCCACATGATTATGACAAATAGGTTCAGCTCTTATAGTCACCTTTGTATCGTACCAAGTTCTAAGGATCATATGTGACCAGTCTAATCACAAATAACCACCCATATTGGTAGTGAACTCCCATGATAAGCAAATGGAAAAAAGGGGAGGGAGATGGATAACAGATATGTCTTACATGAATATCAAGCTAGGATAGGCATGGATAGTAAGCTAAAGCCCCTTAATGACCCCCATGGTTTGGACTACAGTACCATCTAACTGGAAACTCCTCTTGAAATTTGAGTATATGGAATTCTTAATACATCTACAATTTGTTTGGGCATTACAGAACTACTGGCTCCAGAATCGATCATACAATTTTGCACCAAATGATCACTGATAATCAGCAAGATATAGAATGGTGGAGGCTTGTTGGCTTTAGAAAACACTTTTGTTTCGGGTTGGTACAGGCTGGTTTCCACTACTACTTCTTGACATGATGATCTTTTGGTGGTGCCAAAGTTGTTCAAAGTCTCCTGTATCAAGATCCTCTAAGAAGGGATTGAGAGTGCATCCCACATCGTGACACTCAAATTGGTCTTCTTCATTTTCTCCACAATTTTGAATGGAATTGCTCCCACTTTGTTAATACCTTTTGGGGCATTAGAGTCTTCTTTTGGAAAATGCCTATTGGGCATTGTGATACTTGAAGTCCCATCCTTCTTTGTAGACTGATCCATGGATACTTCTGGTGATTTCTTTCCCGTGCCTTTATCATCTGATATTTGTGTTGGGGACTATGAAATAGATGCCTGATCAGTATTGGAAGATAACGAGTCTATTGCCATCTTCTTAGTATGTGTGTTGGATGCTATAGTGGAGGCATCAGTATTCAAACCAAAAAATTCTTCTATTTTCCAATTTATTAGTGTAGTTTCATCATAAGGTTGGTCTTGACTTTCATGAGTGGATGGTCCAGTGGATGATTCAGGTGGATTGGATATGCTTTGGACCATAAGGTCCTGACTTAGAACTCCATTTGGGAAAAGATTTTGGTTGTGAGGGTGAGAACAAGGATAACACCACTCATAATCTTGAATGAGGTTATTATGGAATAATACTATGGCTTTGGATGAACTAGTAATAGAAGTGTTCCAGAACTTCAAAGGCTTCACACTTGTTGCTTGGCCAGTAACCTGGTTCTGGGCCTGATTATTTCCTTGAAAAGGAGGATGATTTTCTTGATATTGGGATTGGAACAGTCGAACATATTGGGATTGCTTCCTTTTCATTTCTACAAGCTCATTTCTGAAGGTCTGTATTAGTGATTTGACTTCAAATGGATTATTTGAAGAGTTTGGGGTAGACTGAGCTGGTTGATTAGAGGCTACTGGGATAGGCGCAATGATAGGTTGATTATTTGTAAGATCCATAAAAATGGCATGCGTTTTTGGGGAGCTATCTTTCCAACCTGAATCAAGGAATTTTCCACATTTATGGCTATGTCATAAGTGTGAAGTAATGTCATCCCCCCCATGGATTGAATCATAACTGTTACATCACTATTCAAAGCTTGTAAATAGTACAAAAATGCATTATTTGGAGAGGGCTTGATGAGTGTCAGAATCCTATTCCAAGTCCTATGAAATTGGAAGTTGAATCACTCATGTACTCCTGGGGAGCTCTCTTTATGGTGGTCACTCTTTTCTTCGAACTATTTGTAGAGCTTCTCTCATAACTCATCCAAAGCGGTTATGTTGCCAACACATAACCCTCAAAACCATTGAAGTTCTTTTCCCTTAAAGGAAGTGGCTATAATTCTGACAGCAACATTATCCTCCGTAACGTTATGTACTATGCAGATGTTGGCTACATCAAGAATGTGTTCTATTGGAGTAACATGAGTTTCTCCTATGTAAAAGGGTAAAATTTTGAGTGTTACAATAGGTATAGGGTCATGTTGAGCCAACAAAAGTAGATTGCTTGCATTGAAAGGGGTAAAAACTTAGTTCCATGCCATAGTAGCAAGAGGTTAATTGTTCCTTTGTGGAGGAAACCTTCCATATAGAGGAGTTAAATGACCCCTATGAGATAAAGCTACAACTGGTGGAGTTAAAAAACTTATGCTTCTTCTCTTTAGAGGAGACAAGGAAAGTTTGTTGTGTTTATAACCTCCCTACTTTGAAGAAGCAATTGTCTTAATTCTTCACATAAGTTGATGCACTGATATTTGGAATCCAGAGATATAGAGTTGTCAGGTACTTTGATTTGTGCAAATGAGAAGAGAAGTACCAATTCTCTGTTCCATCGACCATGCCAAAAAATGTTGTCACCAAATCACTGCACCCCCTGAATAGCCAAAATGTTATTAGGACATTTGGTGTGATTAGGACACATGGGATCACCTCTCAAGATGTGGGACTTGGACTCAAGGTGAACCTTTGGAGAAGGTCGGCATCCTCTTCCTAAAATAAGTGTTATACTACTCCTAGTGTAATAAAATGACTACCTAGTCCTAGGATAACATTTTCATGGGTTTTAGGGAAGGAGATTTTGTAGAAATGAGAATATACTAGGGATAATGATACACCAAATAAAGGTATGTTTAATCTCTGGAAGGGTTAATGTGGTCAGGATGCTTGCATCGGTGGCCACCTTCACCTATTACGACTTAGAAAGGGTATAAAATACCACAAATTGGGCATACTTTCCTTCATTAAACTTGAGCATACATTAAAGAGAGATCAAATTTGATTCAATACACAGTTAATTTATCATGAGGAAATAACACATGCACAGTTTAAACATCCATCTCACTGACTATGAATAATGGTAATACAACTTTTAACACAAAAGGAAAATAATATTCTCACAACTCAAATAAAGGATAATCACATTACTCCCTCACAACATGAAATAGATAATCCAAAATAAAGGTAAGATAACTACTCACACTAAGGAACCATACATTCACAAAGTAAGAATTGATTAACCATCTAACACAATAAATCAGATTTCCAAAGGCAAGGTATAATTCTGAATATAATTAAAAGGTTTTAGAAATCTCTGAAGCACTCTTCCAAGCTTGAAGATAAACTTCACACAACAATGATCTATATTTTATGTTCTAGTTTTTCCAATACTCCATGCATTCAACTATTTATAAGTTCTTAGGCTGAGCCATTATAGTTGGGCCCTTAACTAACATTTTACTAAAAATAGAAATGTCATTAAATTAAGGGAACATGCTCCCATGAAAATAGCAAATTTGTTGCAAGGGTTTGAATCAGTCAACCCTACAACTTTGACTGATCTGGAGCTTGGATCTGTCCTTTCATGGCTGCTCAGCTTTGGCCTGGTTCAGCTACACCTTCCTCTTCTACAATTTTTTTTTGTTCTTCTTCCCACATAGCCATTCGATGCTTATACTTGATGAAGTGCTTGATGATCCCCTAAATTTCTTCATCTCCAGGCCCACACATGTAGTGATTCACAACATCCATTATCTCGGTCTCTTTTGTGATCTTGGTTAGCACTCTTCGAAGTTTACTCACAACTTTCTTCAGCCTCCCTATGAAATTTTGGCATAAGACCAATTGTTCAATGGAGTCACTGCTGAAAGTTTTGGTGACCTCGTCATCATGCTTCACCAAATCCTTGAAATTTTCCTTAATTTGATCCTCTGGGATAGCGTTGATGTTTTCATTGAATAATTTACAATTAGCAACATCAAAATATTCTGGGATATCATTGAGGGCATATATGATCTCTATTTGTTTATCGTCCAATTTCTTAATTAAATCTTACAACACTTAGCACCATAATTCCATGGCCTTTTGATATTCAAATAAATTTGAAGCATCATTTATCACCTCTTGTTGAAGTAACAAGTCTAGGTATACTTCTCTTATATCGCTCCATGTTTCCAAATTCAAATTCAAGTTGTTATTACCCTCAGAAAATGCTTCGTCCATTTTGTAAATATTAGTTATCCCATCTTGTAAATCATTGTATATCCCAATAGCTTATTTGATTAAAGGATTAGCTTCATGAAAATTTTGTTCCATCCATCCATTTACTGATCTCCCTTTCTAGCCTAGCTTTTCAATCTCATGATAAGAAATGTCGTCGATAGTAGATGAAACTATCATAGTCATAGTAGTTGAGACTTTGGTAGATGGATTTGGATGGGTTACTTTCCTTAACAATGCAATGAGTTGTTCGACCTTGAGTTTGAGCTCATCTTTTGTAGCCTTATCTTTTTCATATTTTTCTAGCAGAGCCCCAAGAGCAATGTGCACATCTTGTTTGGTTCCTTCATGAGTGGATTTTCCCAATTAAAATATAGAGATCCAATAATCTGCAGTAGCAATTATTTCCTTAGTTTTTCCCTCAACGGGAGTAGAAACCTCTACAATTCACTCCCCAAATGGATCAGACTTGAAACAATCCTTGGTGGCCTAGTAATCAATAATAGATCTATGACATCTCCAAGAGGCACTCTTTGGATTCTTCCTAAACAATCCATTCTAGGATGGCTAATGCTTATGGATTCCGATACCTGAAACAGACTCATGACAAGAGCACTAGAAACATTAGTTGGCATTTGGGTAGAAGTGGACAATGATGGATGGGGTGGACGTAAGGACAGCCATAGGAGTTGATAGAATGATGTTAGGGGATGAGATGGAGGGAAATGGAAGTGTTAAGGGGAGTGAAGAAGAAATGGGTGACCTGATAGTTTCTCCATCTGAGAGAACTGGAAGGGATGAGAATACTTGGGCCATAGAAGGAGATGGAAGGAAAAAATGATTGTGGAGGTGGAAGGAACTGATATTGGAAGTGATAATAGAAGAGGAGGAAGAGATGCTAGATCTTGTGAGATACTAGGAGAGTCACTAACTTCAACCACTTCTGTCACAAGTGATGTAGGAAACATGTCCTTAGAAATAGAAGCCTTGGAGAGAGATGAGTCACCAACAATAAATGAAATATTTTTTGGAACTGTATGGGTTTTTTGGGTTGACTTTTCCCCTTTGTGGGTGTTGATTGGCTTACGGCTGGTGGGGCCTCTATATTTGTAGGTTACTCTACCCCCTTATGTGAGATTCCCAAGGTAACCAACCAATTGTAAATTCTCTACAGAATGGGCCCCACCCTCTCCTTTTTATTGCAGCATTCCTCTACATACCAATCAATCCATGGCAATGGTTGATTGGAAATATTATCATTTTTATATGCTACATCCAAAACCTCATCATTATCTTGCATATCTTTTGGGACATCAAATATACCAAACTGTCGAACTTCATCCAAGGTTAACCTCTCATAATCCCTTTTTTGGATGATGTATTCATCCTGAAAATGAATCCATATATCCTCCAATTGGGGTACATGGGAACTGGACCGACCTCTTTCACTGAATTTACTCCAATAAACGAAGCTAGTTCGTGGATGAAAGGTTTACAAGGTTACTTTGGCCATTTCAACATCCACATTTTTTGCCTTATGAATATTCAGGTAGGTGTATCTGCCAATTGAAATAGGGAATTACATTCCTGCTTTGTGGTGTTTGTTCTAAATTCGATGATAATGCAACAATTTTTGAACCAATTCAAGGAGAATCCATTTATCAGTAGGACATCTTGGAAATTTGCTGAGAGCACCTACAAATTCGGGAATCCAAATTTAAGTAAATGTGGGAAACTTAAGGTAGATAGCTCCCCATTCCCCCCTTCCTTAAAGGCTTCGTCATAAATCCTTCAATTGTATAAATCATTATTGAAATGGTAGAGGATAACTGCAAAGAAGGCATCATTGACCCTACGAAAATACCTTCTACCCTCATTAAATGTGAGCTAAGGATAGAAATCATATATTTGGAAGGTGCCATAAATACCTTTAGTATTTAACCCAGTGAAATCTCTGATAGCAGTGGCCACATAAACCAAAAATGATGTCATATAGAAATTCTTTGTAGAAAGAACCTTGCTCAACTTATAGAAAATGGAGCTACTGATATGCTCCCCCCATCAGATAAATTTCTTATTTTTCTTGATGGTAGCGTTGACAAGAACATCCATTCTTGAAATTCCTTTGCGGAGGGAAGACCTGAAATTCTACTTAATAGCACAATTATGTCGTTGACCTCTTGAATAAAGTCTACCCTATATATGGTCTTTGGTAATTTAGTGATGTTCTTGGTCAAATAGATTTTCATCATGACTTTCATGCATACTTCCACCTCCTTTTCCCAATGTTCTACTACTGACTCTGGTGAAATTGTGGCATAATCTTTGACGTCTAAAAGTTTGAGTAGATCTTCGAAGAATTTTGGGTCCAAACAAATTACCACCTTATCATCAGCATCTTTAACCGTCATGGATTCCTCATAAAATTGAGATGTTGCGGCTAAAACAAACTTTGGGAAATGCATGGATGTGGTAAAACTGGCAGCAAGGACAAGCCCACTATCGTATATGGCTTGCATCCATGGTTTTTTGTTTGAAGCCTTTACCCTTTCCCAGAAAACTAGAAAATCAATCTCCCCCAAGTCGGTGTCTCCTAGATTTCCCAAGTCAAAAGATAATCAAGAGTGAGGAACAACTCCAAGAAATGAATACTTCATCTTTTCTTTTCCCTTTGATATGGAAGTAGACATTAAGCTCTGTATTTCGGAACCTGGTGACTTTCTGATTCCTGAAAGCTGAAGTTGAAAAGTCACGAAAAGCTGAATTTTAAAAAATCCTGATTTGTAATACTCGGAAATGACAGGTCCCAAAATATTGAAAATCATCAACTTCCAAAAGCCTGAACTGAAAAAACCCAAAGTTCCAAAGAGGAGATTTATGAAGTTCCGAAGAGGAGAATTTTGAAAAAGAGAAATCCAAAAACCCAAAATGGACACCTCTGAAAATCTAAAGTGGAAACCTCTAAAATGAAGAAGTACGAAATTCTAAAAACCTGACCTCTAAAAGCCCAAAAACAAAAGTTCCAAAGTTCTAAAAGAAAAACTTCTGAAGACAAAAGTTCCAAAGTTCCAAAAGAAAAATTTCTAAAGTTTCGAAAGAAAAAGTTTAGAAGTTCTGAAATAAAAATTTATGAAGAAAAAATTTCAGAAGTTGCACGGTCCCCCATAGCTAAAAATCTCCAAAAATCCAAAACCTCGAACCCCGAGAAACAAAATCCTCTGAAAAGGTGACTTCTGAAATCCTGAAAAACAAGAGTTCCAAAATTCTAAAAAAGAAGACCTCTAAAATAGTGACAAACTGCCAAATCTCTGAAATCTGAGAAGAAGGTTTGCTAAACAATGCTAATCTCCAAATCCTGAAAAATGAGAAGTGCTAAGAGGGAGAATTTGAAAACTCAAGAGGATCCTTTGAAAACTCTAAATGCTTGTGGAAACTCAAAACATAGAACATGGTGGGAAATGAGTTTGTCTTTTCAAAAGGTATACAGAGGAAGAACCAAAGAAAGACAAACAAGGAGAAAACAAAATAAAATATTTTTAACCAAAAGGAAAAAAACCAAGTTAAAAATACCTTGAAAATGATATCAAAAGTACAAGAAAACAGAATGTCAGAGAAAAGTATCAGGTGAAAATGACAAGTTAAAATGTGAGTTTAAATAGGAAACCCGATATTAATGGCGAAATTATGATCCGTACGGAGGTAGGTAAAAAATTAGTTGTGCGAAGGACTCTAAAAATCTGAAACTCGAATGCCCGAAATTCTGAAATTTTGGGGTTTCGGATTTTAGAGATTTGGAGATGAAAAACGTGAAATGGAAATTAATTTTCCGAAACCTGAAATCCCAAAAGTCTAAAATTTCAGACTTTTAATCTTTTGGACTTCGGAATTCCAAAAGAGATTTTACCGAAAGTGCAACCAAAATTTCTGAACCCCAAAAGCGTGAAAGTATTAAATTTCAAACTTCGGGGTTTCAGACTTTGGAACTCTGGATTAAAAATTGCTAATTGTTAAGTAAAAAAATCTGAACCTCGAAAGCCCAAAAGTCCAAAATTTTAGACTTTCAGGTTTTCATACTTCAGAACTTTGAAAACATAATTTCAAACTCACGCCATTAAACTCTGAAAGAGAAAAATCTCTGAAATCTGAAATCCAAAATTTTTAGACTTTAGGACTTGAAGAATTTTTGATTCACATTGTAGAACACTTCTATACAAAGGAATTTTTTCAAAAACATTGTCTGACTACTTTCAACATCCTTTTCTCAAGGTAGATTAAAACATTAATATCCTAATTACATATTGTAAAGATATTAGGTCCCCATGCAAAATAGATATCCCAGAACGAGCATCTAAAAGTCAATATTTACATCAAGTTCTCACTTTTGTAAACCTGTTTACGTCAAGTTCTCATATCTTCAAAATTCATCATCACCTTAACCTAAAAAAATTTATGAATCATCATGAAAACCTCCTCTAATTTTCCCAACTCACCTCCAAGCTCAAATATGCATGAAAATCTCAAGCCACAGCAGCTTTCCCATGCTCACTTGGTTTTTCTTCACCTTCTTGCTTTGTAAGGAACATGAAACACCATCATACCTCTACGAAATTTTTTTAAACTCATCATAACCTACTATGAAATATCATAACACCTTCCCCATGCTTGGATATGACTTCCCTACTCCATTTCTCACGCCACCATACCATACCACATGTTCTAGGTCTAAGAATAGGCTTAGAATGACTTGACTCAACCATGACAACCCATGAACTGACTAGGAAGACTACTTACAAACACATATACACCTATTACACACATCTTGGTCTATATATGATCTCATGAAGACCTTCAACCTACTTTGTAACTCACATTCCATGACCATGCCTTCTAGACCAAGAACCAAACACACTTGAACTCCATGCTACTTCACCTAAGTAAGACTCATCAATGCAATACATCATCATGACACCTCATGGAGACTCACAAGACATCTACACACCCATTTCCATCAATGGACTTTGACATCAACTAGACACAATGGCCAATATAAGAAAATTTTTCCCCAATGGTGATAGAGAATTCTGCCAAAATTTGATTTTCCAAAGTAATAAATGAGTACACAGAATGTTCAGAGAGATCATAGAACAATTGTATTCAAATTCCTTAAGACTTTTAGGGAATATCTTAGTGAGTAATATTTCATGAGAGACATAGTCAAATAAATCAATTTAAAATTATCAAATATGTTTGGTAGGGTCCCCTTTGCCATCATAGATAAGGAATTTAGGAGCAACAAAAATAATAGGAAAAGGGTAAGAAATAATTTTGGGTCTAATTAGATTATGAACCAAGTATGTATAATCTGTGGTATGAGATTAAGAAGATGCACCATGTTGTAATTGTAATATTTGAGCTTGTAATGTATGAATAAGGGTTTCAAGAGTTTGTGTGCTAGACATAGAAGTGTGTGAACCAATGGAAATAAATATAGGATGTGTAGTGATGACATTAGATACAGGAAGAGGCATAGAGGCATTTTATATTGATAGATTAGGTTCCCCCAATGATGTGTGAATAGTAGATGTCTCTATATGAGATAGTAGAGCATGATTAAGTTGATCTCTTGCAGCATATAAAATAATATCAATATTAGCTTGATTCTCTTATAATATTTGTGTAAGGTGTTATGCCTCATCTTTGGGTAAATCATGAGAGTGAAGATTATGGTTATTATTGGAGCCTTCATTTTTTAGAGTATTAGTGTTGGTAATGAAAATGACATGGGAAAATATATTAGCATTAGAATAAGGCCAAACATTATGAACTCCATTAGTAAGAGTAGTAGAGCGATAAGAAAAGAGTTTTCCTTTGTAACCCCGAGTATGCGTATGTGGGCCTACATGCTTGATATAAATATCATAAAACATTGAAAACAATAACATGATGAGGTAGAATAGGAAGATAGATACAACATCAAAATAAAATAAGAAGAGCATAGAAAATATCGAGTCACGAGTTCGGTTCACCGTAATGTTTACACTCTTATTAGATTATGTGAAATTTAAGAATTAGTGAATTATGTACACTAAAGGATGTAAAGGGGAGATACAGGGGGTTATTCTGATTAATTAACTTCCAACATTGATTGTGCAATGTCATAATAACTCATTAATACTTGAAACTAAACTGTGAAATAATATATGAACTTTGAAACACAATAATATGAGCATACTTAGCTTATTATAGATGAATTTGGGAAGTTCTTGGAGTGTATATTGTTGAAATAGAGATATTTGAACATGATGATGCTTCATTCTGGGAATTATGACTCAAAACTGACATGGGGTAGGACCGTACACTTTTTTCAATACCATATGTATGGTCTTGATCCTTCTATATGGTATTGAACATACTCATTTTCTAGCTCTGTAACTTCTTGAGACCATCACCTTCCTAGAAATGTCCATCGCTATCAAACCCTAGTTTCTCATCATGATACAAATCTCTTTGAATACTCCAAAAAAGATATCAAACCCTAACCATGGATGGGAAAACCTTTAAAACAAAAATTATTTGGGTTATGGGAACCACCGTGCACCGAATACGTTAGCACTACTCTAAATAGGTATCAACCACACATCATTCTCCACCTAGCATCTGATATTTGAATTAATGCAACTAAATTTGGAACCTTATTTGAAAATTCTTGAGTTGATTTTGGATCTTTCTAAAATGCTTGGAAAAGGGAATGCTTGAGTGCTTTTAGATGAGAAATATTGATGCCTTGACCTGGTAAGAAGATTCATGCCTATAGAGATTTCTTCCCTAATCATTCTAGATGCGCATTTATGAGGGAGCCTTGGGTTCCATTTGCAAGTGTTTGAAGTGAGTGTATCAATGAAATGTCATAGGATTTTCAAGTTACTAAATGAGGTAGTGTTATATTACTTATATAGGGTTCCAAAGATGAATTATCAAAGAAAGGTTGACCAAAAGGAAGTAAAGGGCACATTGGATAATTTTGAATTGAAAGCAAAGATGGAGGATTTATTATTAGAAAACCATATACATTGGTCAGGACCAGATGTAAATTTCTAACCAAATTGTACAGCCTTGACCAAGGATGAAAATCAAATCAAATAAAGTTTATATCCTATCAGGATGACTTAGTATATGGATTTTAAGAATCTTATTCTCATAATGTATTGGCATATCAGTGTGCAAGGATAAACAAGCTAGACAAGATACCTAAGAATGTATTAAGTAGGAATGAAAATTTTGTGTTTATCTTAGTAAGGGCACATTGTCAAAACTAAAAGTTTCAAAGAGTATATTTTGAAATTTGAGTGTCTACACAAGGCATAGAGCTGCAAACATGGTACACCTATGGTGTCACAAGATAATCAAGGAACTTAGGCTACATATAAGAGAAGTAATGTCACACAAGAAGGCATAAAGCCAAAAACATGGGACACCCACCGTGTCGCAAGATAAACAAGGAAATCAAGTTGTATAAAAGGAGGTATGCAAGTAATAACATGCAACTAGCAAACATGTTGTAACAAACAGTGATGTCAAATAGTGATAAAAGCAATGTAAGTGGTAAGAGAGTGCATGAATCAAGATATGGTAGCACTGCACAAGACATGTGTTAGTCATGATAGTTTTCAAATTAGCATGTACACATTATATGTAATCAAGCATAATGAAGAATTAGAAAGGAACTATAATGAAATAATAGCACTTGTATATTGTGGAGGGATGCCCCCAAGAGAAGGATGTAAGGAACCAAGGTAGTTCTTATTAACATATAACGATATGTGTGTTTTTCCTCAAGCTCAATGTACATCATGAGCACATGTGTGTAAAGAGTATAAAAATATATGATATCAATTAAACCATAGTTACAAACAACATATATATTGTAACGTGCTAACAATACAATCTATTGGTATAGGGCTTATTTTTGTATGTTTGTGAATGTGTGTGTGTGTTTGTGTGTGTCTGTGTGTCTGTGTCTGTGTTTGTGTCTGTGTCTGTGTCTGTGTCTGTGTCTATGTATGTGCCTGTGTATGTGTTTATGCATGTTCCTGTGTTTGTGTGTGTGTCTTTGTCTATGTCTGTGTCTATATCTGTGTCAGTATCTGTGTTTGTGTCTGTTTCTGTGTCTATATCTATGTTTGTGTCTGTGTTTGTGTCTGTGTCTGTGTCTGTGTCTATGTCTATGTCTGTGTTTGTGTCTATGTCTATGTCTGTGTCTGTGTCTATCTATGTCTGTGTCCATGTTAGTGTCTATTTCCATGTCCGTGTCCGTGTCCGTGTCCATTTTCGTGTCTGTGTCCATGTCCATGTTTGTGTCTATGTCCGTGTCCGTATCCATGTCCATTTCTGTGTCCGTTTCTATGTCTGTGTCCATGTTTGTGTCCATGTCCATGTCCGTGTCTGTGTCTGTGTCTGTGTCTGTGTCTGTGTCTGTTTCTGTGTCTGTTTCTATGTCTATGTCTGTGTCTGTGTCTGTGTGTTATTGAATATAGCTATGCACACAGAGAGGAGTATCACAAGAGCTAACCAATGAGAGTCTTGATCATGTGGAAATATGAACCCCTAATGGTGAAGGATGTGTAGACCTCAAATATTTCATAGTATGTGTAGAGACTGTTGAGGTGTTATGACATGGTAGAAAGCCAATGAGGGATAGAATCAGTAGAGAAAGTATGGGTAGAAAGGCTTGAATTGAGATTTGTGATTAGAATATGTGTCTTGAAGATATTGTAAATTTATTGATTGTTTATTTTTATTTATGCGTGAAACCCATTTTGATTGAAGAGATATGATATATCATGTGATTACTAAAGCTAATTTTGGTAGGATTAGCATACATATTTAGATCATCACCCCTACGAAATTATATAGGGGTGCATATAGTGCAAGGAGACCTATTCTTGGAAAATAAGGAAGGTAGATACACATATTCCACTGGGAATTCAAGAAGGGATGAAGTACAATGATGTTTCATGATGGATAAGATAAATTAATAGAGGATGCATGACCATTGTATATTTTGAATATACACTCTTACTAGTGATTTGATTAAAATATCTATGGAAAATTAAGTGTATCACTTGGTTGCATATAAGGTATTATCTTGTGGGAAGCCCAATGGGAAGTAATGAGTTGTTGAGAAATATATAATTCTTATATTGAAATAGTGTCTTCTTCTTCATCAATAAAAATGGAGATTTAATTGTTTCAAATTCCCATCAGATAGATTAGGTTAGTTATATTCATCGCAACAGTAATCGAGATCAAAATTATATTTTTAATAAGAATTGACTAGTACTGATAAATCAATGTTATTCGTGAGATTATTATATATGTTGTCCCCCATTATAGTTGGGAGTTGTGGTGGAAGAATACTTTTTAGAAATAAAATTAGGATTTATCTTGTATATTCATAATCCTATAGAGATGTGCATATCATCATCATCAGTGATTTTATTTAGATAATTCCATCCATACATAGTATGTGTCACCTTACTATTAACTAGCACATGAATAGGATCGTTTATATTTTTATTAAAACTGATATCATCGTTTGAATTAGGATTTATCTTATATTATTTTGGAGAAGTAGATATACTTGTAGAATTCATTGTTTTGTTACCCCTTGATTGGGCTTGTGTATTCCCTAAGTGCTTTGAGGCCATGGGAATTTTTTCATGCTTGATTAGTATTATTTTCATTGTTGTTTATATAATAGTATGATGTAATTCTCACACTGAGAGTGGTTATTCCAAAGGATTTATTGAATTCTTATCCTCTTTTCGATTAGATTACTCTTATTATATATCCAAAGGTGTATCGTTCAATATTGTAGTATTCTCATATGATATAGATTTTAGTACCCATTGAAATTTTAGGACTTGAGATGTTTACATAGTATAATTTCATGTATTGAAGGAAATAAATTCATTTCACTCGTGTTGGATTCTTCATAGTAAAGAATAACAATTGTTGTCACAATGTCTATTAACTTCATGATAATTTCAAAATGGTTGGAATTTTATTTATTAATATGATAGGAATGATAGTAATGAGTGTAACAAAGTGATTAACCACATATCAATTGAATTATATAGGATTGTTGTCATGGGTTTTTTTAAGGATAAAATTCACCTAAAATAATGACAACCATAACCTACAGTGAAAATTTTTACTTGAAGGTCATCCCAAACACTCCTCTAGATCATCCTAACACCCATGTAGGTCCTATCCCATCCTTCTGCATGGTCAAATGTGTTTTTTCATCATGTCCATAGGTGATTTAAGGATATTTAGTCTATTCAAGAATTTTCAAGACAAGCTCTCTGAAGAGCTTAAGAAAAGGTTGTTCTCTGGTCTTCCTGAGGCTAGTCCACTCCCCCCAGGAGTATAAAGAAAGAATAAAACTCATAAAGGAGGTATATCAAAGATATTAAAATGTTTTTCAACTGGTTTTGGAATAATCTGGGAAGTTTCAGAGGTTTTGGAGCAATTTCAAAAAATGTGGGTCCTAGAGGGTGAAGCAGTGTACAGTGCGAAAACAAGCCCTAAGCTTTGAGAAGTGATTCTGAGAATTCCATAAGGAGTTAGAATCCAAAAATTATATCGTCAAAAATATAATTTAGAGATCTATAATATGGTGGTCTCAAACTTAACACAAGTCTCGAAAATTTATGTCCATAACTTATTTTCAGCATGCACAACCTTGAGCCCAAAGAAAAATCCTACTTTTTAGGAGGTTTCAAGCAGAATCAAGTTATTATATCCCCACCATTTTGTTCAAAAATACTTTTCTAATAAATTTCATATAAATAATTTTAATAAAAAATGTTCATGAGCTCAATTTATGCGTCTGACAAGTTGCTCTCTAAGGTACGGTTGAGGAGTTAGTCAATTTTCCAGCTGGAAAAATGAGCCAATTAGAGTGTGGCACACATTTGTGCACCAACCCTCCCACAATTTTGGGGTGTTTGGGACATAAAAGTGCACCCCCTCCCATTTAATCCCTTATACCATGATGTGACCATTTTGGAGCTTCAAATGACCATTTAAGCCCCCATGCACTGATTTCAAGCCCCCATCCTCATCCAGTCACAAAGCGCCAAGTGATCCAACCAAAGAGGGGCACATTTTTGTTTCCCAACCATCCCAATGTTGGAAAGAAAAATTTTTGGGTAGATAAATTTATGGTTATCTTTCTAACGATCTTGGACTCTAGGTCTATCTACTTGTGTGGTGCAGCTCCACCTTATTGTGAATGAACAAAAAGGGAAATTTATTATTGGCCAAGAGGTTAGGGATCTAACAGGCACACTCCACTTTACCCATAGAAAATTCTTGTAATGAATTGTAAGGGAGAAATTTTCTGAAAGATGGGGGAAAGGGAGTGAGAAGTTAGATAGGGGGAATTAACTCTGCAAGAAGAAAATCATATTCTTGCCAAAGTTAATAAAAAAATTCACATTCACAACTTATAGGAAAGAAACAACCATGTTTAGAATATCAATTATGAGAGGAAACCATGCACAACATGTTGAACACATTTATGCACCATGAAAATAAGAAACTCCTTTCTTTATTGGCATATTCACAAGTTGTACAATTTTTAGAAGATAGAGGAAAATTAGATAGGAAAAGTGGAAGAATGCTATCTCTTTTGCCTTTCTCAAAAAATTTATCTCTTAAGTGCACAAAATTGACAACCCTTAAGAATGAGGGTGTAATTATATTATATAGAACAATAAATGACTCTTCATCTACCACCCATGTGTCTTTTCAATTTCCTTTTCCACTTGTGACTCTTGGTATTTATGGGAAATACATTAAGTCCCCTTTTATAAAATAAGGGTGACTTATTACATTTTTAGACTATAGTCACATTAATGAATAAAAGGAAAGTGAATAAGATGAAAACAAAAAGTGAAACTCAAAAACAAAGGATTAGAATGTGAAGGAATAAGGGGGAGGGGGAGAGAAGAGAGAGAGCATTATTCTAAAGAATATCACGCCACAGACGGACTCCTGGAAAGAACTACCGGTGAAATCTTGATGCCCTTGAATTCCTTGTTGAATCTCATTTCCTCCGGTGTCAACCTTTTCTCCTAAGGGATGTGGATGAAACTAAGTGACTTTATCAAATTTTCCATGAGAGATTTGATGTTCTTACACTTTTAATACCAATCTTGATGATTTTTCGTGGTGTTGGAAATGATTTCTCTTATCTCTACCAAATATTCCAATGTGTTTTCGTTGAACAAGAATGGATCTCCAACCTCTCTTTTGACTCGATCCTTGAATTTCATCAATAGATCATCTATTTAAGTATCCAAGTTCACTATTGTCACCCCAAGCTTTTAAATCTGAGCATTGGAATCCTTTTGCATTTTTTCAACTTTCTCCTCATATGAATCCCTCTCATCAATAGCATGCTTTATCAACTCATATTAAGAAAACACAATCTAAGCTCAAACGTGAGACAATTCCTCTGATGCCAAAGAAAACACACCTTTGGTTACTAAAAGGGAATACTTGACTTTACCCAATACCATGACCAATGGATACACTTGGTCCAAGTATTCTTTATCTGCATAAATTGCTTCCAACATTGTGATAATATTTATGGCCGTGTCATCCATGTATTTGTACTAAGTCATCCTCTCAGGTAGCAACACCTTCCCTTTCTCAAGAATCATACATGTATTGAGTCTTTCTGATGGACTCATGATCTATGTTATTCACTAGAGTGACATCCTCGGTTGGGAGAGAATTGGTATAATTTTGGTCTAGGAGCACTTGTACATATGAAGTGAGGGGGTGAATGTGATCTTCTGCTTGATTTATCTTTTCTCGGTACTCTTGAATTCTCACGACGAGGTGAGTGGAAGACTCTTAGAACAAGTATATGTCACCCTCATGTGTTGTTGGTCAAAGGGGAATTTTGCTCATCTTGTAATCAGTTGGGGTCATTTCCTCAATGGGTTTGACAACCTTCATCTTAAATATCTCTATATATTGGTTCCCCGAGGTGCCACTATAGAATCAAGAATCCTCCTCAACCAACCTTCCTTTCTTCTATTTAACCATCAAAGTGATAGCCAAAAACTCAAGAATGGTTTTTTAGTGCATTGTGTGAGTTTATGTTGTGATCATATCCAACATCTAGGGGAATATCTCAATGGTCTCTAGCTCAATAGTGGAAAACACCATAATTTCTTTCTCTACCTGAGAAGTGAAATCCTGCAAGTTGGGTTGGTACGACAGTAAGAGATAAAGGATCTGGAGATTGTTGTAGGGTAAAGATCTCAAATGGATCAATTTCACCCTGTTCAAGATCCACCATAGGTACTTCCTCTATTCTTTCTTTCTTGTACACTCTCCTGTAGCGATAAGCTTTAGGTTCCTTTTGTTTTCTATTTGATCTTTCTCCTAAATGATTTGAACTAGAAGCTTTTTCCTTGGTCTTGGAAGAGGAGTGATAGGATGATTTCCTATTGAGGGATGGAAAATTACCCGATAAGATGAGATCAACTCTCTTTATTTTGAACCAGTCCTTGGACCTTTTGATCATTTCCCCAATTCCTTCTTTGAAATTTTTAGACTCACACACACTCCAAACTACCTGGGAAAAATGAAACACCTTCATTGCAGGGTACTCCAGATCAAACAATTCTAAGCCATCTTCTTGGACACCATCCTCGTATCACTCAAATTTTAATTTTCTTATTTGATCCATTGTCATCCTCTTATGGTCATGTTCATGAACCTCATACTCATCAATGAATTTTTTCCAAAAATCTTCAACTTGGGGCACATGGCACAAGTTGGGTAAGTGGAATGAGTCTGGAACTTCTCTGATATCAAAGTCCACCCCAGTAGTGTATGAGTGCATATTGATAGGGGATAGGGTGTATTAAACATTGGTAGCATCATGGACACTCTTGCATGTGAAAATAACTAGTGAGATAGGGGAAAATACCTGTTTCTTCTTTCCACCCTTCAACTTACTTTTCACATGCACCAATTGTCTACACAATTCCATCAACAAGATTATTTTTCTTGGATAATGAGGTAACCTCTGGAGAGTAAGATCAAATCCTGGTACCTTGATGTATAAGAATGTTGAGAAATGAATGAAGCATGAGCCATACTTCCTGACCAAGGAAGTGACTTGTGAAGACATCCTTAAATATTGATTTCCCTTGAGTAATTTGACCACATACATCGTGAATGTATCATTTACCTTAGCAAAATGTTGATTACTCTCTCTCTCTCTCTCTCTCTCTCATTACCAACTATGGGTACTTCTCAAATGTAAGAGATTTTTGGGAGACACCCTGAGCAGGTTTCATGCCCCTGAACGGTCGTGTATTTGCCAAGGCATAGACAAGGTATGAGGTCATTAAGAATCTCTTTGAAATAGGCACATGGACAAATTGATGGTGTAAGTTGTCACTAATGAGCTCCCCCTAGTCAATCACCTACTTTCCCTTAAGTATCTTGAGGATAAATAGTACCATCCATTCATGAAAAATCTTTATTTTCTCTTACCCCATTACCCAGCTCAAAAGAAGAATAGCATTAGAGAAAGTATTGCGGAACTCGCTATGGGAAAGAGTCTTCGGTGTGTGAGAAGGCTTCCTTTCATGTTTCAACCAGGAGCTGAGGGAAAGTCCTTAAAGATAGGACTCAGTCTTAGACCATTTAGAAGATGTAAATTCTTTGGTGCTCATGACCATAACTTTCTCATTTGGAATTTGCATTCCCTGAGATATAGCCTTTGGGGAAAGCACTACCAAGATTGAATTGTCATCAGCTCTAATTTTCTTGGTGTCTAGTTCATAGTGCTGGGAACATACCAACACTAACTTAATGTTTTTCAAGGACATAGGATGGCCACCTACCACATACAGTCCACTAGAAAATATCTTCTCCTCAACATGTTCTCTTGTCCCACCTATCATTTTGTTCTTGAGCTCCTCTAGGTCCATATGAGCAACATTGATGTCGTCCACACTCTAGAAATCTAATGTCTGGGCCAAAATAGGCTCCAGGTTGTTGAAATTTAACTTCATGATGGAAAAAAGAAACAATATAGGTTACCATGGGGGCAATAGTAACTTTTTACTCTCATAAACAAAAACTACTATTTTTAGATTGTAGGTTCCAAAAGCTGTTATTTTGGGTAGGGTTAATTTTTTGCCTTAGTGTCAGCAATGAGATGTTCTCTTAAAGTTCAAAGCATGTTCACATATGTTTTGGGGAAAATTTAAAGCACTTTTTATTTTTAGAAATTTTCTTTTTTTATTTTTTCTTTATTTTTTTTCTGGCTTGTGTACCCTAGTTTTCAATTTTAGTGATTTCCAGTGTTTTCTCTTCTAAAGGTTTTTTCCATTTTAGGATAGTTACTAAAAATAGAAATTATGAACCAAAGGAACTTAATATTTTTGAATCTGGTCTTTTTCTCCTTTGTTTGATGAAAAAAATTGGTTTTCCTTCTAGGTTTTTGTTCTAGAGGTTCCGTGCAAAATTTCGGATCAATATGTCCTCTGGATCAATGGCAATTTATAGAAGATGAGGTTAGGGCACAAAAAATTGAATGGATGCTGTAAAAAATATAAGGAAACTTTGGTAATTTGGTTTTTTGTAGCATCAACTCACCTGGAGGAGGGAGAGATGCTCCAAATTTCATCATATTTCACTCTGTCGTTTACAAAATACAAGTGATTCTTCGTTTTTTACATACAAGGGTTTCTGGCAGCAAAGAGACATGGTAATGGCTTTAAAAGCTATGTTTTTTGCATTTAAAAAGTGGGGGAGGATGAAAAATGAATTTTAAGAGTAGATATGGATAGATGGAAGCACTGACAATGGAATAAATGAAGAAATTTGATAGTAGAGGTTTTCTTTTGTGTGTGTGCATGTAGAAGTAGAAGCGATAGTTAAAACATAAAACTTGAAAAAATCCCCAAGCTGAGCATGGGTGCACTTTTTTTCCCAAACGTCCCAAACTTTTGGAATGGTTGGTGTAAAAAAATTCACCCCCTTCCCATTGGTCCATTTTTCAACGCGTGATTTACCAAGGCGAAAGAGAGGGGGGCTGGAAATAAGGGCCTTAGCAACTTTTCAGGGTCACATGGGTGATCAGGATTCAAAAAGGGATGGGGTGTATTTTTTCTCCCATCCATCCCAAATTTTTGGGAAATTTGGTGCACAAAAGTGTGCCTCTCTCTAATTGGGCAACTTGGCACTTCGTGACTAGATGAGGTTGGGGCTTGAAATAGGTGCACATGGGCTTAAATGGTCATTTGGAGCTCCAAAATGGTCGCATCATGGTACAAAGGCTTAAATGGGATGGGATTGCACTTTTATGTCCCAAAACTTTGGGACGATTGGTGCACAAAATTGTGTCACTCTCTGATTGGCTCATTTTTTAAGCTAGAAAATTGACTAACTCAACTATACCTTGGAGAGTAACTTTTCAGATGCATAACTTGAGCTCCCAAACATTTTTTCCCACGCTTATTTATATTAAATTGATTTTAAAATTATTTTTTAACACAATGGTGGGGTCTCATACCTTAATTCTTCCTCCAACCTCCTAAAAATTTGGTTTTTTCTTCAGGATCAAAGGTTGTGCATGCTAAAAATAGGTTATGGACAAAATTATCTAAGTCTTGTGAAAAATATGAGACCACCATCCTCTATATATCTGAATTATATTTCCTACTATATTTTTATTGGCTTATAAATCCTTACAGAACTCCCAAAATTGCTTCTCGAAGCTCAGGGGTTGTTTTCAGATTGTACACTACTTCACCCTCCATGACCCACTTTTGTTGAAACTACTCCAAAACCTCTTAAACTTGGTAAATTCTTCCAAAACTAATTACACAACATTTATATCTCTCTTATACACCTCATTGATTATTTTTAGTCTTTCAATCCAATCTGAGGGGTGTGTCAGCCTCAGGAAGACCAGATAATAGTCTTTTCTTAAGCTCTTCAGAGAGCCTGTCTTCAAAGATCTTGTCTTGAAAATTCTCGAATAGAATGGATATCCATAAATCACCTATGGACATGATGACATAGCACATTGGAACACTCAGAAGGATGGGATAGGCTTGATATATGGGTTAGGGTGATTTGGAGGAGGAATCGAGATGACCTTCAATCAAAAACTTTCACTGTAGAGTATAGTTGTCATGCTTTCAAGTGTGAATTTTGCCCTTGCAAAAACCCATGACAATAGTTAGCTCTGACTTAGGGACATGTTGTGGATCAATAGCAGCAAGGACATGATATAAGAACCCCATAATATCAATTTCATTTTACACACCAATCCCTTATCCATTGGGCTTCAGAGAAACATGCAACTTGTAAGAGATATAGAAGGGAGGGACACACACACACACAACACAAACACAACTGAAGGGAAACACACCACACTAAAAATGGAAATACATACACAATAGGGAAACAGAAAACAAACCCAAATCACCTATACTACAAGGTGGGGGATAACATGTTTTCACTATTTATACAACTTTAGAGGTTTCCCATTGCGAGGAAACTCCAAATGTGTGTCATCCAAATACAAGAGATAGAAATATTTTTCACCACAAGCTTCTCAATTAAGGAATGGAACAAGCCATAGAGAATTAAAATTCCCATTACTTCCTTTCAGTTGTCTCTTTTTTTCCCATAACAGGACGAGGTCTCCAACTTGAAACTCTCTTGCCTTAGCCTTCTTATCAGATAATTTTTTCACCATTAGTTGATGTTCTGTGATAAGATCTACCACATTGAATATATCTTCTTCAAGATTTTTAAGGAACAATATTCTCTTATAAATATCATCCTTGTACTGACCATCTTCCACGGCCTTCGATAGTTTGAGTGCAAGAAACTCAATAGTGACTGGGATTTATGCATTAATTCCATAGAGAAATTGAACATGCTCAGAAGTGTAGTTGTACAAGATGAAATATTCATCAAATTTGGGACATACCAAGGTCAGAAATTTGGCTATGGCTTACTTTATTTCCTTGAACACTAATTTTCCATTGTCATCCCATTTGAAACTTACATGTGACTTCATCATGCTTGTGATGGTTTTGGTCAACTTCTCAAAATATGGAACAAAGCGTACGAGAAATTTTACTTTTTTGAAGAAAGAGTGCACCCCCTTCTTACTTATCGGTAGGGGCAATTCTTGAATGGATATTATCCTCTCAGGATCAATTATATCTCCCTCCTTGTTCATGATGTGCCCAAGAATTTTTCCTTCAGTTGCTCTAAAGATGCATGTTTTTAGATTGAGAGATATACCATGTTTCTGACACCTGATAAGTACTTACTCCAAATGGACAAGGTGATCTCATTGCTTCTTTGAGAAAATTGTGAGGTCATTGAGGTAGATAAAAATGAAATTATTTAGTTCCTTAAATTATAAATTCATTTCTCTTTGAAATGTTTCCCCGGGATTGATGAGACCAAAATGCATACTATTATAGGAAAAAGCACCCCATGGAGTGGTGAAAGTTGTCTTGGACCAATCTTCTTTAGGTACTTCAATTTGATTGTATCCATAGAAACCATAAAGTAGAAAGATCATCTCTAATCTGGTAACTTCCTTTAGAATATGATCCATGATGGGTAGTGGGTGATTGTCCTTCAATGAGGCTTGATTCATATTGCAGAAGTCCACAAATCCTTATCTCTATGATTTTCTTCCACACGTAAACAATATTTTCTACCCACGTGGAATGGTGGATAGGGAAGATGATTCTAGCATTCAGCATCTTCAAAAATTCCACTTTGATTGTGTCTGTAATTTTTGGATTATATAGAATTGTATTTTGCCTAAAAGGCTTACCTTTTAGCTTCAAAGGAATGGAGTGGTGCATCTCCTTTGGCTAGAAGGATTTTAATTCATCATAGGAATAGGAAATAACATTATAATACTTTCTCATTAATGAAATAAATATTCTTTTCTCCTCATGCGAACAATTCTTGCCAATGTTAACCATCTTGGGTTGTTCAGTGGTACCAATGTTCTCCTTCTCAAAATTAGTCGAGCATCGTGAAGGTTGTTTGGCTTTTTATTTGAAAAAACTATCATGTTTATCAAACAAATCTTCTAGAGACACAATACATTTTTGGATATTGTTTCCCTTTACCCTGATGACATCTTGAGAATAAACTCTTTCAATTCCTTCTTTGTCTTCATTCGTAGTGGAATCCTTCTTTGGGTTTTCATTTCCCTCATAGAAAATATTGCTGAAATTTTCTTTCTACTCAATGAAAGTGAGAAGTTAACTATCATCATTTAATAATTACTAGTTATTCACATTTTCTAGTACCCTCATCCTGAATACTATTTTGACATTCATTTTTTCCTTATCAAAGGATGGATGAGGAGTCATCAAGGAATTCAATACCACAAGGGAACCAGATTTTTCATTCCACTTATGATGGATGGATTAGATTTTTCACCTGATATTGATTTCTTACTTACTCCATGATTACCTCAGCATCACTGAGGCACTTGAGATTCTTTATGCCCATAGACTCAGCAACATCCATCCCAAGAAGAAGAGCTTCATATTCTATAGTATTAATTATATTTTCAAACTACAATTTATAAGAAAATGGATATATCTCACCTGAAGGAGATATCAACAAAATGCATGCTCCATATCCCGCACTAGAATGACTCCTGATAAATTCCGTTGTCCACAACTGATCCTCCTTATCCTCAATGATAAGAGGAAGATTATCATATTTTTCTGATGTGAAGAAATATTTTCCAAGTCCACTATCTAGGAATAAGATATCAACTTTAGGATATTCATAATTTTGAATTGTATACTTCATATTTAGCATTGGCAGAAATTTTTTCATTTCACCCCTTACCAGATTGGTCATAGAGGACCAATCCATCTGAATATCACCACCCAAGTCCCTACAAATGCTCCTGGTCAACAACATACCAAATGATGTAGGGATATCTACCACTAGAATAATAAGAAAAACTTTCTTAGCTAGATAATCTGCTAGAGCTACCTGGGCATCCTTGATTCTTCCAACTAGCAGTACCTCTTTTTACTCCATGGAATAGCATCAGCCGATTACTCGAGTCAGATTAAAGTCTAGTGCATTAGTAACCTTGATGGGCATCACATTTTCAGAGGTGGCCAAGTCTATTATGGATTTATTCAGTTGGTGCCCTTTAATCAAAAAATATAAGTAGAAAGGTTATACTTTGTTGGTTTTTGATGTGCATAAAGCAAGCATATTTTATGACAGCAGAGTGGGTGGTGTTGGTAGTAACCCTTTGGGATTAGCAATTACATTTTTTGGTTTTAGGTTACCACCTTTGATGTAGTTGACTAGTATTTCAAACTGTTTAGGGTTTATTTGCATGAATTCATATTTGTAACTATAAACTTTAGATTTATTCACATCCATGATGATATCAAATGGTGTGGAAGGGAGTGAGTAAGGAGAAGAAATTTCTTTAGAGGATAGAGGTGATACTACTTTGGAAGGATGGTCATTTTTGGTAGGTTCACTAGTAGGATGGGAAGGAGTTGGTTTCATTTGAGAGGGGTGGAATATTTTTAAAAATTAGCCTTTGATGTAGAAGTATATTTAAAATTAAAAGAGGAACTAGTAGACTTACTTGGCACAGTAGTTTGCTTCTTGTCTCCCACTAGATCTTTCTTCTCCTTCACAGATTCCATCGAGGGTGGGAGCTGAGATCCTCTTTTGATTATCTTATTCTTGGAATTATTTTCTTGAAGCTCATCTTTCTTCTTCATTTTCTCAGTGGGTGTAGAGGGAGAGCCTCTCTTTTGAGATTGGGAGTGAGAAAACACCGCACACAAGAAACTTGGTTCTTTTCCATCATCATCATTGTCTTCCCCTTAATCATACTCAATAAATATAACCTACGTATAATTTTCAATCTCCTTGATCTCAAGGATGTTTTCATCTTCACCTTATTATTTTGGTTCTTCAATCTCTTCTTTGTATCCTTCTTCTGCATCATAGAGTCTATTTATTAGTGGTGCCTCAAGTACGAGCCTTCGCGGAGGTGGGATAATCCTTGGTCTGTTAGGAAACTTTCTCTTCTTATTTGGAGCATCCCTCAAATTACTTTGTGTAAGTTTCTTATTAAGTGCAATCATGTCATTCACCAACTTCTGAAGTAGAGGATCTGTGGAGGTAGAACTAGAGATTTCACCCTTTTATTTGCTATTTAGATTCTTGACTTTTTCGGATAGAATTAGATCATCTTCAATTTCTATAGCATATTCTTGTGCATCCTAAGGGTCAGAGGTTGTGATATCTTGAGGATAAATCCTACTTTGGGTAGCTGAGAAGTGATGAATAACATCTTCATATTTTCATCGGAAGGGAGGGCTTCAATAGGTATTATTTTCATTACCCTGCTGTACTGAACTATGAAATATCTCATGGATTTGTTAGAGTCTTTTTTCATTTTCACTAATTACACCAAGAGATCTTGAAAATCCTCGATGGACTTGAATATGGATTCAAAGAAAGAGTGAATTTCCTCCCAATAGGTGATAGACCTAGCCGGTAGAAGGTAAAACCATTCATCCTCCATGTCTTATATAGATTCTACAAATAGTCTCACTGAAAAATCCTCGTGCTCGACACCCAATACACTGCATTCAGTGATGAAGGCTACTACAGGTTCCTTCAGAATTTGTGAACCATCTCCCTTGAACTTTAAAAAACTTTTCCTTGAACCCCATGGAATCTCATGAATATTTTTAGGGAGAGTGAGTGGGCTTGTATTTCTATCCCATGGTATGATAGGCTGTGGTATTTCTTCATCACCCATATCTTAGAGTATTTTTTCATTTACACTAATTAAACCAAGAGATCTTGAAAATACTCAATGGACTTGAATCTGGATTCAAAGCAAGAGTGAATTTCCTACCAATAGGTGATAGACCTAGCCGGTAGAAGGTAAAACCATTCATCATCCATGCCTTATATAGATTCTACAAATAGTCTCACTGAAAAATCCTCGTGCTCGACACCCAATACACTGCAGTCGGTGATGAAGGCTACTACATGTTCCTTTGGAATTTGTGAACCATCTCCCTTGAACTTTAAAAAAAAATTCCTTGAACCCCATGGAATCTCATGAATATTTTTAGGGAGAGTGAGTGGGCCTGTATTTCTATCCCATGGTATGATAGGTTGTGGTATTTCTTCATCACCCATATCTTAGAGTATTTTTTCATTTGCACTAATTAAACCAAGAGATCTTGAAAATGCTCAATGGACTTGAATCTGGATTCAAAGCAAGAGTGAATTTCCTACCAATAGGTGATAGACCTAGCCGGTAGAAGGTAAAACCATTCATCATCCATGTCTTATATATATTCTACAAATAGTCTCACTGAAAAATCCTCGTGCTCGACACCCAATACACTGCAGTCGGTGATGAAGGCTACTACATGTTCCTTTGGAATTTGTGAACCATCTCCCTTGAACTTTAAAAAAAATTTCCTTGAACCCCATGGAATCTCATGAATAATTTTAGGGAGAGTGAGTGGGCCTATATTTCTATCCCATGGTATGATAGGTTGTGGTATTTCTTCATCACCCATATCTTTTTCTACTTCTACCCTTTATCTAGCTTTCTCTTTGGCTCTAGCTCTTGCTTCTTCTCTTTTTATTTATTCAATTTCAGCCCTTACTTTTGCTTTAACTCTTACTTTGACTTCCAATCTAGTTGTGGCTTCTTCTTCAGTTTCCTCATCGGTAAAGTTTTTAAAATTTTCAAACTCTATGTTCAGTTTACCACTTCAGAGAGAAATTTTGAGATGGGGTGAATACCTTGGAATTATTACTAGTTCTTATCTTCTTTGAATCTCTTCATATATGGGGTCAATATCTCTACCTTGTCTTTGTGACCTTGTGTACCTATGTTCAGACATCTTGTAAATTTGGAATTATCCTAAGCTCTTCTTTTTTTTACTTGGGTTTGTCTTTCTCTTTCCAAATCTACATCATGTTGTTCTTCCAAATCCAAAATTCGTGTGGCTATGAAGTATTGTGTAAAGCTTTTTCTATTATGCCAGATGGTTTCCCTCAAGTCAGGTGTGATATCTTCTTCAATTTGGAACAACAATTTGGGTCTTTCAATGGGAGAATTACTGGATATAGCCATTGGTTAGAGACATAAGGATTTAAAACCTTTCAAATTCTAGAATTTTTATTTTTTTGGATATTTGATTTTTATGTTCGTATGTTGGGTGCAAATTGCAGCCAATTCTTCCCCACGTTGGGCGTTAAAAACTGTTAGCGAGAAAAAAATTGGGTAGACAAATTGATGGTTATCTTACCAATGCTCTCGGACTCTAGGTCCCTTTGCTTGTGTGGTGTAGCTCCACTTTATTGTGAATGAAAAAAATTGGAAATATTTTGTGTGCCAAGAGGCTATGGATCCAACAAGCACACTCCACTATACCCGTGGAAAATTCTTGCAATGAATTGCAAGGGATAAATTTATTGAAATATGAGGGAAAGGGTATGAGAATTTAGGTAGGGGGAATTAAATCTGCAAGTAGAAAATCAAATTCTTTCCAAATTTCATTAGAAGTTTCACATTCACAACTTATAGGAAAGAAACAACCATGTTTAGAATAACGAATATGGGAGGAAACCATGAACACAAATTTGCACACATGCATGCATCATGAAAAGAATAAACTCCTTTATTTATTGACATCTTCACAAGTTATACAATGCATAAAAGATAGAGGAAAATTAGATAGGGAAAGTGGAAAAATGTTATCTCTTTTTCCTTGCTCAAAAAATATCTCTCTTGAGTGCAAAAAATTGACAACCCTTAAGAATGAGGGTGTCATTACATTATATAGAACAAGAAATGACTCTTCATCTACCACCCATGTGTCTTTTCACTTGTCTTTTCCACTTGTGACACTTTGTATTCCTAGGAAATACATTAAGTCCCCTTTTATATAATTAGGGTGACTTATTACATTTTTAGACTGTAGTCACATTAATGAATAAGAAAAAAGTGAATAAGATGAAAACAAAAAGTGAAAACCCCCAAAAAAGGATTAGAATTGAAGGAATAAGGTGGGGGAGAGAAGAGAGAGAGCACTATTCTAAATAATATCTCACCACTGACGGAATCCTAGAAAGCACTACCAGTGAAATCTCAATACCCTTGAATTCCTTGTTGAATCTTGTTTCTCCTGAGGGATGTGGATTAAACCAAGTGACTTAATCCAATAATCCATGAGAGATTTTATGTTCCTGCACTCTAAATACCAAGCTTGATGATTCTTTGTAGTGTTGGAAATGATTTCTTTTATCTCTGTTAGAAATTCCAATGTATTTTATTTGAATGAGAATGGATCTCCAACCTCTCTTTTGACTCGGTCATTGAATTCCTTCAACAAATAATCTATTGAAGAATCCAAGTTCACTACTGGCACCCCAAGCTTCTGAATCTAAGCATCAGCATCCTTTTGCATTTTTTCAACTTGCTCCTCATATGAATCCAGCTCATCGATAGCATGTTTTATCAACTCATACCATGTAAATAGAGTCTAAGAAAAAAACTAAGACAACTCCTCTAATGCCGAAGAAAACACATCTTTGGTTACCAGAAGGGGTGACTTAATTTTACCCATTTCCATGACCAATGGATACACTTGGTCCCAGTGTTCTTTCTCCAAATCAATTTCTTCCCATGTTATGAGGATCTACATGGCTGTTTCATCCATGTATTTGTACAAAGTCATCATCTCAGCTAACAACACCTTACCTTTCCCAAGAATCATACTCACACACTTGTC
The DNA here is from genome assembly GCA_019776745.2 of Taxus chinensis. Classification (NCBI taxonomy): domain Eukaryota; kingdom Viridiplantae; phylum Streptophyta; class Pinopsida; order Cupressales; family Taxaceae; genus Taxus; species Taxus chinensis. Next base: position 380,924,172 of record CM034148.1, read on the forward strand.
ATTTTCCTTCCCTATCATGGTGAATCATTGATTCTTCCTAATGGACTCAAGATCGATGTTACTCATTGGAGTGACTTCCTCGTTTGGGATATCATTGGCAGCATTTGGGTCCAGGGGGACTAGGACATATGAAGTGAGGGTGTGAATGTGATCTTCCACTTTATCTATCTTTTCTTGGTACTCTTTAATTCTCACGAAGAGGTGAGTAGAAGACTCTTGGAACAAGTACACATCACCCTCATGTGTTTCTGGTCCCAAAGGAATTGTGCTCATCTCATAATCAGTCGGGTTCATTTCCTCAATGGGCTTGATGACCTTCAAATTGAATATCTCTATATATTGGTTACCTGAGGTGCCACTATAGAATTGATAAGTCACCTAAAAAAACCTTCCTTTCTTCTGTTTAACCATCGAAGCAATAGTCAAAAATTTAGGAATGATTACTTGTTTCACTGTTTGGGTTTTTTTTGTGATCATATCCTACTTCTAGGGGAATATATCATTGGTCTCTTGTTTGGCAGTGGGAAACATCGCAGGTTCTTTTTTTACCTAAGAAAGGATATCTTACACAAGTGGGGCCAGTGTGACAGTAGGAGATAAAGGACCTAGATATTTTTGTGGGGTAGAGAGCTCAGCTGGATCAATTTCCCCATATTCAAGATCCACCATAAGTACTTCCTCTATTATTTATTTCTTGATCAGTCTCCTATAGTGGTGAGCCTCAAGTTCCTTTTGTTTTCTCTTTGATATTTATTCTAAATTAGTTGAACTAGGAGCTTTTTCCTTGGTCCTCGAGGAGGAGTGATAGGATTCTTGACTCTTGAGGGATGGAAAATTATCCGACGAGATGAGATCATCCCTCTTTATTTTTAACCACTCCTTGGACCTTTTAATCACTGCCTCCATTCTTTCATTGACGTCTCTAGACTCACGCACACTCCAAACCACCTAGGGAAGAGGAGAATCCTTCACTATAGGGTACTCTGGATCAAACAATTCTGAGCCATCTTCTTGGACACCATCCTCGTACCACTCGATTTTTAATTTTATCATTTGATCCATTATCATCCTCTTATGGTCCCGTTCACAAACCTCATACTCATCAACGCAATTTTCCTAAAAATATTCAACTTAGCAATTTGGGTAAGTGGAATGAGTCTGGATTTTCCTTGATATCAAATTATGCCTTGGTAGTGTATGAGTGCATATAGATAGGGGCTAGGGTAGATTCAACATTAGAAATGTTGTGGACACTCTTTCATGTGAAAATAACTAGTGAGATAGGGGGAAATACTTGCTTCTTCTTTCCACCCTTCAACTTACTGTTCATGTGCACAAACTCTCTACACAGTTCCATCAACAAGATTATTTCACTTGGATATAGAGGTAGCCTTTGCAGAGTAAGATCAAATCTTGACACCTTGATGTACGAGAATGTTGAGAATTAAATGAAGCATGAGCCACACTTCCTGACCAAGGTAGTGGCTTGTGAAGACATCCTCAAATGTTGATTTCCCTCGATTAATTTGACCACATACATCATGAATTTATCATTTACCTTAGTAAAGTGTTGATTACTCTCTCTTAGGACCAAATGTGGGTACTTCTCAAATGCAGGATCTTTTTGGGAGATGTTCTGAGCAGGTTTCATGCCCCTAAATGGTCTTGTATTCACCAAGGCATAGAAAAGGTATGAGGTCATTAAGAATCTATTTGAAATAGGAACATGGACAAATTGATGGCATAAATTATAACTGATGAGCTGCCCCTAGTCAATCACTTGATTTCCCTTGAGGATATTGAGGATAAAGAGTACCATCCAATCATGAAAAATACTCATTTTATCTTCCCCCATTACCTAGCTCAAAATAATGATAGCATCAGAGAAACAATTGTGGAACTCACTATGGGAAATATTCTTTAGTGTGTGAGAAGGATTCCTTTTCATGCTTCATCAAGGATTTGAGGGCAAGTCCCTAAAGATAGGAACCAGTATTAGACCATTCAGAAGATGTAAATTCTTTGGTGATAACGACCATATCTTTCTCAATTGGAATTTACATTCACTTAGATATAGCCTTTGGGGAAAGCACTACCAAGATTTAATTATCATCAACTTTGATTGTCCTGGCGTCTGGTTTGTAGTCTTTGGAACATGCCAACACTAACTCAATGTTTTTCAAGGACATAGGATGGCCACCTACCGCATACAGTTCACTAACAAAGATCTTCTCCTTAACATGTTCTCTTGGCCCACCTAGTATTATGTTCTTGAGCTCCTCTACATCCATGTTGTTAGGAAATAAGGGATAAAATATGCAGAATAATCCCTCACATAATCGTAATAGTAGAAACTAATATGCAGAAAATATAACAGACATCAAATAAAAGTGCAGAATAAAATAACATAACACAAAGAGATAGTATTTAATGTGGTTCACCCAATTTGGGCTACGTCCACCAAGAATCACTTACTTGGATTTTATTACAAGCCACCGCTCTCTTAGTACAATACCCAGATCTATTTAGAGCTATGATCAACAACCTCTATAGAATTCACACCAAAATTTGAAACACATCTGCAATGATACATAATACCTACCATATGCATAAAACTATATAAATAGACAACTGCTTAAGAAGTTTTACAAAATAGTGGGTATCAAAACCATGGGCCAAAACCGTCGCATAAACCTATAGGTAAAAAATCCCACCCATATGAGAAAAACATGTTTCCTGGTATATCGGGCACGTCTTAAGGCCAAAAATAAATTTGGGGGCTGCGCCCCCAAACCCAGAAAGACAACTGTGAAAAGTGTACAGTACTCTTGTACAATCTTCAACACTTTCTCACTTGAAAATAGGCTCCACAACCTAAAAATCTCCCACTTGGAGACTAGTTTTTCCTATGAGCAAGCTTCTCAACCCTTCACTAGTTTCTGTGAAGACCAACCAAAGCTTAACACAGCTTAATTTTTTCCCTTATGACCACCTTGGTCATCATGTCTGTAGGATTATGACTAGTATGAATCTTCTCCAGCTTCAACTTCTCTTCCTCCAAATTTGTCCTGATGAAATGGTACCTTAATTGTATATGCTTCGTCCTAGAGTGGAAAACAGAGTTCTTAGCTAGGTGAATAGAACTCTGACTATCACTATGCAGCTTTCCTTCCTCCTTCTTATGCCCCAACTCCTCAAGAAATTACTATAACCAAATCATTTTTTTGCTTGCCTCAGTGGCAGCAACATACTCAACCTTTGTGGTTAACAAAGCCACCAGCTTCTGTAGTTGTGAAATCCAACTCACTGTTGTTCCACCTACAGTGTAAACATAACCTTTCGTGCTCCTCCTACTGTCTACATCTCCAGCCATATTTGAATCTACATAACCACACAAAGTGGTGTCTAATCCATTGTAGCACAAAATTTTCCCCATGGTCCCTCTCAAATACTGAAGGATCCACTTTATTGTCTTCCAGTGATCTCTACCTGGATCACTCATAAATCTACTCACTGCTCCCACTACATGGGCAATATTAGGACTGGTGCACACCATGTCATACAACAAACTACCAACCACTGATGAGTAAGGTACCTTGGACATCTGGTTTCTCTCCTTCTCTATCTTGGGACACTGCTCCTTTGATAACTTAAAATGGCCTACCAAAGGAGTCCCAACTATTTTAGCATCCTACATATTAAACATCTCCAAGACCTTCTTAATGTAATCTTCCTGAGATAAATTCATCTTCCATTCCTTCCTATCCCAAGATATCCTCATACCAAGGATTTGTTTGGCTTCCCCCAAATCCTTCATGGCAAATGATTCATTAGTTGTTTCTTGAGTACTATTATTTCCTGCATGTTTTTACCTACAACCAACATATCATCCACATACAAACACAGGATAATTTAACTTCCATCCTCAATTTTCTTTGTATAAATGCAATGGTCATAATGGAATCTAATATAACCTTACTCCATCATAAATCTATCAAATTTCTTATACCATTAACGTGGATCTTGTTTCAAGCCATACAAGCTCTTCTTCAGTTTACACGCCATCTCCTCTTTACCTTTGACCTCATAGCCCTCTGGTTGTTGCATATATAGTTCCTCCTCCAAATCACCATGGAGAAATGTAATATTTACATCAAGTTGTTCTAAGTGCAAGTATTCTACTACGACTATTCCTAGAACATTTCTAATAGAATTCATTTTTACTACATGAGAAAAAATCTCATCAAAATCTATACCTTTTTTCTACACAAACCCCTTGACCACCAATTGGGCTTTGTATCTTTTCTTGCCTCCTTCTTCCTCTTTGACTCTAGAAACCCACTTGTTATATAATGCTCTTTTTCCTTCGGGTAGCTTCACAAAATTCCATGTCTGGTTCTCCATGAGAGCCTGATACTCCTCATCCATGGCTTCATCCCACTTCTTCCTGGCATCTATCTGCATCAAAGCTCTTTGGATCTCCACTGTTAGTGACTAATAAATAATAAAGAGAAGGAGAAAAACATATAGGTTCTCTTCTTACCCTATAAGACCTCCTTAATATAGAAGTTTGAGGTTCTTGTTGAGGAGGTTCCTAAACTAATTCATGTGTGACTTTCCCATCCAGAAGATCCTCTACCGTTGCATATTCTTTCTTGGATTCTTCCTTATTTTCTTCCAACTACTACTTATACATGACTTTCTCATTAAAGACCACATCCCTAGATCGCATGATTTTTTTGTCCTTAATACTCCAACATTTATATCCAAAGTCATCACCACCATAACCAATGAAAGTACATTTTTCTGATTTAGCCTCTAGTTTGGTCCTATCATCTTTGTCTATATGGAAAAACACCTCACATCCAAAGACTCTAAGAAATGAATAATCAACTTTCTTACCATACCAAGCCTCCTCAAGTATGCCTCAATCCAAGACACTTGAGGGTCCTCTTTTTATCAAGTACACAATTGTGCTCACTGCTTCTGCCCAAAAAGAAAGAGGCAGTCCTGTATGTAACCTCATGCTCCTAGCACATTCCATTCTTGTTATGTTCATCCTTTCTAACACACCATTATATAGCAAAGTTCTTGGAACCATCTTTTTCCTGTGGATTCCATTCTTAGAACAGTAATCATCAAATTCATTGCTGCAATACTCCCCTCCATTATTTGACCTGAGATATTTTAGCTTAAGACTTGTTTCATTCTCTACCAAGGCTTTCCATTTAACAAAAGTGTCAAATACATCAGATTTTTTTCTAATACAATAAACCCAAAATTTCCTTGTTACATCATCAATAAAAGTAACATAATAACTTGAAACCCCAAGAGATGATACTTAAGCCGACCCGCACACATCAGAATCCACCAGCTCTAATTTACTCTCTTTCTTTGTAGGTCCAACCTTGAGAAACCTTACTCGCTTATGTTTCCCATATATGCATACCTCACAGAACTCCAAACTTATTTCTGTATATCTAGGAAAATCCTTCTTTATGATCTCCATGCCCTTATGGCTCATATGACCAAGCCTATAGTGCCACAATCTTGTATCTACTTTTGAAGCCACAAGATTACAAACATTAGTGCTATAAGTGGTTAAATACAAGGTTTCAATCTTCTTACCTCTTGCCACCACAAGAGCACCCTTGGTAACCTTCCAAGAGTCCACTGTAAATATCATAGTATAACCATCACTTCCCAACTACCCTGTCGATATCAAATTTCATTTGAATGTAGGCATATGTATGACATCCTTCCATAGCTAAGTATTCTCATTCTGCATCTTAACCTGAAAAGAAAATTTTCCAACTATGCTGCAAGGCTCATCATCACCAAGAAAAACATGCCCAAAATCTCCGAGAACATAATCAACAAAATAATTCCTATGTGGAGTAGCATGGAAAGAAGCCCTCGAATCTAAAACCCAAGATTCAGTAATATTGTGCAAAAAAAGAATTAAAGCATCCTAACATATATTACCCATTTACCTCCTTATTTTATTCTTGTTGTTTCTTCTTGTCCCAAAGTTGCCAACAGTCCTTTACATGCCTAGACTTTCCACAATGCTAGCATACCATATTACTTTTGGATTTTGACCTTGCCCAATCCTTTGATTTTCCACAGCCTCTATTCTTTTGTCTACCTCTAGTTTCCACTAACAAAGCATTCCCTGAAGTAGAATATTCCCTAGAGTTTTTTCTTTGCATTTCCTCACTTAGAATCACCCCTACAACATCCTCAAACTTCAACTTTGAGTTATCTGGAACCGATTTTCTTACCGCCATTACCAGGCTATTCCAACTCTCAGGTAAAGAGCACAGAACTAATAAAACCCAAACTTCTTCATTAGATTCTATTATAGCTGAAGCTAGCATATTTACAACTATATTAAATTCATTTAAATGATCTGCTACTGAACCATTCTCATACATATTCATATTAAACAAATTTTTCATTAAAAATATCTTATTAGAGGCAGAGGGTTTTTCATATAACTTCGCTAATGCATCTATCAGTTCTTTTGTATTCTTTTCCTTTGAAACATTAAATAATACCAAAGATGCAAGACACAGCTAGATTGTCCCAAATGCCTTCCTATCCAGCAAATCCCATTCTGCATATGTCATGCTTGAGGGTTTGTTCACCTTCTCATATAGTAGAATATAAAGATCCTTCTGATAAAGGTAATCTTCCATCTGCATCTTCTAAAGATTGAAATTATGCCCACTGAATTTATCAACCCTTGATCTTCCATCGTCTGCCATAGCTCCCACTCAAAATAAAAATTTACCTTAAATTCAACACTTTAGCAAACCAAACCAGGCTCTGATAATAATTGTTAGGAAATAAGGGATAAACTATGAGGAATAATCCCTCACAGAATCACAACAGTAGAAACTAATATGCAGAAAATATTACAGATCTCAAATAAAAGTGCATAATAAAATAACATAACACAAAGAGATAGTATTTAATGTGGTTCACCCAATTTGGGCTACGTCCACTAAGAATCACTTGCTCAAATTTTATTACAAGCCACCACTCTCTCAATACAATACACAGATATGTTTGGAGCTATGATCAACAAACTCTACAGAATTCACACCCGAATTCAAAACACATCTACAATGATACATAATACCTACTATATGCATAAAACCATGTAAGTAGACAACTGCTTAAGCATTTTTACAAAACCGTGGGTATCATCACCATGGGACAAAACCATCCCATAAACCTATGGGTAAAAAATCCTCCCCATATGAGAAAAGCACGTTTCCTGGTATATCGGGCACATTTTAAGGCCAAAAAAAATCAGGGCCACAGGTAGCCACCCTCGAACCCTTGCTCGAGGAATGGCCCAGCCCCAAACCTTGATGAGACAATTATGGAAAGTGTACAATACTCTTAGTGTACAGTCTTCAACACTTTCTCACATGAAAACAAGCTCCACAACCTAGCACATGTGAGCAACATTTTTGTCACCCACACTCAGGAACTCCAATGTGAGGGATGAAATGGGATCTGTCTTGGTGGACTTGAACACATGATGTAAAAAATCAAAAATATAGGTTACCATATGGGTGATAGAAACCTCTTACACTTAGGACCTAAAACTGCAATTTTTAAATTATAGGTTTTAGGAGTTGTTATTTTTAGTAGGGTTGTTTTTTTTCCTTGGTGTCATCACCGAGAGGTTCTCTTCAAGTTCAAAGCATGTTCATAGATGTTTTGGGGCCAATTTGAATCACTTTCTATTTTTAGAAAGTATCTTTTCTTATTTTTACTTTTTTGCTTTTCTGGCTCATGTACCCTAGTTTTCAATTTCAGTGATTTCCAGTGTTTGCTCTTCTAAAGTTTTTTTCCATTTTAGGAAAGTTACTAAAAATATCAAGTGTGAACCAATGGAACTTAATATTTTTTAAACTAGTCTTCTTCTCCTCTGTTTGATGAAAAAACTTTGTTTTCCTTCTGGGTTTTTGTTCTTGAGGTTCCACGTGAAATTTTGGATCAATCTGTCCTCTAGATCAATGGCAATTTGCAGAAGATGAAGTTAGGGAATAAAAATTTGAATGTCTTCCATAAAAATCTAAGGAACCTTTGGGAATTTGGTTTTTTACAGTATCAAGGTGCCTGGGAGAGGGAGAGATGCTCTGAATTTTGTCAAATTCCATTCTGTGGTTTGCAAGATACAAGTGATTCTTCATTTTTTGCCTAAGAGGGTTTCTAGAAGCAAATGGACATGGTAATCACTTTAAAAGCTATGTTTTTTTATGTTTCAGTAGTTGGTGAGGATGGAAAACGAATTTTGGGAGTAGGTATGGAGGGATGGAAGTAGTGACACTGGAAGAAATGAATAAATGTGGCATCAAAGGTTTTCTTGTGCTGCGAGTAAAAGTAGAAGCAACAAGAAGCAATAGTTAAACTATAAAACTTACAAATTCCCCCAATTTGAGCATGGGCACACTTTTTTTTCCCAAGCATCCCAAATATTTGTGATGCTTGGTGCAAATAAAAATCCTCCCTTCCCATTGGTCCATTTTTCAATGTGTGATTTGTCGAGGCAGAAGAGAGGGGGCTGGAAAAAAGGGCCTTAACAACTTGTCAAGGTCACATGGGTGATCAAGAGCTAAAAAGGGAGGGGGAAAATTTTTTTGTTCCAATCATCCCAAACATTTGGGATGGTTGGTGTACAAAAGTATGCCCCTTTCTGATTGGGCCACTTGGCGCTTCATGACTAGATGAGGCTAGGGCCTTAAAATCAATGTACTGGGGCTTAAATGGTCATTTGGAGCTCCAAAATAGTCACATCTTGGTCCAAGGTCTTAAATGGTAGAGGGGGCACTCTTTTGTGTCCCAAAAATCCTAGTATTTTGGGACAGTTGGTTCACAAAAGTAGTAACTCCCCAACTGTACCTTGGAGAGAAAATTATCGGACGCATAACTTGAGCTCCCGAACATTTTTTCCTGCACTTATTTATTTGAAATGGATTTTTTAACACAATGGTGGGATTATAATACCTTGATTTTTCCTACAACCTCGTGAAAAATAGGATTTTTGTTTGGGCTCAAAGGTTACGCATGCTGAAAAGAGGTTGTGGACAGAACTACCTAAGTTTTGTGAAAAATGTGAGACCTCCATCCTCTAGAGATTTGAATAATATTTCCTAAGATTTTTTTTTTGGCTTCTAACTCCTTACAAAACTCCTTTAATCTCTTCCTAAAGCTCATGGGTTGTTTTTGCACTGTACACTGCTTCACCCTCCCAGACCCTCTTTTGTTGAAACTACTCCAAAACCTCTTAAACTTCCCAGATTCTTCCAAAAAAAAATTAAAAATTCTTATCTCTCTTATACACCTCCTTGATGATTTTTATTCTTTCTTTCCACTCCAGGGGGGTGTACTAGCCTCAGGAAGACCAGAATATAGCCTTTTCTTAAGCTCTTTAGAGAGCATGTCTTGAAAGATCTTGTCTTGGAAATGCTTGAATATATTAGATATCCCTAAATAACCTATGTATATGATTAAACAATAAATTTTACCACTCATAATGAAGGGATAATACCGACACGGGGGTTAGGGTGATCTGGAGGAGGACTCGAGATGACCTTCAAGCGAAAATTTTCACTGTAGGGTATGGTAGTTGTGATTTTAGGTGTGAATTTTTCCCTTGAAAAAACCCATGACAACAAGTATATCATGTTAATTAGAATTATTGGAAAACCAAAGAGATGCCTTATGTTTTGAGTGTAGTATTTGAGATTCAGATTTTGATTACATGTATGTAGGACTTTTACTTCACTCGTAGAAGCACATATATCATGTAAAACATTTGTATTACATTTCTTTTCAATATCCTTAGAAAAATGTTGATCATGATGTATAGGGACATTATGAACATGGACATTGGAAGGATCCTTTATATGCACTATCTAATCCTTGAGAGATATTATTTCAGTACTCATAGCTTGAAATTGGGATTGAAAATCATGTTGTAATTCTTGAATAGACTTTAAGGTAGCTTTATAAATTATTTCATCATTATTAATAGAAAGTTTTGGAATACATCTTAGAATTTAAGCCACCACATAGGAAGGTGGTGTATTGGTAGGGAGCATTTCTTGTTAGAATACTTCCAAGAGAGCATGTTTACATGTGCAATAACGTTGGAGAAAATCATACAAGGAAACTTGGGAATTTTTAGCATGGGCCATGATGGTATAAAATGATAGATAAAATTCCACTTAGCTAAGAAATAATAAAAATCATATCATGGAGGGTTAACAGTCGAGAGACCATAGATGATAAGCCCCAAAATTGATGTCAAGCAAAAAGTGGCCATCGTCAAACTATTAAAATGACCATATGTGAAAACAACCACTAAATTGAATGGAATAAAATTAGTTATTTTTCAATCTAATTGTGTGGAATAAAATCTTCAAAGGAAGTTTTTAAAAAGTGTATATTTTTTTAATTATACCCTAATTACTAAAAATACTAATCTTGCATTTCCAAAATTTAGGATAATAATTAGGGGAAAAAAAGAGGTTTTCGTTAAAAATAAAAAAATAAATTAAAACCTCATATGAATTTTCAAATAGATCCATTATGATTGATATGTGCCACAAAATGTGATTCGTCAATTAAGAGCCCAAGAAAAGACCTAAAGGGTATGACCAATCATGAGATCCTAGGGAAAATTTTGTAAACCAGATTTAGCACAGGTGATAAATGGAAAACAAATTTGCATTTGAATATTCATGTAGGAATGAAACCCTATGTTAGTTAGGATTTTTAATAAAGTAGAAGATACAATCGCAAGTCGGGTTCACAAAAAAATTTACATCCCTTTTACGATTAATGTATTGTTATTGAATGCACAACAATAAAAAGAATGTGAGATTCATTAGGGTTTATTCTGATTAATTAACTTACAAAATTAATTGTACAACATAATAATAATACATTAATATTTGTAACTAGTGAATACAAGCTCAAATACATAAGAGGAAGATAAACTTAACTATACATGAGTGTATAGGAGAGATCTAGGTGCACAAACTAGAGAACCTAGGAGTGTAGAGACTAAAGAATCTTCGCCTCTAATACTATGATCTAAAATTATTTTAGTGTCAGACCGCATAGATCAATCGGTATGTATAAGCTAGTCCTACCCCTTTTGTGTGATTTTGGAGGCCTTTGGAGTTCAATTCTATAACTTTTTGAATCCTTCAATGGCTTAAAATTGTAATTATGTCAAACCCTAGTTTTTACATAGTCTCGAATGATATGTAATCAACTCAATCCCACCATAACCCTAACCATGGATAGGAGACCCTACAATAAGGTTAGTGTTTACATTGAAGTGAAATCTGTGCACCACCTACATTGTTACTACTTTGAAAAGGCCTCAAACCACACATAGTTATTTGCCTAGTAGGTAACATCTATACGGATGTAACTCGGTGGAAATTGTTGTATATATCTTTCCCCCCAGGTAGATATAGGCAAGTAGAAGAATATGGAAATCAAAGAAACTCAAAGCCCAACGAAAATGGATGTGCCAAGATGCAGGTAAAGGGTGCACAGCAAAGAGTGTCGACAAGGGAAAATTCGCGCCCAAGGCGCAGGTAAGTGGCGCATGTCAAAGAGTGTCGACATGAAAATGGATGCACCAAGGCGCAGGTAAAGGGCGCACAGCAAAGAGTGTCGACATGAAAATGGATGTGCCAAGGTGCAGGTAAAGGGCACACAGCAAAGAGTGTCAACATGAAAATGGATGCGCCAAGGCGCAGGTAAAGGGCGCACAGCAAAGAGTGTCAACAAGGGAAAATTCGCACCCAAGGCACAGGTAAGTGGCACATGTCAAAGACTGTCGACATAAATATGGATGCACCTTTGGCACATGTAAGAGGATTTTGACACAAATATGGATGCGCCTATGGCGTACCTTCAGGAGGCGCAACATTCTGAGCGCTGACAGGAAGCAGACCCTGACCCAGATATTCAGACGGCCATAACTTTTCACAGGGAGCTCGGATTCACACAAGGTTGGACTTTTAGGAAAGCTTACGAGGTCCTCTGTCCAACTATGACTGGATATATTTAATTGGGTGGGAAAAAGTTCTTAAAAATGCAAAATATAGTTCACCACTTTTAAGTTTGCTAGGGTTCTCACCTACCGTCATAATAAGATGAATTAAATGCAATCTGGAGGTGGTTGGGTTAAGTTTGGAATTCCTCTCTCTCTTCCCTCTCTCATTCTTCCTATAAATTGTAAGGAGGGGCTTCTTTCTAAAGGTTGGAAATTCTTTTTTTTCCCCTCCCTTCTTCTCTTTGGCAGGTGAATTTGTGGAGTTCAAACCTCCCATCTAAAATTGTAATGCAACTTTGCCTCTTGGCATTTTGTAGTGTATTGTATCAATCTTTGGAGCAAATAATGCATGTCTATGGATGATTCTCAACCCTCTCTATGTTTATTTGCATCCTCCTGATTTTTCACTGCAAATCTGGTTATCTGTGCATGATCTTGCATTACATTTTAATGGTTTTGTGTTTATTGGCAAGACAGATGTTCTTCATTCCTCGGTGCATCACCTTTGTAGTTTAGGTTTTATTTTATGCATCTTCTTACCTTTTCTCCTTAGCAAGTTAGATTAGTTTTTTGAGTAGATCCTCTACATTTTTATGTTTGCATCTGAACAGAGGAATAGGAACCGGCCTTCATCTGGAGAGCTTTTCCATTTCGCAAGGTCCCACACTTCGGAAAAGCTCCATGTTATGCAATTGCACTGAGAGTCTCAACCCATCGAGTTGCAGACATTCAGGGGTGTTGTGATTCACCATCAACAGTTTTGGCACACCCGGTGGGAAAAAGAGGTCATTCCACAAGATTTGAAGGAATTTTCAAGAAATTTGGACAAAAAATTGCAGGTTTTACAATTTCAGATTTGTCACCTTCCAGGCTGAACTTTGAAATCAATTTTCAAGGGCTTAACTTTCTCAAAACAAGTCAAAATTTCATCAGTTGATAGATCGGGGGATAATCTTCAAAAGGGTATTCTTAGATTTTTGGGATTTTGACTTTCAAAATTTCATGGTTTTTTGTATTTCGGGTTTTCCCAGTTGCCTTGCATGACCTGAGTTTCATCTGTACCATTCAGGGATTAGTAACTACACAACAGGACCCAATAATCAAATTGAGGAACTATACCTTCAAGGTTTGAAAATTATATTTTTAATATTTGTCAGGTTTGGTGTGTAACCTGGCATAATCTAGCCTTTTGAGGCTCATTATCTAACACATCTGGCGACTCCGAAGGGGTAGAATTCAGCAGTGTAGCAGCAAAAGTTACCCAGGCATATGAGAAGAATTCGAACCGGGTCTGATACTCGAGAAGAGGGGCTATTTTTCCACTTGCAACTATCACCAAGAAGAGGAAGGAGAGGAAGAAGACCACAAAGATCACCATCTCCACCTAACAGGACTTTATCAACCCCTCCACCTGGTAGACCTTTCATCCAATCAACAAGGGTTCTCAGGCCAATTAGAATGGCGCAACCACCAAATCCCTTTGTCAATTTCACTGGTAGCAGCCCACTTGCCCTCAATGCACAGAATCTAGTTCCAATTGCAGCATTGAAGAACATTCCATTTTTCACTGGAGAAAATCATACCACTCCTGGTGATCATGTCAAAGACATTGCTAACGTTTGTGTAATCCATGAGATAAATGAAATGGATGTTGCTGTCAAATTGCTGGCATCTTCATTCAAAGGGAAGGAATTGCAATGGTTTAGGAGCCTTGCAGCTGGTTCTATCCAAAATTGGAATCAGTTATGCATAGTCCTCCATGAGTAGTTTAGAGAAAAGGGAGACAATTTGTCTCTACTAGAACAATTGACAACTATCAAGAGAGCTCCCAACGAGTAGCTGACTGACTTCAACTTCAGATTTCAAAGGTCTTGGGATAGGATTCCAGTGGCCGTCAGGCCAAAAGCTGAAGGTTCTTTTCTATATTATCTTAAAGCTTTGAATTCTGATATTTCTATGTTAATTCAATCTATGGGAGGCACAACCTTACCTGCTGCTTATAGCATTGCCATTAGGGCTGAAAACTGTCTTATTTAAGCTGGTAAGCTGGCTCCTAAGCCTCACATGCCCTTATATCCAAACTTAGAAAATCTAAGCACTAGTCAGGCACCCACTTTGGCTCCTATTCCCACTCCTAGAAATGAAAGTTCAAATGAAACTTCTACTTCATCCTCTAGTGCTTCAAATGAACTCCAAGAGGTTATGAAACAGTTGTAAAACCTTGGAAATGAGCTGGTGACTATCAGAAGACAACAAGCTCAAAGTGCTAGACCGTATCAGCCTCAAGTGCAGTACCAGGCTAGGTCCCCCATACCAACAAAATAGGTCACCAACTCAGGCTGCAAATCAAAATCAAAGCCAAGTAAGGCCTCCCGCTAATAGACCATTTCAACCCTATAACCCCAATGTCGTATTTGCTTCTAAAGCATTAGTGCCAGTCCAAAACAACATAGCTCAAGAGTATAATTCGTGTTTCCCATGCAATGAACCTCACAACCAATCTATGTGCTTTAATGGTGCTTTAAACCAAGCCTTGATGGTGACAACTACTGGCGTTGAGGGTAAAGTGAGTCAAGAAGCAAATCAGCAACAAGGGACATCTCAACAAAACACAGCTCCAAATGATACTGCACTTGCTAATTGGCAAGCTGAGGATTTTTTTGGCATGAATCAAACAATTTCTCAAAGTGTAGCAGCTAACACAAGATCAAAGAAGAGGAATATTGGTGAGGGGCAGTCATTGGCTCCAAGTGATCTACAACCTTCCATCACTCCACAAGGTGTTGGTAAGCAAAATACAGTTCCAAACACGCAAGGACAGCCCAAACCACCTTCCAAACCAACTCAAATGCCAGTTGTTGTTTCCCATGCACAAGAAAGGAATGCACAGACTAAAGGACAGCAAAGAGATCTTTCATCCCGATTTAGCATCATCAATCAAATGAAGAAGACAAACATGAATATATCAATGTGGGAATCTTTATCCATCCCAGGCCAAAGAGATCTTCTACAAGCTGCCATGAAGGATTGGTCAACTTCGAACCAGTAGGTCCCTATGCAAGAGAAGGTCCTCACAAATGTTGCTCAGCGTGAAGGGAGTCATGGAAGAAAACAAGGTAAGGTTTTGAAGCCCCCTCCATTCTATGTTTCGTTAATCATTGGCAATAAACTAGTACACAATTGCATGATTGATTCTGGGGCAAGTAGTTTTGTCATGCCCAAGCAAATAGTGGATCAGCTGGGTCTCCAATATGAAGTCTTATCAAAGGGGATAGTGCAGTTAGATGGGATAGCAGTAGCAATAGTGGGAGTGATTAAAGGTTTGAATATTACCCTGCATGCATGCCCCAACGTTACCATTTTGCAAGATGTGTCAGTGATAGATTTGCCACACTCTTTGCCCTATGCTTATCAAGGGATTTCACAGCTAGAATTGGAGCCTACTTATCTGCTGACTGGTCACACATGTTGTTTAGAACAAGATATGGTACTAAGGTCACAATCAGATCCGAACCAATTACAAACTTTCATATTGAGCCTCATACTCCAAGCCAAATCAATGCCAACTGTTCAGCATTTGATCAAGAAGATTATCCAAGTACAGATGAAGCTGACACCAAAGTTAGAAGCATCCCAAATTTGACTCTTGATGAATGGGCAAGCAAGGTACATGCTTTTGATCCCTACCAAGAAATAGAAGAATCTGAGCTAGGAGTCTATTGTATACATGAAGAAAACCAACCTATTCCTAACATCACAAAAACAGACCATAAGGATGACAATGAGGTATGGCAATTATTTTTTGATGGATCAAGGAGTAGGCAAGGTGCAGGAGGAGGAGCTATGCTTGTTTAACCTCAAGGCATCAAATATTATTCAGCTTTCTGTTTCCAGTTTTCCTGTTCAAACAACACAGCTGAATATGAGGCGTTGATTCATGGACTTCATTGGGACAGGAAAAAGGGCATAAAGAACTTGCAGGTGTTTGGGGATATCGAACTAATTGTCAATCAAGTTAGGGGACAACATGCTACAAAGAATGACCTGCTGAAGAACTACAAGAACAGGGTATGGGACCTCATTGAGGATTTCGAAGCTTTCAACATCATGTCCATACCCAAGAAGAAAAATGAAGCCACAGATAGGCTCGCAGTAGTTGGAGCAATGTTTGATGTGGTTGACAACATCAAAAGGGAAAAAACACAGCCACATATCCATGTGATTGTGAGGCCAGCAATTCTATATAATAACACAAGCTGGTAGGTGTTTGAGAACGATCAATAGATCATCAATTTCTTACAAGAAGAGGCTGAATTCTCAGCTAGGAATCAGGATAGATTAGAGCAGCAGTATGGGGATCAAGTAGTACAACTACGAACAAACAAGCTCCCCAAGGGTTTAGTAACATTGGATTCTATCTTTAACCCTAACGACCAGTTCCGTAAGGAAAAGGCTAACATACAGGTCAAGAGAGAAGATTCAGAGCCAATTTCAGTTGGGGAAGGCAAAACACTTCAAATTGGCAAAGTGGCCACTAAGCAGGAGAAATCAGATTTCATACAACTTTGCCAAGAATTTCCAGATGTCTTCGCTTGGAGCTATGAAGACATGAGAGGTTTCAATCCAAATTTGGCACAACATACCATAGAATTGGATCCAGATGCTAAGCCCATCAGGAAAAAGTAGAGACCAGTCAACCCTCACATTGAGCCCCTAATGAAGAAAGAGCTAAACAAGCTAATAGAGGCAAGCATTATATTCCCGATCAAGCACTCAAGTTGGGTTGCGAACTTGGCTCTGGTCAGGAAGAAGATAGGAGAAATCAGGTTGTGTGTGGACTTCCGAGACCTCAATAGGGCATCTCTCAAAGACCATTACCCACTTCCTTCAATGGAACAAATATTGCAAGTGGTATCCGGTTTGGAGAGATTCTCTCTCCTAGATGGCTACTCAGGGTATAATCAGGTAATGGTGAAAGAAGATGACCAATTCAAGATGGCTTTCACCACCAAATGGGGCACCTATGCCTACAAGAAGATGCCATTTAGGCTATCAAATTTTGGAGCCACTTTCCAAAGGGAAATGGATATGGCATTCAAGGGGTTGATCAATAAAATAGTTCTGATATATCTTGACGACATCACCGTATTCTCCAAAAATGCAATGGATCACCTCTTTCATCTGAGGCAGGTATTTCAGAGGTGTAGAAGATTTGGGGTATCATTGAACCCCAAAAAATTTATATTCTTGGCTCACGAAGGAACACTTCTAGGTCATATTGTTTCAAAGGAGGGATTGACAATTGACCCAGAAAGAGTTGAAGCAATTCGAGCGTTGCCATTGCCAAGTCATAAGAAGGCTCTTCAAAGCTTCTTGGGAAGGATCAATTTTATCCACAGGTTTGTTCCAAACTTTACAGCTCTCATAAAGCCAATAACAATGATGTTGAAGAAGAGCATGGCATTTAAGTGGACATCTAAAGGCAAGGCAAGTTTTGAGGTAATAAAAGAGGCTATATCTCAAGCTCTGACTCTCGTCAATCCAGACTTCTCCAAGGACTTCATGTTATATGCCTTCGGTGGTGGAGACACCATTTCTGCAATCCTGGTACAGTGAAACAAGGAAGGATTAGAAGAACCAGTCACTTTCTTCAGTCAAGGCTTGGAGGAATACGAAACTAGGTACTCTTTCATCGAAAAACATGTCCTTGCAGTGATTAGAAGCTTAAAGAAATTCAAGCACCTAGTCTCAAACAACAAGGTCCAATTATTTGTCTCTCATGCGGGAGTCAAGAACTTCCTTCTAAACAAGGATTTAAATGAGAAACGTGTAGGGTGGATCACTCGTGTCATGGAATATGACATCGAAATTAAGGTCACTAAGCTGGTCCATGGAAAGAGATTATGTGAACAACTAGATTTGAGTCAGCAAGTTGAAGTAGGTAATGAAAAAGAGGATGTCTCGGTACTACAGGATGGTCAAGAATAGGAAAATGATGATGCACCCACTCCTTGTTGGACTCAGAATATGATACACTTCCTACAGAAATGCCTATGCCCTCCAAAAATGAGCAAAGCAAAGAGGAGATACTTTAGATTACAAGCCATTCCATATGTGCTTGTTGATGGTGTTTTGTTTAAAAAGGACATCAATAGAGTTCTATTGAGGTGCATTGGGACAGGTCAAATTGAGAGGGTGTTATGAGATTTTCACAATGGATATTCTGGAGGACATTTCGCCCCATGAGTAATAGCTCTCAAGATAATGAAGGCAGGGTATTATTGGCCGACAGTCTTCAGTGACTGCTATACATGGATAAGAAAGTGCAAGAAATGTGCACTCTTCACAGGCAAAGAAAGACTAGCAGTGCTTCCATTGCACCCAATTTTGGTTGACCAACCATTTATGCAATGGGGATTGGACTTCATTGGGGTCATAAATCCAAACTCAAGCCAAGGCCACAATTGGATTCTCACGGCAACGGACTATTTCACCAAGTGGACCAAAGCAGTAGCACTCAAAGAAGCAAATGAGTCTAACATACTAGACTTTTATGAAGGAATAGTGACCAGGTTCAGTGTGCTGGCCACTATCATATCAGAGAATGCATTGGCATTCATAGGTTCTAAGATTACAGAATGGGCTATCAAGAATGGAATCTATTTGAGCACCTCTTCAAATTATTACCCGCAGGGTAATGGACAGACAGAGTCCACGAACAAGAATTTGCTAAGAATCATCAGGACTCTGGATGAAAACCAAGGGACATGGCATACCAAGCTAAAATCAGCATTATGGGCTGACAGGATAATGCCAAAGAGATCTACAGGTAATTCTCCCTACAAGTTGGTCTATGGGAAAGAGGCAGTATTGCCTATATCATTAGAATTGCCAGCATTAGAACTCATGAAGCAGTTGGAGTTGTTTGTGTTTGAACCAATGGAGGCTAGGTATGCAGAGTTGATGGAATTGGAAGAAATAAGATAACATGCAGTTCAGATGCTTGAGAAGGATCAGGCCTTAGTAAAAAGATGGTTTGATAAGAAGGTAAGAGCAAAGAACTTCCAGGAAGGGGACCTAGTTTTAAAATGAAATGTAGATCGGGCAAAACCAGGAAGGCATTCCAAGTTTGATGCCATTTTGAGTGGCCCCTACATGGTCATGGATGTGAAAGTAGTAATGCCTTCCAATTTTCTACATTTGGTGGAGAATAACTCTCGATTCCGGTTAACAGAATCTATCTTAAACATTGCTACTAAAAGGAGAAGGTTTACCCTTGTAAATATTAGCCTAGTTTTCAATTCCTCTAAGTGCGGAGGCACATTGTCTTGTTGTAGTTAGGTTTCAATTTCCCTAAGTGATTCGGCACATGTTTTGTTGCTCTCAGGTTGAATTTCTACAGTTCAGCATGCTCTTGAAGAAGGGGTTGCGATATCAGGCTCGGGATCAGATATCAGGTTGGTTTTAGGTTATTGCTTATGACTCCATACCCAATGGATTGCTAAAAGGCCACTGATCTTCTACCTAGCAGGTAGGAAATCCCTTTGAGTCACCAAATTTTTGTATATATCTTTCCCCTCGGGTAGATATAGGCAAGTAGAAGAATATATAAATCAAAGAAACTCAAAGCCCGACGAAAATGGATGCGCCAAGGCGTAGGTAAAGGGCACACAGCAAAGAGTGTCGACAAGGGAAAATTCGCGCCCAAGGCGCAGGTAAGTGGCGCATGTCAAAGAGTGTCAACATAAATATGGATGCACCTTTGGTGCATGTAAGAGGATTTTGACACAAATATGGATGCGCCTATGGCGCACCTTCAGGAGGCGCAACATTCTGAGCGCTGACAGGAAGCAGACCCTGACCCAGATATTCAGACGGCCATAACTTTTCGCAGGGAGCTCGGATTCATGCAAGGTTAGAATTTTCGGAAAGCTTACAAGGTCCTCTATCCAATTACAACTGGATATCTTGAATTGGGTGGGAAAAAGTTCTTAAAAATTCAAAATACAGTTCGCCACTTTTAAGTTTGCTAGGGTTCTCACATACCGTCATAATAAGATGAATTAAATGCAATCTAGAGGTGGTTGGGGTAGGTTTGGAATTCCTCTCTCTTCCCTCTCTCATTCTTCCTATAAATTTTAAGGAGGGGCTTCTTTCTAAAGGTTGGACATTCTTGTTTTTCCCCTCCCTTCTCTTTAGCAGGTGAATTTGTGGAGTTCAAACCTCCCATCTAAAACTGTAATGCAACTTTGCCTCTTGGCATTTTGTAGTGTATTGTATCAATCTTTGGAGCAAATAATGCATTTCTATGGATGATTCTCAACCCTCTCTATGTTTATTTTCATCCTCCTGATCTTTCACTGCAAATCTGGTTATCTGTGCATGATCTTGCATTACATTTTAATGGTTTTGTGTTTATTGGCAAGAAAGATGTTCTTCATTCCTCAATGCATCACCTTTGTTGTTTAGGTTTTATTTTATGCATCTTCTTACCCTGTCCCCTTAGCAAGTTAGATTAGGTTTTTGGGTATATCCTCTTCATTTTTATGTGTGCATCTGAACAGAGGAATAGGAATCGGCCTTCATCTGGAGAGCTTTTCCATTTCGCAAGGTCCCACACTTCGGAAAAGCTCCATGTTATGCAATCGCACTGAGAGTCTCAACCCATCGAGTTGCAAGCATTCAGGGGTGCTGTGATTCGCCATCAATAGAAACTTGGACCACTTTGATCATTCCTTATAGGATTTTTATCTTGTTAAGAATTTTAAGTGGGGAACTTGATGTGTTTGTAAATGAGGGAAGCTAGATCATTTGACCTGGTTGAGTGTTTTAGAATTTTAGTATTGGATTCCCAAATGGATGTACAACAACTTTGGGAATATTTAGGGAGTCTTGAGTTCCCTTGTTAGGTTTTTAAAATGTGTGCCAATAGAGTGTTAATTTATTTCCAAGTGAGTAAATGAGGTGATGTTAACTTTCTTATATAAGGTTCCAAAGGTAAATTTATTATGATAAGATTGACCTAGGAATATGAAGAGACTTAAAAAATGATATTGCACTAAAAATGGAGTTTGAAAGTATGTCGTTGCAAGACTGTATAGCTCATCATAGACCAGATTATACAACATGACCACTTTGTATGATTTTACATAGGGATGTGGTAAATAACATATGAAATTTGCACCATGGAAATCAGATTTTGAGCATTGGTCTTGTATATTAACATTAAAAAAATGATGCATAGGTGTGTGGAAATGAAAATTTTAGGAAATAGATAGCAACATGCACTGAGTGGGGATAGGATGTGGGTATATTTCTTAGAAAAGAAGCACAATTGTAATTATCAGTGTCAAAGGGTAAATTACCAAATTTGAGTGTCTACAATTATACCTTGTCATATTTTAGACATTTGAGCATAATAAACTTTTTCCCCAATGGTGATAGAAATTTGTACAAGAAATTGATTTTCCGAAGTGGTAAAATATCACATAGAATGTGTGGGGAGATTATGGAACCATTGTAAATCCAAGTCCTTAAGACTTATAGTGAAGAGCTTAGTAAGTAAGATATCATTAGATGAATAGTCAAAGCAAGCAACTTGAAACAATCAAAGGTGTTCTAAGGGGTCACTCTTACCATCATAAATAGAAAGCTTGGGAGTAATGAAACCAAGATGCAAAGTATAAGAATCCATTTGTGGTGCAATTGGTTTATGGAGCAATTGAGTAAAATCCATAGTATGAGAAGAAGTGGATTCACCTTGTTGTACTTGTAAGATTTGGGCTTATAAAGTATGAACAATGGTTTAGAGAGTCAGTGTGCTAGAAGAAAAAACATGTGAACCACTATGATTGCATGTAGGAATAGTGGTAATCATAGGAATGGACATAGATACATTAGTTGTAATATTAGGTGTCCGCGTTGATGTAGTAATTGTGGAAATAGGAAAAAAATACATATGCATAGTAGAAGAGGGTTGAGGCCTCCCAAAAAGAGATTCTTCGTTATATTTTTTAGCATGAGAAATTTTAGCAAGGAGAAGAATCTTAATAATAGGCTCACTGTGATGAGTATTTTCACAAATTTTTACATGAAAGTTAGATACAAATTCAACTTGTTGTTTATCCATGGTGTTTTCCTCATCACAGTAATAATAATAATAATAATGTTCAAATTTTGTTTCAATTTCATGCAATAGTGCCTCATGAGTAGGAAGTTCATGTAGAAATGGAATACTTGATATGAGAAATAAAGAACTCGTGGTGATATGAAGCTTACGAGTAGGAGGAGAAATATCGATATGCTCAGTGGATTGATTGTTAATTTGATTGCTACAGTGAAAAGGCATATGAAAACTAAAATATACAGATAGCACCAAGAGTGAAGAAGATGAGCATGAACAATAAAACCCTAGGAAAACTAGGGTTTTACAAAAAAAAATCGATTCAAGAGTTGAAGTCACCAAATGTTCATGCCTTAATTAATTTCATAATTTTATGGAAATGCACAACAAATAAAAGGATGTAAGGTTTGTTAAATGGGGTTATTCTAATTAATTAACATCCAAAATTAATTATGCAACATCAAAGTAATGCATTAATACTTTCAATTAGTGATAAGAATATACTAAAATCTCAGATACACAAGAGGAGATATGTATTAGATATGCAAGGTGATACAGGAGAGATCTAGGAGCATAGACTGCAGAATCTGGAAATACTGAAGCTAAAGATGCTTTGTTCCTAAGACTGCAACTAGAAAATGGCCTTGTTTAGAACCGTATAGCTCTATCATGATCAGTTTTACAACCTTGGATCTATTTTAAGGTCTTGGAATTTCTTAGAGTGGGTTTTTGTAAATTTATGTGCCCTTCGGTTTCCTGGAAATATGTGTTGTTGTCAAACCCTATGTGTCGTATAGTCCTGAAACCATCTTAATAAGTTGAATCAAACTCAAACCCTAACCATGGGTAGAAGACCCTACAAGAAGGTTAGTGTGGATTCTTGGAAATGAGGGAATCTAAACTCCTTGACCTATTTGAGTGCTTCATGTAAACACCTAAAATCTACTTACACAGTTTTAATACTTAAATTACACTAACTATTTTCTTTCTCGACAATTGACAACACTTTGTTAATAAACCATAATTTTCCCTCTATTCTCATTAATTAATTACATATCGCTAATTAATTATCCTTCCTATCATTCAGGATGTCGATTAATGACCTTTTGTTAATTAATATTTGTTTCTACTTGAGTTAATTAATTACGCTCATTGTTCTAAATCAATAAATCACCATTTATTTGATCAAATTTCCCTCTTACATCCCCTAAAATCATTCTGATTTTCCTCTAATTAGCTTTTATAAGCTTACCCCTACCTATTAATTAATCATCTTTGATTAATTAAACCCCTTTCAACTACCAAAAAATGCACATCCTTTATTAACCATGTATGTCCTCTATATTTGGGGGTTTATCTCACATCCATCAAATTGTTAGCCTTGCCCAAACCGGCAAGCTATATAAAGAACCCTCCTCCTTACCTTTCTTCTTACACCTCATTTGCATTAGTGAAAACTATAGGCATTTTAATCTTGAGCATTCTCCATTGATTTGGATTAGCTTCTTCATCTTGCATCCATTCTCTCAAATTTGAGTAGTATGGGAAGATCCAAAAATGGCCTTGTAGCCATTTATTTGTGAGATCTCATCTTCAACTCTTGAGGAAAACAACAACCAATTTGATTGCTAGGTGATCTAATTAGGTTCATGTTTAGTAGCAATCTAAAGAGTAGGAATGGCTTGATATTTAATGGATTTATCATGTTTCATGCATTGTAGAAGTTAGTTTTCTATTAAGCTCTTATCTTAATGGTTCTTGTTAGGTTTAACTTTGCTTTTGAACTATTAGGTGTTAGTTTCAATTCACATAGCATGGTTAGTTTTACATGAACACATTTGGAACTCCTGGTGGGACATACCCCTTAGCATTTGATTTCAAGTTTTGTTAATTTTGTCTTAATTTTGGCTAACCCTTATTATGCACATGTTAAATAACTTGAATTCCTTGATGTATTTTGCTAAATTTACATGTGTTGAGTCTTTTTTGTAGGTTTAAAGGAGATGGGTTGTTGTTAATTTTGGGTTAAAATGATAAAAAATTGACCTTTTTGAGTTTTTCTATGTCATATTTCCGTATTCCTGACATCATTCTAGGTACTTACGTAGGTGTTGAAAGGGCCGCATATGTGTTGAAATACTTCCCACGTGTTCATTAGAAAGGCACGATGTAGGTGTCGTCTTTATTTTCCATCTCTGTTTCACTAATGTCACACTGGTGTTACTAGGGTTATGTTGGTTTAGCTTTAGTTGCGTATCCGTTTATTCTCTTCTAAGCTCTCGTGCTCTTTTTGACCCATATATGCCCCTCCCACGTATATGTATTGTTTCTATAGTTGTCTCTTCCCTGTCTCTATGTTATGTCATTCTACTTTCCTCTCAGAGGCTATGTATATATGTGTCATGTGAGGGGCATATATATGTCTCTCTTCCTGTACTGGTGTCATTTTGTTTGATGTCATTCCCTAATTTGTATCAAACCCACACTACTGCTATTAGGGGCGTGCTATCACTGTCAAGGGTGTGCTATTGTCAGGGCCTTGTTGCTGTTTCAAAACCTGTGCTGGTGTGCTTTGCTAAATTTGATCTTTGTTTTTTAGATTTACAGGATTTGATCTTTGGTATTTATAACATCTTGCAGTTTTAATGCTAATTTTTGTTTGCAGGGTGTTTTTAATCATTTCTTTGCTAACTTGTTTGATGATTTTTAATGAATGTCATGATTTCATGTCTTAGGATGGGGTTGTGTATGCTCTTCCCTCGCACCTTTTAAGTGATCTTGGGAATCAGAAATAACTCTAAACCTTCTTGCATTTACAAACACTTCATTAAATTCATGGTTAAGGGAATGAACAACAATTGGTTAAAATGAGTTGCCTAGTCATTTGATTTGCAAGCTTTTCCATTTTTCAATATAGTTGGATTACTTGTTGTGCATGCTCTTCTCTTGTGTCTTAGGACAATCTTGAGAATCATAAACAACATACAATCCTCTTTCATGATGTTTTGATCTTATGGAAAACTATTAACCTTCACATGCAGGACCAATACTCACTTGTCAAAGAATTAGGATCTAAACCAATACTAATACAGTTTGTTGCAAGTTTCCAATGGTATATAAAACCACACTAAGCTAAAAGATAAAAATAAATAAACCACTATTCAAAACACTGTATTTGCAGGTTTGGTTAAGAGCAACGGAACATCCACTTAAAACTAGGGGAAGTTATTTGGCATAATCCATAAAACTCAATATGAGGATTACCCCAGGAACCCCAAAGTAGTCCACACCTTGAGGGAACCGGTGGATGAAACGGGAAGTGCTCTGCTTACCCACTTGACTAGTATGCCTTTGTGAGATTAGTGTCAAAATTATCTTCACGTGACCCCATAGAGATACAACTGAATGCAATTTATTTCTCATTGTATCGAAGGGGGTAAAGTAAAGCTGGGATAATCCTTGATTTAGTTAGTGTGACTTTCTTGGAAAACCACGCTCACAAATATAATTTGTGACACCTAGAGAGTGAACTTATTAGGAATCCATTTTGCACAAGATCCAACATAACCAAAACCAATCATGTTTCAAAGATATCTCACAAAGTGACAAATTTTTCAGAGTCGAAACCTTGTTATTCGAACAAGGAGAGAGTCCATTAAAGTTTGAGCCAAGTGTTATTCATCACGAAAATTAAGAAGTGTTACTTTGTCTTAGGTTTTCACTTGTCTTAAGACAAGGAAAAACTCTGCCGAAGTGACACCAAGTATTTTTCATCCCCACTTGGTCTACTCCTTTGTTTTCTTGTTGCTCTTTTGGGAAAAAAGAAAGAATACATACGTATTGTTACTTAAGATTATGTCCACCACTTTTGCACCCACTTACATCCTTCTTTATTGCAACTATGATAGTAACCGTTGAAAGTGTGTTGGTACGTCCTCAAATCTTGAGTAGCCTTGTCTTGACACCCGTGTCAATACATTTCATCGTAGTTAGGATTTCTTCATCATCAATCTTCCCTTGAGGTGTTACTTTTCTTGCATCACCTTGATACAATTTTGATATTTACATCTTGTTTCTCGTAAACTTGATTTAAGTGTCTAGATTGTACCATTGCATTGCCCGCACCTTAACAACTCCTTCGTATAATTTGACCTTGTATCTTTCCAAACATTGCCTCAACCTTTAAAAGTGTTGTTGTTACATTTTTCATGTCATATCAATATTATTTTGATACTAATATATTTCTTTTCCACAAAGCTTGATTAACGTATCTAAGTGGTATTGTTGTGTTGCTCACATTTGTAACTTCCACTTTTTGGGATTTAGGCCTTGTTTGTATCTAGATTGGTTATAATATACTTTGTATCAGAAGTCACTTCAACCCTTTGTTAATACTTATGCCTTGTTTATTTTAAACTTGACTTAAGTGTTGACATTGTGTTGATCATCTTGCGTCAAACTACCATTGAGATACATTTTACATAGGGAGTAGTTTCTTGTAGATTTGATTGGTTTACCGAACTTGCATGATTGTCCCTTATGATCTTTCATATTGTCAACTTGTTTTCCTAGGAAAATCCTTTGGTTACTTATTCTTTGAACATTGTTAGGCAATATTTTGTGACATTTACGATTGTCACGCTATAGGTTTTTACTTAGGTTTGTTGTGTCCTTGGTCACATATGAAAAAACCTTTGTAGACACCCCTCTTCATGCCCCCTATCATAAGGATGGCATAAAAAATATTAGGGTCTAATCCTTTCATTGGTCATGATTTAGGACCCCTTTTCTCCACATCAAAAGAAACATAAGACCTAATCAATCATAGTGGTGATGAATTAGGCTCACCTCAGGATGATTTCAAGTTTGATCCCACTCACTTAGACTAATTCCTTTTCCTTAATAGGGATAGAGTACTCGCATGAGTTATAGAATTAGGTGCCAAGATGCCACATGAAAGTTAATTTATTACACCTACCAATAACATCCATGAGGAAGAAGAAGTACAACATCCTCCTCTTATTAATATGGATGATTTCATAAACCAAGGACGTGCTTCTACTTCAGGTCATCAAAACAACAACAATGAAAATTAGGTACCTAAACACACGAGTGGTTACCAATTACCACCTCTTAAATTTCCTCGCAAATTTAGGGTAGAACATGAGCACAAATAAAAATCTCCTCCACATGCCAACAAAGAAGAACCCCAAAATGATGAAGTTACTATACAACAACAAATGTAAGTCCTTAGTCAAAAATTAGCTAACTTATATTCCCATGTGCATAGGGATATGAATAAAGAAACACATAAAGAAAAAACTAAGTCCAAACATAGTGAACTTCATACTAAAATCCAAGAGGGTGAAACATCAAAGTATAGTCGGGTATACATACCAGTTTCCCCTACCAAAGATCAACTCTTCACACAAGAGTTGCAGTCCATGAAAAGTATACTCACAAGCCTTCAGGAAAGCATTGTTGGGCATAGTAAAAAATACCAATACGAAGAGCTATGTCCTTACCCCTTTGACAGAGCTATGTTACACACACCATTCCCTAAAAATTTTGATTTCCCAAAATTTGATAAGTATAAAGGTAAAGGTGACCCACGTGATCACGTCAAGGACTTATACATGGCATGCTAGGAAGTAGCTTACAGTGAAAACTACCTTATATAATTATTCTTGCATATTCAATTGGGTTAAGATTTGGAATGGTTTCTTCCCATACCTAAAGGTTCTATCTTTACATGGCCTGAATTAGCAAAAATATTTATATGAAATTTCTCATTCAACATAGAAAGTGACATTACCATGTTGGACTTATGTAGCACTAAACAAAGACCTAATGACACCTTTGCTAATTTCTTACAACGATGGAGATGGTTAGCTAGCCGCTTCCCTTGTTCAATTATAGAAAAACAATTGGTTAGAATTTTTGTACCCAATCTGAATCTAGACAATTCTTTCCATTTACAAATTCATTATGTCAACAACTTTGAAGAAGTCATATAAAAAGGAATCCATATCAAAAAGGATTTGTTAGCTAAAGGGACACTGAAACCCTTTTCAAAAGACAATCAAACATCAAAGCTAAAGACAAACCCAAATTCTTCAACAAAAACAAAAATTTCGTAGGAGATGGTATCATTAATTCTAAACGTATACAAGCAGTTCAAATTGGTCCTCCTTTCAAACTTACTAAGGAACCTATTCAACCCACAGTCAAACATCGAGTGTTTACTCCTCTCACAGACTCTTTTTCCACAATCTTAAAACAGTTGGACGCAGTGAACATGGTCCAGTATCTTAACACATTACCTTAAGCCGATGATGCACCTAAATCGCCATGGTATAAAGATCATGAATATTGTGAGTATCATCGCGTCAAAGGTCACAAAATAGACAAGTGCCTAAAATTGAAACACTTTATCCAGGATCTTATTGACAGTGGAGAAATTGAGGTTGATTCACCTGAAACTAACCAAGCACCTAATCAAAAGTTAGGAATTTATAAAGAGCCTTTCCCTAAACATGATAAACAGGGAGAGAAGAATTCAAATCAAGGTCAATCTTCCAAGAACTACAAAGCTACCAACTACATTTACGCCAAAACCAGTAATCCGTTTGATTCACTTTTTGGTTGTGTTCTTTCCTCTAATGAGCATGTAAACACTATAAGAATCAAGAGTTGTGATTGTGTTGTGGCAACATGATGCACTCAGCTTGTGATTCCAGAACCTCCTTTGCCTACCCCTCAGGATGGTCGATATGATCTCTTAGAACAACTTGAGAATACCACTGCTAAGATTTTGATCTTAGATCTTCTTAAGATATCAAATGTTCATAAAGACATCCTCTATAAAACACTTCAGGGGTCAGGAGTGTCAACAGATATTGATCCTTCGCACCTCCAAACGGTGGTCACGCATCTTGCTCCTAGTGAACACCTTACTTTTAGCCAAAATGAAGTTCCACATGATGATCATACACACAACTTACCCCTATACATTGAGGTATTTTTTACCTGCAAAAAGATAAAAAGAGTTCTTGTGGATAATGGGTCTCATTTGAATATTTATACCTTGAAGTTATTTGAGTAACTAGGATACATAGAGGAAGACCTAGAGTCTCATATCATCACTATCACAGCCTATGACAATGCAGAACATGATTCAGTTGGTACTATAATATTGCCTATGGAAGTGGGGCCTACATATCACGATACCAAGTTCCATGTCCTAGACTTGGAACTTCCCTATAACATGCTCCTTGGCCACCCATGGATCCATGCCATGCAGGCCATACCATCAACCTTCCATCAATGTATCAAGTTATACCATGAAGGAAAAAAATTACTATTCAAGGAGATCTAGAGCCATTTGCACATTGTAGATCCTTGCATATCTTATCTCACACAGCCTTTGAATGTCCTTTTACTGGTATTTTTGTACCAATTCAGTCTAAAGCTCTCACTTCTCATGTTGATCTAGACACACTGAGTTCCTGTGATAAAGATGCTTCCACATTTGTTTCTCCCTTTTCTTCATGGGAGATGAAGGTCATTGATTATGGTTGCAGAGAATATGACCTTCAACATGCCCTACATGTTTCTAATCTTTCCCTATCACCCAAGACACGTGGTAGGCCAAGTTACCAATATAAACGGTCATCAGAAAATTGTACTGTTGAGAAATTTCTTCCTAGTGGCCTCCTAGCAGATGAGAAAATGTTGGATTCTCCCACAACCTGGATCCCTAAAGGCACAATATCTTCCTACTACCAAGCTCCAGAATATGTTATACCCAAAAAATGATGTATGTCATGGGCTACAAAGGATACGGGTGTGGTACATATGAACAGGGTATAAGAGATCCCATTCCAACCCCACATAATAAGATGGAGAGATATGGCGTCCATATTATACCTTATGGATCTCATCCTCCAGAACGTGATGCTACCTCTTCTAAACATGAGGATAACTCTGCTAATTAAGATAGTGATGCATATTCCTATCATAGCCAATATGAGGATATTTTGTATCCAAACCTTTTCCTTGATACAGTCATCCTTATACCTTGTCACAATATATTCCCCAAGTAAACCTTTTCCATCCCACTCTTGTTGACTGGGACCAACAACTTCATGTACCGATCGATCTCTTTGAAAATGATGAGGCAATCACTGAATTCATGGGTATTCATGATAGCATTCCAATTGGTGATCACAAGAAAGGTTTCTCCATTGACTTAGACACATGTGTGTATTTCAGGGAGGAGGCTGAGATGTGTGGTCAGAAAAATTTAAAAGAAAGCAAGGGAAATAGTTCTTCTAAAGAGCCTCAGAAAAAATGAAAGTCCAAGATGCATAGTGAAAACCTCTTTGAGGTGCTAGCAGATAAACAAGTAAAAAAATCAATGGACATACAAAGTGACCACACCCAGGGTGAAAATCTCATTGATACACCCTTGGAAGAAGATCTCAATCTCCCCCTGATCCTATGCGCATGGAGGATACATCCAAGATGCTTGTGGAGGAGACCATTGATGTTAATATAGGAACAAAAGATAACCCTAAAATGGTCAAGTTGGGACCTTCACTCTTAGTCAAAGGAACACAAGAATTTTGTAATGCTTCTATGAGAATTTTCAGACATATTTGTTTGGTCTTATGCTAATATGTTGGGCCTGTATCCATCATTGGTAGTGCATAATCTTATTTTTCATGCAGATGTAAATCCCATCAAATAGAATCTTAGAAAAATGCATCCACGTGTTGCCCTCCTAGTTAAAGAAGAACTGGAGAAATTTTTGGTAGTAGGTTTTATCAGACCTATTGATTACTCAGAGTGGATCTCCAACATAGTACCTATGCAGAAAAATCCAATTGGTATTAATTTATGTATAAATTTCACAGACATAAACAAGGCATGCCCAAAAGATGATTTTCCTCTTCCCAATATCGACATGATTGTTGATTCAACTGCGGGCTATGAAATGTTATCCCTCATGGATGGATTTTCTGCTATAACTAGATCAAAATCACAGAAGAAGATCAACACAAGACTACCTTTACAACCCCTTGGGGGACATTTTGTTACCAAGTTATGCCCTTCGGTCTCAAAAACACTAGAGCAACTTATCAAAGGGCTATGACCGTGATCTTCCACAGTATGATAAATGACATTATGGAGGACTATGTTGACGAAATTCTAGGAAAGTCTAGAACAAGAGAAGAACATCCAGAAATATTGAGGCACATCTTTCAAGGCCTTCGAGATTACAAAGTCAAGCTAAATCTGAAGAATTGTGTTCAATGTATTGTCAAAAAATTGTTAGGTTTCATTGTATCCAGAAGAGGGATTGAGGTCGATCCAGCAAAAGTTTACAGCTATTAGTGAAATGCCTCCACCTAAAAACCTCAAGCAATTTATGCAACTTGTAGGGAAAAATTCAAGCAATCCATCATTTCATCTCCCATCTTGCAGATAAGTGCCATCCATTTACCCATTTTCTTATAAAATATGTCTCCTTTCATTGGGGTCCCAAATGCTAGCAAGCCTTTGACCTACTCAAGAAATATCTGGTTAATCCCCCTGTCCTTATGCCGCCAACCCTAGGTGAGCCATTGTTGCTATACATATCTGCAACCCAATTTGCTATTGGTGCACTCCTAGCTCAACATGATCTCAATCAGAAAGAAAAAATGGTATATTATCTTAGTCGCACCTTGATCACCTATGAGCTTAATTATCCACAGATTGAAAAATCTTGTCTAGTTGTTGTCTTTGCCTTCCAAAAGCTTCGCCATTACCTATTGAACAACAAGACCAAGCTTATATCCAAATTTGACCCGCTGAAGTACCTTTTGTCTAAACCAACACTTACTGGTAGGATGGCTAATTGGATCATCCTACTCAATGAGTTTGATATCAAATATGTACATCAAAAGTCAATAAAAGGACAGGTGCTTGCAGACCAATTGGCTGAAGCCCCTCTACCTGGAACAGAGCCTTTGAGTCTGGATCTTCCAGATGCATCAATGTTATACATCAAAGAATCTATCATATGGAAAGTACACTTTGATGGGTCATTCACTTTTCATGGTTCTGGAGCCAGAGTTGTGCTCGTCACTCCTTCAGGGGACTTCATTCCTCAAGCTTTCCGTCTAGGTTTTCCATGTACAAATAACATATCAGAGTATGAGGCACTCATTGCAAGGATGAAACTCACTATCAAATGGAATATTAGATAACTCAAAGTCATTGGAGATTCACAATTAATCATAAATAAGTCAATGATGAATACAAGGTTAAGGATGAAAAGCTCATCCCATATAAGAAAATGGTGGAAACTCTCAAAGAATACTTTGTGTGCATCACTTTTGAGAAAATCCCAAGAGCATAAAATCAGTTTGCAGACATTATGGATACAGTAGGATCCTTTCTTTGTATTCCACTAGGGAACAATGATATGTCATTCTTCATTGAAAATCTATGGATGCCTGCATATGACATGTCAAAATTGTGTCTGGTTTGTGAAGTTGTTGGTCCTTTTTCCCCTGGTATGAACCCATTTTCAATTACCTCCAAGATGGTACCTTCCCTCCTAATATTTCCCATCCTGATAAAAGGAACCTAATCCAAATAATATCTCATTACACCCTCCTTGGAGGCACCCTCTATCGTTGTGGATATGATGGGAACTTGTTGTGTTGTCTTAATTCAATTGAGTCTGTCTAAGCAATCAAAGAAGTGCACGAAGGTGTCTATGGAGCTCATACAAGTGGAATGGTGCTAGCAAAGAAATTGTTAAGAGTAGGTTATTATTGGCCTACCATGGAATCAGATTGCTGCAAATATGTTAAGAAATGTTCATTGTGTCAAAAATATGGAAATCTCATCCATGCACCGACGCAATCCTTGCAGCCGATCACAACACCATGGTCATTCTCCAAGTGGGGATTAGATCTCATAGGGAAGCTCACTCCAACTTCCTCAGATGGCCACACCCATATCATTACTGCAACTGAGTACTTTACAAAATGGGTAGAGGTTGTGCCTCTTACATATGTTATTGGTGCCCAAATCTCCAAGTTCATCATGAATCATCTCATTTTTCATTATGGCATCCCTTCTACCATTGTAGCTGACAATGGTAAGTCCTTTAAGAACAAGACCATGAAAGCATTGTGCCAACACTTTCAGATATGCCTAAAGTGGTCTACTCCCTATTACCCCCAAGGTAATGGACAAGCAGAGGCCTCCAATAAAACCCTTGTTCACATCATGGAGAAAATGGTAAGAAAAATTGGTCGTAACTGGCATCTACAAATCCATCCCACCCTCTGGGCTTACAGGACCTCCATTCGCACCCCTACTGGTGCTATGCCTTATTCCCTAGTCTTTGGCACTGAGGCCATCATCCCATTGGAAATTGAGCTTCCCTCCCTGAGAATATCTCTCAGAGATTATTTAGACAAAGATGAAGACTACCGTGTGGCCAGACTGACAGAGCTAGAGTTGTTAGATGAAAAGCGCATTTGTGCACTCAACCACCTGAAAGTGTATCAGAATCGAGTGTCTCAGGGCTACAAAAAGTGTATCATACCTCACCAATTTGAGGTAGGGGATCTCGTTCTTAAAGAAAACCAGTTTAATATGGTCAAAGAAAGAGAAAAGAAGGGTAAGTTCTAACCAAACTGGTTGGGACCCTATGTTGTGGTAGCAAAATATGGATCAGGAGCTTACAAACTTTCCCATCCTACTGGAGATGAGTTGCGTGAACCTATGAACACCATGCATCTCAATCGGTTCTACGCTTAAGCATGGGGAAATGTCAAAAAATAGAAAAGAAATAAAAAAGTAAAAAAAATCAAAATACAAAAAAAAATCAGAAAAATCAAGAAAAAAAGTAAAGAGAAATTAGTTCATCCAAGTGTGAAAACCACGCAATTGTGGCACTTCAATTCCTTTGGTGAAAATCAGTTTCTAGCGCCTCGGGAGGATTTATTGTTCATAAGAATCTCACATCTCAGAGGTACATTTTATTTATCTAGGGCTAGTTTTTGCCTGCGTTTGAGATTTCTTTTGAGCCTATCCTTTCGAAAGCCTTGATCTGGTTGATCCTCCTCTTGTAAATATGTGAAGGGTTTTCCTTTGTACATTCCCATCTAACGTTGGGGGAATCTTCACTATCTTGCACATATGTGTGGATTTTTCCCTTGTACATCCCATCTAACACTGGGGGCATCCATGTTTCTATGTTTTCCTGTACATAGCTTTGGAAAAAAATTCCAAAAATTTGAAAAACATTCAAATATGTTCAAAAAATCAAAAAAACATTCAAATATGTTCATAAAATCCCTAACATTAGAAAATCGTTTCATAGAAAATGTAAAAACAATAGAACATGGTCTTATAAAACTCCCAAAACAGCACAAAACATGTCAAAAATCGTCCCACAAAAACAATGTAATGCTTTTCTTACTTGTTTGTTTGTGTGTTTTTCTTTTCTTTTTGTTACATTCTTGTTTGTACATTTTGTATAGTGTTTTGCTTAACATACTTCTTCGATTGGTCTATTCTTTTCTTGATTAGATTCATTCTTGTTTGTTTATATTCATTATTTTTTTCATTTGTGTTTATATTTGTACATAGTTGTGTTGTCAAGTTGTTTAGTGTGCATATTTATTAGATTTGTTGACTTTTTCTTGTGCTTGTTTTTTACTTGTACATTGTTCATTATCACATCATCATCTATATCACCACATCTAACATCTCATATATCATATATCATCAATAAATGCTAAGCTACATCATCATGAAAATAAACATCCAACATGTATGATAAGCCACTATCATCCTACCATATCATCAATGGCTCAATAGGGAACTCTTTTTATCCCCCCTCACCAATATCGCAAAATTAAAAACACGAACAATCATAAGTATCTCATCAAAAACAATGTGATATCATCTAATGTTATCTCATACATCAAACGCATGTGATACAATCATAAATCATAATAAAGTCCATCATCATCAAGTAAATATGTCAAAAATATCAATGTCCATATACAATGTGTCTCAGTACATAATCATCAGATACAATGTATGCCATCATGGGCATGGATCAAAAATGTGCCTTCATATCGAGGCATACACCAAAAATAATACATATACATCATCTCAAAAATGTGCCTTCATATCGAGGCGTACATAAAAAATAGATACATCTGTACATATGTCATCATAAAAAGAGTCAACCATGACTCTCGCCCATGTCTGGATTTCCTGGCCTGGGGCCCTAGGGTGGTGGCATCTACTGATTTGTAGAAGCTGCATCTATTGGTAAGTGTGCTAGCTCCCTAAGCCAAGTGAGCTAAATGTTGTCGACCAAGATGGACTGATATCGATCGATTGAGATGGCTCTATGTGACCATGATATAACATCCTATAATAAGTGGCCTCCCCAACTAGCTAGCTATAATCCTGTTGTTATCCCTGGAGTGCATGACTCCACTCTCAGCCAACTCAAAACTGTGCCCTCTCTGTAAATGATATAACTCTCATGTACCTAGCCTATCTCTCCTCCCTAGTGACTATTGTAATTACTACCTCAAGGAATCTAGATCCCCTAAACCAACTATCCAGGGGAGATCTCCCTATAATCGTTTCATCCCCCACATGTTGGACTATGTGGTGGGGACCCCCATCCATCTCCTTCATCTCCTCCATCTCATCATCTCCTCCATCATGTGGTAGACTCACTACATGAGGTGGTGATGGTGGTGGTTGTATCACCACCTATTGTTGTATCAGTTGTGGTGGTTGTTCGGGCTGCTGTAAGGGAAGACCCTACTGTGGCACATGTATATGTCCACCAAGTGCACCTTGGCCCTGCACCTACAAATCCGCTTGTGCCTTTGCTCTAAGAGCCCTACCCTGTAAACCTTGTATTGTTGCTGCAACACCTACATCTATGGTTTCCTGAGGTATGGTAAGTCATTGTGGTAACACTGTAGCATACCATGCTACGTAGTCAATTGTCGTCCTCGGATCAACTACCTAGGGTAATGCAATCCAAGGTTGTGGAACCAGCTTTCGAAAGCTATCTCGAGCTTGTCATGGTCTAATATGTGGGCCTATGTCAAAAGTCTCTCTAGACTGGCGACCGTACCACATCTCATCACCTAGGATGACTTGTACATGGCCAAGTTGTCTCTGCAATCGATCAACTTTGTACCACTCAATGATGTAGTCCCTGCTGCCAATGATAAAGTTCTCTACCTCTACAGTATCAGCTCTATGGCATCTTGTGGCCACTGATATAATTTGTAAGGGCACCATGTAACCATATGGAGTTGTATATCATCCAATGCCTACATGTACTATGTCGTGTCCCCAGTATTTCCATGAATGTCATCGCCCACTGGTGCCCAACCCATAACAGATGGCTCATCAGGAGCCCTAACTTACAACACTCCTAGTGGGCACCTGATAATGATATGGTCTCATGCCCATAACTATAGTAAAGTCGCAAGACCCACGATCTTCTGACCATGGTATGCTATCAAATGGAGATCTGAATACAAGTGGGCTAATAAGCATTGACCCCAGCAGTAGACCTCTCTGCTCACAAGTCCATGTATCACTCCGATCAAACCCAAAGAAAAGTGTGCACCAGTCTTATCAAGCAACACAATGTCACTGATAAGAGCCATCAGGTATATTGGTATCCATGAGCTTCAGCGATCACTGAAACATCTGTACAAGTCAACTGACATGCCTCGGCAAGGTATGTTAGCTACACCAAACATCTCCATAATGCACTACAAAATGTGGGCCTGATCACCATCGTAATTAATCAAACTGCCCTAGATGGGCACTCTGAGTATACGCCACACATCCTCCAATGTAACACTCATCTCGCCAGTAACAAATCTAAAGGTCTAGCTCTCACTCCATCATCTCTCTGTTAATTCCATGAGAAGGTTGTAATCGAGTGTAATTTGTTGCATACGAGCCACGTACGATAACCTTGTGACATCTAGCATCATCTCTAGGTAGATAAGCTCACGGCGTGTAAATGTAGCCTCGTAGGCTCGCAGCCAACCATGTCACTCACGTGTCTCTAATCTAGGTAGTTTGATCTGCAAAGATCAAACACACTTCATTAACAACATTTCTTCTAGAAAACATCATCTAGACTTCCTTTATTCATCGCTAAATTCTTCTACAAACTCCTAAATTCTTCTAAATCTATCCACAACTAACAGTTTAACGCCATCGCCTGTGTTTTCACACTAGTGTGCCCCTTTTAGCATTGGCGCACCCTAGCGCCAGCGCCTGTCTTTTAACACCTGCGCGCCCATTTTTACATTGGTGCGCCCTACACCTATGCCTCCATTTCTACACCAGCACTTGTGTTTTAATGCAAGCACGCCCCCTACTAACCCCATTTCTAATTTGACACTGGCATGCCTAGTTTAACAGCAACGCGCCCCCTTCACGCTTGCACGCCCCAGGGGCCGCGCTGGTGTCATCGTGTCATTTTCCCCTAGCCCTAAAACGTAATAAATGCACTCAAAAGTCAAGATTTTTGTTTTGCATACATGTGGGCCATCCCCGGGAAGCCTCATGTAGTCTCGCACCTTGTCTATGCATTGTTTACGGTTCTAAATTCGTGTTATTTCTCACAATTCAGAGTAAAGGGTAGGGTAACAATAACTCGTCGTGATGAATTTTTACCCTCCCACTATTTATAGTTATTTTGACCTAATTCGTCGTGTTTCTCACCCCCGAAGCATTATAGGACCGTCATAATTCTTCTACATTCTTCTAGCACTCGTCGTGATGATTATTTTTAATAAATAGTCATTTTTCACCCATTTTCGCTACGTTGGGGCATTTTTGTTTTTGCCTCCCAGTGACCCCTTCTGCTACTTGGGGCATATTTTTGTTCCCCAATGTTTTTTTGGCAATAACCACATAACTTTTCATTCTTCTAACTAATTTTTCTTCCTAAAAATCAAAAATCCCAAAAAATTGTAAATTTTCAAAAATCCTAAAAATTTGTAAAATTTCAAAAAAAACTCAAAAATTTAAAAAATTGTTACAAATTTTAAAAATTGGTAAAAAAGTTAAAAAAATCCAAAAAATTTTAAAAATTTCAAAAATTGGTAACAAGCATGCACACAGTTGAAGCCTGTGTCAAATGCATCATCCTCAAACATCAAAAAATTATCCTACAAAACATCTTTCTTTGATTCTCGCTTGTTCTTGTGCCGGACTCGCGGATCATTTGGATCTACCTTCCATCAACAAAAGTTGGTTTGCTTGCTATATTTGTCTTCCCTTGCACAAACGCATTACTCGAGGCAGTTTCATAGTGCACGATTACTTTTTCATGGGACTTCTACATCCTTCGTTTATTCACCTCGCATGTATCCTTGCTTGGGGTGTCATTCTTAACCCTTGTTGGTAATTCACATAGGTCGGAATCGAAGTTTGATAACAAAAATATTTGTGCAACCGTCTTGAACTTTGTTTGTTTGAGTATGTGTGTTTGTACTTATTTCCATGCTAGGTTAGCTTGTGTACTTTCTCGTATTGCATTACGTTATGTATGTTGCATTGAGTTAGTGTTTTGGCAATGAACAAATGTTCGTATTATGGCTTTTCATGTCATCTTACACTTTTGTTGTATGCATATATTTTAATAAGGACCGTTAACGTAGATCATAAGCAACGTGATGAAATAAAGTTGTTTTTACATCAGCCAAATGAAAGTTATTTCCATTTTCTTCATATTTTTTTTCCATGTCATTTTATTTTATCTACACTATTCTTCCAAATCACCTAGGGCAATAGGGATCACCTTTTATTCCCCCCTCCCCCCTCACATTTCTTCTATATGTTTCCTTCATCTTTTTTTTATCGTCGATCAACCTCTTTCATCACCCCATCGACACTCGAGGGGGCATCCTTCATTCTACTATTTTTTCTTCTATCCCTTCAAAATTTACTTGTCTACTATCTTTGAAGTGGCGTCACTTACGCCACCCCAAAGAGGGGCAAATGTAGACACCTAAAATCTGCTTACGCAGTTTTAATACTTAAATTGCACTAAATATCTTCTTTCCTGACAATTGACGACACTTCATCAATAAACCATCATTATCCCTCTATTCTCGTTAATTTACATCTCACTAATTAATTAGCCTTCCTATCATTCAGGATGTCTATTAACGACCTTTTGTTAATTAATATATGCTTCTACTTGAGTTAATTAATTACACTCACTGCTCTAAATCAATAAATCATCGTTTATTGGAACAAAGTTCCCTCTTACATCCCCTAAAATCATACTAATTTTTCTCTAATTAGCTTCTATATCCTTACCTCTACCTGTTAATTAATCACCTTTGATTAATTAAACCCCTTTCAACTCCCACAAAATGCACATCCTTTATTAAACATGCATGCCCTTTGTATTTCCTCTTTGGGGTTTATCCCACATCCATCAAATTGCTAGCCTTGCCCAAACTAGAAAACTATATAAAGAACCCTCCTTACCCTTCTTACACCTCATTTGCATTAGTGAAAACTATAGGCATTTTGATCTTGAGCATTCTCCATTGATTTGGATTAGCCTCTTCATCTTGCATCCATTCTCTCAAATTTGAGTAGTATGGGAAGATCAAAAAAAGGCCTTGTAGCCATTTCTTGGTGAGATTCCATCATCAACTCTTGAGGAAAACAACAATCGACTTTGATTGTTAAATGATCTAACTAGGTTCATGTTTAGTTAGCAATCTAAAGAGTATGAATGGCTTAATATGTTAGTTTGATTCATTCATGTTTCATGCATTTGAAGAAGTTAGTTTCTATAAGCTCTTAACTTAACGGTTCTTATTCGATTAAATTTACTTTTAGAACTATTAGGTTTTAGTTTCAATTCACATAGCATGGTTAGTTTTACATGAACACACTTCAAAATTGTAGTAGTGACTGCCTTAATGGATGTGTATTAGCTTTAGAAATATTTAGGGAGCCATGAGTGCATTTTGTATTAGTATTTATAGTGAGAGTTCCAAGTGACTAAATGAAGTGGTATTTACTTGCTTTTATCATGTTTTGAAGGTAATTTGTTATGGCAAGGCTAACCCATGAGGATAAAAAGACCCAACAAAGATAAACAAATTGAAAGTAAAGTTAGACGATGTGTTGGTCCAAGAATACAGGTCAGCCATGACCGGAAATTATCCGAAAATAATCAGATTATTACTACCTGATCTCGGACCCTTGTAGGTGATAAATATTTGCCGATAATTTACTCCTTTTAAGTAATCAATTTAAAATAATGCAAGACAAAAACGAAAATTGCACACAGATTGATTACGGAGTTCGGCAATTACCTACGTCTCCGGGTTCATGATCGAACCGTTCCACTAGTCAAAACTTGTAAGTTATAATAGTACTTTCACAAGAAAACCTAATGGAATTTTACTTGCCTATCAGTACACCAGACCTTCGGACGACAAGGGTGAAAAATAGCACCCGACTTCCACCTTCCTGGCATACAATCTCCTTCGGCTATGATCGGCCTTCCCGACGCAAACAATGCGAAGCTAGTACTCCGGTCGACAATCCAGGATTTGCAAGTAATTGGTGTGGCTCAATGGGCCTATTGGGTAGTTTACATTTCACTCCCAATCACAAATATTCCATCTAATATTGCCTAAAATAATAGGCCAATAGACAATACTTGTCGACACATCCCGCAAATAAGCTTAACAAATAATAAGCTCGAGATCGGTGTCTCCGTTGCACCGGTGTCCACTGTTCCGTGCTCTAACAATGAGCTTCTCCGTGGCTTCAGTGTGTAATGTGTGTTTCACCAGTGTGTCCATTACAATAGAATGGGTTCCCTATTTATACAAAATTAGGGCCCAGAAATAATGCACCTGCATATTATCCATAGGCTAATATTAGCCTAATCCCGTAGCATAGTTGATGGGATTACATATAATCCTAAGGCTATTTTTAACCTTAGCCTTACCCGTGCATATTTAGGGGGATTTAATCCCATATGGAGCGGCTGTATTTTTAAATGGGTTAAAATCCCATGTGGAGCGGCCATGTGGAGCGGCTAAGGAGAGGGAATATTGTTTAAGGCTTTAATTAAGCCTTTCCACGCATGAAGTGGTCAAAAGACCACGTTGGGCTTATAACTGCCCCCAACAACCGCTTCAATTTCCTTCTTCCACGTGGCAGGGCTTAATGCCTCCCAAACAACCGCTTCACCACCCACGTGCTTAGTAATAACATGGTTTAATACTAATGTTTTAAACATTAATATATATAGTGGCATTTGAAAAGTGGCCTTACCAAAATAATATTATTTCGACCCATACAATGTGGCATAGAAATAATTAACTCGGTAATCCTGTAGTCCACTTGTCATCTCCCAATAGGCAAATTGAGTGAATCGACGAGTGTTGGCAAGCCACGTGTCATAGTGCGATTCGGTCCAATATTGACCAGTGGACCATAGTTTGACTTTCCCGATGTCTGAACTTTGACTGAACATATCTAGAGCTCCCGATGTCCGTTTTTTGCGTTCTCACAATCGTTGGAAAGCTCTCGAGATGATCTTCTGCACTGACACCATTTAGGGGTGTTTAGGAAACTTTTGAAAATGATCCCCTGATCACACCTCCCCACTGAGAAAAGCTTTTTGTCCCAAAAAGCTTCCATACTGTCCTGAATCTAGAAACTTTGCTGCCACCTCGGAAGTGCTGATGTAGTAGACCCTTGGGTCTTCTCCTCCAACCTTCTCACTTCAGCAACTCTACTCCGATCCTGGGACCTGTGGGTTATGGGCCCATGACGCTTCCACTACGCCACTCTAATATCTGAAGAAGACCTCCACGCCTCCGCTTTATGGTGCTAAGTTTCTGAATGAAACCTCAACGCTCCTTCTGTGCGGTACTAAGCTTCTTGATATCTGACAACAAGGATCTTCTTTGACTCTATAACACAGTTCCTGGCTCGGAGTTGATTCCGCAGAATCCGAACTGGTTTGAAGGAACTCCATGTTACGTAGAGCTTTGATTGATCCAATGTTAATGATGGACAATGCCTTGTCCCTTTACAGACCTCAACGCCTCCGATGCATGATGCTAAGCCTCTTTCAAGACCTCGAGCCTCCGATGCACGATGCTAAGTCTGTGTAGACCTCAACGCCTCCAATGCATGATGCTAAGCCTCTTTCAAGACCTCGAGCCTCCAATGCAAGATGCTAAGTCTCTGTAGACCTCAACGCCTCCGATACATGATGCTAAACCTTTTTCAAGACCTCGAGCCTCCGATGTATGATGCTAAGTATATTACAGACCTCAACGCCTCCGATGCATGATGTTAAGCCTCTTTCAAGACTTCAAGCCTCCGATGCATGATGCTAAGTCTGTTGATCAGCTACCATTCATATGTGTGGTCGCAATGCCTTAACACCAAATGACGTTTCGAGCTGATCCTTTTTTAGCTCCTCTTGTTAACATACTAATATCAGGTACCATTCTGCTGCACGGTCGCAATGCCTCTACACAGAATGAAGTTCCGACCCAACGTCAATGCCAACGGTGATTCAACTACCATTCTGCTACACGGTCACAATGCCTCTACACAGAATGAAGTTCCGAGCTGATCTCTGCGAACTCTAATGTCTACACAAATGGCAGATCAATCTCCAAGCTTTATATGAGTCAAATCCTGTATCCAAGCTGTAACAGGTACTCACATGCTGATTAGGAGATATATTTGGAGCATTAATCAAATTTTCTGAGTAAGAAAATCCACTGAGTATTGTAAACCTTTCTCTCAGCATTTTCTCACAATATCTGATCTCCAAACTTAATACTGCATACAATCCATCAATCTGAATTATGCAATATATAATTGAAAAATTGTTGACTTACCCATTTTAAAGGACTTTCACTTTCAGGTATTACCTGGTCC
Source organism: Taxus chinensis (assembly GCA_019776745.2). NCBI lineage: Eukaryota > Viridiplantae > Streptophyta > Pinopsida > Cupressales > Taxaceae > Taxus > Taxus chinensis. The sequence continues at coordinate 380,967,419 of CM034148.1, forward strand.
TGGGTTGAATTGTCAACTGGTGGTGACGTAGAAACCTCTTCCTTTGCAATAGGCCTCCATTCCATCTTTGGCTTGCCATTACTCTGATGGCGAGATGGATGCAGTTTCCAACAATTTTCCACCCGATGCCCATTCCTTTGGTAATGAGCACAAAAATTCCTCTTAATCTCCTTCTTCTGGGATGAGGAACTCTTTCTGCCATTTCTCGACTCTGCATGACGAGATTGGTCTTTCTGATTCGCTGTGTTCTTGACGAACGACATCAACTTCTTCATCAGTGTCCTTCTCTTCCAGCATCTGGCCACTGAATGATTATGCAATCCACAAAAAGTACATGGAAAAGAATTCCACATCTTCTGAAAATCATAACCATACTTCTTAAGCTGAAAAAGTGGATCAAAAGTTTTACTGTGCTCTAATACCAACTTGATCTGAAAATGGTACTTAATTTTTTTTTTTGAAGTACTTAGAAAATTTCCAAATTTTGAAATTTACAGACTCAACATTGATCTTGAGTTAATTTGATCCAATTTTTAGGTGTCTTGAAACCAAATCCTCAACTCTTCCAAAAAGACCAATTAATCCGATTTTTCAACTTTAAGTGAATCGCTTGAATCTAATACAAATCCATTTTACTTCACAGTTGATTTTTAATCATACACTCAAACTGACATTTGAATCTAAGATAATAAGTGTATTCAAATCTTGTTGTGGGTTATGGATACTGAAAGTTCCTTCAATCCATTTACTCCAGTTTTATACTTATTTATCAATTAATAAATTAATCCAATGATGAATTTCAACTGATAAAAAGCTTTTAAAAACTGAAATGCAAAAATCCACAAAACAAGAAATTGATAACGGAGTTCACCCGAAGGCTACATCTCCGGATTCACAAAAAGTGAATTGATCCATTAAACGTCTAATGAAGTACAATATCCCTTCAATCTTGACTTAACAGACCTTTATCCCTGCAAATGAGCTTATTCAAACCTCATGGAACTCTGCAATTTACCATAATCATTCCCAAGTTCATCCGTGGCTCCTACAGTATTTCTTCTGTTTGTTCCCTGTGCAAATACGTTCAAAAAATGTCTACAACTTGAAATATACAAGACCTATACAAATAAGGTTTACATTTCTGGAAACTTTAGGAAATTATTAAAAAATTCCCTTTTTACTTCATGGTCTGATTCGGATCAGAAGTGGATGCAAAATACAAATCTCTGCTTGCCCCTCGTGACTGTTCTGTGAAACTGCGATGGAAAAACGCCTGTACAAAAAAATCAATAGCACTTCATGTAACAAAATTTACCTTTCTAGAGAGCTCTCATAATTTTGAACAACTTTTATTTTTACCCCAAGTCCTAATTCGAACCATAAGTGCCTCGAAAATTGTGATCTCTGCAAACTGGTCCTTGGTTGTCCCCCTTTCCAACCTACCAAAAGCTTCCCTTTAAATAGATGTGATCTCCTTCTCTATCACTTGCTACAAAGTGGCGGCTTGGTAAGGCTGATTACTATTTTAGAAAGGGTTCAAATCCCCCTTTCATAGGTTTAGGAGCCCAATTTAGCCATTGACCCCACGTTTGGTGGGAAAGAGATAAGATAAGCCTTAAAATAGCTTTTTTGGCCACAAATCCTCCTTATACCATGGGATTTGAATTTATTCACATGGAATGGATTAAATAGATTTTTACAATTATTTTTTTTAAATATAAATCCACTACAAACCTGCCAAGTGTCACGCCCATAATACGCCATTTGTCCACGTTAGAGTGTGCCACGTCATCATTTGACCGCAACATTGACTATGCATATCTTTCGCATACGAACTCAGATTTGGTCCGTTCAAAATGCGTCGGAAAGCTTGCGATGAGCTCTATACCATGGAACTGATTTTGAAACATTACAGTACCGTCCATTTTTTTTTATCACTAACTTCCACGTGTCACCTTGTCATTGGTCCACTGGTTGACCTATTGACCAGAGTTGACCCGTTTGGAGGCCCATCTTTGACCAGTGATAGAATTTGCATACGGACTCTGTTTCTGGAGTTCAGCATACCGTCGGAAAGGTCTCAATAAGCCCTTCAACATGGTCCAATTTTAGGGAAGTTTAGGGAAAATTTTCATAGTGAAAAATCCTCCGGATCACTCCTCCCCAGTAAGACCATTTTGACCTCAAAATGGAAATTCACTCTGTTGAACTATACACACATTCTCTGCATAATACAAACATAGAACCCAGTTTATAGCATGGTAATTTTTCCATAAAAATTGCAATAATCAAATGCCAATAATAGTAATATAACCCAATGGCCTAAACTGCAACTGATATGACACTGCAACGGCCATATTCCTTTGTACATCCGGATCCTGCACTCACCACTGTCAACAATGCAAATGTAACCTGCACTCACAGCTTGTTAGTGCAAAACTTGGACATACCATTTGCAACTATACCTAACAGTTACAAATATTAAGTCTATCAATAAGACTTACAAATGTACAAATGTCATGCATAGTAAACAAAGAGTTTGTATAAGTTGTGCACTTACAAACAATGCCTACATGCCACAAATTGCACAATAACAGTATTTTAACTACAATCCACATATAGACATCCGACCAATGATCATGCCCACTGAACTGTACATACTGCTGAAAAATGAAGTTGTAAAACCATTAAAAAAGAAAATTACATCAAGTATTTTAAACTTGTCACCTGATTATTTCCTCTTTATGATACTTCACCAACACCAAGGCAGAAAAATAAATTTTGTACTTATCCTTTTCACAATTTAGTGGAATTTCCAAAATTGCCTTGTTAGTTTGCATGTATTCCACAATCAACTATGCAAACATAAAACTGATAAATTGTTTACCCACTTTACTCAGCATACTGTCCTTTTTAGTGGGTTGATTCAATTCAGTTTTTACCAAGGCCACCAAAGTGGTCAAATTAGTTGGTTTAAAACTTTTATCCTTTTTAACAAACTTTAATTTTTGTTCTGGATGTAGCTTCCAACACTTACCAATTTCATGACCTTGTTTATTACAATGATCACAAAACCTTTGATCCATTTTTTTAGGATCCACATTTTTAGGAACCTTACCTTGACTGCTCTTAGCCGAACCCGGGTTAGGAGAATGCATTTTCTCAAATTGTTCCATTAGGGATTTATACTTCCTACACTTGGCCACACAATGATTAGACAAACCACAAAATGTGCACGGATAACTATTCAACATAGCTTGAAAATTATAGCCAAATTTTTCCAGTGTAGATAAGGGATCAATTTGTTTACCTTTCATTTTTGAGCAATGGTAAACCAAAGGTGGGGGGATTTCTATACCTCTCCGTGGTGAATTATTACCAGATCCTCCTGATGAGGATGAACCACCTGATGCTAGCGGGGATGACTCTTTGCTGTTAGAAGCTTTTCTTCTTCCAGCGGTCTTGGAGTTCTCTCCAATTTCCATTTCCCCTGCACTAGCATATCCCAGTCCTGCATAACGAGGTCTCTCCTCAACCAAGATTGGGTTAGTTATACCTTGGTTATTCTTACCAAGGTTAATTCCATTAAAACCCATGTTATTCAAAATTTTAGATCCTATACCTTTAGTGTGCTTTTCAAATTCACCGAGCACTATAGTAGAATCCAAATTAGCTTTGGGTGAGGAATTAAGTGTTGTCATACTTACTGTGCACTCATTTGTCATAGTGGAGGCATCATCAATAACTGGTACCTTGTTAGGTCCATCAATTTGCAACACCATCAAGAGCTCATCCTTAGATTCTAGTTCTTTTCTCAATGTGTCAATTTTCTCTTCAAGAGCCAATACCTGACATCTCAGGAAGGCATTCTCTTCCTGAATTTGATGATTGCATGCTTCCAGTTCTTCAAACTTGGTCTTGTTGGACATCTTACCCATGATTCTTGCACACCTATTCCTCCAAACTCTACACACTGCAAATGAAATATCAAGCCCAAAATGCAAACACCAAACTAAACCAAATCAACTGATGCAAATCAAAAGCTAAACCAGCTCTGATACCAAACATGATCCGAAAATAATCAGATTATTACTCCCTGATCTCGGACCCTTGTAGGCGATAAATATTTGCCGATAATTTACTCCTTTTAAGTAATCAATTTAAAATAATGCAAGACAAAAACAACAATTGCACACAGATTGATTACGGAGTTCGGCAATTACCTACGTCTCCGGGTTCGTGATCGAACCGTTCCACTAGTCAAAACTTGTAAGTTATAATAGTACTTTCACAAGAAAACCTAATGGAATTTTACTTGCCTATCAGTACACCAAACCTTCGGACGACAAGGGTGAAAAATAGCACCCGACTTCCACCTTCCTGGCATACAATCTCCTTCGGCTGTGATCGGCCTTCCCGACGCAAACAATGCGAAGCTAGTACTCCGATCGACAATCTAGGATTTGCAAGTAATTGGTGTGGCTCAATGGGCCTATTGGGTAGTTTACATTTCACTCCCAATCACAAATATTCCATCTAATATTGCCTAAAATAATAGGCCAATAGACAATACTTGTCGACACATCCCGCAAATAAGCTTAACAAATAATAAGCTCGAGATCGGTGTCTCCGTTGCACCGGTGTCCACTGTTCCGTGCTCTAACAATGAGCTTCTCCGTGGCTTCGGTGTGTAATGTGTGTTTCACCAGTGTGTCCATTACAATAGAATGGGTTCCCTATTTATACAAAATTAGGGCCCAAAAATAATGCACTTGCATATTATCCATAGGCTAATATTAGCCTAATCCCGTAGCATAGTTGATGGGATTACATATAATTCTAAGGCTATTTTTAACCTTAGCCTTACCCGTGCATATTTAGGGGGATTTAATCCCATATGGAGCGGCTGTATTTTTAAATGGGTTAAAATACCATGTGGAGCGGCCATGTGGAGTGGCTAAGGAGAGGGAATATTGTTTAAGGCTTTAATTAAGCCTTTCCATGCATGAAGTGGTCAAAAGACCACGTTGGGCTTATAACCGCCCCCAACAACCGCTTCAATTTCCTTCTTCCACGTGGCAGGGCTTAATGCCTCCCAAACAACCGCTTCACCACCCACGTGCTTAGCAATAACATGGTTTAATACTAATGTTTTAAACATTAATAGATATAGTGGCATTTGAAAAGTGGCCTTACCAAAATAATATTATTTCGACCCATACAATGTGGCATAGAAATAATTAACTCGGTAATCCTGTAGTCCATTTGTCGTCTCCCGATAGGCAAATCGAGCGAATAGACGAGTGTTGGCAAGCCATGTGTCACAGTGCGATTCCGTCCAATATTGACCAGTGGACCATAGTTTGACTTTCCCGATGTCTGAACTTTGACCGAACATATCTAGAGCTCTCGATGTCTGTTTGTCGCGTTCTCATAGTCGTTGGAAAGCTCTCGAGATGATCTTCTACACTGACACCATTTAGGGGTGTTTAGGGAAATTTTGAAAATGATCCCCTGATCAGGAAATTACATCATGACGCTACTATATAGTTTTGAACAGGGTGACAATGAGTGAAATCTAGAAGATACATAATGGCAAGGAGAGGTTAAATACTCATTTTATATATTTATATGCAGAATGTGGCGACATAGCAGTGTGTGGGAATAAACAATTTGGGAGAGAGATAGTAAGATGTATTAAGTGGGGATAGGATGTGGAAATTTGTCTTAGCAAAGGAGCATAGTCACAACCAACAGCATCAAAAGGGTAAATTGCCAAATTTGAGTATTTACAACCAACTACATTTTTCAGTGACAAGCCCAATGATGTGAAACACGAGTATGAAGTGTATGATCAAGAATTATATACAAAATTTCAAGAATTGAAGAAATGGAGACATTATTTACTACCCTAGGACTTTGTTTTGTATATGAATCGTCAATGTTACAGTCCATCAATAGTCAATATAAACTAAACAAGTAGGTTGAGTTTTTGTAGAGTTATTCTTTTGGGGTGTGGCATAAAAGCGGTAAGTCAAATAGAGTGGTTAATGCTTTGAACAGAAGAGTTTTTTTGTTGAATAAATTTAGTATTGAAGTCACAAGATTTGATTCTATGTAGAGACAATATGGGGAAGATGAGGGTTTCAATGAAGCATACAAAACATGTTTAGGAACCAATTTGTGCTAATAAAACACTATGGTCAAAATAATTTTTTCAGGAAGGGTTATTGTTTCACAAAGTGCACTTTTGCATACCAAGAGGTGCAATGCACAATAATTTATTCAAGGAAAAATATGGCAATGGATTTGAATGACATTTTAGCTATAACAAGACATGCATAGCCAGCCGAAAGATATTTTAGGCCACATATAATTTTAAATGTATGCAATTTTGTTTGGGAGTGTAGATAGTTGATAAGAGAAGTCAAAAGATAGGGTTGTATTAACAATGGCTATTCTAGAGAGACCATGGGAAGATATCATATGGATTTTGTTATACAAGTTCCCAAGGTGAAAAATGGAAATGATTTGATATATTTAGGTAACAAGTTTTCAAAGATGGTACATTTTTTGGCTTTCAAGAAAAATGTCGATGTAACTAACATTGTGAATTTGTTTTTCAAGGAGAATGTAAGACAACATAGTTTACCTCATATAAATGTATGAGAAAGGAATGTGAAGTTTGTTACACATTTCTAGAGAACGTTATCGAAGAAATAGAACACAAATTTGTAGTTTGAAGTTTGCATATCATCCATAAACAAATGAATAGACAAAGTTCATGAATGGAAGTTTGGGGAGTTTGGGAAATTTGTTAAGATGTTTGATTGAACATAAGACAAGTACATGAGATAATATTTTAACACAAATTGAATTCATGTATAATATTTCAATTAACAAGAGTACATGTAAGACATGATTCTAGTTTTATATGGTTTGCATCCAAGGGGAATTGTGTGACATAAAGAACATAGAAATAAGAAGTGTAGATGTAGAAGATTTCACAGAGCATATGAGAGAGGTAAATGAACAAGTACGTAAACAATTGGAGAGAATTTTAGCATAGTATAAGAAGTGCACATACATCGAGCGAATAGAAGTTGAATATGAAGTTGGAGACATGGTATTAGCACATTTGTGGAAGGAGAAATTTCCAAGAGGGACATATAACAAGTAGAATCTATAAAGGATTGGACCATGGAGAGCATTGAGAAAAATTGCAAAGAATGCATATGAACTAGAGCTATCAGAAGTAGAATTTCACCCATATTCAATGCAGAAAATTTGTATCCCTGTCATGCATTGCAAGATGGAGGAGAAAGCACATATTATAATTCAAATTGAGAGATTGATTGGAGGATATAGTTTCCCAAGAAGGAACACGAAGAGGTGGAAAAAGTAATTGTTACAAAGATTGGTAAGAGGATAAGAGATAGAGAATACAAACAATATATGGTCAAGTGGAAGGGTCAAGACATTGAGGATGTGACTTGGATAAGAGCATTCGAAGTTGTGAAACATGGAATACATTCAGTAGAGACAAAGAATAAGCTTATGTTTTTCTTCATTATCTTGTGTGTTTGATGTAATAGCATCCAAGTTCATGTGCAATCTTGCATCACCCAAAACATATTAGCTTAGGAAAATAAGTCCAATCTAGTTTCATGCAAGTAATGTTTTGCACCAAGTCTTTATTTGTTCTATTTTGAGCAAGTTTTATTTTGCACTTATGTTTATAATGAATGTGCAACCTACAAGTTCACGAGAGCCACTTGTAAAGTTTTGCTCCATTTTTCAACAGTGCAATGTTTTATAGTTTTTTATGCCTATCTTTGCAGAGTGCATTGTTTGTAGTTGATATGTGCAAGTTTGAAAGATGTGCACAAGTGTTAAGATGGTTTATGGTTGTAGCATATCAAGATGAGTTAGCAAGGTTTTGATATCTTCTTGAGTCTAGGACATCTTTCAAGGGATAGTGCAAGCATGTATTCCAATAGCATAAGCATGTTTGTTTCCAACAAAACTGGGACATGCACAAAAAATCACATGACAAGGATTTTGTGTGCACGACATGACAAGGAGTACTTTCAGAGTCTCGCATCAATGGTACAAGTTCATCTTAGTGATACACATATACTACTGAAACCATGAGTTCATTCAAGATAGCAAACAATGATTCATTAGGAGACATTATGCAGTCTTATATGCAAAGGCATAAGGTTGTGCATTACTTTCAAAATTTCAGAAGTTCAACATTGTCCTATGACGTTGGCATGAGTGCACCTAACTCATGCATATGACCCTTGAGTCGACTCATTTTGTATTGAGTTTTGTTATCACTTCACCCCTATTCTTGCATAGAGGATTGGGACATATCTAACGAGATATAGGTCACTTATTGTTTCAAAGCAATATTGTTAAATGTGTCTTGCATCTATATAAGTGTTCCATCATCTTTATGCTCAGGATGATTACCACACAAGCTAGAGCTAAATTTTAGACTTGTCAATTCAATGTATTATAATTTATACTTGTAAAAAAATGTGAATTATCGAGTTGAGATGTGGATCTATTGTGTTGGTTAAGCATGTAGACTTGTGAGATCATTGTATGTGTTGCAATTGTTTTCGATGAAGTAATCAAGGTTCCAAGTTTTTGTTCCATGTTGTGTGTTATATGTATGTGTCATTCCGTCGAGTATTATATGGGCTTTGTGGTATAAGGCATCTCTTAATTGATGCCCTTAACTGTGATTGTATCACATACTTTGTCCCCACAACCTAACCTTAATGTCATAGGAATTTGATATATCAAAATATTATATTATGGTGTATCCACATATTATATAAATATATAAATGCTTTTCAATCCCATGATTCAATGAGTACTTATGTTTCTATGTCATGTTATTCTTTACTCTAGCATGTTAGCATGTAATGCATACTCTTAGAAAATGTGAGCAAAAATATGCCTTGTAAAGAAATGAACTAATAGTGAATGTAGAAATGATAATGTGGGGAAAATGTGGCATCTAATAAAACCAGAAAAATACAATTAAGGTCATTAGGTCTCAAGTTCAATTGCTAATTCAAAATGCAGAGTGTGGCGTGAGGCCTCCGTACAGTCATCTGAGGTTATAGAGGAGCTCGCCCTGTGGTTTAGAGTCATAGATAGCAAGTTAGCCCTAGAATGCACTACTCTAGGTTATTGGGCTATCTGATTCCTTGATCATCAATATAAAAAATAGATAATAAAATATAACGAGATAAAAGATATGATAAAATAAGCAATGAATCAATTTTAATCCAAATATATTCTTGTGTTGGACTTTCTCAAAGGATAACATGGCCATATAATTCCAAATCTAGTATGACAAAAATGGTGATGATCTATGTGATAACACGGGATGGGGGTGCTCATGAAGAAAGAAGAGTTGATTCCCCGAGGACTTATAACAATATAGAGTTTGTGATCCTTTAGCTGAATTGTAATGAATGGGGTCAAATAGAATGTGACATGTAGAACATGAATTTAGATAAGTGGAATCGGTCAACTTGCAATAATATCGATCAAGGGAAAATTAGGAGAATAAGACACGAAATCTGTCAACTGGCAATAATTCGGTTAAATAAATAGTGAGCATCATAGGTAATTAGTAATCATCACTAGAGATAAGACACCCTAATATATTTGTAACTATTAGGATTTTTGGACATCAAAATATTTGGGAACTATACTTTGTTAAGGTTGTGGTTTGGAAAACTAGTGAAGTGAAAGGGAATGCCAATCAGCATAAAGATATCTAGAGGTTCGGAATGAATAACAAGCTCTCTTCCACAGTAGATGACACGAGCATTACAAGTTAAGGGATTTCTTATCATAGTATCGTTACCATGTCGAAGGATTTCATATGACTCGGCATATTAAATTGTGCTAAAAGATTTGGACAGACAATGGCACACTTTGTTTTACAGAAAAATTCAAAATAAAAATTAAAGAATTTACAACTTTATCTAAATATTGTTTAATATAGTTGTACAAAACATCATGAATCTTTTCAAAGAAAATCTTAAAAGCTCGATTTTCTAGGGATATTTCTTGCAAACCAAATACCAACTTTTCAGTTCTATTAATGGACCTTCCTAACAAGCTTCCTAAATCTCAAACTTCATTTTAACAAGCACTTTATAACTCAATCTTTACCAGAACAATTTTCAAATTGGAAACCCAAAACCCCTTTGATTAATTTTTTTCATGTTTCCAACCCTTCCCAACTTTATGCTTCTCTAATTCAAAATATTGCCCAATCTTGTTGAAATTATACGCAGTGCTGTTTTCTTTTCTTGTTGAAATATGTAATGACCAAAAATTTCTAGAACGTTTTCAGGTTTAACCAATTAATGGTTTTAATCTGTATTAAAAGTTTCTAGCCTTTCAGCAGATTGCAGCTTCTATACAACTATGCCCTTACCCTCTTTCTTGTGTTCCTCTATATTGCATACATATTGAGTTCTTCACTGTAGAGTTCCAGATGTGTCCAAGCAACAGAATTTCTTTACATCTGACTTTTAACTCGCTCAATAGCATTTATGTTTCATGGGATCTATTGATAGCATCCTACATATTGAAAAGTTGTGGCTGTCTGCTTAGAACACCCGGGTGACTGAACCTGTTTCTAACAAACCATAAAAACATGTTGTCTTGTTTTTGGGACAATGAACACGTAGATTTTACAGATCATTCTTTGATAATTATGGGCAAAAAGTATTTGGTGAGTCTTCTGCATCATTGTAAAAGTCCCTCAATTAAGACTTTAAGGACCCAACCATGACCTTTAAAGGAAGGTTAATGCATCATAATGCCTAAGGTCCTTCTAAAAGGGATGGCTTACAATGAATACTTGACAGCTTCAATGGTTCTATGTGGAGGAGCGTTGATGTATTTAGTGAACAGTAAAGGGTAGAACCAATATAATAGCTGATCCTAGTGACAAAGGGGAACCATTCAAATGCATAAACCCTACAGTGGGCTAGTCTAGTGTTTAAGACGTCCACAATTCAAGTCACAAATAACCATCGCATGGAGGAGTAATGTATAACATACAAAGACATCCTAGTGGGAGGCAAGCTTATTCTTCATGTGGATATATGAAGAGCTTGTGACTGTTATTCACTGGTTTAAACAGAAGATACAAGTATTTTTATAATAAACTTGTTCTTCCTGTGGATATATGAAGAGCTTGTAACTGTTTTAAATTGGTTTAAACAGAAGATAAAAGTATTATTAGAATAAACTCATTCTTTGTGTGGATATATGAAGAGCTTGTAGCTGTTATAAATTAGTTTAAACAGAAATACAAGAATTATTTACATACTTCAGCCCCAAGCCTAGTATATGGGTTACATGAGCTAGGAAAATGCATAATCCTGCTCATTTAGGCTGAAACTACCATCTAATTGTTGTGATCTCATTAGGCTTGCATGGATTCCAGAAGAGAATGAAAGGTTCGCATGAGCACAATGACACATTTCCACGAAGCAAGACGCCAACAGAGTTTAGTTTCTAACAAAGGTTCTACAAACAATGTATAAATGTGCAATGTTTTCAATGTAGAGCAGATGACCTTATAAAACATCCAATGAAATGCAACAGAAACACCCTTGCATAGCTCTCATATGATTGCTCCAGTGTTAGTGCAAACAAATAAATACAATTAGTCTCAAGTGTTATTACAAACAAATAAACAAAATCAGTACTACATTTTACATTTAAAAGGTTATAACTTGTGATTCCTACTTGAAATGTGTAGCTTTGATTGATAAAAAGCCGAAATGCCTTTGAAAAAAGGAGAAGGTAATGTGAATGGAGGAAGGATGGGGAATGGAATCTGTGGAAGGCTATTTTGGGCCTGTTCCCGGGACTTTGAAATAGGATGGGCAACTGCGACCTGTCTTTTATTAAATTCCTCCAGGATAAAAGAAAAAGCACCAAAAGTGACACAACCTTGCAAAAGGGATTGTGGCGACCCTGCAGCATTACAGAACCCATTTAAAGACATGAAGGATTATTGCCCATTTTAGCCTTTGGAAAAAATCAAATTATCTGACAGTGATTTACCATAACCAACAGGTTTTGTAGAAGTACCTGGTACATTCAGGGCAAGGCCCGTGATACAGCCCGCAACACCTGCATTAATGGCTACATACACAACAATTCTTAGTTTAGAAGACAAACCCATTCCAAACAAACTACAAGAGAACAGATGGCATGATTCACAATTTTAAAAAAAAGAGGGAAACAGACAGATAATACAAAGGAACCAATAATCTCTGTAGAAAGAAATTTTCAAAGGGAGGAATAAAAACAATGTTGATCAAAAGGAGATCAATGCATTGTACTGTGCTTTTGCATGGGCAAGCTAAATACTTCACATAAAGAAAGAGCACAACGCAATAGAATAATGAGCGAATAAACAACAATCATACCATCATCTTTGCCCCGTAACTTCTTCAGGTAGCAGGAAACAAAACTGTGAACTCCGGATAGAATGGCAAAGCTCTACACTCAAAAGGAAAACCCATTTCATTAAGTATTAAAAAAGCATAAATGACCATATGGCAATTTGCCAAAGCTCTACACTCATAAGGAACATTTCATTTGATGAAAAAAACATCCATACATTAGAACATATATGACCATGCAATTGGCTATTCTTGATAGCAAATATGCAGAGACAGCTAGAACAATCACAAAGTGTAGTTCCATAAGACTCTGAACTCCAGATAGAATGGGAAAGCTCTACACTCGTAAGGAAATTCATTCCCTTTGGTGTAAGAAATGTGTATAAATGAAAGCATAAATGACCATATAGCAATTTGCCAAATCTCTACACCCATAAAGAAAGCTCATCTCATTAGGTGAAAACATATGCATACATGAGAATACACTTGTAAGGAAAATTCATTCCATTTGACGAAAGAAATGTGTATAAAATGAAAGCATAAATGACCATATGGTGATTTGTCAAACTTCTACACTCATAAGGAAAGCTCATTTCATTAGATAAAAACATATGCATGCATGAGAACATAAATGACCATATGGCAATTAGCTATTCTTGATAGCAAATATGTAGAGACAGCTGGAACAATCAACAAGTGTAGTTCCATAAGACTCTCTTTCACAATATGCAAGGGGTAGAGCCAGTCCATAATAACAGAAACATAAACCAACACAGAAGCTTAGATAAAAAAAGAGCTTCCTAAATTAACCAAACTTAAAATCTCACCTTTGCAGAGGATCCTCCCTCTACAAGCGATTCTTTGAAACCTTTCCTTTTGATAAGCCCTGAACCTAGATTAACATAAGGCTAAAATTAAGATAATATTCAACTTGAGAACCCATACGGTATACATATTCAGATTGCCTGCATGAGCTGTAACATATTATCACAATTCTCCAAAACATTTTTTAAAACGAACTACTTTTTCAATGCAAATGGTGCATAACAGCATTATTAATACATAAAACAGAGTAAAAAAGGCATTCATATTCGTCTGTCTCATAACATTAATACTGAAGTGACATGGCATAAATTACCGGAATGGTGGGACACAGATAAGAACAAGAGAAAACAAAATAATGGGCTAAGGGTCTGGAAACCAGCAGAATGACTGGGTGTTCAGGTGTATTCATTGTGCATTACAGCTGATACCTAGAACTCAATGAACCACATAATCCAACGTGAGCATCCTCATCAAACATTACCTGACCCTTTGATCCATGTTGAACCCTCTGTGTTTTTAGTGTCAATCTTATGTCCGTCCCAACTCTTTCTAAACCGTTGAATTTGGGGACTATCATGCTTGAAAAATATCTAGATTTGCACAAATATTGTAGTTTCCCACCAATATGCTAGAAATTTTCCTACTTCAGGTCTAATCATAAAGCTGCACCGACTCAACCGGTGCAAGATGTACCTTCTCACTCAGAGCCGGAAACAACTGAAATATTCCCATGGGTACATGAGATGATTGGAGGAGAGACCCGCACGGTGCAACAAGTGGTGGCTCCAGATTTTCAAGCCATATCCACAATGTTAAAAACGAAGAAAGGCAAGAAAGCTCAAGTTGCTTCCCGCTTCTTCAGTGGTGCTTTGGGAAATCAGTACGAGGAGGTAGTTCGGACGAAGGTAATCAAGCCTACTGGTGAGATGACCCCATCTGACTACGAAATGAGCACCATTCCTCTAGGGCCGGCAACACACGAGGGAGATGCCCACCTGTTCAAAGAATCTTCTGCTCACTTTCTTGTGAGAAACGAGGAGTATAAGGAGAAAATTGAACAACTGGAAGATCATGTAAGAACCCTCACATTGTATGTGCAAACTTTCATGGATCCAAATGTCGTTTCATCTCTTCCAGCTGAGGAAGTTACTCGCATTAGTAGCTTCGATCCGGAATCTATCAAAAACGCTCAAGGCTTCACAATGCAAGGCAAGGCAAATGACAAGTGGGTGAGCAAGATTCCTGAGAAACGTGGGACTTTAATTCCTGATATTCTCTCATTGTTTGAATAGATGATTGCAACTCTCACAAAGGTAAGGATGACCAGAGACCAAATCAAAAAATAGGAGCACTGGGAGTAGGTGTTTCCATTGGTAGCCAAAATGGGCAAAATCAACTCTGCCATATTGGTGAACAAAAATGTATTCGATTCCGAATCTGAAGACTTGTCTCAAGTTTGGCTCAGAACTCTTGTCGCTCGGTACGAGATGCTAAAGTGTGCTCTCAATGAATCGGACTCGTATGAGGAGCGTACTTCAAAGATGCAAGAAGATATCAATGTGGAGATCCATTTTCTTTCAATGGAGACACATTGGAGTCTCTTGTTGAGATAAGAAATTATATCCAACACTACGAAGGAGCATCAGGCATGGCTCACGAAGTGCAAAAATATCAATGCTACCTCGAAGAATTGGCTCAAAGCTTTGAGCTTTGTACACATTCCTCAGTCTGAGAAGGTTGCACCAGTAGCGGATCGGTTCAGTAAGGAGTTCAAAGGGATCAAGATATTTCCAGAAGCACTCTCCAAGAGTCCAACAAAAAGTGAATCTCAAAGGGTAAGTGCATCATCCTCATCCGAGTAGCTATCTCCTCTCCTTTCTCTCTTTCCCACCCCCTTCCTCTCTTCTTTCATGTTCTATTTCTTCATTGGGGGGTTTACTTTTCACTTTTGTCTTATTCATTAAAATGTGATCTATAGTTATACTTTGTAATAAGTTTCCTCCAATTAAAAAAAGAGAGACTCAATTTCTTTCCTAGGAATAAAAAGGTCACATGTTGTAAAGGTTAGTGAAAAGTCATGTGGGGGATAGGTGAAGAGTCATTTTGAAAAACTATATATTGTAATGACTTCCTCATTCCAAGGGGTTGTCAATTTTATGAGTTCATGAGTAAATAGTTAGTGCACTACAAAGAACAAGCAAAGATAGCATTTCCTCTTGTCCCTTCTCATATGTTTCATCTCTCTCTCTTTTTGCAGCTTTGTGAACATGTCAATCTTACATGACCAAAAAGAGTGTAAAAGCTTTGATGGATGAATGAATGAATGAATGAGATTTTATGTTCATGGTTCATTTTGTCTTGTCATAACTTGTCTTTCCTTCTAATTGTGTTGAGAAAATCTGGTTAATATTTGTAAGAATCTGCTTATGCCTGCTTACAGGATTAACCCCCTCTCTCTAAATTCTCACTCCCAATATTTCACCTTTCTTGCAAATTCTTCCCTTGTACAAGATGCAAGCATTTACCGCAGGTGCAGTGGAGTGTGCCTATGTGATCCCCGGCCTATCGACCAACCACAGAGTTTGTTTTATTCACATACAATAAAGGGAGCCTCCTCACTTCCAAGCATGAGGGACGTAGTCGCAGAGCGTTGGTAAAAATCAACTAATTTGTCCTAGCGACAAATTATTTCACCAACACACCCCTATCATTTCTATCATCTCAAGCCATTTAGAAACTTCAAGCAATTTTACATGCTTGCTAGTTAAAACAGCCCATTAAATAACAGTAGTTTGAATTTCTTGCAAATGATCACCAAAAGAGTGGGAATAACATAGTTTGTGGTAGATAACAATGGGAAACTACTTACCTGGCTGCTAGGACATAATTGCCTTTTGTTTCACCCCTAACCCACATCCGTGAAGGATTCAAACATGGGCCATTGATAGTTTCTCCCGCATCTCCTATAAATTGGATAGTCACGACATACAAAAAGAAGTACATGATGTTCGAGACATAGATTTGGGGTACGTCAACTTGGAAATATGGTTAGACTTGTTGCAAAAGGAACAACGCGGCACATTGGTTGACTTTGGGCTAGTAGTTGCATCCACTTTTCCAAGCACCTTCACATGGCAAGATTTGATTCTCAAATGCAAAATTACGATCCAAGGACTAGTACCATCAAGACTGTTCATGGACACAAGATTGCTAACCTCAACCCCGAACTCTTTGAAGTGGTGATGTGAATCCCAAAGGTAGATGTAGAAGTCAACATCAAGGAGTCTTTGAGTAATTTCCGTGCCAAAAACTTGAATAGTACATGGTTCATTAATACTGCATGTTATCAATGACTCAATGCAAAGGAGAAACCTTTCTAAGTTAGATATACCAAATGAGCTAAGTTCGAAGATGAATTCAAGAACTCTTCTCTTGAGCAAAGTGGCCAGAGAACTTGGCGGAGACAATTTTTGTCGAAACCAACTCATTCTAAATGACTTCATATTTAGTGTACACACTTTTACATCCCATTAATAGGTTGTCCGCTTCAGGGATTCAAGACTAGATGAAACAAAATGTACTCGTATATAAATGCTATCCTAGGTTCTACAAGGACAATTATGAAAGAGATTTTGAAATAGTTAACAGTAGTTACATTTTGCAAGTGATCTCGGAGATGCATGGAGTTTCAGATTTTCACCTCTCAAGAAGGCATGAAAGCAATTAGAACATGGGCCATCTAGTTCACTCAAAATGATTCTTACATCTCCATTCTGTAGTGCCCACCATATTTACTCTCTTTTTTGATTACGCTGACTCATTGGATTTTTAGTGAAGAGACATTGGGCACATTTTTATCATGCTTAATTGACTAGGATGTATATTATTTTGTAGTCATTGTATCTTGTATCTGCTAACTTGTCTTGGCAGGATGGTTGTATTTGGCCCATGAGGCCAATTCACAATTATTATCGCTATTATATGATTTTAGCGTGATGTTTATGGATCTTGTGGATTTTGTGATTAGCATGCATCTTATATTAAAATGTGAAATATGTCATGGATGACTTTCGTGAATTCCAATATCTTCTATGGTGAATGGATGATATTATAACAATTTGGTTGGTTAGCGTATACATGTCTGGATTGCTTGATATGCAGATTATTGCTTTATTTAGCATTTTGTATCGAGCAGGTATGATGTTTGCAATTGAGCATGCAAGTAACAGGTTCACGTTAGAGGAGAACATGGGTTTCAGGAGATGCACCTCCATATGGCACAATAGGCCTTATAAGCCGAATTTACCCCTTGTTGATTTTGGCATCTTGTTTTATTATTTTGTGGGTTAACGTTGGAAATGGGAAAATAACCCCATGGCATGTTTTTATTGATTTAATTGATCATTTTTATCTCACTTTTACCCCACTTGGGTTTATTTGATTTAACCCTTGTTTTTTTATTAATGGCAAATAGTTTTTTGAAAGGGACTATACCCTTGTACAGGGAGGCTCAAAAAGCCAGATAAAACGTGAATGTCCAACAGCAGAAAACACTCTGCTTAGAAAAGTGCCCAAAAACAACAACACATCAGCAAAAAAAAGCTGATGTACAGCGATCCAACAGCTACTACTCGGTAAAGAAAAGTGAAGCAAAAAAGAACAGTCGAGCAACAGTGGAAATCTCAACTAGGCAGAGAAGCGGTAGTCATGGAAATGAATTTTTTCTTTTTACGCACCGTTATCCAACCTGCTGAAGTCTCCGTTGTTGAAGGGTTACATAAAGGAGGCAAATTTTCCTTGCCCTCTATGTTTCCAACTAGGACAGTTATACTGTTCTCCTAAGTTAAATCTTCTGCATTTTCCTTTTTGTCACCAACTAAATGAGATTTGTTGATATTGTCTTTGTTGTCAACAACTGGAATTTCTGAAAGAGGGGTTTCCGGAACAGAATCGACCTCGTCTTCAATATCTGCATTTGAATTTATATCCTCTTTGGCTTCGAAACTAGATGTTCCGGGAGGGCGTCTTTCCACCAGTTATGTCTCTTCTGCTGGCTCTTTTCTATCCCACAATCAGTAGAGGTGTGGCCTAAACAGAAACACCTACATCTAAATGGTAAGCCTTTATAATCTAAAGGTTGTGACCAAGTTTTGTTTTGCACTCTAAGATCAATGGTAGCAGGAAGGTTTTTAGCGGTATCAAGTTCCACTAAGACCTGGGCATAAGTAGTATGAGTAAAATCAGAGGTTTGAGAATCTATATATATGGTAGTTCCCAAGGCATTACCAATAGAAACAAGACAATCACGACTCCAAAATTGGAGAGGTAAATGGGGCAGCCTGATCCATACAGGTTTGTAGGAAAATGATTCAGTAAGCGGGTTAAAAGAGGGGAACCATGGTTTTATAACCAAGTATCTGGGCTGGCAGACCCAGAGTTTAGATGCGATAACATTCTTATCAGCAATTGAAGAAAACACAACAATGAAAATACCTTTAGCACACGGGTACAAATCTATCCTTCCAACTAGAATCGGAATCCAATGCTTGGAAATCCAATCATGAAGTGTAGGAAGGTTGGGCCAAAGACCTCCAAATCTGCAAATTACTATGTGCTCCTCGTAGTATTTTTCAGAAGAAATAACCTCATCTCCAAATGAAATACATGGAGTAGTGTCAGCAGGTTTCATAGAAGATCTCTTTTCATTCAATGCATCTTTGAAGGATGTGTTCATGGTAGAGTCTCCCTTGCCAACCCTATCCCTCTGAGGCGAGACAACACCATCCAAACCCGATGCCCTTGGGTATTATTTGCAAGAGAGCCTTGCCCCTGCTTGTATTCACAATCCGGTCAAGGTTTAAGGATTTCTCAAGAGCTTTCGCAGTATTCTTAGTTTTGTCGCCACCATTCCCACTGGGGAACGTCAAATCTATCCAAGAGATGCCCTCATCCTCCTGTGCAATCTGCGTGCCTCCATTGGAAGGGAGCAGCGAGTCCTATTTCTCATTAAGATTGGATTCTGCCCTGCCGCCACCGCCGTGATCAGTGTTACTTCAGCTAGGGTTAGGGAAAAAGCGAGGAGAACGCGAGCAGTTGCAAGGAGCCATGGAAAAATGTTAATATTGTAATATTTTTCTATTATTTACTAGTTAATGGTGGTTTATTTTTAACTAGTCACTTCCCACTTGCATGGGATGTCTTAATTTGTATTATTGGTGATTATTTTGGTTTTGGATCACCAAATCATGGATTAGGTAGATCCACCGGCCCTTTTAAAGGCCACCTCTTTCCCAAAACTCGAATTTGGGGAAGAAGTGGCTTTTGGGAGGAGTGTAAGGCAAGTAAGGAGGCTACATTTTCCTTAAAAAGAGTACCAAGTACCTTACCTATGGATGGGTGAGCTCTTTTCAAGGCTCATACAGCTTATTGGGTTTTGGTTTGGAGACTCTTCTCCTATATTATCCTCCAACTTAGAGAGTTGTGGGGTTCTTTTGGTTGTTTTTTGTTTTGGCTAATTTTGGAGAAGAGCTTGTCAGTTTGGAAAGCTTGGATTTGGTATTTCGGGAAGACTTGTTTTTGGGTTTGAAAGCTTGGATTCAAATTGCTCTTGTGAGGTAGGCCTCACACCCTTTTTATTATGTTGCTTTTGTTTAAAAAGAAAATTTTGTTTTGCCTATTGTTGAGGTTTTGGTGTTTGGATTGTTTTGTAGTTTGCAAATGCATTGTTTTCTTTTTGTCATTTGCTCCATCCATGCCCTTTGGGTATGGATTTTGGAAATGTGGGGGATGAGAAGACTCCTCTATTTCCCACAAGGCTTAATGGGCAAGCCTTGTTGGGCTATCTTTTTTACTCCCTTCATATGGTTTGAAGTGGGAGATTGCTTTCCACATGGTTTGCAAACCATCTCCCATCCTTGCTAAGGAAACCTCCAAGGTTTAAAAAGCCTTCGCAAGGAGAAATAAGTTATTTTGGAGGGATATGGAGCTTTGGAAGTTATTTGGGATTCTTGGAAAATTTGTGGACACAATTTCGATACTTGCATGGATATGTTTTAATGGGATTTCTCTTCCTCTCTTCCCCACATTGATAGAAGCATGGAGCTTCTTGTTTGTTCTGAGTTGTTATCTAACTCCCTTTGGTTGTTTAGTTATTTGTTGGTGTTGGTGTTTTCCTTACCTTGATGTGCTAACTTGGAGGCTTGCTTCTCCTCTCTCCCATGGGCTTGGAGGGAGGCTGACATGCTCTCCATTGTTGGATGTGGCATGCAATGATGCCATTTGGTTGGGAGGTAAACCAAGATTTCTTCTTGTGGCTTGGATGCACTCTTTGGTTGAAGATGGAGCTTGGAGATAAAGTAGTTTTTGGGAGCTTGACTTCTTGTTTTGTGAAAGTTGATTCAATGAAAATTTTGCCACAGTGTTCCCACTTTGTGGGAGGCTTTTACTCTTGCATTTTAAGAGTTGTTTTTATTCTCTTTATTGTAAATGACAGAATGAGTTATTCGATGTTTTGTTGTTTGGAGAAATCCACATTAAATCCAGACTTTGCATAATATTGCAGACTTGCAACTGATGAAATTGCATCTTGTATGTCATATGTTCAACCTCCATTCATTGCTGTTGATCAAGCTGGAAACATGCATTGGGTTTGGCATTAGAATAGATGACATGGATACAGTGACGTTGTTGAGCTTATTAGAGATGCTTATTCCCCTAACCATGGTTTAGTGCCTAAAATTCCTTGGTAAGAGTATATAATTTGCTAAGATGTTCATCCTTAGAATAACACTGATTGATGAACTTGAACAAATGTTTCAATTGATATTTCTATCCTACCATCTTAGGGGTATTACTCTGCAATCTGTGCGAGGATATGGACTGAGTTATTGCTGTCTGCCAATGGTTGGAGCAAAAAGTTGTTTGAGTTTATCCATCTCATACTATTCCACCTCATTGCCTCATTGTTTTCCAATAGCCTCTTGATTTATCTAATTGGCTCTATCTTCTTACTTGGTTTCTTTGTCAAATTTAGATCACCTATCATCTAATTCTATCTTAGAAATTTAAAGAAATCTGTATAATGTGACATAGCCTTAGATACTTTAAGGTAATATCATTTAAATGGCATTACATCTATTCTGATTCCAAATTTATCTAGGCTAGGTACTTCTGGCATCAGTAAATCTGGAAAAGGTCCAAGTTCTGTTTGAAGGCCCTAGAAAAAGATTTGGAGGATGGGGTACATTTGGAAACATTGGCAAATATATATATATATATATATATGTATATATATATAAGTTTCATTTCTTATAAAGGACCATGCCATTGCGTGTCTTGCCACAGCCTAGGAGCGTCCCCCACCCCCCCCAAATAGGAACCTTGCAACTGCTAATGCTTATAGAGTCCGCCTATGATCGGTATAGGGCTTGGCCCTACGATGCGTGGTCTCATGTTTCCGGAGTAAGCCACCTACGATTTATGTTTACATGGATTCTTCTTAAACGTTCACTTCCATGGATCAAGCCATATGTTACTATAGATGTTTTCAGTCAGCTGCAATTTATTATTGTATCCTTTATCAAAATGGTTCAATATTTGCAACTCTTTCTTTTGTCTCTGTATGGGTATATATGTATGTATTAACTGTCCCAGGACCCTAATTAGGCTATCTCAAATTCATGTCTTCTTAGGAGGTTACAAGAGCATTAACTATTATAAATAGTCTTAGTTTTGATCATTGTTAGATGACCAGCAAAATCTGGAGAGAGGATACTGTCTATGTCGCAGATCGTTCTAAAGTTGGTGATGGATTAATGTGCTTTTTTCATTAAATTTCTTGTCCTAGGACATTGCAATGAAGGTATCAGAGCCCTTTGAAATGCGTTGGAGCTGCCAATCTACCTAGATCAATTGACTATCTTATCATCCATAATTAGTGCTAGAATCATTCACTCTTGATAGGCTAAGCTCGTGGCTTGTTCCCTATCTTGGAACAGTTGCTATGGGTGGATGCCAAGGACAAGTTTTTTTTCTTTTCTAGGTGATTCTGTGGGGTGCTAGTTAGAGGATGCTTGCGAAGTCCATTGTGATATGAGGGTGCCAGTGTTGAGCCATAATGGGTCCCTTTCCGGCTGAAACTTGATTTTAAAACTTAGCTAATTTATAACACAAACCCCGATTGAGAGTAGACCCCTCCCTATGGTATGAACCATGCAGATCTAAAAATAAGCGAGATTAATCACATAACAGCGAACTAGTTTAATTGCATCTTTAGGGCATCCACAACTACCCTCCAAACAAGACTTGGAAATAGGTGTAACGAAATTCAATTAACCAAATTTTTATATTCAACTAAATGGAATAGATTCCAAGCCAAAGTACTTCAAAATATGGGCAAATGGTGGGGAAGATATCTTATATCAGCTGTAATGGAACCCTTTAATGACAGTAGAAATACAGCCCACGATAACGGCTCAAAATAGAGGTTATAAGCCCCCAAAAATAGTCACGATGAGTGTGAAATCTTGTGCCTCCTAAAATCAAGAGGAAGAGAGATATCAGCTCCAAATGAAGAAATGTGCCTTAGATGGCTAGTAACTCCTTCAAGCAAGTTGCTACCCCCAGGAGTTAGGGTCTAGTAATTGATGTTCAAACCTTGGAAGCTTGTCTCCATTATCAAACCCTAGCTGAAATCTATGAACGAGTCACTCGCCTTGAAGCACTTAGGAACCACTGAATATTCTTCAATTGTACCCTAAGGGTTTCGTCCTCCTTGTATGCTCACGACCAAAGAATTGTATACGCCCCTTAGAGAAAGAAATTGAGGAGATCGGCCCAATATACTATGCAAGTATGACCTTCTTAGAGCACTCAATAGTATGGATTATCCCCAAATGAACCAAACTTAACTTTAGTTTTATACCCCCGTTGCGGCGCCAATAATCAATTAGGGAGTCTGGGATAACAAATGATTGTGAACCTCATGAGGATGCTTGCTTTAGTATTTTATCTTTGGCTACATCACCTTCTTAGACCCAGCCGACCTGGAATTAGTAAGGGAAAAATGCACTAAGTAGCTCATTGATACTTTTAATAACTTAAAAAATGTTTTGACAAGTACTTCCCTTGCTTAGTTTCTTCCTGCCCACGGGAAGTGGAATGGGCTAGATTTGGTTCTTGAAATGAACTGGCTTGGAAAAGGGGACATTCACACATTGAGATTGATCCTAATGGGAAACCTGTATGAGATTCTCCATGCAATATTTTTTCTGGCTCGACTTTCCAAACAAGATGGTGCACATTGTCGTGAAATCAACTTTGTTTTTTGTGTACACAAGGGCGTTTAATGAGCAACATAAGCAGACATTGTTACCATATTTTCACGCAAAGGATGGCTAAAATTGGAAATTGGCTTTTTTTAGAAAGTGGCTAAAAATAGCCTCATTGCGCCAAAGGATTAGAACAAGGCTAAAGGATGCATGCGAAGGGATAAAAATAGAAGTTCCAGTTCTATTTTTAGAAGATTTGCATGAAAGGCGGAGGTGGATAAGATTGGTCTGAGATAAAAATAAGAGCTGCTGTTGCCAAAAATAGTTGTGGCGCATAAGGGAGAAGCTCAGTTCTATTTTAAGAATCAAACTGCTGTTCTTGTCTGCTGGCGCCAAGGGTGGATAAGGGAGAAGGGCTTTTATTAAATAAACATTGCCAAAGCTCACTGCTGTTCCAGAAGATTGGCATGCGCCAACATGAAAGGTGAAGGAAATAGTCTAAAAGCAAACTGCTGTTCCAAAATAGTCTACAATGTTGGCACCAAAGGGAAAAGTTATGGGAAAAGAATTACAAAATTAAATGAGCATGTTGGTGTTCTCCCAAGGTCTGCGCCAAAAGCATGAGGAAGGGACAAAATAGCAGATAAGACAAACGTTGGGGGGAAAGTGTATAGGACAAAAAGAGCATGAAAAGAATAAATAAAGGCAAATTGCAGTCTAAAATAGTCTGCCCAGCCATGTGCCAAGCACAAAGGAATGGAAATTAATTAAATAAAGAGCAGCTGACTGTGGCAACTATGAGGGAGGAATAAATAAATATAAAAATAAAGGGACAGCAGTTCAGACACAGTAGGCTATTATTGGAGGCAGAGTTGTTTTCATCTTCATATAGGTTGTTTTTATTGTAATAGAATACACATACTCTTGGGCAGATTTGCTCTGGCATCTTCATCCTTTGTACTTGCACCTCTGAATAAAATAAAGCTTTGTTTTTGCCTTCTCATATCGATGTTTCAGATTGTTCATTGTGTTTGGTATAGGATATTGTATGTGCTTTAGTGTAGAATCTATTCCCTCTGCCGCTGTCTTTTCCTAAACCCTTGAATTAATTTTGCAAAATAATTCAAAATTGTGCAGGTGTGTGAATCTTTAAATTCTCTGTGTGCGGAGTTACATGCAAGTATCAAACGTTTGGTGTATCACCCCCTTTTCCCATTTCCCGCATACCTTCTCCCTTTTCCTTGTTAAAGTTTTAGTTTGTTTAGGTGATTCACAAGGGAACCAACCCTCTTTGGAGGTTCACCTCAAACATAGGTTACCCACAACCTTGAGGTGTTCCAATTTTGTCAACAGACGAGAGAGTACACACCATTTTCTATCAGGATGCAACTTCTGGGTAATAATAGTTTATGGCACGCCTGATGGAACAATACAAAATTTGCTAGAGAAGTTGATGTTTTTTAGCAAATATCAGTGTTTCAAACACAAATATTCAGCATCTGGTGACTCCATTGGCCCAAAGCTCCCTTTATTCTCAATCAACAAACCATTTCCTCCACCTTTTCATCTTTTTATGAGGTTGTGCAATCATGACTTCAATTCCTCCTTGGAATTCCCAGTCCCAAGAGCATTATTACTCCCCTCCACCTCCTTTTTCCCAAAATCTTCCTCCAGATCAATATTATAAGCCCTGTCATAATGAATATGCCCATGATCCAAACAATTTGTATGGTTCTCCTAATAATCATGGTCTTTTTCAGGAGCAGGAATATGCAAATTATAAAAAACAATTCCATGCCTAATGATGATTTTCATATGCAAGTACAACACTTGGAGATAAAAATGGTACAAATGAGGGCAACAAGTTCCATCAAAGTAGCCAAGCTTGGATTCAGGTTACCCTACCCATGGGCCAATCATATACCAAACTAGTATAGCCCTCAAGAGAAGATAGACTTTGTATCTGGATTGATACCACAAATATCAGAGTGGAATGATGAGATGGAAGCTTACCAATATATTGTTGAGAAAACCTGTCAATGGGATAATTCTTCACTATCATCATGCAGCCCTCCTACTTCCATTTTCCAACCTCTTCAACCAGAGCCCAAGTCCCAAATTCCTATCTTTCTAAAATCTTCTCTTCCACAAGATCTTACACCTCTCCAATCATCTCAACCATTGCAAAATCAGTTAACAACCCAACCCACCCC
This sequence comes from Taxus chinensis, assembly GCA_019776745.2. NCBI lineage: Eukaryota > Viridiplantae > Streptophyta > Pinopsida > Cupressales > Taxaceae > Taxus > Taxus chinensis. The sequence goes on from CM034148.1 coordinate 380,993,189, forward strand.
TTCCCTCATATTCCCAAATCCATTCTGGAATGAAAATAATCAGCAAATCAGTTTGGAAGAGCAGCCAACTAAAGAGCCAAGTGAAGAAGTTCTCGGGTAAAATCTAACAAAATGGAGCTTATAGTTTGAGGACAAATAAATTGCATGATTGGTTAAGCCTACAATAGAGGAGTGCAAGAAAGTGGTTGAAATTACAGAGCATCAAGAGGAATATGACCAACAAGCAAAGGTTAGACAAACTTTTCTCAAATCTCTCGAGATACAATATAAAGATAGTGTTTTGAAGGAGCATATGAATGTTTCTAAGGATCAAATCAGCAATCTTGAGCCTATATCACCTTCAGATCAGCTTACAAACATTCGTACAAAGGAGGAAATCAGCAAAATTCAAATTCAAAAAGAGTTTTCCTCAAGCATGGAAAATAAAGAGGAGGTTTTATCAGAATTAGAAGATTCTGATGATGAGGAAGAACCAATTGAAATTGTAGATCAGTCTACAAACATCCAATATGAGCAGGAAAGGGCCTAAAGCACTCCAAATGATGAGATTTCACATAAAGAAGAGGGACAGATCAGAAAAATCAGTCTATCAGCGATTAGAATACCATGTCCAATCAAGTATTTGGCTAGTTTAGAGTCACAGGAGTTGCCATCATTTGTGCTCATTTCAGAGCATAAGAAAGATCTTCAAGTTGCCAAAAATCAACCCCAACATATGCAAAGACAGAGTACAGATCCTACAATGGTGTTTATTCTTTCTTGAACTGATATTTTGAGCAAATCAATGGTACAAACCATGTCTGCACTTATACCATGTGATCTAGTTGCAAAATTGATCTTATGGCCGCACTTTCTAAAAAAATGAAGTTATTTCTCCCAACCAGTATGTGGTTTTGTTTAGCTTTACTTTCTCTTTGTTTAGATAAGGAGTAGTTTAGGTTTGTTTCTTGCATAATTAGTGCTTGCATGCACATTATTTTTGAGTTTTCTTAGTTGTCTTTCAAAAAGTGTTTGCATGCAAATGTTTTCCTTTTGTTGGAGAGGGTATTTCAGTGGTTTTGTTTCAAAGAATACAGATATTGACAAAAGTATGTGACTCCATAGCCCAATGGATGCATAAGGCTACTAATCTCTTTGTTTAGCAGGCAAACAATCCCGTGATGTCGCCAAAATGTTACCATATTTTCACGCAAAGGATGGCTAAAATTGGAAAATTGGCTATTTTTGGAAAGTGGCTAAAAATAGCGTTTAGCTAAAATTAGTGTGGTTAAAAATAGCACTTGGTTATTTTTAGAAGATTTGCTAAAGGTGGAAGTGCTTAAAATAGACGAGCTAAAAATAGAGGTTTGCTAAAAATGGAGAAGCTAAAATAGAAATTTAGTTCTATTTTTAGGAGCATGCTGATCTGTCTGCTAGGGCCAAAAAGCAAAGGATATATTAAATAAACAGTGCCAAAGCTCACTTTTGTTTGAGAACAATCACATGTGCCAACCTTAAAGGAAGAAAATAAATAAAATAAGGTGCAGACAGAAGTCTACAATGTTGGCACCAAAGGGAAAAGTTATGGGAAAAGAATTACAAAATTAAATGAGCATGTTGTTGTTCTCCCAAGGTCTGCGCCAAAAGCATGAGGAAGGGACAAAATAGCAGATAAGACAAAAGTTGGGGGGAAGTGCATAGGACAAAAGGAGCATGAAAAGAATAAATAAAGGCAAATTGCAGTCTAAAATAGTCTGCCTAGCCATGCGCCAAGCACAAAGGAATGGAAATTAATTAAATAAAGAGCAGCTGACTGTGGCAACTATGAGGGAGGAATAAATAAATATAAAAATAAAGGGACAGCAGTTCAGACACAGCAGGCTATTGTTAGAGGCAGAGCTGTTTTCATCTTCATATAGGTTGTTTTTATTGTAATAGAATACACATACTCTTGGGCAGATATGCTCTGGCATCTTCATCCTTTGTACTTGCACCTCTAAATAAAATAAAGCTTCATTTTTGCCTTCTCATATAGTTGTTTTTAGATTGTTCATTGTGTTTGTTATAGGATATTGTATGTGCTTTAGTGTGGAATCTATTTCCTCTGCCGCTGTCTTTTCCTAAACCCTTGAATTAATTTTGCAAAATAATTCAGCGTTGTGCAGGTGTGTGAATCTTTAAATATTGTCTGCGGAGTTACATGCAAGTATCAAATGTTTGGTGTATCACCCCCTTTTCCCATTTCCCGCATACCTTCTCCCTTTTCCTTGTTAAAGTTTTAGTTTTTTCAGGTGATTCACAAGGGAACCAACCCTCTCTAGAGGTTCACCTCAAACATAGGTTACCCACAACCTTGAGGTGTTCCAATTTTGTCAATAGGAGAGAGAGTACACACCATTCTCTATCAGGATGACCCAAACATCCCCCATCAAATATCCAATTCGAACCAGATATTATTCTTGCAAACACAAACCCATGGTTGTCGATCTCACCCTAGACTTAAAAAGGTTTGGTTTCCTGTTCAAGACAGCTCGACTTATTTTGATCCTAAAAGGAAGATGAATGAAGCAATTTATCAATTCCTTAAGTAGTGTTTGATATGTTCTCATCGATAAAGTCTTTTGGGAGAATCATAAAAATGAGAGACATTTGCGAGATTGGTGGAAGGAATAGAAGAAGCCAAAACAACCGGTATTTTCAGCCACCACACAATCAAATTGCAGTGTTGCCATGGCCAACCTCACACAGTGCAAGGAACAGTTATACAAGGAAGATAGGAGAATTTTTGAGCTTAGTAAACAAGCATCTCGGAGTTCCCAATAAATTCAAGTGTGACTGCTATAAATGTAAATCCTTTCTATAGTCCTAAATCTCCAGATAGATTTCCTAATGTGGCATCTCAAGGCGTTCCTATGTCTAAAGCAGCAAATGATAGCAGTGGCAACAACACAACGAGAGGTTCTGAACATCGAACATCCCATGTTGATCAGCATGGATCTTCACATCCCAATTGTATTGTCCTGCTACAGGGGGCAAAGGAGGTAGTGATAGTGGTGATGATGATGACCCAAACAAGGGAAAGGAGGATGAGAGAATCACACCCCTTAGTCCACCAAGGAATTCAAAGAGAAGGAAGATAGATGAGATGGAAAAGGAAAGCGAGAGAGACATGAGTTTTCACCAATAAGCTCTAACATTTGTGCCTCAGCATCCAAAAATACCCATTGTTTCTTTTTCCAAGAGGATATCCTACGCACAGATTATCTCATCTATTGATAAAGACTTCTTTCAAGTGGGCTTACAAAAAAAATTACAAAGTTTTCTCCTAGCCTCTCCTATGCAATGAATGTCATCTCAGAATCTAGTAGGGCCACGTCAATAACAAAATTGAGACTCAATGCATCAATGGATAAACTGATAGTTGAGACCCCTATACCCAAAAGAGAAGTAAACGTAGAAGATGCCGAGATCAAAGACTCTTAGCTTCAGCAGCATATCTTTCCACATTAATCCACATGATGTTCCTAACATATTTGGGCAAGCAATAGAATTCAAAAATTCTCACTTTCAAAGATTGCTTGAAGAAAATTCTCATTTAAAGAGTAAAAAAGAGGCTATCGTGCTTCTCAGGTAAGCATGCAAGCCCCTATTGCCATTTAAATTAAATGTCTTCATTATCAAAAGAACTACATGATGAACTCTTTTAAGTCAGTGAATGGACTGCTTTTGGGGCAGCATTCAAGGGGTTTATAATAGACGGTCTCCAAGATTCCTTGGAGTTGTTTTGATCTCCATGGAATGTGACATAATTCTAAAAGAAAGTGTGAGCAAAATGATCTTGTTAAAGGACAAACATTGCACTATACTTGAATCAGGATGTAGAAACCAAGATGAGCATAGTTGACTCATTCATATCGGGTTTTGATGAAAATCAAATGGCAGCTAAATTTCATGTGATCCTAGAATGGTTCTTCACTCTAGAGTACAAATGCAAGATTCTCAAGAGATCATGCCAATCCCTCATACTTTACACAAAAGAGAATCACCGTCTTCCTTATGTTTTGTTGACCTTCCAATCTCATGGATGCCCGAAGATAAGGCGAAATACATGATGAATTCCTCTTGGGTTTCCAAAAAGAGACTATTTTGGCATAAGTGAATGAAAATCTGAAGAATTTTATGGCTCCTCCACCTAATGTGGTCATCAATAAATTGTTCGTCATGAAGCATGTGATGCCTCTTCCAACATAGGTAGCTTGAAGTCCCATATCAGGGATGTCAAGATTAGTGTCTTAAAAGCAGATCAACTCATTCACATGAAAGAATTTGAGACCATTGATTTGGTGCCCATGGAGCAAGTCCTTACAAGGTGGAATGTCTTCTCCTCAAAACAATGCTTCTCAGACATAATGGAGGCCATCGTGGAACTAGATGATTTATTTGCTCATAACTACCTAGATTATTATATATGGAGCCTTGGCTGTCACTGAAGGCTATCTTTTGGAAAACCACTAAATGCTATCAAACCAAGATTACCAAGCTAAATTTCTTTTTGATGAAACTTTTCTCATTGAAAATCAATATTAGAAGGTGATGAGATCAATATTAGAAGGTGATGAATATCATGAAGGCTTTCATGCCATTCAACATTTATTGTTTATGATAACATCTTCCTTCAAATTCATTGCATTGGTTGGTTAAAAAGGTTTTTGCCATAGTTCTTTGCTTTATTCTGGGTGAATTTCTTCGCCTCATATATGATCTGGCATAGAAGGAGGAATTCCATCAATATTCCTTTGATGTTAACTTTCTATATAAGTCTTTAGCTTTTCTTTGCAAATGCTTCTAATGTTATATGCAATCAAGAATCTTTTTGTGAATATGTACATAGTTCTGTAAATGTCATCACTGTATATATCTCACAAAGGTTCTTTCAAGGGAGGCCTCCCACTCAAATAGAGGAGACATGAGAGTCTCACATACTGCCCCTAAGGGATTTGTCCCCGAAAAATTTTAGGGATAACAAGTCCCCACTTTTCTAAACTTTTATTTCTGATTTTTATTTTTTAAAATTTTCTGACACAAACCTTAAAACAGACTGGCCCCCAAAAACAAAAGATGTTAATTTTACAAAAAAACATTGAACCCTAATCTCGAAAGCTACGTTGCCAGGATACGGATACGAGTATCCGTTTGGATACGGATACGATACGCGAATACGTCAATTTTAAAAAAACCCTTGGATACGATACGTCTTGGATACGTCCGTACATATATATATACATCTACTCATTTTACTCATTTTTTAGTCCATAAAAAACTGAAATAGTAATATAAAACTTGAATCAATGTTCAAAACATTCAATATACTTAAGACTTTGCATTTTTATTGATCATGTGGCTGTCATACATATGATATACGAATATCATGTTAACATGAATACGAACAAAACTTAAAATTTGAAAAGTATACTAGTAACTAGATCCATGTTCAAATTTTCAAAACAAGCAATATACTTAAGATTTTACATTTATGATTTCATTGTTCATGTGGCTGCCATACATATGATATAGGAATACAAACAAATCTAGAATATATCATCTAGATTTTCCTCAAAATCAAGTTCATGTGTGCCACTTGCGCTAGCTCCACTCTCCGCTCCTTGCGAACTCCCTAGAGCGTCATCTTCGCCATCAAATAATGAAAGTTGGGCAAGCGTGGCTACGGAGGCATCCAAGTCTGTGGTCTCTGGAATAAGATCCCAAAGTTTGTGAGGCCCTTTAGCATACTCCTCAGACTTGTGTGACAAGAGGGGCAAATTGGAGTGCACATATACCAAATCCTCAGCTTTTTTAGATGCCAACTTGTTTCTTTTAGCTGAGTGGATAAAGCTATAAGTACTCCAATTCCGCTCTGCGGAAGAATTACTAGCCACCTATTACAACAAAGTTAGAAAATTGAAATTCAAAAACAAGTTAGTATCCTAAGTTCTAACCTAATAAAATTTAAAATATTTGAAATGATTCTAAATTTTAAAATTTATAAATGTTATATCTGTGAAAGAACTTTTATAGCAATAGGACGTAAGTACTTGGCATCATGGCCATGTACACACCACCATGTGGTTGGAGTCAAGCTACTCTTGTCAAAAAGAGCCTCAATCGATCCCATGATGCCTTCTGAACCAGTAAACGTGCCCATTTCACTTCTGACCACACTAGCTATAGATGGATCAGGAAAAATTCTTCTGAATGCTGCCCTGGTTCCATTTCCAACTTCGGAGTCAGAAAATGGTGCTTGCCTGTTTGGTAGCCCAAGTACATCAGAGCTATAGTACTTTGGGGTCAGTGCATAAGCAAGGAGATGTAATGGGGTGGTCATTTTATTCCACCTCTTCATGACCATAGTCTTGACCTCACCGTAGAAGGTCTCTTCTGGATCTAAACCTTTTTTTTGTATTATATCTCTGATACGCTCGAGCATGGAATCTATGCCATCATATGTCTCTCCCAAGCATGCTTCATCAGTATCTACATATCGGATCATGGAGAGAATGGGTTCTGTAAAACTCAACAAGTACTCAACCTTGGCCCACCAATCCTCATCAAGGACCCATGATTTTACCCCTATAGCTTTCTCTATATTTGATTGCCTCCACACTGACCAAACACTGCTGATCACCATACTAGTTAAAGCCTCTCTCACCTTCACAAGTCATCTCAAAACAAGCGTGTGAGAGGCAAACAACCTTCAGCAACTCTAACCTTGAGAATTTCCTAAACATGGCTTATGACATATGATGGTTTGTGATAAACATTTGAATGTCATTTGCCTCAGAATAAATTTGCTCAATCCATGGGATTTTCCCAATCTTTTGGAGCATCAAGTTAAGGGAGTGGACAACACAAGGGGTCCAAAAAATGTGTTCATATCTACCCTCTATGATCATTACTGCTGCTTTACAATTTTTAGCGTTGTCTGTGATGACTTGGACAACATTATGGGGGCCCACTGACTCAATTGTCTCTATTAAAATGTCAGCAATAAATTGTGCATCCTTTACTTGCCCTTCACAGTCAATGGCTTTAAGGAACATTGCCCCTTTAGGGCATACTGCAACAACATTTATGAGGGGTCTATTTCTAGCATCTTTCCATCCATCTAAAATGATGGAAACCCCTGTTTCCTTCCATGAGTCTCTGATTGGCTGCAAAGTCTTGTGAATGTGTTCCACTTCCTTTCCCAAGAGTGTCGTTCGAACTTTTTCGTAACCTGGGGATTTGTACCCTTGTGGAGCTTCATTGATACCCTTCACCATTTGATGCCAATATGGAGATCTCAATACATTAAAGGGCAGCCCACATGCATAAATGCATCAAGCAACAACCTCATCAGCAACCTCCCTCTTTTCAATATTAAATGCTTTCTCCAATGCTCCTTTTGGCCTTTTTCGTGAGCTCTCTGAACTCTCTTCATCAAATGGTTGACTTTGAGTTTGAATGGAAGGATGAGAAGTAGGTCTAGATGTGGGTGGTAGTGATGAAGGCCTTCTTTGCGAAGGAATTGTTCTAGTTCTATTTCTTTCAGCTTGTTTATCAGCCTCCTCTTGCTCTCTTAGGTACTCTGCCATTTTTTCATTTGATATTTTTGGGCACCTCTTTATCCCTACACCTCCAACACCAGTCAAATGGATTTTCACTCGACTATATGAGGATCTGTACTAAGCTTGGCAACTATGACATATCCATACCCGACACCCACCACCAGCAATGTTGTCTACCACTGTCACATGTCTCCAAAGAGGGGAATTAGGATCATGTCTCACAGGAACTGATGTGTTTTCAGCTCGGCCTTGCACTCCACCCGAAGCAGAACTTGATGCCATCCTAATCTGTTTTTGATCACCAAGATCACCATAACGCCGCGAGGTGAGAGCATACACAAAGTTAGGATGTTTAATAAATTAAAAACATTTTGCTTTAACATAAATAAATTAGTTATGCCATCCTAATCTGTTTTTGATCACCAAGATCACCATAAAGGCACGAGGTGAGAGCATACATAGGTTTAGGATGTTTAAAAAATTAAAACACAATTTGAATTTGCCTTAACATAAATAAATTACTAATTAGTTATGTCATCCTAATATGTTTTTGATCACCAAGATCGTCATAAAGGCGCGAGGTGAGAGCATACACAGGTTTAGGATGTTTAAAAAATTAAAACACAATTTGCCTTAACATAAATAAATTACTAATTAGTTATGTCATCCTAATCTGTTTTTGATCACCAAGATCGCCATAAAGGCGCGAGGTGAGAGCATACACAGATTTAGGAAGCTAACAAAAAAAAACAAATACATTAACATTGAACAATGCATTTAAAATAAAAAAATGATTTTTTACCAATTAATAAATTAAATACCCCTAGACTATGCCATCCTAATCTGTTTTTGATCACCAAGATCGCCATAAAGGCGCGAGGTGAGAGCATACACAGATTTAGGATGTGTTTAAATTATAAAATTTAAAAAAAATGCAACATAATTAATAAATAAATAACCGTAAAAAAATAAAACGAAAGGATGAATTAAAAATAAAAATAAAATTAAAATACGGTATACCTGTAGAGTGTAGTGTAGAATCGTAGATCTTGGTTGCCTCTAAAATTTTAAAACAATCTCTTCCTCTCAAGTCTCAACAATGGCTTCTTCTCCTTCAAAGTTCTCCTCCTTGCAATAATGGACTCCAAACAATAGAAGCCATCGCTGCCCCTCCTTCAAATCTTTGCCTCCTCTAAGCTCTTTGCAAAACCTCCTTCCAATCTTTGCCTCCACTAAGCTCTTCACAACTCTTCTTTGGCTCTTTGCTCATTCACTTGCAAAAAAACAATGAAATTGTTTGTGTGATTTCAAATGAGAGGGGTGGGTGCTTTTTATAACTTTTTGTGGGGGAGAGGGTGTATTATTTTATTCATTTAGTGTTTAGGGTTCGGTTTTAGGGAGTAGAAAAGTCAAACATTTTTTAAAAAATGAAATAGAACTTTTAAAAAACGCTTTTGAAGGCGGATACGGCCCGGATCCGCACGGGATACGTGGCGGATACGTCTGTACGTATCCGCCACGTATCTGGGAGTATCCCGTGTGGATCCGAGCCGTATCCGAATCGTATCCATCGCGTATCCGGATCCGAGACGTATCCTGCAGGATTCGGCGAGGGGTTTGAGGTATCCATGCAAAGTAGCTCGAAAGTACCCTTAAAACTTTAAACCCCTAAATTTCATTGAGAAAGTTAAAATTTAAATATTCTTCATTATGTATAATTTTAATAGACATCCCCAATATCTAGGAACTTCTTTGCCATCCTGGAAATCCAGTACCCTATCCCTGAGACTTGGGTAACTATGATAAATAATAAAGGTAACCCTTGTGACAAATCAGCATTAGCAGCAAATATTACAACACTAAAAGAAAAGAAGTGCCCGCATGCAATGAAATTGCCACTCTTTAAATGCAAGAAACAAGCCATCATCCCTTTCTCACAGTGAATGTCTAGTGGAGGATGCCAATATGTAGGAATGATTTTGGTTTACTTAATAGCTTGATGTAAATAGATGGCACAATATTGAAAGGTCGTTTCTAATCTCAGCCATATTGATTTATACATATTGCTTTGTAATCTATTATTAAATTTTTGTTTCATCTTTTAAATATAGAAATATTTAACCTACACTTGAAGCATAGAACACCCTGGTAAAGGCTTAAAATCCAAGGAATGGCGTCTTTCAAGGTTTGCATAATTCAGTTAAACTCCATAATTATTTCAATCAAAGCATTTTAGAAACTTTAAAGTTTGACGTAAACAAGATTCATCATTGCTCTTTATCATTAAACTGGGACCCTTCATATTTGTGGAAAGAAAGGTTCTAGATTTAACCGTGTAATGAGTTTTGAACCGCCCATCCCTAGTTACCATAAATTACCTAAGTGTATAAACTAATTATCAACAAGTTATTATCTAATTATTTTATTATTAATTTATTAACAACAATCAAATGGAAAAAATAAATTGTGGGTGTAACCTAACTAATGGTAAAATAAAGCTATTTTTTTAGATAAGGTAAAAAGGATTTGGTTTTGAAAGGACCAAAAAAGCCTGTACAAAAAAGAAGCCAAGCGGAAGAGAACACACCAAAAGACAAAACAGGGTGCCAGGCCAAACAGACTTGACCAGAAGGACACCCCACAGAAGGGCACGATCCAGCCCGGGTCTACATATTTATATAATTTTGTTTACAATAGAACAAAAATAAAAGCCATGGCCATGAAAAAGAAAAACCAGCACACAGCCCTAACAGAAGGGCAGCCAAAGGGTCGCCATCATTTCACTTTGCTGGAGGAAGCTCTACTTCTGGGCCTCGCACTTGGGCCTCTATCCATCGTTCCAGCAATGTCATCCTTCCAAGAAATGATAACTTTTTTAGGGGTATTCTCGGTGGGAGCCTTGCCATCAATTTCCATGGGTTCTTCGTCCTCCGAGCTGCTCATCACCAGACACATTTTTTCCTTACCCCCCTCAACTTCATTCTTGGCAATTTGGTCCTGCAAGATGGAAATTCTTTGATCCTGCATGACAATTTCCGCAGTCAACCCTCCAATCCTTTTATTCTGCACCTCAATTTTTTTGTGACACTCCCTAACCTCTTGAACCAAAATTTTGTTGACCAAGAGGATCGTATCAGCAGTAGATTCAACCCTCAATACCCTAGCTTCCCAATCAATCAAATTTCTGTCCCTCTCCTTACTACCAGTTCTTTCCCCAATATCTTTATCACCCTGTTTCAAATTGCAGATGACATTCAAAGCAATGCCATCTCGATTATCTTGCCTGCCTCCTTTTTTAGTACGTTTTATTCTTTTGGCCAGGATTTCATTGTTGGTTTCATTGTAAAATAAAGTTATCAGCATGGCTTAATTTTCTTCATTAATTGATTACAAAATAATAAAATGTTTATTGAAACTAATGATGACAAGATCATCTATTAAATACTACGACGATTGGCATAACAATAATTTACTGTTCAGTAACTAATCCAATTGATTTTCTTCCTTGTGATCCCCTTAGTGTGATCTTGAACTGTGATGATTTTATCTTTGAAATGAGGTGCTGTGGTCTACAGTCCATAATCATTTTTGCATCTTGATGACGGATCATGAAGTGTGATCCAAAAGGTTTTACATCTCTTCTGACCAAAAAACTCATTACACAGTTACATCCAGATGCTTTTTTTCCTCTTCTTATGGACTATGAAGACATTAGATATCTGGTTTCATATTTTTTTATGTACACAATATTCAATCTATTGCCTTCATCGTAAACCATGCCTATAAGTTCCCAGGCTTCATATTTGTTTATGTGATCAGACCTGAGAGGATTCTCATCGTGATTTCTTAATCCAAACATGATTTAAATTTTTAATTGTATTCTGAGGTTGTATCTGCTCAGAACAATCTTGCCACTGGATACTCAGTTTGCTCATATGATAAAGAAACTCAAAAAACTCAAATAAATTGAAATTCCATGCAAATACAGAAATATAATGGTAAAGGAAAGTAGACTTTCAAAAACACTCTAGCTTGACAAACATGATCCTAAATTTTGATTCATGCAGTTTCAAATTAATGAAGAAGGAACCCAAGCATAGGGCCTATGGTTTTCTTAATTAAAAATTTAAAATTCAGTTTATGCTAAACAATTGTACTACACATGAAATAGAGACATCACTCAATATATGGCACACTGCATTACCTTATTCATTAGCTTAGTTGCAATTGTATACAACTTACAATTGTAAAGATAACCCTATAGTTTAAGTAATCTTACTCATCTAATAACCAACAAACTTCTATTCTATCTTATGGATGCTTAGCACTCCAAATAGTTATAGCATCTTAACTACCTCTTATAGTTATATACTACGTCAAAGCTATGATGTACTAACCAAGACTAACTATAATACTTCTAACATTCCCCCACTTTGTACAAACATCGTTCAAAGCGAAAGGAACGGTACTACAAGATAATTAGGACATACTCAAGTTTGAAATGAACAATAATGGATGGGAAAATATTGCCAATCCAACAAAGGTAGTGGGAATGGTATCACTACAACTCTTATCAGGGACATACAAGATATCAGTAGGGACATAGACTCCACTCGTTGCAAGTGAGGCACGGGCCTACACAGCTCTTTTGTTCTACTCCTCTGGTTGGTTGGGCCTCACCAAGCAGGTACAAATCAAAATAGCGGGACTAAGTCTTCACGATGTCTTCAAGGGGTGTTGTCCACCTCACCGCCCAATGCAAGTAGTTGTTGCACTTAATCACTGCCACTAGACCATGAACAACAATATGGTGAACACTGCATTGAACACCATTCATGGCTTCAGAGACAATTTGGTACAAGTTTCAGAATCATCCACTGCTGGAGTACATCATCACTGTCACTAACGATTAACAACTCTTCAGCTAGCCTATCTATGCGGCACTTCAGTTTTGCCACTACAGCAAACTGCAACATCTGAGTTAATGGCGCACTCAAGATTGGTTAGTGGCCTCTTCCTCCATGTCCTCCATCCCCCTATGGATTCAGCTCAACTAAGTAAGTGGACCATCGACCATTCCATGATACACTCAGATGGTTTTGGCATTGTTCTTCCTGGTTCTTGTCTCATTTATGAGAGTGAGATACCCCCCCTCAATTGAAAATCATTTATGATAATCAGGTACCACCCACAATGCACCAATGTATAGTAGATAAATTTATTTAATCCATGAGACATATATTTATGTACCTTTTATGGTAAAACAATTTGAACTTTTGAATTGTAAGATTTCACAGGAAATCCTTTTGGTGGGTGTTCAAAAACGGTAATATCAACATACTAACCAAATTTGAGCGGAAAATACTTCCTGGGTCAGAAGATAACTTGGTTTTCCCAGGTAAACTCTAGGAGATATTTTAATTTTTCCTCTAGTTTACAATAACTTTATTTTTTGATAGCTAAAATCAAACCTCAACCCTGAAAATAGAATTAATTTATAAAACATTAACTATTATTAAAAGACTTTGCACTAAATTTATGCAGCTTTGCTGATGCATTGTGCATAAGCATTCAGATTTGCATTGCCTTACACAAGGGCTTCTTTCTATGATGTGAGGTTTTTTTAGTAAATGAATAAGGCTTTGATCTCTTTCCCTTTGCATGTCTTCACATCTTTCCCAGACTACTCTTTTACTGCAAAATACTTTCACAATTCTGCTACAAATTTCTTTCACGTTTCTGCTGCAATCTTCTCTTGCACCTAAATTTGCTCCTTTAACAATCAAGCCCTTCAAACAGAAATTTCGTCATAGGAGCGTACAGAATCTAAAAAAGTTATACAAATAAAAGTTATAGAGCTCCTTTTTAGCTTTCCAGCCAAAAAAGGGTCCCAATCCCATACTAGACGCAAAAGATACATCTATTTTACTAAAAGTTGTATTTGCTAGAATTTAATTGAGACTTTGAAATGTTTGCTTTCTTCCTCTATAAAACAAACTTGGATCAGTCACAGACACAAATCCTCTTGCACTTCAACAATAATGAAGGAGAAGCCACAAATTATTTTCAAACACTCTTTCTTTCTAAGTAGCAGCACAAGTAATATTTTCATTAAACAAAACTAGTGCAGCTTCAATATTTCAAACTACAAACAAATCAACACAGATAACACAGGGATTTCATTGATAAAATCAAGTGGATACAGTGGAGCTTGCCCTTGGATCAAAATTCAAATTGGGGTACGCTCTCTTTGGCTCTTACAAGGCCTGTGCAGGGCGTTCATTCAGCTAACGTGCTGGACGCCTTTTGAAGATCGGCTGGAGCAGCAGAAGCCAGCTAGTGGGACATGTTTTTTTCTTCCCATCCTCCATCTCATTCTTTATCATTTTGTATCTGGGTTGTGCTTGAAGGGACTCTAACTTGTCTAAATGGGGGGTGAATGTAATCCATCATGTTGAGTATTGCTATCAATGTATAATACAATTATGTTTTTGTAGCTGACTTTGTTATGAACTTAATTCTTGTATTGTCATATTAGGTAGTGTATTAAGCATATTTCGGTTAAGAATGGTTGGCTCTGATGGTTGAATGTCAACCAACAACTATTTGGGCTTTTATGCAAGTCGCATGTCAAGAGAAAGGGCATTGATGTGACACGTCTTCCCTATAACAAACAATTGTACCATGGACAACCTTATGCAATAAAGTTGTTATTATCTAGTATTCTTGCTATGCTATGCTGTGATATGTATCTTATAATTCTGCAATTGATATTCCTTAGGTAGAATAGCTTTTATAGAAAACACTTACAACCCAGGATACCGATACGGCCTTCCCTATCCCCAGAAATGGATATGGTACGTATCTGGAAACGTCCACAGAAATGGTTAGGGTTTGGGCCGTATCCACGGCAAAACATGATGTTTTACTTTTTTTCAGCATTAAACACATGGTGCAAAAAAAACATTAAAAAACACAAAAAAGGGTAAAAAATCAAAAGGATAAGATAAAACAAAAGTGAAACATAAATAAATACCCACGTACTTCTCATTCCCTCATTTCATACGTACCTCTCTAAGCTCTTTTTGCTCATTCAGATTTGATACTTTATCAACAATCATTTTTATCATTTTCCTACGGTAGAACGTGTGCCCATTTGTGGCCAAGGTGATTGAGGATCTTGAAAGAAGGATTCTTGGATTATTCATTGAAGGTAAGGTTTTTAATATTTTTTTTCAATCTTCGCACACTTTCTTCATTCGTGTTTTAGTGTCTATTGCTTTCCTTTTAATTTAAAATGTTTGTCTTTTTATTTAACAAGTTAATCACTACACACTCTATGCCCAAAGCCTTAGGGTTTGTTGCATGAAATTAAAAACTGCGGTAAACCGGTACCCATCCACAGAGACTGATACGAAAAACTTTCATACTTATCATGGTATGGGTTGACCCCCCAAAATCGTGGTTTTTGGCAAGTAACTAAACTAGTGGTTTATTGCGGGTACCCATCTACAAAGACCAAAACAAAAAACATTCATACTTATAGTGGTATAGGTCAACCCCCAAAAACTACGGTTATTGGCAAGTAGCTAACCACAGTTACCAAAAACCATGGTAACTTTTTTGGGGGTCGACCCACATAGCTTGATGTGATAAAAATATGCGACCAAAAAAATTAAAAACCCATTATCTTTCCAGCTTGTGATTTATCAATGGTTCATTTCAAACTTTCAACTTTCCCCTCTACTCGTGATTTCACTCCACTGCTGGCAATTTACGGCTTTTTAGTTTCAAATTTGACTGCTCGTGATTTAGGGCTTTTCAGTCTTGACATCAATTGCTCGCAGTTAGGGCTTTAGCCCTTAAAGTCTTGACTGCTCCATCTCACAATTTAGGTAACAAACCAGCAGCCATGCCTCATGGCTTGTGCCTATCAAAAAGTGTATTTCAAAGGCTTTAATAACTTTCTTTGACATTAGTCTAGACTCTACAAGTCCCCAATCATTTCTTTGACACAGTATGAGTGTATATAGCTTATTCTTGTTATATTGAGTGCCTGATCATTTCTTTAACGCAATACGAGTCTACACAAATTAATCTTGTTATATTTTTAGTAAACTGTAGTCAAATAAATTTATTGCCATTTATAAAACCTTTTGGAATACATTTTACTTGCTATATTTTAGCTTGGTTCTAAATCTTTATAATCTCGAGCTACCTTTTTCTAAATATTTAGGATGGATTTCCATTTTTCCTCCATTTTTTATTCTATTTTTCCAATAAATTTGGAATTTTATTTGTAGAACTTAGAAGGAACTTGGTGGATTCAGATTGTTTGCTAAGTTTTGAGGGAAATAGAAGACAAATAGGGGGCTTCAACAAGAAACCACAATTGATTGGGAAAGACTCCAAGTTTATGTTGCCCATGACCTTGAATACCTGAGACTCGGGAGTTCCAAGTATTCAATGCCATGGGCAACAAATTGGGAGAACTTGCTCATAAATATTTAGACAACACAATGCCTGATGAAATTCATAACCACATGAACATCCTACATGAGGTTGTAATTGGGAAGCACATTCATCATTATTAAGTATTGGTAAGGAGGTTGATGGAGAAGAAGGTAGGATCATGGACGATGTAGCCTTTAAAGTCTTGGGCTATGTTGAGTAGACTTTTTAAATAGTATAGAAGTATGTTTTATGGTTTTAAGTTTCTAGCTTTTACCTATTCCATGACATATTTCTTGTTTTAATCATGTAGTATGTAGAGACTTGTAAAATAATCTCAAAATTACTTGCAGTCATTTCAGGAGAGACATTCACAGATAAATCCACTTGAAAGGTTGTCTTTTATAATATACAAAAGCTTTTGACATTTGGAGGAACTAAAATGAAGACCTATTTCATAGAGTAACTGAAATGAATATGTTTTGCATCAAATTTCATTATCATTAGCAGCCAACAATCATTATCTTAATTTTTGTTTATTTTCTTTTTTAGAATTTAATTTTCAACTTCAATAGTGGCATTGTGTTCAGCTACACGTAGGCCTAAGAAGTTTAATGTCCATGCATGGACACATTGTGTAGATTGCCCAGAGAAAAACTCTGTCATATGCGGTTATTGTGGGTTTAAGATGAGTGCAGGCATCAATACCTTCAAATATTACAACACCAATTCCCAGAAATGAAGTGTGACTATGCGAACAAGTGCCCCGCGAGGCTTAAAGAGTGATGGTTGTTGCCCTAGTTACTTGTGAGGGGAAAAAAATAATAAAAGAGTATGGCTGATTCAGTTGCAGCTGCGATGAACAGGGGGCAGCAAGAGATTATTTTGATGAGTTAAAAGCTACGTTGCCGGGATACGGGTACGAGTATCGAACGGGTACGGGTACGATACGCGGATACATCAATTTTAAAAAACCCTTGGGTACGATACGTCTTGGATACGTCTGTACATATATATTAAAAAATCATATATATATATATATATATATATATATATATATATATATATATATATATATATATATATATATATATTTCTACTCATTTTACTCATTTTTTAGTCCATAAATAACTGAAATAGTAATATGAAACTTGAATCAATGTTCAAAACATTCAATATACTTAAGACTTAGCATTTTTATTGATAATGTGGCTGCCATACATATGATACACAAATATCATGTCAACATGAATACGAACAAAACTTGAAATTTGAAAAATATACTAGGATCCATGTTCAAATTTTCAAAACATACAATATACTTAAGATTTTACATTTCATTGTTCATGTGGCTGCCATACATATGATATAGGAGAGGGTGTATTATTTTATTCATTTAGTGTTTAGGGTTCGGTTTTAGGGAGTAGAAAAGTCAAAAATTAAAAAAAAATGAAATAAAACTTAAAAAAGATGTATTTACTGCAGGATACGTGCCTGATACGTACGGGATACATCATAGATACGTTTGTACGTATCCGTGATGTATCCTGACGTATCCCGTACGTACCCGTATCGTATCCGTTTCCAATACGTATCAGAGGGGATTCGAGGGGGTCTTGGGCGTATTCATACAACGTAGACTTTTTGAAATTCAAAACAGAATAGTACAAAATGGGGCACTAGCAATAGCTTTGTTTTTCTCTTTAGACCTTATCGTCTTGTAGGCTTGGAACCTGTGCAGAGTACCCACAATGAGTTATTGCTCCGGCATTGTAGATTGTTACAACAAACAATCCAAGCATCCCTTGTTTGCCTCATATCTATCAATATCTGCTAAAAAATAGGCAGCTCATTGTTTAGATCTTGGAGTGTTGTCTTGATTGCACTCACGTTGTTCATGGTTGCGACATCACCACCAGCTAATCGGAAGAGATCGTCCTTGATAACATTCCTAAATTAATATTTGGTTTCCACAGTGGTAAAGCAATCGGAACCACCGCGCTTGAAGAAGTGACATTGCAAAGTTCCCAAGTTTATACACATTTCAGGTGGTTTGTCTTCATTGGCCTTATTCATACTTTGCAATTATTTAAAGCTTCACGCAAGGCGTTGATTTTCCATTTGATACTTGGGAACCATTTGAAAGCCTTGTTATCTTCCTTTTTAGCCAAAACTCCATCTGCCACCAACAAAATGTGCTTGTGAGACTCATTTCTTCTGTGTTTGGCCTCAAGACCTGAACCTAGCGATTTTAGCTTCAACACTTACAAAGTTACAATAGATTTCTCTATAGCAAATTCTTTGGCTTCAATCTGACAATAGAACTTCATTACATCATCAATTTATTTCATACCATTGAGTAGCAAACTTTCAACCCAAGACTACAAAGTCTTTCCAAATCGATTGAGTTTGCCCAACTCTTTCACAACTGATTGGTTGAAGCCTATAGCTTGAAGAGGCATGGGAGTCTATGTCGTAGCTAAGCCGAGGGGAGTTTGCAAGTAGTGCATGACCGCCTTCAATTGATGATTTTCTTCTTTGGGCTTTTCAATCTTTTACTCTCCTTCAATGATGCGGCCAACCACTCTAGTAGTGGCTTCTTATATTTCATGCACGTCAACACCAATTCAACCGAGCAATGAGTAATGAGCACACCAATGTTGGTTTTAACCTCACAACTTTCTAGATCATAATGTCGGGCACAAGTCAACACCAATTCAGCACACTGCACTAAGATTAGAAAGTTGGCCGCCTAAGGCAATCCACTGTCAGCTAGACCCTGCATGAAGGCAGACTTATTGGGGGCTCAAAGCTTGGAGCGAAAGTTGACAATATCCACATGCCCTATTTTGGTGTCCCAACTCTCACCAAGCCAACTCTCAACAGGAACTATGAGGCTTAAAACCATGGTACTGATACTTCATCTTGGTGCATGGAGGAAGTGAACAACGGCTTCAGCCAACACTTGCAAATATGGGAAAATGGGTCCAGAGGCCAAAACCTTGGTGAGGGAAAAGGAGAAGAAAACACTATGGTCATATACACGTGAGAGATTTGTGAAAACACCACCCAAAGAGGCCTAAAAGGTCTAGGGCATGCCCGAGGGTGTAAGGTCTAGGGCACGCCCGAGGGTGCAAGGTCTAGGGCACGCCCGAGGGTGTGCAATGCAATATGAGAGGCACTTAGTTCTTTTCGTGCCTGAAATGGGTTAGTGGAGATGGTGAGCAATAGGTGGGAGAACTTGGCAACAATGAGTGGTGAAAGAAACCCAAAATACAGCCACAATGTAGTGGGGAATGCATGATACAAGTGGGTAATGTGAGAAGATGGGGAAATAGCAGAAAATCTGCAGGGGTAGATCAATGTAGAAAGGTGTGGAAGGGAAAACCACTTTACTACAGAACAAAATACTAGGCTCGAACACAGAGTGAAAGAGGGAAGGGACAGCACACACGAAGTGTGGAATGAGAAGTTACAGGGGTGAGGATAGACATATATAGCAAGGACGGAAAAAAGGGCCGCATGGGGCACATTCAAAGTTAGCGTGAAGTAGAAGTAAGAAACGCACTAAAGGTGTTGGCTCAATCTTTTATATCAACTCGCAACACCTATGGCACCTTTATTAGCTCTTTTGACGTTGCACAGAAATGTTTAGAAACACGCCCAAGGCACCTTAATTGCTTTATTTACCTTGTGGCACCTTTATCGCCCTTTTTGATACGCACTTTTACCGCCTTGGCTTTGTTTAATCAAAACAACACTTAGGACATTTTTTGGGTCACTGCATGGAAACCTTCAATATCGCACCATAGGAGCTCTTATTGCATTGGCTTTGCTTTACAAAATCGACACCTTCAATGATATCTTGGTCGCTACCTGGAAATCCTCAAAATTGCTTCATAGGCATCTTGATCTCTTATCCTTGCTTAGCATGCACGTCGCCTTTTCCACTCATATGAGGAAGCTGATTAAAATGCATCAAAGGCACTTTGAATATGTGCTTTAGGTCTAAGCACCCTTATAGCTTTAGGTCTAAGCACCCTTATCACCTGTTGAAGCCCTTCCTCAAAGCTAGCCAAAATGCACCAAGCACTATTTGGGCCCATTGTTCGTACTTCCTCTGAACCATGCCTTTTTGGGGCCTCAAAACACATTTTCGTCTGAAGTGCCTTTACACAAAAAATGAATGTTTTCAAATTCTACACCTATTAGACCCATCCCAGGGAAAATTTCAAGCTAAAAAAATTTGGGTACAATAAATCTCAACTGCTCTAATGAGATAGGAAGGCAAAGCTTTCTATGGCTATGCATACTCATCTTTAAGGACAAATTGCCTTTAGAACAAAGTAGACAGTATTCTAAAATAAATTTTGTGCTACATTATGTTTATATTGCAAATGTTTGTGTCCCAAAGAAAGAGTAGAACGTGCTTTAAAAGTGAGGGAACTAAGACCTCTTTCCTAGTTCTTGAAAACCTTAATAGGCATATACTTACAATGTTTGATATATACATGTGTGTGCGTGCGTGCATGCCCACGCGTGCACCCGCGCCCCGCCCCACTCCGCGCGCGCCTGCTCCCTATCACGCCCACCAACGCCCCGCCCCTCACCGTGCCCCACCCTCCAAGATACTCAAAGATTGTTTATTGAAACCGTCACATTGAGAACAATATGGAGAAAAGTTTAGAAGTGCTAGTGTTAACACCCAATCAAAAGTGGTCTTGTTGTAGTGGCTACATGTGGAATATAGGTCAATTTCCTATTTAGTTAATTTATGGCTCCTAGCAAGATAGGAGAGAGCAAGATATTGTTCTATAAATGAATGTGGCTATTACCCAATCCCTCTCTAAGCATGCCAACATAGCTTCTTTGATCCATATTGTTTCAATGAGAAATAAACCGGCCAAAACTTCCCAAACATATTCATTTTACAAAATGATTCCAGGTGACAGCAGGTGTTTGTAATACTTAGCGAGCAGATGGCAGATAGCCAATCCAAAGAAAACTTTAGGGTGCAAGTCCCCTGTATAATGTGTTAGCATAATCTCTCTCTACTACAGTATCATCGCCACTGGCAGTTTTGATGCCATGACTTGCACACCTTGCCCTAAAGACCTTCTCTGGCTTGTAGTTGTTATCTATTAAATGTTTGTAATTAAAAAAATATTACACAGATGAATCCACCTTATCTTGAAGACCTTCGCTAGCTTGTAGTTGTTATCTGTGAAATGTTTGGAATCTACAAAATACGTGGATAAATCCAGAAGAATATTACTCAATTTTTAAAATGTCAATATCTTTTTCTTTCCAAGCAATTTTTATACTGAATCTACTTCTTCATTTATTATACATTGCTGAAGCTTGAAGTCTCTGATTTATTTGTTATTTATTATGGTGGAATATTGTATCCCTATGAGAGGATTTTGTTCCAAGTTAATACCCGCCTTGCCGTTTAGAACCATCTCCTACAATTTTTTTGTAACCTAATTCTAAGCCAAACAAAATTTGCAATCTAAACTCCTACCCAAATGTTTTTCTGATGCTAGCTAAAAAAAACGTTGTAATCTAATCTCTTAAACAGATGCTTTCCTAACGCTAGCCAGTGGAATGAGCTCAAGTGGGAAAAGCATTGCAATGCTCATATTAAATTATTGACGGTAAAATTATGTTTTTCCTCACAATTAACTAAAATGTGTAAGATTTTCTATGTTTTTATTATTGTTTGACCAGAAACATCCATGTATAATTCTATACTTCTGACTTCCTTAAAATTTCCTCTCCTTAAGAGATAATGATAGTGTTGAAACTGGGAAAAATTCTACATTAGACCCGCTCGAGTTCTGCATACCCCAACAGATGAGACCGGTGTGCTTTTGTCTGACTAGTAGGTTATCCCAGAAAAAACAAATAAATAGACTACTACGTATTTTAAGGAAAGAAAAAAGCTTCCCCACTGTGGCAACTCATACTACAAATCCTTGGTTTCTAATCTACACCTTTCTATAAAACCTAAATATGAAAAGAGCACATAAGGTTTCAGATAAGAATGTATTGGGATATAAGAAGAAAATAAACCAACCGATGCCATAAATGGACCCCATGAAAGCTCCACCAGCGGCATCAACTGCAAACTTTTGGAGGCAAAAATTGAAGCCTCCTCCTCCTCCTCCTCCCGTTAAAGGGTCTCCAGGGGTTTGTGTGGGTTTTACTTCCTGAGCAGAGTCGGGATTTGAAGCCACCATCGCCATCTTCTCTATATTGCAGGTCTCTATTGGGTTAGGCACAGAATTCTTCTATTCTTTCTTCTAATTTATAAATGTGGAAGAACGCGGTCCCGTGCCTTTGTTCCGTGTTGCATCCAGTTGGTGTGAATTTCCCAACTTTCACCCTCACTTTAATATAAGACTCAAATGTTTATACACTAAAATTTACACAAAATTATTATTACATTATGTTTTTATTGGATTTTATGTATACGTTTTGAATAATGAAATTAGGTCTACGCGTAGAAGTCTTGGTTGTTTCATTTTCTATTACTTCATTTTGATTGTGTGATTAGGGGAGAGGACCGTATAACCGAGCGGGTACCAAAACATGTACATCTCTTTTCACCATAGGTTGTTGACAAAAGCACCAATAGTTGTTCACTTTTTGGTTAATTACACTTTTTAAAAGTTAATGAGAATGTGACACATAAGGCGCTCAGTCATTGGTCCCTCTTTCAAATGTTTTATATTGATTTTCTTCATATTAAATCAATTCAAAAACTATTTTTCCCTCCAAATTAACACACAAAATGAAAATGTCAATATGGCACGATCATACGCTACACGATGATATAATTTTTTTACGCTACCGACATACCTACATATATTTGTGTGCCCATAAAGTTAGGTGCACGGTTATAGGGTCCTCTCCCCTATATTACCCTTTTATATTATTTTTGAGTTGAGTCATAGAAATTTATAGGAATTATAATTTATTGTTTTTTCATATTTAACTTTGGTGCAAGACCATACAAATAGATTAGGACCATACTAAACGTTTCTACCTCAAATTGTATAGTCTCAAACCTCTTCACTTTTTGGTTACTCTTTCTTGATGGGCCTCTTTATTGCTCTTTTACCTTTCATATTTTATGTTTTGGGTTGGTCTTTCCTCCCACTGAGGTCTAAATTTCAAAGTTAAGAACTCATATATATACAAGTCCACTATATGCATTTATTATTTAGCAATCATCTATTTATATAACACATATTGAGTTGTTGAAACAAGATATATTTTTGCATAATGCATACACAACATAGGAGGGCATAAATCTATTTTTTGTCATCTACACACAAGGGTTTCATTGGGATGAAGTAGTGTAGCCTATTATTGGTGTGGAAGCCCTACTAAGCTAGGCTAAGGAATAGTTGCATGCATATATGCACAAAGCACTAGAAGAATTGTTTTCTCCTAGAAGTTGCACCTTGATAGAGAATGGTGTGTGTACTCTCTCTCTCTCTTGTTGACAAAATTAGAACACCTCAAGGTTGTGGGTAACCTATGTTTGAGGTGAACCTCCAAAGAGGGTTGGTTCCCTTATGAATCACCTAAAAAAATGAAAACTTTGGACAAGGAAAATAGAGAAGGAATCTGGGAAATGGGAAATAGGGGTTATACACCAATAATTTGATACCTACATGTAACTCTACATAGAGAGAATTAAAAATTCACACACCTACACAACCCTAAACTATTTTGCAAAATTAAATTCAAAGGTTTAGGTGTAGACACAAAATCACACACTTGGGTACATTTCTACAATTACTTCAGTTTAGCATGTTATATTAAACTTGTTGAAAAACACAGTAACC
This sequence comes from Taxus chinensis, assembly GCA_019776745.2. Classification (NCBI taxonomy): domain Eukaryota; kingdom Viridiplantae; phylum Streptophyta; class Pinopsida; order Cupressales; family Taxaceae; genus Taxus; species Taxus chinensis. Next base: position 381,017,082 of record CM034148.1, read on the forward strand.
AACATCGGTTATGAAGGGACCGACATCGGTCACCTATGACTGACATCGATCAGAGCAAGTAGGAACCAACATCGGTTAGGGCTAACTGTTTACGGTTACCTGTGTGTGAGTGTTTTATTTAACTCACAAGAATTAGATCTAATTTTAGTATTAAAGCAGATCTATTGATTGTAATTACATGGCTAAGTGCCCTAAGTTTGTATATGCTATATATAACAATGAAAGATAGGGTTTAGAAGTAAGGATTGTGAGAGTTAATGATTATTATGAAAATAATTGTGAGAGAGAGAATTCTTGGAGAAGAAGGAGAAGCTTGAGAGAAAGAAAGTATTGTACATCTGAGAGGTGTGGAAGATTGTAAATCTTCAATTGTATATCTTCTAAAAGCTTTGGATAATAGATTGGCTTGTTTCTTGGTGGATGTAGCCCACACTGGGTGAACCACGTTAAATCTGGTGTTGATTTATATCTCTTGTTTTGTATATTTCTTCTGGTAGAATATCCACTTTTATTGCATGTATGCTTAGATCTGATATATTATTTGTACAACCTTGTGCTAACCCCAACAACTGGTATCAGAGATTTTTTTGAGGGTTTTATGTGTTGAACAAATTTACTCATAGAGGGTTTTTTGATTGAGTGGGAGCTACAACAATGGTAGAAGAAAACAAATACAAGGTAGAGAAGTTTGACGACCAAAATTATCAATTATGGAAGATGCAGATTGAGGATTATCTGTATCAAAGAGATTTGTACTTACCATTGGATGAAAATTCTAGACCTACGAAGATGACTGATGAAGAATGGAATATTCTTGACAGAAAGGCTTTGGGATCTATAATATTGAGCCTAGCAGCATCTGTGGCTTCTAATATTACAGAAGTGACATCTATGGTAGAGTTAATGAAATCTCTTGCTAATTTATATGAAAAACCTAGTGCTTCAAATAAATTTTATTTGATGAAGAAACTATTTAGTTCTAAGATGCATGAAGGTGGATCTGCATCTAGTCATTTGAATGATTTCTGATCTATTGTAAATCAGTTAAAATCAGTTGATATTTTGTTTGATGATGAAGTGAAAGAAATTTTATTCTTATGTTCTTTGCCTGATAGTTGGGATAACTTGGTAATGGTTGTTAGTAATACAACATTTGCTAATAATATTTTGAAGTTTGATGATGTGGTTAGTATAATCTTGAATGAATAAATTCATAGAAAAAGTACAGAGGAATCATCATCTGGGAATGCTTTAAATGTAGAAAGCAGAGACAAGCAGAAGGAGAGATCCAAGAGTAAGAATAATGGGAAATCAAAGTCAAGGAATGGCAGATCTAAATCCAGAGGTAAGGGAATTACCTATTGGAATTGTGGAAAGAAAGGACATGCAAAGAAATATTGTTGGTCAAAGGATAAAGAGAACCAACACCCAAACAAAGGTAAAGAGGAAAATATTACAACAGAGGTAATGCAAGATGCTCTTATTCTTTCTTTAGATAATAGAATAGAATCATGGGTTTTAGATTCAGGAGCTTCTTTCCATGCAACCCCTAATAAGGGTTATTTCAAAAATTATGTCCAGGGCAATTTTGGGCATGTTTATTTGGGTGATGATGAACCTTGCAGTATTACTGGTAAAGGGGAAGTTCATCTAAAATTACAGAATAGAAATACATGGGTATTGAAAGATGTGAGGCATGTGCCAAGCCTCAAGAGGAATCTTATTTCTGTAAGGCAACTAGGTGAAGCTGGTTGCATGGTTACATTCACAACAGACTCTTGGAAAGTCACCAAGGGTGCCTTTGTTGTGGCAAGAGGTAAGAAGGTAGGAACATTATATTTATCTACCTATGTTATTGATTCATTTTATGTGTTATCTACTTCAGATTCAGATGCATGCATGTGGCATAATCGGTTGGGCCATATGAGTCAAAAATGAATGCAGATCTTAAAGGCTAAGGGTAAGTTATTAGATTTGAAAGATTTAGATCTTGATTTTTGTGAGCATTGTGTCTTTGGAAAGTAAAAGAGAGTGAGATTTCTCAAAGTTGGGGCAACTAAGAAGGAGCAAAAATTGGAGCTTGTACACTCAGATGTGTGGGGACCAGCCTAGGTAGCTTCTCATGGAGGATCCCAGTATTATGTTACTTTCATTGATGATGCTACAAGAAAGGTATGGGTTTATTGTATTAAACATAAATCTGATGTTTTTGAGACTTTTAAAAGATGGAAAGCCCTTGTTGAGAATGAATCAAATTCAAAGTTAAAGTGCCTTAGATCTGACAATGGTGGTGAATATTGTAGCAAGGCTTTCAATGATTATTGTTCAGTGAATGGAATACATAGAGAAAGGATGGTTCCAAGAACACCACAAGAGAATGGTGTTGCAGAAAGAATGAACAAAACAATCATGGAACATGCTAGAAGTATGAGGATACATGTTGGATTGCCCTTGCAGTTTTGGGCAGAAACAGTTGATACAATGGTTTATTTGATTAACCATGGGCCTTCAAGTTCACTAGATGGAGGAATACCAGAGGAAGCTTGGACTGAAAAAGAGGTAGATCTTTATTTTCTTAAAGTTTTTGGTTTAGAAAGCTTTTGTGCATATTGATAAGGAAAATAGAAAAAAGTTGGATGCAAAATCCAAGAGATGCACTTTCATTGGTTATGGATCTGGTGATTTTCGGATTCCATTTTTGGGATTTAGAGAATTCTAAAATTATTAGGAGTCATGACATTGAATGGAATGAAAAGAGAATGTACATGGATTAAATTTTGGTACCCAAGGATGAACCGGTTGAGAAGTTTGTGAATGAAAATGAACTCTTAGATTCAAAACTCATACCTACAGGGTTACATAGTAACCGGTGTATGTTGACCCCTGACTGACATCAGTCAGCTGAACCGGTATCGGTTACAGAAGAGCCAAACTGACATCGATTAGAAAAACTGACGTTGGTTACAGGTGACCGGAGTCAGCCACTGTCATAATTGGAAACAAATGTCCATGAGGTCCAGAATGAGCCTCCGGTACCCCAAAATTTTGTGAGAAGGTCACAAAGGGTAAGTAAACCTCCATAAATATTTACACCTTCTCTATCTTATTTATTATTGACTGATAATGGTGAACCAGAATTTTTTTGAAGAAGCAATGTAGGATGAGACCACGTGTATAGTGGGAGCATGGCATGGATGAGAGATGGACTCCTTGGAACAGAACCAGACTTGGGATTTGGTTAATTTTCCAGCAGGTAAGAGGAATTTGCAAAACAAATGGGTTTACAAGATCAAGGAAGAAGAGGGTGGACAGAAAAGGTACAAGGCAAGGCTTGTAGTAAAGGGATTTACACAGAAAGTAGGTATTGACTTTGGTGAAATATTTTCTCCTGTTGTTAAAATGACTTCCATACGTGTACTGTATTGAGTATAGTTGCAGTAGATGATTTTCATTTAGAGCAACTAGATGTGAAGATGACTTTCCTTCATGGTGATTTGGATGAAGAGATTTATATGCAGAACCACTTGGGTATGAAGTCAAGGGTAAGGAGAAATTAGTGTGCAAGTTGAAAAAGAGCCTATATGGGCTCAAGAAAGCTCCAAGGAAATGGTACATGAGGTTTGATAGTTTCATGCATGAGCATGGTTACTTGAGATGTGAATCTAACCATTGTGTTTATTTCAAGAAGCTTGAAAATGGGAGCTATATTATTTTTTTACTGTATGTGGATGATATGCTTATTGCAGGATCTAGTATGCAGAACATTGGTGAGCTTAAGGGAAAGCTAGCTCACACATTTGTTATGAAGGATTTAGGAGTTGCAAAAAGAATCCTTGACATGTAAATACACAGAGACATGAAGAATAAGAAATCGTATTTGTCTCAAGAGGCTTATATCAATAAGGTGTTGGAAATGTTTAACATGCAAGATTCAAAACCTGTAAGTACACCTATGGTTGGACACTTCAAATTGAGAAAAGATCAGTGTCCTTCATCACATGAGGAGGTCAAATACATGACACGAGTACCATATGCTTCAGCAGTTGGGAGTCTCATGTATGTTATGGTTTGTACCAGACCATACATTGCACAGACAGTGGGAGTTGTGAGTAGATTTATGGCCAATCCAGGTAAAGAGCATTGGAAAGTAGTCCAATGGATACTCAGGTATTTGAGAGGGACATCTAGCATGCAGTTATGCTATGGAGGTTCAGATATTTATTTATGTGGCTATGTTGATTCAGATATGGCTGGAGATCTGGATGGTAGAGGAGCACTACTTGATACATTTTCATAGTAGGTGGGACGGTAGTTAGCTAGATTTCGAGATTACAGAAGGTTGTGGTTTTGTCTACTATAGAGGTAAAGTATGTTGCAACTACAAAGGCTAGCAAAGAGATGATATGGATGAGTAGGTTCATGGAAGAGTTGGGAAAGGAGCAAGATGATTACAAATTATTCAGTGACAGTCAAAGTGCAATTCATTTGGCAAAGAACTCAACGTTTCATTCTAGAATGAAACACATTTAGTTGAGATATCACTTCATATGGTAGGTATTGGAGGATGAGTAACTTGAAACTGGAGAAGATTCATACGAGTGAAAATCCTGCAGATATGCTAACGAAGCCATTAGCAAAAGAGAAGTTGGAGCTACACTCCACTTCTGTTGGTCTTTGAGTTTGAGACTTGAAGAGGAAGAAACAAAGCTAAGGAAAGGATCCAAGAATGATGATGTACAGGTATAGTGCAGTAATTTATCTCCAAGTGGGAGATTGTTGAGTTGTGGAGCTCAATTACTTCAGTTTAGCATGCTATATTAACTTGCTGGAAAACACAGTAACTGACATCGGTTATGAAGGGACCGACATCGGTCACCTATGACCGACATCGGTCAGGCAAGTAGGAACCTGACATCGGTTAGGGATAACCAGACATCGGTTACCTGTGTGTGAGTGTTTTATTTAACTCAGGAGAATTAGATCTAATTTTAATATTAAAGTAGATCTATTGATTGTAATTGCATGGCTAAGTTCCCTAAGTTTGTATATACCTATATAAACATGAAAGGCAGGGTTTAGAAGTAAGGATTGTGTGAGTTAATGATTATTGTGGAAATAATTGTGAGAGAGAATTCTTGGAGAAGAAGGAGAAGCTTGAGAGAAAGAAAGTATTGTACATCTGAGAGGTGTGGAAGATTGTAGATCTTCAATTTTATATCTTCTGAAAGCTTTGGATAATAGATTGGCTTGTTTCTTGGTGGATGTAGCCCACACTGGGTGAACCACGTTAAATCTGGTGTTGATTTATATCTCTTGTTTTGTATATTTCTTCTGGTAGAATATCCACTTTTATTGCATGTATGCTTAGATCTGATATATTATCTGTACAACCTTGTGCTAACCCAGATCAAGTGCAACTTGCACAAGGGCATCGTTTCTACACACACACACACCAGAACTACATGGAGTCTGAGATGTAGTGCAATGCTAGATCGTAAGTTCACTCTTTGAGTGATCATCGGGGTCAATCTGACTCCCTGTTCTACATTTTCCTTTTTAGGTTTGATGCGGTTTGTGGGTATGTGCACATGAACTTACTTCTTACAAGTTACAGGTACCTTCGGTGATCAAGGAGTGAAAATCAAGTGATCAACATGAATCGAAAGCAAAGACCTTGTGACATAGGAGAAATCAAATCCCGAGCTCTTACACAATCATCAGTGCTTAGGCACCCTTGCCCTACACTGGGTGCCCTTGTCTAGCTTTGTTTCTGAGATCCAAAATTTACAATGAGCAATTACGACGTTGTTTGTGGTTTGTTTAGCACTTTACCTTGCCCAAATCACTTCTTGTTCACTAAAAAATCAGCTAAGTCCCTCTATCTGTCTTTCTTGTTTAGGGTTTGACATCATACATGCTTATTTGCTTGTGTCTTATTGTATTTTAGCATTCATACATTATTTATTTCAATAGTTACTTTACAATATAGATTTAATTAATTTAAATTAAATTAAATCATTAGGAAGAATGATAGTGGTAGAGGGATTCAATTCCACACTAAAGCAACACAATATCCTATCAGACACAATGAATAATCATAAAACAATAATATGAGGTCAAAAATGATTCTTTATTTTATTCAACGGCGCAAGTACAAAGGCTGAAGATGCATATGCATATTAGCATCCAGGTATCTAATTTATTTTACAATAAAAAATCAGCCAATATAGATTGCTCCATACTCATAATAGAATGTTGCCACTTCAAATAAATTTTTGGTCTTTTTTATTTATTCAATTCATACCCCTTCATCCTTAGCGCTAACCCCTTTAATTGTAGTTTCTTTTATTTTGTTTTATTTATTCTTTCCATGCATCTCTGCTAGTGCATGGGACAAAAGTTCCTTTGTTTTATTCATTTAATTCCTTCTTTTGTCCCATTCATGTTTGGACTGGTGGTGCCTTTTATTTTATTATTTCTTTGTCTTATCTTATCTTTTGCACATTCTCTTAACTCGGAACAACAGTCCCTTTTCTTTTATTTATTTAATTCCTTCTTGCACCTATTTTTAGCATAAATCTTCTTAAAAATAGAACAACATCACACTCTTCAAATTTTATCCAAAACTCCTAAAATAGAATCTTCTATTTTAAACCCTTCCATGCTCTTCTTTTCCTTGTTCTTCCCTTAGCGCATGAGGCTGTTATTTTTATCCAAGTTCACTGTATTTTTGGCACCAACTAGGACTGCATTTTTTCTTTCTTATTTATAAAAAATCATCCACCTCTTTGCACATATCTTCTCCTTTGGCGACAACTATAGAACTATTTTTATTTATCTCTTTTCTATTTAGCATGCTCTTCCATTTTTACCCATCTTTGGCACTAATTCTAGGTGCATAATTTATGGTAACATTTTGGTGACATCACAGGATTGTTTGTCCTCTAAAAAAAGACATTAGTAGCCTTCTGCATCCTTTGGGATATGGAGTCACATATTTATGTCAACAACTTGTATCCTTTGAAACAAAACCACTGAAATACTCTCTCTAAGAAAAGGAAAACATGTGCATGCAAGCACTTCTTGAAAAGACAACTAACTAAGAAAACTAGAAAAACAATGTGCATGCAAGCAATTATTGAAAGTAAACTACTCTAATGATGTGTAATCCTTAATAGCAAGCTTTGAGGAAAATCCCATTAACCGAGATTTGTAGTTTTTCACCATGCAACCAAGATAACTGAAAAGCATTATGAGGCTTGCATGTTGAAATAACATATAGCACAATCCCAATAACATCGAATTTGGTGTGGTTTCTCGGTTTCACTCTATTTACATCTCACTTAAGAGAAAGATCTCCTTCCTGAAATAATATTGCAACTGTTTTCTTATCAAAATTCTTCTTTATCTGAGTTTGGTGTGTTTGCATGGTGAGCATGGACTCATGTCTTAATTCTTCCAACTACATAAGTTATGCATGTCTTACCTCCACGAGTTATGCTTCTAACAACTCTAACTGATGAATAAGCTCTAAAGCGGGAAACTCAAGAGAAATTGGAAGTCTTGCTTCCTTGTCATAAACCAACATGTATGGAGAGTTACCAATGGATATTTTGGGAGTAATTATGTCATCCCACAAAGCAATTTTGAGTTTAGTGTGCCAAGACCTCTTATTTTCATCCAGAACCCTTATAATAATCTTCAAAAAAAATTTGTTTGTAGACTTTGCAAGACCATTACCTTGTGAGTAATGTTGGGGCTCAAAATTGCACCCATCCCAGATCAGGATGAACTGGGGCTTTGAGGCAACACGGGACTACCTCCAAGCTATTGGACTTGTGCTTGAGATAGATCTCCTGAGAAGGTCAAATTCCTCTACCCATTTCTACTACTAGAACTACTCCTTGGAAGGGAAATGCAGCTACTTAACACTACTATATGAATCTAAGGGACTAGGGTGAGAAGGAGATGCATGAAATGGAAACCTAAACTAAGGGGAGGTTATATCACCAGAAAGAGGGGGATGGACACTCTCATATGAGTGAAAATAAGGGAAAATTACACAGGGAGGGCATATAAACATGCCACAGTATAAAACAACACTCACACACTCACTTTCATGGAGCAGAACATAATATATACCTACAAGGGACATTAAGAATGCACAACAAACCAACAATGTAAGGGAAAGACAAGAAGATGCAATAAAATGTAAACTAGGGTTGAGATAGCCACAAAATAAAACTTTTATTCCTTCCAAGGAATACAAAGTCAATTACACTAGTGAGAGAGGAAATTATCCACATGCAGATAACAAATACGAGGCTTGCAACTTAAAATGCAAAGGAACAATGCTCTTAGCAAGCCAAAAGGGTCCAACCTTTACAAATGAGAATTATCCAATGATATATAAAAGGAGGAGAGAAGAGGAGGGAAAGAGAGACGGAAACTCATATTTTCAAATCCATCCACCAATAACCCACATTGAATGCCTACAACACTGTCAAATCCACTTCCCTATGTCATTTTAACTTGTGGAAGAAGGAAGGAGACCAAATCTAATCAAATTTGGGTGGTTGAGTCGACTAGATGTGTGTATTAATGACCTGAGTTGTGTTTTCTTATTTTTCACCTACCAAATCCTACCAAAATCTGATTTTGAATAGTCCAATGTGTAGTCCTCATCAGAAACTTCCCAACAAGACCAAACACATCTGAATCTGAGCTTTGTAGTAGAAGTTATGGAGATTTGAATGTTTTTAGTACAAGATAAACACGCAAGACACGTGTCACAATATGATTGGATGAAGGATTCGATTGACTTTTTATTCATTTTTTCTTTTCTACCATGTGTCATGTATTCATTCACCATGTTAGATTTGACGCACAACTGGCACGTTCTGACAGGTTGTGTGTTGTGCACTTCATCTGAAAAGTTCATGGGAGTGACACATGGCACTCAGTGATTGGCATGGAAGGTTACAACTTAGCACATGTGCAAAGGTAGGAGACGCGAGAGGGAAAAATACAGAGTCCTGTAAACACGTGTAAGAGGATGCATGAGAAGTAAGAAGAAGAGGTGCATATATACAAAGATATGCAAGTATGAAAGGAAGAAAGGCGAACATGCAATACAAGGATGTGTAGAAAGTAAATGCGCAAGGAAAATATGTGAAATTGAATGAGTGCATGCAAGGGGACACACGAAAATCATGAAGGAAGGCATGCATCAAAATAAAGTAAGCTAAGACTTAGCAAAATGTGATGAAATTTCACGGTACGCGTAAGATGGATGTGTAGCATCCAAGAAAGAAAAGTGGAGGCACAAGGAGTGTGCATAGAGGGGAAATGAAAGGAGATAAAAGAATAAAGGAGAAAAGGACAGCGGAGATCAGTGAATGGAAGGAAAAGGCAATACAAAAGTATAAGGAAGAAGTAGGAAAAAGGGATACGCGAGGGGTGCGTGTAATGAACTACATCCATGCAATTGCACCAAGGAAGAAAACTAAGGATGCACACAACTTGAAAATTTAAACTCAAAGCTAGAGTGGAACTGTAAGTTGTAAAAATAACTCGGGGGGTTATTTTGGACAACTGTTTAGTGAATTTCAATGCCATTTTCCTGCTAGATGAAAGAGACCAACTGCATTGAAGCATCTATTGGGCATGGTGTCTACTTGAGAATCATGAAATTATGATCTTTAACTTTGAAGAAACACCCCTGAAGTCACTCGAAACATTGTTTGACTCTAAATGGAACTACTACTCTCATATGAATATGTTCTGATTTGAATTTATGAGAGTGGAGAACTATGCACAAAACTATTGGAAATTTCCTCTTTAAAAGTTGAACTGTCATCCCAAAAAGCAACAAAAGAGTGCACATGAGAGAGGCGTGAAAGGAAAAAACTATGTATGAAAAAGGTATTGCGCACAAGTGCGCACTTGGAGGAATTGAAACTACTCTAATATGTACATGATGCAGAGAAACTTAATAGAAGTACTTGAGATAAATCCCATTGACTGGGATTGGTAATGTATCTCCATCAAATTGAGACAACTCAAAAGAGTTAGCCTCTTTACAACAACTGATGATATACAAACCACTCCAAAGTGCATCAAACTTTGAATGACACCTTGGTTTAGCTCTGTCAACATCCCATTTCAAGACCAAATCACCCACATTGAAGGTCTGAGGTCTAGCTTTTCTGTCAAACCATTGCTTCGTTGACTATTGATGTTATTCCAACTTGATCATGGTAGGGTTCCTTAATTCTTCGAGTTCAATCAACTCTTCCATTCTGATTTCCCTTTGGTCTACACCCTTAAACTTCAGCTATTGGTCCAACTCTAATGAAGGAAATTAAAGTGATAAAGGAATTTTAGCCTCCTTTCCATAGACAAGATTGGTAAGGTGAAGTGCTAATTGCTTTTTTCACCATGATTCTATCTACCCAAAGTGCATGAGACCTTTGTATGCCACTACCTCTGGTTGATATTAATTGTTCTAGCCTTCATGATTTTGATCAGGTTCTTCTTATTTGATTCTGCCAAGCCATTACCTTGAGGGTAGTAGTTGGAAGAAGTATTCAAATATATTCCAAAACTAAGATCCCAATAAGAATTTTTTGCACCAAGGAAGGCTTTTACATTATTAGAGATAATGGTCTGAGGAACACCAAACCTTGTTACAATCCCTTCAAGAAAGTCAAGTATGATTGACTCAATTGTTTCCTTGAGTGCGATAGCTTCTATCCATCGGGTGAAGTAATCTATAGTTGTCAGCACCCATTTATGACCAATGCTTGAAGGAGGATTGATCATGCCAATGAAGTCCAGACCCCATTGTGCAAAAATGATTCGCTTGGATTGGTAGAGGGGAACTCACTGGGCATCAATTTTTTCTCTATGGCACATATTCGGCATTGACCCACCTTTATGCATTGCAAACAGGGTAGGCCAAATGATCTTGCATTACTGTAGTTTTGGCAGAGAAGTTTCAATGCACCCAGAGGAATCCATCATGAAATTATTGCTAACACTTTTGTACTGACCTGCGTGCATTATCAATACATCTTAACAACACACCGTCAACATTTCGTTTGAAGAGAACCCCATCAATCAACACATAGGGTATAGATTGCAGCCTCAGATGTCTTCTCTTTTCTTTGTTCAAACCAGGAGGGTATGCACCAGAACAAGGGAATGCTGATCATCACTTCCATCCAACTATGCCATAATCATTTTTCAATGTTTAGTGCGCGGGAGGTTCTTCATCATAGAACAAATGAAATTTCTTGATTGTTTTGCATCCTCAACAATTGCTTACAGAGTGCACTTATCCTCTAAAAACTTTGTGGCTTTAATAGTCACATCATACTCCATGATTTTAGTCACCCATCTAGCTCTTTTCTTGTTGATTTCTACTCCCATGATGAAGTCTCTCACATGCTAAGAGTGGGAAACTAGACACCTTGACATGATTTAAATGGTGAGCATACTCTTGAATTTCTTGAGCGTGCATGATGGTGAAGACCTATGTTTCTCTATGTGACTATATTTAAATTCATAATCCTTCAATGTTTGACTGAAGAAAGCCAATGGCTACTCCAGTCCTTGTTCATTTTCTTGTGTCAAGAAAATATCAACACTAGCATCAACCCCATATGCATAAAGGATAAAATCCTTTGAGTAATCTAGATTGATGAGTGCTAGTGCGTAATAAATTTCTTGCTTGATTTTGTTGAAGCTTTCTCTTCTTTCTGCTATCCACTTGAAGAATGTATCCTTTTGAGCATGAGGGTGATGGGCCTAACCAATCCTGCAAAGTTTGGAATGAATCTCCTAACAAAGTTGATTTTGCCATCTCTAGGAATGATTGTAAGGCCTTTTTGTGCAGCTAAAAGAGAGAGAAAGGATGGCTTTTTAGATTCTTTTGTGATCAAAGGGTAATCCCATCCTTTGAGACCACATACCAAATCAGCCTTTTCTAACATCCACAATAAAAAATTCACTTCTTTGGGGTTAAGAGATACCCCAAACTCTTTGCATCTCTCAAATAATTTTTCTATATGCATCATGTGATTTACACTCTACTTTGAGAAGAAAATTATGTCATCTAAGTAAACTAGGAAGAACTCATTGATATATCATTTGAAGGCAACATCCATTGTTCTCTAGAAGGTTACGCCTGTATTTAACAAAACAAAAGGCATCATCTGATAGGCATATGTTCCCCATTTGGTTGTAATGCATGTTTTGAATTGATCCTCAACCTTGACCATGGTTTATATTGAAACAAAGTACCATACACATATGGAGAACCTATCATGATGCACCAACCACTGTCTGGAGAATCCATTCCATAGAAGGCAAAGGATAATGAAACTCCCTTCAAAGAAGCTTTGTTCCAACATCTATGAAATCAACACAAAGTATGAAAATTTCACCATTCTTACTTCTTATTGTAATATTATTTAGCCACCCTAAGTCAAGACTACTTAATAGGAAAAATGGCATTTTTGCCTCAATCAGTTTGTATAACTCATTCCTCATAAAGGGATCTATCTTGTGGATTTATAAGCCATTTGCTTTTGTCTGATATGGGCTTGCATGCTAGGATCAAGGTCAATGGAGTGTTGAGAAACACTTGGATCAAATCATTTGAGGTCTTCATAGCTCTCATTAGAAAATGTCAACTATATTTTGACATAAGAAATGAAGGCCTATCTTTTATTCTTCAAATGCACATTTTTTCTAGAAGAAACAACTCTCTGCCCATGCAATAGTGACTGGGGTGTAATCTTCTTGCGCTATTTGCATGATCTTATCTTCACCCTTTAACTCATTGTCATGACTGAATATATGATCTAAGGTGACCAGCCCTTTGGGGAACTTGTTTGTCTTGAGTTGAATCACTTGGTCACTATAGCTGTCATGTAATTAAACTTGCATGTTTAAAGCAAACTCAACTTCATTGTGAATGAACTGGACAATCTGTGCATCATTGTTAAACAATTACTAATTGGTTTCATTATCTGGAATGGATGGCATGACTACCATCTTGATGTGTTGTGCATTTCCTTGGACAAAATCCTCAGTAGGTGAGAATTGTGGACCAAGGGCTCCCATATGATTCGCTTGTTTGTTCAATTTCCTTAGCACCACCTGCAAAATAAGAGCTTTAAATCTCTCTAAGAGGTCTCAAACTCTATAATTATAAGATTTAAAAAGCTTATTATTTTATGTGTATTTATTTGTGACCTGGCGGATGGCCAATTCAATGTCCCCAAAGATCAACAATACCTTGATATGTCTTTTCTTAGCAATAAGAAGACCACACACTAATGCTTTATATTCTGCTATGTTATTGGAGTATGCAAACTGTACATGTTTGTACAGTGAAGAAGTCATTCTCATTATTAGGATGAAATGAGGACAACACACGTGCAATGTGCCATTTCTACTTCTAGAACCATCAAAAACATCATTCCATTGTCCAGAAGTTCCTTCATTTTTCTTGAGTGGGGTAGGAAATGGCTTCTTCTTCAAGAATGCAGTATGTGCCAATACCAATTTCAATGGTTGTATCATATGGATCAAATTCATAGTGTTCTTTTTCCCATTCATCTAATAAAAAATTAGGCATGGAGGGAGGGATGAGATGCTCTTCTGAAACTAATCTTGTTCTTGTTTTCTTAATTAGGCAATTAGCTTGGAGAGGAAATGGGTCATATAATATAGACATGATAGGAAAATATAGGCTCATCTTGTATGGTAAACTTGTACCATACCTTGTTCTTAGGAATCATATGAGACTGAATCTAATGACAGAAAACCACCTACTTTGGCTAGTGAAATTTCTTGATATGAAATATGGAAAATAAAGGAGGCAATATCAATGATTGACACATCATGAGTTATGTGTAAGACTTGGACATGCATGAAGGATTAACTGCAAGATATATTACATGAATCCTAGGATACTAACAATTGATCCATCAAGTTGCAAGACTCCTTTAGAGACAAGGGTTACTACTCAAGACCTAAGACTATCAATAATTTTCTTAGGCATGACAAAAGTACTAACCTCTAAGTCAATCATACAATTGTTAACAAGATGTTTACCCTACCTATCAAGGGACATATAATAAGGGTGGGGTTTTGAAAACTTTAACTTACTTTTATTCTCCTATTATTAACATAGCATTGACAACATCTTAAGTTTTATTAAATAACTAGATCAACTTGATGGTAAGTTGCGTAAGAGCTTCATGCTTGATAGGTCTCCCTGAGATGGAATGAACAGGGCATTCCACATTGTGACTATGTACATGTGGGTGTGTGGACTTCTTCATTTGATCTCAATAATGTTGAATGGAAGGCCCATGGACTTATAAATCTGAGGGACGAAGATTCAAATCTTTCAATCTTGAGTGCTATTGTCCACTAGAGAGGGCACTTTTGATTACACAGAGGCTTGAGATCCTTAAGGAGGTGTGCACGCAACTTCAGTTGAAACATTGTGTGGAACCTCACATGTAGGAACATGTGTGCTAGAACAATTGGGTTGATTAGCACCATCCTTCTAATTTGGAGGGTCATTCTGATTAGCAACAGTAGAAGGTTGTGTGCTGGCAAGTTAACAATCTTTTCTTGTACCTTGTGATAATAGAATCCTACATGCTATGGTCTGTTAGTGAAGCAATTGTTCATGAACTTGGATGCATTGCGCAAAAGTCCTCAACACCAAAGAATATAAGGTTGGTTTTAGGAATAACTTCTGACACTTCTTCATTTTCTGGTTCACATACACTAGTTGAAGGCTTATAACTTGAATTACTCTGAATTATGAAGGCTTACTAATTAAACAAATATATTGGCAAATAATAAATGTTAAATCCTAATTAAGTTACAGTGCAATGATATAGTAATGAAGTACAAATTTGGCACAAGCAAGTAAGCTATACAATATGAAACCATGAGTGCAAGAGGGGCAATATACTTAGTTGATTTCACAATAATCCTGAAGTTGTGCTAAGTTGGAAAATTGATGGAATAGGAAGGAAGACTATCACAATGAAGCCCAGAAAATTATGCAAGATGTCAAATATGCCAGGACTAGGGTGTTTAGAGGGTCAGGGGCACCTAGGGTGCCAGAGACCTTCTGTCTGGGCACCTGTGACTGCCAGAAGATGGCTGGAAAATGATTTTTCTAGGGTCACTTCTATGTTCACTACCCTTCACTTCTTGATCATGCTAGTATGTTCACACTAAGTCCGCAAGATTTACCTGTAACCTGCAAAGAAGAAAGAGCACCTGTAAAACCCCAAAACACATCAAATCCTAAAAATAAAAAATATGCAAATGGGGAGTCAGACTGACCCCCTGCTGTCACCCGAAGAGTGAACTTATGATCCAAGGATCTGCACTACATTTCAAACTCCATGTAGTTCAGTTGTGTGTGTGTGTGTAAAATCATGCCCTTAGGTGGCTCTTGTGTGTGATCACACTTGAATAATGAGAAATAACTAGATGTAGATGTAGATATGTGTGCATGAAAAAATGAACTTCCCCTCCTATGAAGTGTATGCAGAAGTAATACATTCCCTTGTCCCTTGAATGGAGCTAGAATGAATGCTTGAATGCTCTTCATAATGCTCTTTGGATGCAACCTTAGGTGGTGATAATAGATTTTTAGTGCTTGGTCCTTTATTATGGTCACATAACTTTATATTTATATGATTCCCTTGCTTGAATTTCATAATTAACCACTAAAAGGTGGAACACCAAGAAAATAAGATGCCCAAATGACTAGAAAGGACCCAAAAGATGTGAACATAGATACAAAGAGGTCAGGGGCACCTAGAGGGGACAAGGGTGACCTGACACTGGATATCCTGGCTGGGCGCTAGTGTCCAGACTCAGAGAAACTGAAGTGTTGAAAAGTCAGACTGGGCAAGAAGGTGTGTAAGACCAAGAAAGAAACCAGAAAGAGAGCAAAGAGGCCAAAGACAATGGTCAATTATTACTTTTCTCGCTTAGGAATCATATGAATAGTGGTATGTGATTAGGACCTAGAAATATACCCAAAGTGTGTGATTTAGTGTCTATATTTTCCCCCACTTTATGTTGTTGAGTGAATGCTTGATAACATAAATTAGATAAGAGATGCGTACCTAATAACCATGTAGATCGACGATGAAAAATGTGCCGAGAGAGACAAGAAAAAGTGTGAAGTGATAAAAATATGAAGCGTGGAAGCTAGAGAAGAGGAAGTGAAAGTGAATGATGATGACCCTAGGGCAAGAGTGTACGTGTTGCATATTTTTCCTATGATTTTCCCATAATGTCATTGTTGTGTGCTTAATTTGGATGTGACTACTGCTTCCCATAAGGACAAACCTGCAAAAGAGTAGTCAAATATGTGTATATGAAAAATTTGATCAAAATGTGTAAAAAGTGTGTAAAAATGTGAAAAGGAACATGTGCACCTGATCCATGATGAGTGAAATAGATAGAAAGGATCCTGAAAATGCTATAGAAGAATGAGTTTTTCAGGTGATCTCACACCAAGAAATTTTTTTTTGGGTGTTCTCACGCCATGTGAGCTAAGTACAAGTTTTTTGGGCAATCTCATGTAAGTGCGCTAAGTACGAGTTTTTTGGGTGATCTCACACCACAAAAAAGAAATGTAGGGAGAAATGTCTAGTGTTATTCTGTAACCTTTGACTATTTCCCGACACTTTATAAACACCATTGTAGATGGTGTGTTAAAATTCGATCCATTTCGATCCAACATGAAAATAGAAAAGAGGAGAAATCATGCATATTGATTGTTGGAGGACTGTGCCTATGCTGAGAAAATCATTGTGTAGACTATTGAAAATTGTGCCAAACTGAGAAAAATATGTAACTTCCCCCTAGTCATAGGCACCCAGGAAAGGTCTGGGGTGCCTAGGCGTTACTATATAGTGTTGGGCATTAGTGTCTGTGTTATGTTGAAGACCCAAGTCAAGTTCTGGGCCATTTCTGAGACTGAATGCTGTGTTGATTCTGTATTGATTAGTGTTGTACAGTGACTGTGAACTTCTGTATGGGGTGATTGATTCACCCAATGATAACCCCCTCATTTTGGGTGCATGCGACGTCGCTAGGAGGATATCCCAAAGGAGGACCAAACATTGATTTGAAATTGATTACCTATAGGGGGAGGGAATGTGCTTGGTAGAAACCAAGGCACATGCAAACAAAGTGGCTAGAAACAAGTGTTAGTGCAAACAAGATAAAGACGCATATAGAAGACAAAGTGTAAGCTAGCAAGTAAGAAGACAATATGTAGACCGTAAAAAGTAGGGTTGCAAACATGGGACATCACTCACAATGTCACAAGACAATGAGGCCAAAGTGGCCAAAATACAAATGTGCACACAAGAAAAAGGGCATAAGCCCACAAACAATGGCATACAAAGGACAAACAATGACAAACAGTGACAAGAAAGAGTAATAAACAACCATGGTAACAAATAGTTCCTAAAGAAAATGTTGCACATGAAGCACCCATTAGCATGTTAGAGATAAAAAGTATATCAAAGTGTGTATAATTTGATATAATAGTGTGCTAGTGAGAATAGTAAGTAGTATAAAACAAAACAATAACACCTGTGATGTGTACAAAAGTAGATGCCCCTAGGAGCCGTTGTGGGACTGGTAAGAGGTACTATACCAAGCATCCATGTTGTCTGTAACAATTTGTGTAAATTCCGCGACCACAACTAAAATACAAGTGAACACGCATGTGTGTATTAAAGATAATGACATATAATGTATGTAACTAACATAGTAAGCAAAGTGTACATGTGAGTATAAGTAAACAAGAACAATGTAACCAAGATATGTAGTATGTTGTGGAGTGTGAATGGAATGTGAATGCAAAGTGAATGTGATAGGAACAACATGCCCCCAAGTGAATGTGAATGAGTATGCATGAGATGAGGTTCATTTATAAAAGACCCCTAAACAGTCAAGAATGAACCATAGAATAAGAGTGTGTCATCAAAAAATGGTTTGAATTATGCGCTAGAAAGATATGATCGATAAATCATACAGCATAGAGAGTGCGTGGGTGAGTGATTGAGTGTGGTGAGGTTCATTTCAGATGTGGACCCTCATCAGTCAAGTATGAACCATGGAACTAGAGTGCATCATTAGGGTAATTGTGTTGTTGATGAATGTGCACTATGAGAGAATGTGTATGTGAATGCATATGATGTGTGAAATGTGTAGTGTGTATGATGTGAGGTTCATGTATGTAGTATGCCCTCAATAGTCAAGTGTGAACCATAACACAAGAGTGCATCATTGGGTAATGATGATACAAATGTATCAAGATGTGTAAGATGCATGTGAAAGACTAGATGTGAAGTAAGAAGTGAAATGGTAGAAGTGTGAGACACTTGAAAATGCTAGAAGGAGGGGAATAAACATGATGCCCCCCAAGTGTGCAATGGTAAGTGGGCTATCCAATAAAAATGAAAGACAAGGGTCCTCCACCCAATGCTTGTGGAAATAAAGGCATGTGATGATGCTCTAAGATTGGTGGTGAATGAGACAAATGATGTATTGGTGAATGAGACCTATGTTCATGAGACCTATGAGGTGATGGACGCCTATGTGTAGGAGGGCACGAAGGTGATGAACACCTATGTGAAGTAGAGCATGGAGACGATGGACACATATGTGAAGTAGAGCACAGAAATGAACACCTATGTGAAGGAAAACAAGGATGTGATGTATACCTACATGAAGGAACTTCCCGAGTGATGGACCTAAACTGATGAGATGGACTAATAGACTTGTGAGATCGAGTAGGTTGTGTGTGAACATCTATGCTAGGAGTAGATTGTGCTTTAGATTTGAGAGTTTGCGGGGACCTAGATACTCTAGAGAGTGCAATGGAAACCTTAATAGGAGGTTGTGGCCATGGTGTGCATGGTAGACCACCATTGATAATAATGACTTACATGTTGTGAATGAACTTTAAACACAAGTGATTCGTAGAAATGATAGCCTGAGTTACACGGAGCCAGGGAATACCTAAGAGCATGTCACACCCTTTGACTGAAGGTGCCACAAGACAAGGCACAAGCATGGTAAGAGGACCGATTGTGACTGGAAAGCTTGACATAACCATATGATTTAGGCATTGTATATGAAATATGTGATCGTAGATAGCTGATAATAAAAATAAGTGCAACAAAACACACACATAGAAGACGATGAGTTGATCATGATATTGTTAATAGTATTAGATCTAATTCAAGCATTGATATGTAATGTGTCAGAGGAAAATGTAGCATGATAGTCGTGATCAGAAAATGCAATGATCGGTTGAGATGCCTCAACGTGAGCAACTAGAAAGTCAAGATCCCTAATGCAGGAGGAGGTACTGTGCGATATGTATGATTGGCTGAAGAGTCAGTAGCTTACTTATCATGCTTAGGTAGAGGATTGTTGAAGATCTTGAGTTTGTGATTTTCATTAACCGGTGTAGATGTCATAGAATTAGGAAGCTTAATTTCATTATTATCGATAAGATTTTGAATAAGATTTCGAAGTTTGAAACATCGATCTGTAGAATGCCCAATGCACTAATGATAGTCGCATCTAAAATTTTCATTATTATTTCAAATTTTTGGACAAGATGGGTCCATATTGAGTGGAGGAGGAAGCGTAATATGATTTCTCTGGACTAGTTATGGCAATAGAATATACAGAGCACAAGGTAATTTAGTAAATGTACACTTAATTTGTTACCATTGAATCTTTTCAGGATTATATACAACATTGACAGTAGCTTTAGCTTTATTAGGTTTAATAGATGGCTTGAAACTTGATTTACTTTGAAATCACGTAGAAGATAAATCATGCTGATGATACTTAAGCTTACCTATGGATAATAGTTTAGTTTCGTGTAGCTTAAGAGTATGACATAAATGATCAAATGATGGAGATGTATCAAAGATAACACTTTCCTAGAGAGGTGGTAATAGAATTTGGAAAAATAAATATTGAAGTTCAGAGTCCACAAGCACATTAGACATCTTAGCTAAGTTGTTCTTATATCGCAATACATAATCCGCTAGATGTTCGTTAGATCCTTGCTTAAGATGCACGAGTTGAGCATAGGATATCTTAGAGCCAATATTAATAGAGAAATGAGCAAGAAAAGCATCGGCTAAATGCATAAAATATGTTATCGAGTGGACAGGTAGATCATAGATCCAACGTATTGCATAATCTTGAAGACTACGAGGCAAGAGCTTTGCTAGTAAAGTGTGATCATCCACATAATCTAGACATGCTACATGAAATGCTCGAACATGCTCTTGAGGGTCCTCATGGCATTTGAAAATGGGAAGCTTAGAAGTGAGGAAATTAAGAGGAAGTGCATAAGAGGAAATGGCAGGTGTGAAAGGAGTATGAAGTAGTAATGTGGAGTCTATAGATGGGGATGCATGAGAAGTGGCCAATTGAAGTTGAAGAATTTTAGTTTGAAAATCCTAATATAAAGAAGTTAAATCATGTGTATTTGAAGAAGCACTAGGTTGTGCATTAGAAGCATTAGGTGGAATGATGGGAACGGTAGTAGTGGGAATGGAAGAAGGGATATGGGGGGGTTGGGTGGAGGCCATGGCAGTCAAGGAAGAACATACAAGAGGTGTTGAAGCAACATCATGAGAGTGTTTATTAGCAATCAAAGCATGAAGAATATGCAGAATATGGGAAGGATTATTACACAAAGCTTGATGAAAATTTGTGAGCTTTTCCAATTGTTATTGATCAACATTTGTGTTTAATCATATGTGTGCTCACTATTAGATGCTTCAATTTTTTCGAGAGGAACTTGTTGAGAGTTAGCGAATGGATTATTGGTTTCAGCCATTAATTTAGAAACTCTATAGGAAGATGGAGGAAGCTTGAGATGCTCAAAAATCCCAAAACAACCACTACAGGTGATGTGCATAAGAATAACAACCTAGAAAGAAGGTTGGAATCAAGCGACGGGTTCACCAAATGATTAAAAAATATTGGAAATAAATGTTAAATTCTAATTTCAGAGTCACAATGAAATAAATATGCAATAAAGTACGGATCTAACCTAAACAATAAACAATTAAATTCAAAACCCTAAGTGAAATAGAAGGGATGGGATACTTAGATGATTTCGCAATAATCCCGAAGATTTGTCGAGATAAAAAACTAGTGGAACATGAAGGCAGATGGTCACAACCAAGCCCAAAAAAATATAGAACTGTCAGAACATGCTATAGACTGGGGTGTTTGGATTAGGTCAAGGGCGTTTGGGCACTGTAGACCATTGTTTGGCACCTGTGATTGCTCAGAACCTCAGAAAATGACTTTTACAGTGTTGCTTCTATGTCGTTTCCCTTCGTTGTTGAACGCATGTATGTCGCACTAAGTCTGCAAGATTTTCCTTTGACCTGCAAAACCCCGAAACACTCAAATCCTAAAAATAAAAAAGATGCAAATGGTAATTTGAATTGACCACATAAGTCACCCAACTGAGTGAATTTACGATCCGAGTGCTACACTACACTTCAAACTCCATGTAGTTCTACATGCATGTGTGTAAAATCATGCCCTAGGTGGCTCTTATGCAAGATGCACTTGATAGCGAGTAATAACTAGATGTAGCAAATGTAAGTAGATGTGTGCATGGAAAAATGAACTTCCCCTCCTATAAAGTGTATGCAAAATAATGTAGTCCCTTGTCCCTTGAATGGATGCTTTGATGCTCTTGAAATGCCTTTGGATGTAACCTTAGGTGATAGTAGTAGATGCTTAGAGCTTGGTCCTTTATTATGGTCACATAGCTTTGTATTTAAATGATTCCCTTGTTTGAATTTCATAGTTAACCACTAAAAGGTTGACCCATAAGAAAACAAGATTCCCAACAACTAGAAAAGACCCAAAATATGTGAGCAAGAAATAAAGAGGTCGGGGACGCCCAAAGGGAACGGGGGTGTTGGTGTCTAGACTCAGAAAAATCTGAAGTATCGAAAGTTAGATTGGGCAAAAGGGTTTGTAAGGCTAAGAAGAAAACAATAAAGAAAGAAAAGAGGCCAAAGAAAGTGGTTCATTAATATGTTTCTCGCTTAGGAATCATATGAATAGTAATGTATGATCATGACCTAGAAATATACCCAAAGTACTAGTGCTCTTCTTGAACCAGGCATAGGAAGGGGATGTGTATGGGCACCTGTCTAAAGATGATTGTGCACATTAGCATGTCATATATCATTTTGTTGGTTTTTCCCATATCTCTGATTTGGATATTGATTTATAAAGGGCTGATGGCTCTAATTGAATCCTTGTTTAGAGTTATTTATGAAGGATTGCACCTGCTGATTTTCTAAAAATATAACTTTATTAGACAAATTTCTAATCAAGGCCTTCATTTCTTCATCCTCCTTTTGCTACTAAAAAGAGTATGATGTAGAGACAATGGGTTGGGTTCTCTGATCAGGAATGGGAGTGATGAAAGGTTGAGGTGCTTGAGGAAATTCAGGAAACAAGGGCATAGGGAGTTTAGGGGCTATCTTACCAGCTTGGATAAGAAAATGTTATGCCCTAATGGTTATAGGATAGGCATCAGGAAGTTGCACAACACCCATGGACTGTATCATGACAGCAATATCAAAATTCAAGGCTCTTAAGAAATTAAAAAAAAACACCTTGAGGGGTTGGTCTTAAAAGGGCTATAATTTTGTCCTATGTCTTTTGAAATCTGAAGTTGAAGTCAACCATGATCTCATTGGGAGTTCTCTTGATCATCGTGAGTTATTTAAGCAAAGTGTAGTACAAAGTCCATCCTAGTTGGTTATAGAGGTAGGTCTTAAAATTATATACCACTGAAGTGTTTTTCCTTTAATTGAAGAAGCAATCAACCTTACAGCTACATCATCTTTTGTAACTACATAAATAGAGCAGACATTTGCAATGTCTTGAATGTGCTTAGCAGGGGTGACTTGATTCTCACTAGTGAAGAATGAAATACTCTTAAGTGTAGCCACTGCTATACCATGTTACAAAGGTAGGGCCAAGGGGTTGCCACCATTAAAGCTGAAAAAGGGCATATTTCTCTACTGCGTAATGGATAGAAAGGGTTTGAATACCCTGATAGAGTGCGTGGAAGGTCTACTAAGAGGAGGGTTAGATTATTCCCTATGTGCAAATGATTGAGATGTGCTCAAGGTGGTTCTGCTACTTCTTCTCTTAGGAGACAACTGAAGATATTCAAAGGATTATTCAACTATTACACTCTAACTAGTATGTATCCTTCTCATGAAAATGGTGCAAAAACTACTGAAAATATTAGATTTGGATATTGGGAGTCTCCGGATGTGTTAAAAATAACCTTTAAAGGTTGTATCTCAACAAGAACACATCTAACTTCTTGAAATAAAGATGCATAGCTCTTTAAAATTATCCCATCGGGTGTGTCAAAACTATTAGAGAAGTGAAGGCATTGAGGTGGCTAGGATATTACGATGAAACACCTACAAAATATAAATCTTTCAATAATGGTCCCACCGAGCGTGCTAGAACTATTGGGGATCAAAATTACACCCATCCTAGATCAAGATGAATTGGGCCTTTGAGGCAACATGGGACTGTCTCCAAGTTGTGGAACTTGCACTTGAGACAGACCTCCAGAGAAGGTCGGCTTCCTCTACCTATTTCTACTACTATAACTACTTCTAGGAAATGAAATTCAGCCACCTAACACTACTCTACAAATCCAAGGGACCGGGGTGAGAAGGAGATGCATGAAATGGAAACCTAAACTAAGGAAAGGTGATAACACCATAAAGAGGGGGATGAACACTATAATATGAGTGACGTGCCACAGTCTGAAACAACACTCACACACTCACTTTTATGGAGCACAACAGAAAAAAAACCTGCAAGGGACATTACTAATACACATCAAACCAACAATGCAAGGGAAAGGCAAGAAGATGCAATAAAATGCAAACTATGGTAGAGATAACCACAAAACAAGACTTTTATTAATTCCAAGGAATGCATAGTTGATTACAATGGCGAGAGAGGCAAGTATCCACATGTAAATAACAGATCTTAGGCCTCCTACTCAAAATGCCAAGGAACAATGCTCTAAACAATGCTATTAGTAAACCAAGAGGGTCCAACATTTACAAATGAGAATTATCCAACAATATATAGAGGAGAGAAGAGGAGGGAAAAGAGAGAGGGAAACTCATATTTTCAAATCCATCCACCAACAACCCGTATTGAATTCCTACAAATCCACCTGCAACACTATCAAATCTGCCTCCCCATGTAAGTTTAACTTGTGGAAGAAATAAGGAAACTGTATGATAAAAAATCAACAAGTGACCTTCTTCACACCCAACCTCCCGAGGTCATGCTGAGACAGCCGGTGTGGAGTTGAAATGGGAGTGAAAGTTATGGTGATGACCAAGCTAATTGGGCAACCTTATGTCTTTGACATGCAATAATGAAATCTGCAAATCTAAGGCAAAGAATGCTCTCCTAACCTGAAGGGGTGTGATGGTAGGGTCTGATATGATAGCTACTTGGAGACTCCAATCGGTGTCTAGTTTAGCCGAGATTATATTGATTGGTTGTGGAATACATGGAAAGCAACCTACATGTGCCTCGTATGGGTTTCCAGAAAAGGTCATTAAATTGAGACAAGAGATGTAGTGGAGCTGCAGGAACTAAGGGCAATTTTATGGTCTTGTCCAGAAAGTCTTAGCCTGATCGGCTACTATATTCAAAAATGAAAGTTGTGTGATAATATCATGTGGAAGCAGTGAAGATATGAATACCAGTGTGCATAAGATAGTGTCAATATCTAACTGACTAGCAGGATCATTGGGTTGCGGGACCTGTGGGTCACAACCAAAGACTCGTCAAGGTTGAGGCCCTTGTATGGTCATGCATGCAATCAAATCCTATTTCCAGGAGTGATCCAAAAATCATAGGCTTGATTAGCAGCTATGTTCAATGTATCTAACTATCTTATTTTCTCTGTGTATGTGGCAGGTGTGCATAAGATTGTTAAGTGTAAACTTGTGTCAATGTCAGTTATTAGCTCTGGCCCATTGGGTTATGGGACCAGGGGATCACAACTGTAGGTTTTTTCCTGTTGCGGACCGTTGATGGTCATGCAAGATGAATTGATTTGTTTTCGGTAAATAAACTATCTATCAAAGGAAATCTAAGCTATATTTTTGGTGTTTTCTCAATATATTAGAATAAAGCAATGAAACAAACTAATCTATGGAAATAAATATTTTTGTGCTTTTCTAAATTTTCAGACAATGTATCTAATCTAATAAACAATTTAAAAACAAATAATTGGCTGAATGTAGCTAGCTATCTGTGTAGATGTGTGAATCTAAATCTAAGATCTACTCTAATTCAAATAAAATCTTTCCAACCCTACCTCAGAAGTGAAGAATAAATCATGGCTCTAACAAAGCTATTATTCCCCCACAACTTCCTTGGCAAAATTGAAGAGAAAACTTCCTATTGATTTGATCTACTTGTAACTATTTGACTAATTGAAATGAATTGTTTCTCTACTCTATTTGATATGCAATTGACAATTTGAAAAAATGAAGCAAACAAATACACAACTCCAACCTGGAAGAGAAGGAGATTTGGAAAATCCAATAGTATGAGTATCTATCCCCTCATTTCTTTCCTTTCTTTCTTTGAGTGTTCATGTGAGTCCAAGGATTTGGGAATGCAAAGAACAACAACAAGAGGATGATGCTTGAGCGATGGTAACTTGGAAGCAATCTGGACATAATACAAGTAGAAGAAAGATAGCACAAGAGATCTGAACTTGGCTATGCAATTCCTAGTAAGATTATGGCAACACAACAATGCAAGATATACAAATTCTCAGGCCCATTTACTTGAATACAAGCATGGAATATATAGGAATGGAGGATAGAAGGTTACTTCATGCACAAGACAATTTAGAGGAAGTTTGCTGGTTGGATATTTTGTCATGCCAAAATATGAGGTTTAACCACAGTACATGAGATTAAATCCCTCCTCAAAGACAGGTGAGGCTGCTTGTTTATTGATAATCTAAAACACAACAAAAATAATATGTACAATATTCACATTAATCTAACCATTGGGGTTGGGATAGAATCCCAAAGTCCATATCCATGCTAGGTAAAGATGTTGTTGTTTTCTGAAATAGAATGGATCAAAAAGGAATACACAATGGAAAGGAAATGCCGAGAATGTATTTTCTTTCGAGCAAACATAGATCACGAAATAATCATACGAGTTCTAGATAACAAATGTAATGTAATGTTTGAAACAATTAAAATGATTGAGAATGCTAAACAATGAATAGCTTAAGATCTTGGACATAAGAACAATATCTTAAGAGAGATGAATCTCACAACACAAAGTTTGCAAAAATAACATCGATTTCTATTCCTCAAATGATTAAAAGAAAACACAAAGTTTTTCTTCTTCACAATAGTTCTCAATATTCCAAAAATCTTAACCCTTTGGAATGCATAAGCATCCCTTATTTATAATAAAAGGAGTTGAGAGAAAATAGGATAAATCCTAGAAAATAGTCTTTTAAAAGAGAGTCCTATTTTGCTTGACTCTCACGCAGGAGACCAAGTCAAATTTTTCTTCCTATGTGATGAAACAAAAATGAAAAAGACATGTTGATTTCAAGATTGAAATGACATGTCACATTGTGCTTATTTTGTGTCATCATCTTTATCTTCCTCCAACAAAGCCTGCTTGTCCTGAAATTCTTGGAATCTTTGGATTATACCCCGCATCTCATTCTCATCAGGCGTAGTGGAATGATCACTTAGAACTTCACATGTTTCTTGAGTATCACTAGCATTTTCAGGAAGCTTTTTCAATCTCTTGTTGAGTTTCATCAGAGTCTACAAAGAATGTTCAATTTTTACAAACCTGTCAATGATTTCCATACTGAATCCGTAAGTTGGTTCACACTGAATTGATTCTTGGATCTATTTGTAAAGATCATCAATAGGTAGGATACCCGAGCTTTCACTCAACGCTTTAGCACAGATCTTGACCAACTCTTCTTCTAAGTCGTTCTTGCCATCGACCAATTGATCTCTTGATTCTCTCAATTTGCTGCAAGCTTCATTGAGAATCTTTATTCTGAATTTGATGGCTTTAATCAGCTGAAAATGTTTATCCCCATGTGGAATGATGCCCTCTTTGACCAAGATGCAGGATGGAACCTGTTTCAGCGTTTGGAGAGCTTCAAAAGTCAACTCTAGGTTCCCGATTTCTGCTGAAAACTCATCATCCATTTTCTCTCCATCTTTCTTTATATCATCTAAAGATTGGTAGACTTCCACAATATCTTCGATGACTTCTTTTCCTTGTAGGAGTAGCCTTTGGGCCCATTCATCAACCATTCTCCCCTTTTCATTAATCTTCTTGATCATGGGTACCGATGAGAAATTGAACCCAATAAGAGTAGAGGATGATGGTGTTGACTCAGGAGGCTTTGAGAACTTGAGTAGCACTTTTGTTAGCTGCTATACTTTCTCTTTTAACTCATCTCTATTTGCCTTAGTTTCCCTCAGCTTCTGGCACAACATTTCATGGCATCTTATGCATCCTGCCGTGCTGCCTCTGTTGTTACTTTGCCTAGATCCACCCTTGTGATTTGATAATCTGTGACCATTATGTCATCCTTAGTTTTATCAGCTGCGAGAGTAACAATCTCTGCAAATTTATGCCCTAAGGCATCCACTGAAATCCTTGAGACTGTTTTGGGTTTCTTATCTGACTTAGTGGGAGTGACCTTGAGGGAACTGAAATCAAAGGCCAGTAATGGGACAACTACCTTCCTCTTCCTCGGAGTCTAATCTACCAACTATTGAGGTGTATTGGAAGAAGTGGCTTCCATTGCAGGTGTTTTGGTCACATCTTCAAGTGGGGGAGTATTAGCTTGTGGAGTGGTAACCAGTGTAAGTGTAGCGCCCATGGTAATGGATTCAGGGAATAGAGGTGCAGTAGGAGGAGGCATGTCCATGGTTAACTGGGGTCCAGTGGGAAGAGGTGAGAGGCCAAAGAAGATACTAGCCATGGCTGAGGAACTTAGTGAAGAAATCTAAGGCATAAAAGGTTGAATGGGAGGAGGTAAGGATTTTGAAATTAGAGCTTGAGAAGTGGGAGGAAGACTTACCTCTGATGAACTATCTACCAAAGGAGGAATGGAAGGCTGAATTATCTCTCCTCCTAAAGGAATGTTCCCTTGTTCTGGTTGTGGAGGTGAATCAAGAACCTCAACTGTTTTTGGGAGAGTGGCCACTGGTGTAGTTACTTGATCTTCTCCCTTTCTTACAAACTTAACCTTCATTGGCCTTTTGGAAGGGTTCTTATCTTTTTCCTTTTGTCCTTTTGAGGGTCCCTCTTCCAAAGCATCTAACTTTGCAAATTCCCTTCTTTATAACTCATTTCCCAATAAATGAGCCATGCCTTAGTACGAG
This sequence comes from Taxus chinensis, assembly GCA_019776745.2. Lineage (NCBI taxonomy): Eukaryota > Viridiplantae > Streptophyta > Pinopsida > Cupressales > Taxaceae > Taxus > Taxus chinensis. The sequence goes on from CM034148.1 coordinate 381,045,680, forward strand.
CGAGAATTTGAGTAGCTCTTCCCGTGATAGAAGCTTTCTCAGTAATGGATAAATCAATGGCCGGGAATACATATTGATCTTCATTTAACCCGTCATACGAGGCATCAAAAACACTCTCATTTTCTTTAGTGCCTTTTAGGATGTCAGATAAATCCAGTATCTAGATTTCTTCAATTATCAACCTGCTATTATATTTTCTTCAGATGGTAACTTCATCCCGAAGATCAACCCAAATATCTTCTATGTTGGGAACATGTAGATATAAAGTCCCGTATGACTTAAGGACTCCTCGAAAATCAAATCCATCTCTGTGCTTCATGTGCTTCTTCAACTTGTCCTAAAGCTTGTGCACTACATTCTTATCTTTGACCACCGTTGAGCATGTGTATCTTCCAATGGAAATGGGGAAGGATACAACGTCCTTGTGTTTGCTTTGTTGGAATTTGTGGAAATCCAACAACTATCTTACTAACTCCATTAGGATCAGCTTATCTCCTGGGAATCTGGGCAATCTAAAACAATCACCTGGATACATGACCACCCGAAGGTATGTAAACTTCTTGAACTGCAAGAAGATACAACCCCATTTTGATACTTCAACCCACGCTTCATCAGACACTCTTCTTTTCCTTAGATCAGGGTTCATCCTGTAGATATTTTCATAAAAGAAAGCATCGTTCACTCTTCTGAACTGATCTTCAAAACCTTTCATTATCAGCTGAGGGAGGTACCGATATATGTGTTCTGTAGCCCTATCTCCTTTTGCATCCAATCCTAGATAATTTCTCATGCCAGCTGCTACATAGGTGACATACGATGACATATAGAATTTTCCCGTAGTCAAGACTGTCTTCATCTGGGAATCAATCTCATCACTTATGAGACTGCTCTAATCGATCCCTTCTTTGTTCTTCTTCATAATCACCATGAATTGATACATCCATCATTGGAAGTCCCTTGACTCAGGGAATCCAAATACTCGATTTAGCAAGGTGATGATGTCACTGATCTCAAGGATGAAATCACTCCTGGGGGAAAACTTGGGGAACCTTGAGACGGTTAGCTTGGCCTTGATTAAGAATTCCCTATTCACATGCCTGATGCACTTGTTTTGATCCTTTTCCCAGGATTTCTGTACTGACTTAAGATCTACATCAACATATTCCTAAAAGTTGGGTAATCTTAAGAGGTCATCAAAATAACCCCCGTCCAACTTCACCATGACTTCTCCTGCTTGATTTTTCACTGAGCGAGAGTCTGAGTCATAATGGGAAGCATAGGCCAAAATGAACTCAGGGCATTGAGTAGACATTGGGAATCTTGCTGCAAGAGGGAGGCCACTGTTGGTTATTGCCTTCATCCAAGGACTCTGAGAAGAATCCTTGGTTCTATTCCAGAAATCCTCCATGTTAATGTTACCGAGTTTCGTATCTCGGACGTCGTAATTGTAATCTATATAGGAAGGGGATTCCATCTTCCAATACTTGTATTTCATCTTCCTTGACTTGTCTGACTTGACTTTAGATGATCCAGGATATGACATGAGAAATCCTAAAGAAAAAATGCCCAGACAACTCCTATATGAGCAATCAGACTTGAAAGCTTGCTGAGCAACCCCACAGATCCACCACACTATCTAGATTTTAGGACTTGTAAAGCACCTAATGAAACCTGACACACTGGAGAAAGAGTGTCGGAACATAGGTCTTGTCGGACACTTCACAAAACTTGACACACTGGAGAGAGTGTCGGAACTTAGTATATGTCTGACATGCTGCAAAACCTAACACACTAGAAATCAAATGTTGGATGATGTTGGATGTCTGACACTTACAAAGTCCCAAAACAATGCAGAACTTGGAGATTGTTAAACACCCTACAAAATCAGAAATAAGGGATCAAGTTTTTGAGATGTCAAAACATGCAATCTTTCTGCCATTTCAACAGTTAGGACTCTCTATTCTTCTCCTTTTCTTTAAAACACACAAAAAGGTATATTCCAAGGTATAGAATAGGAAAACACCCTAAGGGTAAACTCTTAATCAATAATTTCTACTGGAATACAACCCAGAAAGAAGAAAACCTAAAACCCTAAACCTGGAAGAAAAATAGGAAAGGAAGGAGAAGAGATGTAAAGAACATGACAAAAACATTTTCAATAGAAATCACAAGCAGAGGGCGGAGAAAATACCTTCAGCAAATTTGAAAAATAATTGAAAATGAATCACGCAATCAAGCATGAAATCAAATCGGGTTTGAAGGTTGAGAGAGCATGCATGAGGAAATCCACACAACCAAAAGTACAAAAGATAAAAATGATGTGTAAATCCAACTATTTATAAAACCCCTGCATTTATTACACTTCACATGACACGTGTTCCAACTACCCAACAACTTGGAGTTAATGCCATGTCATCATGCTTGGAGTGCCTGAAAACCCAATACAAAGGATTTAGCTATCAATTCGGGTTTTGGGTTTCGGGAAACAGACGACATGAAACAGGAGATGCTTAGGTGTTCCAAGGTTCTAAAAACCCGACACAAAGGGACATATCAGGTTTCAGGTTTCAGGAGTCAATCGACATGGAGCATGCTTTTTGCAAGTTATGTTTTGATGCTCATGAATTCTGAAAACCTGAAATATTGGCTAGTTTCGGGTTTCGGGAAACAATTTGCCTATAACACATAAAAACATGTTTTCATGTTGTTGAAACCCGAAAACCCGAAAATCTCTTCAAAAGGGCATTTTAGGAGATTTTTCCAAAAAAATTCTATGTTATCTTAATTTTAGCTAGAATCACTAAAATGAGATAACATAGTTCCACTCATTAAATCCATTTAAAAATAGAAGGAATAAGGAGAACCAAGCAAACGAAGCTGTTTTTAGCAAATTCGGCTCACGGATGCGCTCAAAAAGTAAACTTAAGTGAATTGTCGCATGTAATTTTTTTGCATGAAGATTATGGAAAAATTGATCAAGACCGCCACCCTACGCAGGGCAGCGGTTTCAGGACTACTGCTCTAGGTAGGGTGGCGGTTTGTGAACCACCGCCCAGGAAGGGCGGCTGTCCTAGAACTGAAGGCCAAAACAAGCATAGAAAGAAGGGGGAAGCTAGAAAAATGCAAGGAAAAGATAAGTAAGGCTATCTAAGCTATAAATATATACTGCGAATGGGTTTTTGGAGCTCAAACACCTTCTTAAAAGGATTTTGAATCATCACTGGGGACTTTTGTAGCTGTTTTCCTGACAATATAGCACGTGCAATTTTGGGTGCGTACATAAACCAAATCTAATCAAATATGGTTGGTTAAGTTGACTAGATGTGTGCATTAATGACCTTAGTTGCATTTCCCTTTTTTTGCATGCTAAATTCTACCAAAATCTAATTTTGAATAGTATAATGTGTATTCCTCATCAACAAATTCCCAACAAGACCAAGTGCATTTGAATCCAAAATCTATAGTAGAAGTTATGGTGATTTGAAGGTTTACAATACAAGATTAACACACAAGACACTTGTCATGATTGGATCAGATGATTGTTTATTTATTTTTTATTTTCTACAATGATTCATACATTCATTCACCATAAAGGATTTGACATACAATTGTCACGTTATGATAGGTTGTGTGTTGTGCACTTCATTTGACAAGTTCTTGGAAGTGATACGTGGCACTCAGTGATTGGTGTGGAAGGTGTCAACTTAGTACATGTGCGGAGGAAGGATCCATGAGAGGGATGAATGCAGAGGCTTGTAAGTGCACGTAAGAGGGTACACGAAGAGTGAGAAGAAGAGGTGCATATCTATAAAGATATGCAAGTATGCAAGGAAGAAAGGTGAGCACGCAATACAAGGATGCACATGGAAAATTCATAAGGAAAGGATGTGAAAGGGAATGAGTTCACGTGAGGAGAAACATGGAACTATGGAAGGAAGGAATGCATAAAAGAAAGAAAGCCAAGAATGAGCAAAATGTGATGAAATTCCATGATGTGTGCAAGATGGATGCACAACATCTGGGAAAGAAAAATGTATGCGTAAGGAGTGCACGCAGAGGGGAAATGGAAGGAGATAGAAGAATAAAGGAGAAGGGAGGAAGCACATGGAAAGAAGAGAAGGGAAGGAAAATCACAAGGAAGAAGCAAGAAGGGTGCATGTGAAGAACTGTAACCATGTACTTGCGCCAAGGAAGAAAACTGAGGATGCACGTAACTTGAAAACTTGAACTGAGAGATAGAGTGGAATTTTAAGTTGTCAAAATAACCCAGGGGGATATTTTTTACAAGTAATAATTTGATGAAGTACTCAAGTAAATACCATTCCAAACAACCCACTATGTAATTTCAGCACCGAAAAAATCCAGACCATTATTTGAAATAATAGTAGCAAGAACTCCAAATCTAGTAGTAATATCTTAATAGAAGTCAAACACACTAGTTTCATTCACTTCTTTTAGTACAACTGCTCCTTTCCATTTGGTAAAATAATCAGTGGCAGTAAGAACTTACTTGTGACCCAAACTAGATGGTGGATTAATCATTAATGAACTCCAATCACCACTGCATAAAGGGTTGATGTGATGAAATATGATGAAGAGGACAAACTGCATGATTTTCCTTACCCACAAAGAAGGCACACTTCTAAAATATTTTGACCTGTGCATAATAAATATTTGAAAGTACTTGGCTAATAATAACCCACTTTCATGATTTTGAGAGTAGTAGTCCTTGGAACATAATGGCCACCTGATAAACCTTGATGGAATCCTTGCAATAATTTGTCAACTTGTGAAGGTTCTACACATATTAGAAGAACACCATTAATATCCCTCTTAAATAAAATACGTCAATGAGTGCATAAGGAGCAGCTTTGAACTTGAAATACCTCCTTTTTGTCTTATCCAAACCTTGGGGAAGAATACCCGCATGTAATTACTAAATCATGTCTTGTGTCCAACTCACAAAAGATGGTATTTTAGCTACTTGTGGCTGATTTATGAGTGTAAGACCAATACCTTTCTTTGAATCCAAATCTAAAATTAAGTTCTCACCTAACCCTTTTCCTCATATCAATTTTTTTACCTTGAAGTCTATGTCATATTCCATGACTTTTGTGATCCAACCAGCCCTCTTTTCATTCAGATCCTTGCTCAACAAAAACTCTTTCACACTTGGGTGAGTAACCATAACATGAATTCTATTATTAGAGAACATATATCTAAAAAAAATTAAGCCTCTAATAACATAAATTACTTACTTTTCCAAAAAAGTATACTTCACCTCAGAGTCATGTAGCCCTTTGCTAAAGAAGGCAATGGACTGCTCTAAATTATCATGATTCAGCTGAGTTAAGATAAATGAAATTATTTTCTAGAAATTGTTGTCACCCAAAAGTTGCACCTTGGTAGAGAATGGTATGTGTACTCTCTCTCTCTCTCTCTCTCTCTCTCTCTTGTTGACAAAATTAGAACACCTCAAAGCTGTGGGTAACCTATGTTTGAGGTGAACCTCCAGAGAGGGTTCGTTCCCTTATGAATCACCTAAAAAAACAAAAACTTTGGCAAGGAAAAGGGAGAAAGAATGTAGGAAATGGGAAATAAACATGATAACACATGCATATAACTCTGCACACATATAAATCAAAGATCCACACACATGCATATCTCTAAGCTATTTTGTGTAATAAATTCAAGGGTTTAGGAGAAATGACAACAATAGAAGGCTTTAATTCCACACTAAAGCAACAAAATATCCTATCAGACACAATAAATAATCAGAAAACAATAGTATGATGGAAAAAATGAAGCTTTATTTTATTCATAGGTGCGAGTATAAAGGCTTAAGATGTATATGCAAATCAACGTCTAGGCATCTAATGTATTTTACAATAAAAATCAGCCAATATAGGATGCTCCCTACTCAGAATAGATTGCTACCACTTCAAATAGACTGATGGTATTTTTTAAAAATTTAATTCATACCCCTTCATGCTTGGCTCCAACCCCTCTAACTGCAACTACTTTTGTTTTATTTTATTTATTCTTTCCATGGTGCATGAGACAAAAGTTCCTTTGTTTTATTCATTTAATTCCTTCTTTTGTCCCATTCATGCCCGGACTGGAGCTGCCTTTTATTTTATTATTTCTTTGTCTTATCCAATCTTTGGCACATACTCTTATCTTGGAACAACAACCCATTTTATTTTATGTATTTTATTCCTTTTTGTACCTTTTTAAAACATCAATCTTCTTACAAATAGAACAAAAACACGCTCTTCTAATTTTACCCAAAACTCTTAAAATAGAATCTTCTATTTTAAACCCTTTTATGCACTTCTTTTCCTTGATCTTCCCTTGGCGCATGGGGCTGCTATTTTAGCCAAGTTCACTGTATTTTTGGCACCAACTAGGACTAAACTTCTACTTTCTTATTTATAAAAAATCATCCACCTCCTTGCACATATATTCTCCTTTGACACCAACTATTGGACTGTTTTGATTGATCTCTTTTCTATTTAGCGTGCTCTTCCATTTTTAACCATCTTTAGTGCCATTTCTAGGTGTATAATTTATGGTAACAAGAACTACATTGATCCTGAAATATAGTGTAGCATTCAGTGACTCACAAACCAAGTGACCACTGAGGTTTGTCTGACTCAAGAATTTACATCTTTTATTTTTGGATCTAATGATTGTTTGAGTGCTTTATAGGATAGCCATGTTTGTTTTGCGGGAACAAGTGTGAAAGCTAGCATTACATGCAAAGTTTATTTTTTTAAATTTTATTACGATGAAATAAAGCACAAAGCTATGAGACAAAAAAAGTGTCAAATTCCCATTATTCACAAGTCTAAAACTGTACAACTCGATCGGTTAGTCATAGCTAGTCTTTGACATGTTGTATGTTCTTACTCAGCTTCATTCAAAAACATAATTAATAATATGCACAAATTCCAGATTCTACATTTGTCTTAGTTTACCAATGACATGGCCTGAGGATCATATAAACCAACTAAGTCACTCATATAACCTTAATTTAACTTCAAATTGTATGCAACTTATTTTACTTGTGAATTTTATTGTGTATAGGATCCTTATTTGCTAAAGTAAAAATATGAACGCATTTAAAACCAATAACATTATAGTCAACTCTTTACACAAACTAAATTTTAATTAGGGTTGTTACATTTTGGTGAACCCATTTTTGTTTAAACCCTTCACCTAATATAGGGTCTTATTTAGCTCATTTGGCTGGGCCTTTTGATTTCCAAAATCCTAGGGTTGTCATAGTGAGTGTCTGATATTACCTATTGCATTTCTTAATCTTTTTTTGGCCATGGTTTGATTTCATGAATTGTGAAATTATAATGGTTACCACCCCTCTAATCAAGTCCATACCACTTATGGGATTACAAAGTATGTTCTCCTTCTCCATCTTTCGATACGATTAATATCATCTATAATTATGATCAATCCCCTAATCCCCTTCTGGTTCTTAAACTCCCACCTCACTTTGACCCATCCCCAATGATTTCTCTTAATCACTTATTGTAGAAAATCATTTTTGGCACTCTCATGCCTTCAAATTGCATATGCCCCTCACCCCTGCCTATCGTGCTCATTTCCATCCTATTTTTGAAGAACCCACTTTCCCTCCTAAATTCATATTTTTCCCTTACATCCCACTTATTCTCAATATTCTACATAATTCCCCTATGTTAAATCCCCATTAATCACTACTATCATTAATCTACCATAATCCATCTACTTATCCTGAAACTCCATCCTAATCACCCCCATCAAATTCCCTTATTCCTTTCATCACTACCCCTCATTTAACTTCTCCATAGGATTCCCTACACCCATTTACCCTTTCTAAGATTCTTTATACCTCACATAACCCATTAAACACACCTTACATGCATGCATGGCTAAAAATAGCCCGCCAACCGTTATCTTCCCATTACCACTCAGTCATCATCATCATAATATCTCTTGGTAGATTGTCCGCCCAGTCGTCGGTGATTGACCCAGGTCATTGGTAACCCAACCCTACCTTATTTAATCACATTCACCCCTCCTCTCAAAGGGCTAAAATACTTTGAATGTCTTGTGTGCTACATAATTTTTGAGTCTTGTATTGTCATTGGAGCTCTTGTCATCAACTTTATCACTTCATTATCCCTTTGTATGCCATTAATAAAGCTTGGAGCATAGTGGAGGTTGTTCAGAGATATTGTTCATGCATGTGCTCTATTTTGTAGGTTTGCAGGTCTCTGTCGATCTTTGCCTTACACTTCAGCCTTCATCAACCAATCTCAGGTCCATTCATCCACCTGGTTCCTTATCCTAGACCCCATTTATGTTCCAGTTGCTTTCGACTAGATCTAGTCGTCATCAACCCATATACCACACATGTTAAATTATTTTTATTTTACTCCCTATCCACTCCATTTAACATCCTTTCTTATCCCATCAGCATTTTGGTTACATTATCAACCTTTTTTTATCCACTTTAACATTTTAGGATTGTACTTACTTCTGTTCCTGCATTTTCCCACTGCTTCCTACACCCATCTGCCTTCTCTATGTTCTGATCTAGGTTTCTACAGTTCTGCACCGACATTTCAGTTCTATTTCAGCTCAGTTTCAGACCACCTCTACCCTGATCACTGCCGATCGTACCATTTGCTCTTGGGTCACCGTCAACCCGCTCTAGTTTGTTCATACTTGTAGCATTTCTATTATTAGTTATCACTTTAGTTTATCTTAGTTTATTAGATTACTATTGTAGATCTTGTCATTAGTTTATCTTTATCCATCATTGATTATTCTCTTGTTATTTCCACATGGGCTGACATCCTTTCTAGGAAGATTTTACTTCTTAGAACCAAATTTTTTGGGAAGCCCATCATATCTATCACTAATTCCTTTTTTGTGTTTAGTCTTCTTTGTTGTGCAGGTTTTTGATTCACAGTATTGTAAGATCTACTTTTTTGTGCCCATACCATCTTCATGACTACCCATCATCAGGAGGTATCCTAAACCCTCCCCATCTTTTGATGTTTTCTTGATATTCTAGTTCTAGGAAGCTTTCACTAATCTCGAAGAAGGAAGGTGTGAAATATTGACAAACATTTTGGCATGCCCAGTGGTACCAACCCTTCTTTGGTGAGGTCTCTTGCATTTTCATTTCTTTCGTCTCATATTTTCTTCTATATCTCTTTTCTAATAACCTTACAGGTAGGAGTTACTTTTGCTTGCTGATGTCATATACTAGATTGTTTGAACGTGCTCTCTCACTCATTTTGAAGATCATATAAAATGGAAAAGTGAATTCCAAGTATTTCTTGTTTTTTCTCCCGATTATTTTTCTTTATTGAATTGCATACTTTGGTTGTCTATCGTCATCTAATTTCCACACTTCGTTTTTGGGTCTTAAAAAGAGCACCCTCATTGTTTGCTTGCTCACACAGTGTAACTAAGGGGTTAATCTTTTGCATCCTCTCTCTTCACACATGAACAAATAACACACATTAATTAACACATTCTAAACATTACTCATAGGTGGAACTATTAGGATTTCATCACCCAATAGGAAAGTCACTGCGGTGTTCTGGCCACATTATAAATTTTATCACAGAATTGATCCTCACAAACCTTTGGGTATATCGAGGACTCCATCCCTGGACATCCTGAAAATAGCCTTAGATCAATCATTTCCTAGGTCCCCTCTGAGCCTTTTTACCTTATTTTTCACAACTCTCATAAATAATCAAAATTAAATAAAAATGTGCTATGTGTTTTGATTTTTGTAGTAATTAACCAACATAGGATTTAGGCTTCTTCTTTCATGCCCATTCTTACTCGGTCATAAATTATACAAATGGAACAAGCTTATTCATTCAACATTCCCACCTCTACCTCTCTTCCTATGCAGACATCAGTCCCTCCTGTTGTCTCTTCCTCTATGGTTACCCACCTTATCACTTCTGCCATCTCTTCTAGTAAGCTTCCCATGGTTCATGATCACTCTAATGTTGAGACCAATCCCTTTTTCTATCACCACTCGATCCTTTCCAGATGAACTACTCCCTCATCAACCACTTACATTTAAGCCTTTGGACCCCTTGTGATCCCTCGCACATGTATGGAGTTCTAAGAACCCCTAGATGATAAACCTATTGCCCTCCATGATTACCTCATCCGTAAATCTACTCACCTCCCCATTGATGGACCTCCCCTTCAACATATTTATGTTTACCATTCCCAACCTAAGTCCACATAGGTTATAACATCTTAGCTTGCCATATTTTTCCCTCGAGAATTGAACGAGTTGGTCATGGCCCAATGTGAACATGCCTCCTTTGATTCATCCACGCACAAGTCTACTCAATTAGTGGTCTCCATCCCATCTGGTTTACCTTGTATCAATACCATCCCCTCCGCATCTATACCCATCACATCCTCATCTATTGTGGTTATTGACATCCTCACTCAGCCCCTTCCTGAAACCACTTCTCTCCCTCTTATGATCGAGCACCCTCTCCCGAAATTGGTCTCCATTCCTACATCCCAAATTCATGCCAATGTTGTCTCGTCACAACCACTCCCTTCAGAATCTACTCAGACACATCAACCCCCTCCTCATACTACTTTCCAACACATGTTCTATTGTCAAACCACCCATACATCTCAACCTACTCATCATACTCACCCTCAATCCAACCCCCTTATCATACATCAATAGATCCCTCAATTCGGTCCTTCTACTTATGTTCCTTTTCAGAAACCCATCTCTCAACCTGTCCATTCGCAACCTATAACTTATACTCCTCCTTATCAAGCACCTCCTCAAGCTCCTACCTATCCCCAACATTATCCGGTCCAACCTCAATCTACCTCACACACTTTTTACATCCAATAACCTCAATCTCTTCCATCTACTTCTAATGACCCCATGTAAACATTTTCGAGTAGACTGGCTAACTTGGAAGCTGCTACTATGGTTCCCAAGATAGATTTTTTAATGAGCCCATCTATCCTTCTATCCATGTCAAGCCTTATCCTCCCCATTGGGAACTTCCTAAGTTCTCTAAATTCGACAGCAAAGAGGATCCTCAACAACACCTCTGATCTTTCAAACATGCATGTTATCTCATAGCCCACGATTAAGACCTCATGCTTAGAACCTTCCCCATTTCATTATCCGATCTTGTATTAGACTAGTATAATGGTATCCCCCAACACTCCCTTTTCTTCTTCACACAAATTTCGCAACTCTTTTTAGAGAATTTCTCAATCAACATTTATCGTGAAATCACTATCACTTATCTATATGCTATTAAAAAGTTCGAGGAAAAATCCATCTCAAATTTTGTTGCAAGGTGGCATGGCATCATCAACCAACTATCATTTTCTCTTCCCTAGACCGAACTCATCGATCTCTTTTCTTGATCTTACACTAAGAACATTTCTTCCACCCTTCATATCGAATCCTTTCAAAACTTCGAAGAAGCTTTTACCATGGCTCGTAAGTTAAAAATCCGTGCCCTTAAGCAAGGCCATGTTAAACTCAAATCTAAATCCTCATCTTCTTCTCATCAAGATAAATCCAAGGGTGTGCAAGTGCAATTGTCATCAAGTCCTCTTCTTCCTCTACCTCCCATATCGAGCCTTCACAAAGAGCTCCTTGTCCTACCCCAAACTATACTCCCATCGGGGAATCTTATAGTTCCATTTTTTATAAGCTTATGGCTATCAATCTCATTCAACTCCCTCTAATCCGACCCTTGGATGAATTACAACCCAATCCCACTTTGTATCACCAAGACGCCTATTGCAAACATAATCGAGTCTGCGGGCATGACATTGAAAAGTATCGTATCTTTAAGGACCTCGTTCAATGACTTATCAAACAAGGGGACCTTAAAGTGAGTAATCCTAATGCCCCTCCCAACCAACTGCTTGAGATTTTTAAACAACCTTTCCCCAGTCACACACCTATTAGAAAAGCATCTCCTTCTACATCCAAGGCAATCTATGTCCATACTATTAGTACCATTTACATCATCCTTGATCACTTCATCAGTCATGCCCACATCTACTCCCGAACCCATTGTACTATCTATATCATCCCTACGACTACCGCATCTGAGCCTATTGTTCTCACATCTATCATACCTCCCTCTCTTTTTCCTATTCCTACATCCACATTTGATTCCTTATCCACCTCCCCCTTTATACCACCTACCACACCTACTACATCTACCCTTATCTTGACCACCACCCGTATACCTACATCTGATCCTATGCCAAATCCTATCTTGACACCTTCCTTAGAAACTCATCCAAATAATGTCCCTATTCTACCCCTCGACCTCCCAATCATCTCCTAGTGAGTCCATTTTATCGCCAATTTTAAACTCTTTGTCATCCACCTCTCTAAATACCCCCCAGTTGAGATTATTGTCATCCCCACCAAGATTCAACATCCACAACGTGAACCTAAGAATCTTGGCATACTTATCCAAAAATCACTTACCTATCCACATACGAAATTGGAGTTTCCCCTTCCTAAATTCCAACCACCTAGTGTCCAAACATCCATCTTATAGGGCTCCCTCTTTTACTTTTAAAACATGTCCCTTCATCCAAGGCACCCATCATTACTCAATCAAAATCCAATTCCACCACTTGTACCTCTAAAACTACATCCAAACCACCTACCCCTCCTTCATCCAAATCATCCATTCATTCTTCTTCTAATTCATCATCAAAACCGTAATCTACCCCTTCACCCCGATCTCAATCAACATCCACCCTTATTTCCACACCAAAATTTGGACCTAAGACTCATATCCAAATTCATAAGAACAAGACCCCTCTTATACCCCCATCCACTTCTTCCAAATCAAGCCCGTCCCAAATTCGTAAGACTTCGTATTCTAATACGCCCATCAAATCGTATACCTAGGTCTTTCAACATCTTCTCCATTCATCTGCAGTCACTCTTCCACCTATTAAACCCTTTGACCCGAGTGGGCCAAAACCCACTTGGTTTGATCTTAACATTGTTTTTCTTACCATTGTGTTCTAGGCCATACTATTGAACATTTTAAAACCCTCTGTGACTTTGTCGATAGTCTTATGGAAGAGGATGATCTTCTTATTGAAGAAGAAGACACCCTTCCATCCCCCAGCCCATCCTCATCTAAATCTAACCTTCCCACCAAGACCAAAGCTTCTAAGTCCACCTTTGTCACTATTCTTCCTCTCGTTTCTCTTTCTTCCAAAGATAACCCTTCTCTTTACATAGATGTTATTCATATTACCACTCGTTCTTTCCCTTATAAGGCCCAACCATCCACCTTATCCAAATCTAAAGTCTTCATTGTTTCTCCTCTCAGTGAGCCTTCCCCACGTCTATTACCTTTTCCTCCTTCTTCATCTAAGGCTAAGGTGTCTATCCTAGCTACACCCAATCCTACCTCCATCAAATAGTCCATCGTAAAGAAGCTGCATTAAACACCTATTAAGATGTCCCTTTACGAGCTCATACAAATCTCCCCCAACCACAAACATGATCTTAGTGAAGCTTTACAACTCATCCATGTATCATACAATGAGCATTAGCCCCTAACAACCCTTATTGGAGCTCTTATAGTTTCCACCACCATATCCTTTGAAAATTATGAAATTCGCGACATTCTTCCCGAATACCATGATCTTCCTCTCTTCATCATGGTTCATATTAATGATAACTTCATATGTAGATCTATGATTGACAATGGGTTAGTATCAACATCATTTCTTCCCATACCTTTAATTAGCTTAAACTCTATGACACCATTGTTGCTGAGTCCCATGTTATCCTGTGTGCTTTCAATGATGTTGTTGCCCCCATTTTGGGCAAAATTATCCTCCCCATCTATGTCAGAAATAAAATCCTTCAAGAGGTCTTCTACATTGTAAAAGGGGAGTTTTAGTATAATGTCTTGCTTGGGCGCCCTTGGATTCATGTCATGCGGTGTGTTCCATCCACCCTCCAATGTTGTATTAAATAAGAACATGAAGGAAAGATTCATACTCTCCCTACTGATCGCCCTCCCTTTAAAGCATGTCATATGACTTACCGTCTAAATGACGTGTTTGTCCCTAAGTAAGAATTTTCTTTTGAGGCTTCCACCAATTATTGTGTGCCTTCATCTAAGTTACCCCATGATGGATATTTCAATGATGTGATGCGACACCTTTCCCTGGGGGAGTACCAACTCCTCGCTCTTAATTCCCTTCCTTCTATCAACAGGATTGGTCATCCTAACAAAGCTCATATGTATCAATCCAATGTTGAGGATAACATTTATTTCGCTCCCCCTTTCCTCAAAACCAATATTTTCTATAGTGGATTTGATCACCCTTATTCTTATACCAACAACCACCCTCACACCAAACCATATACTAATGTTTTCGGTTTCCTCTCTAACAAATATATTGTCCATACTTGGATGGAAGGTATATGGTCTAGGATGTTATGAGCAGGGTATTCATGATCTTGTCCTTAATCAATCCCGCGAACCATGTGAGAATTTTGGCTTGAGGTAAAATGATCCCTTCGATCCTCCTCCATGTACTTCTTCCTCTTCTCACATTGACATTGAGTCTCCTCCCCTTTCTCCATCTGAATATCTCAAGGACCCATTTGATATTATGTCTATCCCCCCTGATTTTTTTTAGTTTCCATTGTTTTTCTTAGACTGTTCACCTATCAAGTTGAAAATGAAATCCATTCCTTTCCTCTTAAGTACCCTGAGATGATAGGGGAGGATTCCCCTACCATTTATATCCTCCAGTGCAGCGATGAAGACTCCATACTTTCTTACATGGGGGTCGATGATTCTCATATCCAAAATTCCCTTCCTCTTAATAATTCCACCCTCAACGTATCCACCATCAACATTAACATAAGGACTCCCCAAGAACCCCACATCTTCAAGGTTGGCCAATATCTTGATCTTCAATAACTCAAAGCCTTTACTTCCTTCTTGTCTAAGCATAGCCATGACTTCACATTGTCATACTCTGACATTCTGGGTCTCGATCAGTGCATCATCATCTATAACATCGTCACCATCCCTGACACTAAACATGTTAAACAAAAGTTATGCCACATGCATCCCTGAATTTCCCTTCTTGTAAAATAAGATATACAATGTATTCTTTCCACTAATTCTATCCAACCTATTGATTATCCATAATGGGTCTCAGATATCATACTTGTTGTCAAATCTTATAGAACGCTCTACATCTGCACTGATTTATGATATTTAAATATTGCATACCCTAAGGATGAATTTCCTCTTTCCAACATCGACCAACTCATTAACCTCATGACAAGCCATGAGATGCTTTATCTTATGGATGGGTTTTTGGTTACAACCAAATCCTTATTACCCTAAAAGACCTACATAAGACTTCCTTCATCACCCCTTGGGGGAACTTCTATTATCGTGTCATGCCTTTCGGTTTGAAAAACATTGGGGCCACTTATCAGTGTGCATTGACCTATATCTTCCATGATCTTATCCAAAAAACTATGGAGGACTATGTTGATGACCTCTTGGGTAAATCCAAGTGTCAACACGATCATCTCTTTGTCCTTGAAATCCTTTTCGAGTGCCTTATCCTCTTCCTTCTTCATCTTAATCTAGTCAAGTGTGTATTTGGAGTATTAACTAGTAAAATCCTTGGCTTCATCATCTTTATCAAGGGAATTGAAGTTGACCCATAAAAAATTAAGGC
Organism: Taxus chinensis; assembly: GCA_019776745.2. Classification (NCBI taxonomy): domain Eukaryota; kingdom Viridiplantae; phylum Streptophyta; class Pinopsida; order Cupressales; family Taxaceae; genus Taxus; species Taxus chinensis. The sequence continues at coordinate 381,061,481 of CM034148.1, forward strand.
CATCCTCAAGATTCTTCCCCTTTCTAACCTCAAGCAACTTTGTAGTCTTCAAGGACGACTCTAATCAATCCGTCGCTTTATTTTACAACTCTCAGATCACTATCAACCCTTTCATCACCTTCTCTGTAAAGTCACCCAAGTTGATTGGGATACCAACTATCAAAAATCCTTTGATGATCGTAAGGAACATCTTCTCTCCCCACCTGTGCTCACACCTCCAAGTGAGGGTGAGCCTTTCTATCTCTATAATTCCTCCTGTGAACATGCTCTAGGTGCCATGTTGGCACACCTCGATGAGAAAGTTAGGGAACAAGTTGTCTATTATATCAACCATACCCTTCTTGACTATGAGACCTACTACATTGAAGCTAAGAAGATGTGTTACGCTCTCTTCTTCGCCACTTCTAAGCTTCACCATTACCTTATCAACTATAAAACCTTCGTCATTACTAACTTCCACATTCTTAAGAATATGCAATCCAAACCCTATCATAGTGACTGTATCACATGATGGCTCATGCTCATGATAGAGTTAGACCTAAATTTTATCTCCCAAAAATCCATCAAGGGCCTGGTTGTTTCGATCAACTAGTTGAGGCCCCTCTTCTTCCCGATAATCAACTCCCTCACGAGTATTTTCACTACGAATCTATCTTCGCTCTTGATCATGAGTTCTATCCTCTTAAGATGACCCTTTTATTTGACGGGTCTAAATGTCAACAAGGGGAAGTGATGATGTCATTATAATTCCTCCTTAGGGCACTCCCATCCCCATTTCTTAAAATCTTAACTTAGAATGCACTAACAATATGGCTAAGTACGAAGCCCTCATCTTGGGCCTTAAAACTACTGTCATACTCAATGTCCAAATTATTGATATCTATGGGGATTCCTAGTTCATTGTCAATCAATTCATAGGCACCTATCAATTTAAAAATGACATCCTTTAAAAATACAGGGACATCGCCATCTTCCTCCTCGATGCATTTGACTCCTATACCATCTAAGCTATCATACGATCATCCAATCGTTTCAGTGACACAATGGATTCCCTCTCATATTTTATCCCATAGACACTATAAGAATCTAAGATCTTCATTATTGTTTATCTTCTTGACCAACCATCTCATTGTTCATGAGCTTCCCCTTGTTTTAATCACATCAATACTAATCAATGTAATATTCATCATTCTCAGATATTTGATTACCTATCCCAATCTAAATTACCCTCCGACCTATCTAAGAATGGTAGGAGGTCCTTCCTTCAATGTGCAACCCACTATGGTATCGTCGGTGAAATCCTTTAAAAACATAGATTCAATAACATTCTCATGTGCTGCCTTAAATATTCTTAATCTACCCGAGTTATTCAAGAGGTCCACGATGACATTTGTGGCGGACACTTCAATGGATTGGTTGTCCCTAAGTGCATCCTTCACTTGGGCTATTAATGGCCTTCCTTCAACCAAGACTACTATGAGTATGTTAAAAAGTGTTTTAAATGCTAACATCATTCCAACTTTATCTGCATCGCTAACCATGCTCTACAACCGGCCCAGAACTTGTAGCCCTTCTCAAAATGGGGACTCAACCTCTTTGGCACCATCAATATGTGCTCTTTGCAATGACATCATTCTATCATCACTGCTACTGCTTACTTCACCAAGTGGGTGGAAGTTATTCCACTTACATCAATCAAAGCTAACCAAATCATCAACTTCATCTATCTACACATTATTTTCCACTTTGGCATTCCTCACAAGCTCATCACGAACAATGGAAAGTCATTTAAAAATAAATACCCTTAGAAGCTTTACGAATCCTTTAATATCAAGCTTAGATTCTCTACTCCTTACTACTCCTAGGCTAATGACCAGGCCAGAGCCTCAAACAAGACCCTTCGTAACATTATTTCTAAGACTATTGATAAATTGGGTCGTGATTGGAATCTTCCCATTCCATTCACTCTTTGGGCCTACCAGACTAGGATCTACACCACTTTGGGCGATACTTTCTTCTTTCTCATCTATGGATCCGTACCCATCCTTCCTCTAGAGGTTCAAATTCCTTCTTTATTGTTTCCCTCCGTGACTTTATCCTTGACGACGATTATCACCAGGAGCATTTAGCACAACTTAAATTGCTAGATGAACATTGCTTGGTTGCAATTCAACATCATCAAGTCTATCAAGATTGAATTAAACATGCTTACAACAAAAATATTAAACCTCAGGACTTTAACATCAGTGACCTCTTCCTTAATGAAACTTAGAATGTCACTACTCTAGAAAGGAGCCAACAAGGAAAGTTTTCTTCCAATTGGATTGGACCATAGGTCATCACACCTAAGTATGGTTCTAATTCTTATCGTTTAACTTCTCTTGATGGTAAACCTAAGCTGGAAGCCCTCTCAATGCCTTGCACTTGTGACCTTTCTATTGTTAGCGTACCCAAAAATGTGACCTTAGTCACCTTAGCGATGCCCTCTTTCCATCAGTTACCTCTTCCATCTACCACTGTAATGATATGGAATTATGTGGTCTACTGTCACTATCCTATTTATAACCTTAAATATGGGCACCACCACTATGCTCATATCATGTTCCTTATGGATAGGTTCTTCCTCCTTGGTGAGAAATATGTGATTGTTACTTCTGCTTCCCTCTTATTTTCCTTCTAGAAGTATGACGAGGGTCTTCAAGTATAGCTTGCACATCTTTATTTTCCCCTCCCCAAATGGTCTACTTGGCTATCCCCTACTCTTATGTAAAGTTAAAAAATTCAAAATCAAGGATGCTCATGTAAGTTATCTTATCTTAAAAATAGACTATTTCCTCGAAGGACAACTTCTCATGTAAATCAATTTATTTAAAAATATAGAATGGTCCCTCAAAGGACAACTATTGTGTATCCCGCCATCTCAAAAAATTAGAAAAAAGGAAAAAGAAAATAAAAAAAATAAAAATGTAGACCAAGCCCTTAAAGGATGGATACCCCATTATATCATGATAGTAAACATATTCCCACATTGATCAACCTTTCATATGAGCATCCTAGGAAAGCTTCCCGCATCAATCATCTTTCCCATCAAAAGTAAAATTTCCACATTGATTAGTTTCGTGCCATTGTGTCTATAGCTGGGGCATAGTCCTAGGACACCACCTAAGGAGAGCCTATTTACCATACGTATGTTATATCTTGACCCTTTGTTGTGTCAATAGTAGGTCTATAAGACTTCCCTTTCCATCCTCCTCTCTTGATAATGAGTGTGACTAGCTATTGTTGGTTTTATGTTAATACCTACTTTTTGTCACAAGTTCATTGCTTTGATTGATTCCTGATCTTGTTTTACCTCTAATCTAGTTTAGATAATTCCTTCCACTTGCACCCTTCTCTATGAAGTAGATTCCTTCACACGTTTCTTATTCGTCACCCATCAAGTCACTTATTCCTCTAAGCCTATCTCTTTCATCCCCTTTAATTTCCTAAACACAATTTCCACATCATTCAATTTCATATCTTCTTTATACCTAACTATAAATCCATCACCAAGTCACATTTTCATTCCCCATATTTTCATCATAGCACATTTCATCAAACCCTTTACAACCAATATCCTATCTTAGCCCATCCCATATCATTTATCCTACCATGTTTCTTAATCCATCACATCTAAAATAGCTATCACATCCATATTCTATTCTAAATTTTCCAAAACATAATTAATCCATAATTTAAACATCATCATCATCCATTATCATACTCATCACAATTACAACACACATATATATCCAAATTTTCATCACAAATTCATGCATCTACATCTAATCCATATCATCATAATCATATTCATTACATTATCAAAACCATAAACCACAAATATGACACATAATGAATCACAACAAAAATCACGTATATAATAACAAATCAAAAAATACATATACATCAAATCTCAGGCCACTAAGGGTCCTATCCTGATCTAGCTACATCATCAATATAAAGTCTACATCAGATAGTCTCAAATCCTGCCCTCCTAGGGCAGGTGCCAAAATCAATCCTAGGGCCTCCTCACCACCATCATGGCTATGCCATGCTCGTCATGCTCCTGGATAGCATTGGTTGTGTTTGCCACTCGCTTCTACTTACTGTAATGCTAGATGCTATGCATATCTCTGTGTTTGGGGAAGTTTGTGTCATAATCTCCTCGTAGTATCGTGCCTCCACCAATAACACTGTGAAACAACTTAGGGGCACAGTCCCTAGAGGGCCCATCTGCCCAGCTCCACATGACATAATTGGTGCACTTATCTCAGACTCTACAATAAGTCCAGGTGCAAGGTATCTAAACCTCGCCCTATAAGCCTTGTGCTACTACCTAACCTCATCCCTCTCTTGATGTAGAACCAAGGCCTCCTACTATATTGCATCTCACTCCTAGAGAGATGTAACAACCACTTTTTGTCACTTTAATCTTAGAGATTTTTTTTTTCTTACCTTATGTAGCTGATTCAAATACCCATATATTTAAATTCAGCATAAGTCTTAATGCAGTCCCTTTTCAATAACTATCATGAACCCTGTGCAGCTGTATGAGAGAATACTGAACTCACAAGTTCTCCCTCAATGCTCTTACGAGCCATACATACAAATGTATCCCTTTGGTTCTCCTTTAAATGGATATGATATATAAGTGATAAACCTAAGTGTGTATTTGGGTTCCACCTATGAAATCCATAGGCATCTCATAGCTTAGATAATGGTGAAATATCGATAGTATAATCAGTAGTTACACTACCTTGTGCAATTTTTCCGAGTCATGTATACCATACTCTATTCCATGACGACACACTCGTCATTAGGAAATTTGTCGTTTCACCTTAATCACTTTTTCGGTTATAAGGATTTGCAGTCAATGGTGTTGTAAACAGCTACAAGTCTTACACAAGGTACAAGCCTAGATTAACCTACACGAAGCTTTACCTCAATGACATCCTATGACGCCTATGGGAGAGCAAGTGTCTTTGTAATGATTTTATTCATTGCTAGATTGCTTCCCTTCCCATGGGCATCATATGTTGGCATCGGGGTACCAACCCGTGGGGTTTCATCCACCCTTGAAACTATAACAAGCTTGTACTTAAGTAATACCACTCTACATTTTAAGGTCTTGAAAAGGGAACTCAATATAGCCGTTATGTGGTAGTATTTAAATAATGACAACTGTCATTAAATGGATACGTCCACGTAATAGCAATTGAGTCAACCTGTCAAGAGTCTTAAAATGAAACATGGTATCTTAATAAATTAAACATGACACATTGTTCTAGTTCTCGTGTCTTCATCACTTAGTGAAGAGTATCTAGAGTTCTATCCCCTAGAATCATGATAGGTTTAATGTAGTTTCCAAAACTACTCATTTCTTCCTATCTGTTTCAGATATAAGATAGATCAATCTTTAGACCTAAATTCCCAATTCTACGGTTTGTTAATGATTCAATTTCCAACGTATCAAAATAATACCTTACATTATCATGGAGTAATAACTACTAATGTTAATCTTACTCCCATTAATAATCATGCAACTATATAATTACTAATTATTGGGTACATACGGAGTCGATCCCGTTACCCTCCTTTCAAAAACACGTATGCTATATTATTAGAATCGTGTTACTCAGTTTTACCTCAACATTTATTCTTGCCATGTTTGATTTATCGATAGATATAAATCTTATTCACTTTATGGTTCATGTTTTAGTAGAATTCCCAATTCTCTTGAGCACTTCTATAACCATTTCCAAACCTCAACTTAGGTTTATTTGTATGGCTACTATCACCTCGGCAGTGTATTCATTTTCCTTGGATCCTTGTACCAATTTCCTTGGCACCCAAAATACATTCCATTAATTCCAACTATCAAATCGTTGCTATCATTTATATGACTACACCATCATATCCTAATCATGGTTGGTTTCAACTCACAATTTTCAGGAGCATAGACACCAAGCTTCAATAGTGAGTGAGATGGCGAGTACTCATGTTGAGCACATTCTGAATGTTCCCATCAATACTCTAATCATTTTCATTGGGTATTAAACCCATGGTTTCATGGAGGTTTAGTATTCTGGGATTAAATCATCCCCCAACAATTCTATGCCAACTGTATCCCATATCCTATGGGCCCTTTTAGCATTTAGGTTCAACTTGATTATTAATGAATTATCGTTAATTCATCTTCTTAGTTGGAGTAGCTCCAACATAAACATTCATCACATCATGTTTTATACGATAGCAATCCGATTGATCATATACTTTATTTACCCACTTTATGGAAAGGCAGTTTTCTTAAGCAACAAGGAATGATCTATTCTCATTTATTATTTCACCTTGAGGAATTAAGTTGAACTCTCTTTCATGTTAAGGGAGTTGGGTTAGTTTTATCAATTATTTCAACTTAGTTTCCTTAAAAGGTTTAAGTGCTGTCCAAAAGGAATATCAACAAGTTTTTGGGACTTAATCTTTATATGATGAATATTAACATTTCATCCATAAATTTCATCATAACAATTTATTTCTAATATAGTTACTCAAATTTATCAGAGGAATATTCCTTCAGTATGCACACATAAGCAAACACCGCAAGATTCGTAACTAGATGATTTCTCATCTATTATGCATTTAACCTTTATCGGTCTTGTGAGGAATCACTACCTCTTGCTAACAATAATATTGATTTCTCATAAGTTAATCAATCTAGATTATAGAATTCAACAACACTACTCCATAGTGTAATCCATTAACCTATCCCTTATGTTACTGATTTATAACTTCACAACTCACCCATTGAACCTGCTAGGTTCACCTAGTCCATAAAACAATTGTTATATTCTAAAATAGAGAGAGTTACAACATCCCTCTATTACAATCGTCCAATGATCCCATTTTTATAAAATATCATAAGAATAAATCCATTCTTATACCGACACTACTACAACATAGTGGGATTCATTACAGAAATTACAGAGAGGCATCAACACTCTTCGATAATATGAAGTGAGTATTTATTGAACAAAATATGGAATCTTTTCCATGTTACAATAGATTGTAAATGTACACAGTATATTTTCATAAGAGAACCTTTACTTGAAGTCAATAAATAACTTCCTTAACATAAATAAGAATATCTCAAATCAATAATTGGCTGCAACTTTATCCTTTAAAAGTAAGCACGTGGTACAATTAGATAACCAAGACATTTCTTTACTTCACGCCAGTTACCTTAGCTCAATTTCCTGCAATGGTTAGGCAAGGTCAGTTCGACTGAACTGAGCAATAAAAGTCCTTTATACCATTTATCAATTTATGTCATTAAATGTTAGAATGAATAAATACTACAATAATCTCAATCTAACATTTTAATCATATAATTCCACAAAATCATTCTTAAGTAACTCGCTTTACAATCATTAAGAACAACTCGTTTACCTCTTTTAGTACCCTGCAAGGACAAGTTCTATGTACTACTTCACAAAATAAGTTAAAGAAAAACCGGATAATAGGTATTCATACCCAAGAAATGACCATCAAATAATCAATAACACAAGTTATTAAAAACACGATTGAATCATAAAAAGTTAGATGGAGTAATCAAACTTTTATCAACCTCGGTATGAACCTGTGTCATCCCATTGATAAATATAAATTGCTGCAACTAATGTTGCTTCTCCAACAATTCAAATAGTATAATCCTTGGACACACAAGGTAATCTAAGCTAGGGAAATGAAACCAACCAGTTTCATCAATATCAACATAGCCATCAAATAGATCCGGTTAATACACATGATGTTTATATTTCATAGCTACAGGATACGACATATTCTGCACTATCCATTAATATCCTAAGAAGGAGATATATATCTATACAACTCAAGTTACATATCATAGTAACTTAAAAGAATTAAGGCAATATAGACTTAGTTGCCTATCTATTCCGTATTGTACCTTCTTTAACAAAACTCAACATTTCATATTATATCTTACCACATTCTACTGCAATAAGAATATGAAGACACAACCATTCAAAAGCTTATTTATGCTTGTGTTTAGGGGCTAAACTCCCTAAATTTGCCTCAATGATTAGTGCATATTACTCCTTAGTAATGGAGATATGTTACCCTTGATTTAATCATCCTACGGAGATTAATTAGTTTCATAACTTTACATAATATTAATATTAAAATCTTCAGTAAGGATCGATTTTTAAGAATGGAGACAACTAAGTTTCCTTTCCATTATTGTACCTTATATATGGATCAGCAAAACTTATCAAACATATCCATAGTGTAATCCACCAAGACCCCCTTGGTTTCAAGTAAGACTTTCTAGTTATTTCAAGGAAACATAAAACAACTAACTCTTTTATTCATTATTCGTCAAGGTCCCAGCTCCAATCGAGCTTTTCTCAAGTAAGTGTCTAATTATAGAGATATTATAACATAAGAACTGAATAGCTTCCTAAAGAGAGAAGAAGGGTTTTCTGTACTCGGTAGAAGAACAATTAGGTTTAGCCCTTCGAAAACCAATTCCCTAGTTCATGTTTTGTTCTCCAATATCATTCCAAAACTAGCTTAGATAACTTCTAAGGAAGATAGTAAATAACGAAACTCCTTATAATGGAGTGATCCGCAAGCTCTACAACTCAGCAATTATTTACATTAGCTAAAGGTACTTCAAAAATCCTAAGAAAAGGAATATTTAGGGTGAGGTTACAACCAACTCATGGCTAGATGGTGACGGATTATGATACAAATATCGTACAACTCAGTCTCTGTTGCCTCTCATCTACAACAAAACCAGGAGTAATCCCTGCTTCTTCCCATTAACCTTTCTAAGAGCTACATGGTTCAGCATATAATGCTAGAATAACGTGAAGTGTTATTAGCTCACAAAACACCTATCAAACTGAGCCATGCCTTAAAAGTTTAATACCTTTTATTTGCTTTGCGGAAAGAAAATGTGAGGAATAAAATTTACTCGCATACCCATCAAGGGTAAAAATATTACGTCAAAAAACCAGCAAGTCCTCAAACCTAGCAGACTCATGGCTCATTAACAGTCAACTCGATGGGGATAGAAGTAGACTACAATATATACTATGCGTGAGATAGAAGTACCAACAGGTTATCCTAAAATCTACCTGAGATCACCCCCAAATATACCTTCTTTTTCTACGGTGATACGCATAGGGTAGAAGTGAAAGTAAAAAATGCCAATATCTAGAATAGGTTTAATTGCTAGTTCTATATACCCATATTTGAGTCAGGTATAAAGGAAACCCATATCCCCAATTCTATTTTTTGCAAAACATTATATCATTTGCATAAATACCCGTTATTATTTGGGTAAACCCAAATCAAACAATGGAAACGAAAAACAGTGGCTCAAAATCCTCTCTCGGTAGTTCCATATACAGTTGTCATTATCGAGCAGAATAAAAGATAAAAGGATAATAGTTTTCCAGGGTTACAGTCATACCATTTTCCACTTCTTCTCTCACAAAAACAGAGTATAACAAATAGCAACCCAAAACTAACACATACCCAATCTTTTTCTTAGCACAATCCAAAATTGCCAATATGTATTAATTCTAACCTTTGATGATTTAAAAAGATAAAAGGGATAAAGAATGTTTCTTGCCTGGTAAAATGGCAGTCCGAATTCTTTTCTTCCTGCTTCCTTCACAGCCCCAAATCGTGCACAATTTCAAATCAATTTAGGTCACATTTCCAACATTCCTTGCTCAGTGAAACATTTTTATATAGCAACTGATTTAGAAATCGCATGGCTTTACAGTCTTCTACTCCAAGAAATTCACCATGTAAAGATACCAAAATTGGAGTTTTTCCAAATTTACCAACAAAACTAAATGAAGCAGTTGCATGCAATTCGCCTCATTCGGGGGCTTTACGAATTTCTAAAATATTAAATGCAAAACTTAATGACATTCAATGTGGAAGTGCTACACCAGTGGCTTATCCATCTACCACCACCCATTACTCTCCTCCAAAATTGGCGGGGTTATTCCAGTTTAAAACCTTATTTACCTTTTCCCCCAAAATTTTATCAATAATAATAACTTAATTACTTTTCATAACTTAGATCAATTAACCTTTCAAAAACATAGGTTATAATATAGCATAAATAATAAGACCAATGCTATTGTACATGCATAGCCCTTTTTGTTATTATTTATATGTCCCATAACTCCCATAGGGCTACATATTACAAAGTGAAATCGGCTATAAAAATTTCATAATTCCAATGTAAGTACCATGGCCTAGGATTCATAAGCCAGAGTCCACTGACCACAGTGGTTGATCGTTAGAAGGTTCATTAGACAAATCCAGAAACTACGTTCCCTTGTCTAAAACGTGTTACCTTATAGGAATGGAATAATGAAATATACTATTTCAAAGGTATCATATTATCCTTAGAAAATTTTAACTCTTCCCATTGTGATATCATGACCCAACGCTGCCGGTACGACATATTAAGTCATGTCGTCGATGGCTTATTACACATATTTAGATCGTAACCAATTGTACATGATTACAATACTTCAATTCTGAGTTACCAGCAAATTATCTTGATTGCAGGAATGTTTTTCACGAATGCAATCTTAATATTTAAATACGAAATTGGGGTTCAAAGTGAACATTATTAAAAATAGCCAATTCCCATCACTTTAGTAGGACCAACATAACACTTCCTACCCTTATTAAGTGCATGGCTGGCGTTATCTGCACAACCTGTTATGGTAAACATGTTGTGGCAAGTGAAAATGCATGTTAGAATCAAGGAGTCATTGCATTAAATCCTTTGATTTAGTTTTATCATTCCATGGATAATTTCAACTCCTTTATGATCCTGAACTAAATATGTGGAGTGTTACATGGTGTCTCTCCAAACATGTTAAGTCATGCTTCACTTACAATCTATCCATCTCCGTCTCATCTCCATCACCCCTATCATCACCTCTCAGCACCACATCCTCCTCTGCTTCTGACATCTCCTCATCCCCCTCCTCTCCCCCATCGTCCCCCTTGACTACCATTTGGGCCACCCATGTCCTGGTCATCTAGTTTTCATAGCCTATCCAACTCTGACATCATCATCATCATCATCCCACGATTCCTTGCCTCCTCTAAAGGGTTTTCCATGACTGGACTAGGTAAATCCTTATCAGACTCATCTCAGCTGTATACAATAAGATCTTGGGGCATTATCTGAACTACTCTTAACTGTTGTTGGAATATATCAAACTGTACGACATCTATAATCTCAGGCTGACAACCCTGTACCCATCTCATATGCCACATACTAATTAACTCCACATTGAACCCAGCCCATGCAAGATAATCTCGGTATGACCACCATCGCACTTGATCCACATCAAGCTCTACAAGTATATCACTATACCAATCTCTATCCCTCTCCCCTCTATCACCATAAGTCTTATCGGATCACCATCTCAGAAACCCTACCGCTAACTTAATATGGTCACCAATAATCCATGGCATCCCTGGTGGCCTAATCACTGTGATGTGCTCATAGGCCCAATAATGGAGTAGGAATCCCACATGTAATCCTGTCCTCCTCCCCAACCTATACATCGACAACTCATGATACACTTGTGCTAGTAATGCTTTCCCAAATGAAACACTATTCGATGATCCACTATATCAGCCAAGACTCCTACTAGTGTCCATGTAAATCTAACACCCCTTAAATCAGGAAGTGTGTAATAAGATATCATTATCATAACTAGACAAATCAATTAGCTTCGTGACACCCTGTGATCATAGCTCATCTCATATGAAAATGCCCCTCAAGGAAATGTAATATGAGGGACATTGGATCTAAACAACAGTGTCGACACCTCTAATTTGTTGTCCACTATAATCAGCACTACCTGCTCCCCTTGTACTGGTAATCTCAGGATGCGATAAAAATACTCTAGGTGTAACACCCTCAACAACTGATATATTCCTCTTTTGCATTCAAGTGTTGACATGTGATTTTTTGGATAAAGATGTGTTCTTTTGACTGTTGAAGATCATGCTTGTTAAGGATAAATCGACTTCTATTCTTAAAAATCATTAGACTAAAACTATATGGTTATCAAGAATTCATTTTCACTTTGGAAAGATGAGTTGCAATCTAGCTTTAAGAGTTGTAGACTTATTTATTCTTCTGACTCATCCTTGGATCAATTCAGTGATCCAAGGAATGTTTCAAATCCTCTTCATAGACTGAATGATAAATTGACATTCAGTAGTTTAAGGGACATATAAGACTGAACTTTGTATGATACTAATTCTTGGTCTTATTTGAATGTTTTTTGTTCAATTATATGTTTGTGCTCGGGTATTTGGTGATTGATCTTGGCAGGACTAATAGAATTAAGCAAAATTCAATTCATAGAGGATGAATATGAAGTCCTAAAACCTAAGAATTATCCTAACAGTAACCTAAGCTAGGTAAGAACATCTATGTTTTAAGCTACGTTTACTTATTGGAATTCTATTCTAACCTAAGCCTCGTATTCTAATTTGTGGGATTGGCATCCTAACCTGAGCATTGTGCTAAATGGATAAGGAAAGGATTACTAAATTAATACTAGGCTACTTTAACTAATACCTAATACTAAAGGGTTATGAATTGAACCTAACCTAAGGTGGGAATTCTATAAGCAAATGTTTTTAATACCTAAGTGGTTATTTCTAGACTAACCAAGTTCTATTGGGTTCTATCCTAAACTATTAAAGGGAACTATGGGGTCGCATGTCACAAGGGTGATGGTTCTAATGGAATTTAAATGAGTTGAAAGGAGTTTAAATGATGGAAGTAAAGCCAGATTTGGCAGGGGCTAGTAGACTTGGTGGAGGCTTACATGGAAGCTCCACTAAAAGATGGAATTATATTTTTGTGTGGAATTGGCATTCTCCAGATTTAGGAGGTGGTGGTAAGGAAAGATAAGTGGGAATTTTGGATTGAATGGAATTTATGGAATTTATGAGCCTCAGTATTTGTGTGCAAACCTTATTGGAAACTTAGAAGGTGGGTTTGTAGGAGGTCATTTGGTTTTGCATGCATGGAGGATTTTTCTCTACATGGAGCTAACTGGTTCTTCGAACCAACAATTTGACCTTCACTTCAAAGCTAATTTTGGTTTCTTCAGCTTATTTTTGATCGAAGGAAATCATATGAGGTGTAGGAGGAAAAGAAGTTTGATTGTTGATCTTTCATGGAGGAGAAAAAGAGTTAGAAGCTCGGCTGGAAGTCTCCTTTGATTTGGTGGAAGCACTATCAGACATGATAGGCTCTAACTATTAAAATTCTTTACGTTCATCTAAATGATTCATTAGAACAACTTTGCTCTCATGAGATTCATGTTTTCTTGCTTGTCTGGTTATTTTTCTTGCTAGGTTTTATGAATCCATGTGTGTTTGATTTGAATCCATGGAAAAATAGTATTATTTTGGAAAATGTCTCTCTGTGCAAGTTTTATGACAGCATGCAAGTGAAAATGGTATGTGAAACTTGTTATGTATCTCTACTTTTTCATTCTAGATCTTGTATTCGAAGTTATGGAGCTTTGAACTGATTGTTGTGAAAATATATGGATCTGAACTTAAGGGAAACTTGATTTCTGTTTTATTTTGCTTTTGGGTTGCATTTTTGGACATGGACTTTTGTTGGGATTTCGTGTTGTTCTGAACCTGTGTTTGGAAAACTTATTCTTCACTGAACTGTTGCTTGGAGTTCGTATTTAGCACTGTATTCACATTATTTTGTTAGTGTAGTTCTGAACATTTGTGTGTGAAGCTCAGGTTTGTCACTATACTCCTATTTAACACTTGAGTGTTATGAGCTTGTTTTTAGGTCAATTCATTTGATTATGTTATGGTATTTTATATTAGGTTATTCTTTTATTAAATGACTAAGCTTATAACTCTTTATTTGAGTGACTACTCACCAGGGAACTATGTGAAAGGTTGTTTGAGTCGTTTAAAATCTCTTCAAGATTTGGAACTGGTAACATCATGCTTAAAAAACATAGAACTTCAGTTCTATGACTGTATCAAGATGGTATTGACGTGGGAATAGAAGGAAGTGTTCTTTCCCCTCTGTTATGAGGGAACTGCTATTTTGGGTTGACTGTATTATGTTGTACTAAGGCACCACTGTCGCAATTTCATGGTTGTGAAGTTTTGTTTTGATATTCCATTCCTGTTGCTTTAGAATTAAGACTAAGACATCTTCTGTATTAGGTGTTTTGGGTTCTAGCTCTCCCTCTCTTCTGTCTCTTTAAATAAATTTGGGCCTTAGTGGAAGATTTGGGTTATTACCTTGGACACTGAAATTATCAAGAAGGATACCTTCTCCATTCATTCGTATTGAGTTTGATTCTTTTGAATTATGAACTACTTACCTTTAGTATTTAGTGGAGAGGCAATTGTAAGTATCTAGTTTTGGGTTCGTAGGTAATTCTGAACCTTATCGTTTACTATTTTGGGATGTTATTCTCGACTGATATAGTGAATAAAACTTTGGTTTCTCTTTGAGAAAGAATATATATATATATATATATATATATATATATGATTTATGTATGTATTCTTTTGTGATTAGTATATTGGTTTGGGTCTGCAGTATGCTTTCATCCTGAATCGGTTTGAATCTAGAACTTATTTTTCAGTTGAACAAAACAATTTATCATTGGTTCTTTCCTTATTTGAGTTACCATTCCTTTGTCTTTGGATATGCTCATTGTTTGAATTTCTCTGTACTTGACTCTATTTTGAAATGGTGATTTCTTATAACCTGTTGGTCTACCTTGTTTGAATCATTGTTGAAACAATGTAGAAAGTTAGTAGCCAAGAGGGTTCTACTGATAAGTAAATTGATACTTATGAGTTTGATTGTTGTTGACTGGTCTTGCCTAGTTTATATGGATATGAGTAGGTTTGTCTCTTGTAATCTTAATCTTTTGTGAAGAACTTGAGTAGAGATTAACTCCTCTTTGGGGATACTTTGTTAGTGAACATTGATTTTTGATCTTTGATTGATAACTTATAGCATGAAGAGTTGGAATTGGAATTGCAGTTGGTCTATTATGATTTTCAATACCTTCTTGTATTATTATGGAATTATGTTTTGATGTATATTCTAATGTTGAATGTGCAAGATTGTTAGCTGGAAAGGAATAGGTAATTCATGTAATGAACCTGGCCTGTCTTTCAGATGTAATAAGTTGGGTATGGTACACATTAGTTCTTTTTATTCCTTACTTATGATTTAGATGAATTGTACTAGAACGAACCATGCTGTATACATTTATTTTGTCTCTTAGAAAAGATAAGTGTGTTATTCTATTAGGATAGAATTATGAGACAATGGGATGGGAAGATATGTTGTTGTTTAGCCATTGATAGGATTAATAAAACTTTAAGTTATTAGGTAGATATTGTTATTTATTTTCTACTTCTCTCTTAAAAGCTGATCTAGATTTATTAATGTACTTCTTTTTTGTTTGGGATCACTTATGTTTATTGTATGATGTTTTAATTATCTCATTAAAGCAGTGTTGCTTTAATGAAACAATTAGTGGAATGCACTTCATTTTAATTCTTAGTGCTTATCATGCTTAGTTAATTAAACTGACCCATGTTAGCTATTTTTTCATATGGACGACGTGAGTGGTAAAAGAAGGCAAAAACTTATATGATGCATTGGCTGATATATGTCTAATTCTTATTAAAGAATTATGATTCATTCTTCTGTTGTATTGTAAAAGAAAATTTTTATACTTTATAGATTGAAGGCTGTTGTTATACAGTTTGCCTAAAGTGCATAGTCTTGTAAATTCTATAAGTTGTAATGATGAATTGCGAGTTGTGATTTATTTGCATTGGTTGTGTAAATTATCTCGTACTTTTATAAGGAAGATGAAAGTTCTATCTTGTTGATATTCTTTATATTATGTTATGCTTATCTTGTTATCTTTGATAAGATGGATAATGGGAATTAGTTCAAATTCCCTTATAATGAAGCAACTTGTGTAGTTGCATAATATGATGTGTTTTATCTAAACAATTTAACATAGTAATGTGTTGTGTAATAAACATGAAGTAAGAACTATGGATATTGGGAATGATAAACCCTAATACTTAATCATTTAGAGGAAGAATCTTTCTCTCTCTCAATTGAATTTAAACCTAAAAGGTTTGGGGATATGATTACTAATTACTAGACTTCATTTTGTATGAATTCTACTTTAATTAGATATATGCGGTTGTTAAATCTTCCTAAAAGTTAAAGTACATTTAAATAAAACTTATGATATCGCTGTCTTGTTTTGGTTAACTGCTGGTTACACCATGAAAATGAACATAAAAGCAGCCATGAGTCTAAATAAATTCTTTAAATACTCGATTAATACAAGTATACTTAAGAACTTAAGGAGAGTTGGATTAGGGTTTAACAGGGTTACTAAACCAGTGTATTAATCTAAATTAACAATGTATTAATAATCTCCTTGGGGTATGTACATCTCGATGAGGTAGTTTCTGTAGGATGTTGGCACACGCCAACTGCAGGGCTATACTTTCAAGAAGACTTGGGTCTTCTCGAGAAAACAACGTTGTAGTTGACATGTGGCATCACCCTTCCACATTGATCATCAAGATCTACACACAATAAGAACTTGAACTTAGTTTCTCTCTAGGTCAGGTTAGTGGCATATTTAGGATAGGAATTAGCTTCTAATGGCTCAAGGTACCTTGGCACACCTGGTTGACTTAAGGTAAACCGAGTATGCCCATTTACCCTAAGTCATTGTGAGCGTCTTCCTATAATATTTTATGTTTCTAACTAGGGCTAGGGTTAAACCTAGGGTAAGTGGATTGATGGTAGTCAGTAAAGACCAATCATGATAATAGAGGAGTGAGGTGAAGGACGTATTCCAAAATGACGAGTATGCCGTCTAGGAATAGAGACATACATAGTATGTTGTAAAACTTTGGCCAAAGTATCACAAGCTACTGGTTACATTGTCCTATGTCACCAAGTTTAAAACAACGTGATATCAGATGAATATTGGTAACAAATATTCAGATATGTTCTTTAAATAGATCACTCAGTACCTGGTGTAGGTTAGGAAAACCAAGTATACGAAGTATACAATATGTATTCAATACATAAGATAACATAAATATATCAGTAGATTACCAAGTTATGAAATGAATAGATCAGTGGATCACTGAGTCATTTACAACTACATATGGTTATCTATTTGAATTCGATATGCATGGAATGTTGTTCCAAATAATGCTTTATTTAGAACAGAGAACATTATATAATTTTTTTTCCCTTGTTTCTAAAGTCTTAAAATGGGAATGTTACACTAGGGTGACAGTCATCTCACATGTCCTGAACCAAAATGTTCCTGTACGCACATCCCACCTCTCCATTAGTGCAATCATCAAACTCATATCCCATAGAATCTGTTGGTAATATCATAATCCACTTATTCCAACTGCTGCTAAGTGATCCCACTCAACATCTGCTATATCACCCCTGATATGATCATATAGGGCTGACACTCTACCTCTTAAGTACAAGGTCTCTCGGGCCTACAAAATTGGTCAAACAACCAAACATCAAATTCTTTATCATCAAAGCTTTTTCAAAAACCCAAGATTTAGTAAAATATACCTATCTTATCCTGATCGATGCCAACCCAGGTTGGGTCATTGTCTCCAAGGTTAGATTGATGCCATTTTTAGGCCCAGTCGATGGTGACTGTACCCATTCATTGACAACCGCCCCTTGCATCGACCCTAAAAATTTGAAAAAAATGTAAAAATTAAAGAAAAATAACAAAACTACTTAAAAACAAGCTAGGGTTTTGGCACTCACCATCTTTCAAATGCTCTGATGCTTCCTCATAGCTCCTTCGGCATCCATTTCTCTCACAATATCACTTCCCCTTTATAGCTCAAAGCTCTTGATCACCACTTCGTAGTGTGCAAATGAGGTTATTTGACTGACCCATGAGCTTATATAGCCCACTGTCCCTGGTCGCCGCTGACCCCTATTGGGTTGCCATTGCTTTGTGAAGGTCATCTTTGAGTTCATCCAGTTTCCATTGACCCATCCTTTTCCTCTGGGTTCATTTCATTTATCACATCTTTTGACCAATCTTTCCTTTCAAATTATCTGTTCTTCCACCTTTTCCTTGAATGATCTTTTTATCGCATCCTCGATGAGTCTTGCGTATAATTAATTATTCATCATTTCATCATTTTACATCCTTGCCTTTGCAGCCATCCTTGTGTTCCCTTTTGGGGTACCATTACTTTACATTTTTATTTGTCCCTCAGATACATAATTTTCATCCCACCCTTTATCCTTTTATCAGGACATCTTTCTCGATCACTTTTGTAACTTTTTGTGCACACTCGACGTTCGCCTTTGGCCCATTGATCTCATGAATTTTATGTCTATTAGAGAGGATTCCTATAAGATCCCCTCTATTTAGTAGTGATATTTTTCCAACTCATAGGTCCGTAGGATATTTTCATCATCTCTATTGAGACCATACTTTGTTCCCTACCAAAGTGACTCCTTGAATCACTGCCATACTCTACTCTTATCGGAGTCCTTCTGGCCTAGGGCATCATGCCTCATCTTCACCTTTTTACATCATTTCCTACCCACCCTTCTTATCTATCTCTTTCAAACTTGTCATCAACTATGAGTTTGAGAGAGAAAACCTCATCAAATTCCCCCTTCTTTTTCCTTATTTCCTTTCCAATCTCTTCTTGTTTTTGTCTCGTAATTTGCTATCATAAACCCCGCGATAAAAAGGGGTAGAATGTATACACTCATTATTGATAATATCATACCTTCACATTACGTATGCCCCTCACCCTTTCCCAGTGCGTTCATTTCCATCCTATTTTTGAATTACCCACTTTCCCTCCTAAATTCATATTTCCCCCCCACATCCCATTTTTCTCTGTATTTCTTATTTCCCCCTATTTTAATTCCCATTGATCACTATTATCCCTAATCTATCCTAATCCATTTAATTATCCTGAATTCCATCCTAATCACCCCTATTGGATTCCCTTATTCCTCTGATCTTTACCCCTCATTTAACTTCTCCCTAGGATTCCCTACACCCATTTACCCTTCCTAATATTCCTTACACCTCCCATAACCCATTAAACACACATTACATGCATGTAGGGATAAAAATAACCAACCTACCATTATCTTCCTATTACCACTCAACAATTATCACTCTAATGTCTCTTGGAAATATATTCTCCCCACTCGAAGGTGATTGACCTGGGTCATCGGTGACCCAACCCTGTCTTATTTAATCATATTCACCTCTCCTTTTAAAGCACTGAAAAATTTGGAATACCTTGTGTGCTATGTGATTTCTAATTCCTGCATCATCATTGGAGCTCTTGCCATCAACTAAATCACTTCATTATCCTTTTACCTACCATTGAAAAATCTTAGAGCATAGTGGAGGTTGTTCAGAGATATCATTTGTGCATGTGGTCTTTTGTAGGTTTATAGGTCTTCATCGAGCTTTGTCTTTCACTTCATCCTTCTTCAACCAGCCTCATGTCCATTTATCCACCCATTTCCTTATCCTAGACCCCATTTCTATTCCAGTTGTCATCAAATGGATCTAGTTGTTGTTGACCTGTATCTCGCACCTATTAAATTATTCTTATTTTACACCATATCTGCTTTGTTTAGTATATTTCCTCTCCCATCAACATCTTGGTTACCTTATCAACCTTCTGTTATCAGTTTTAGTATTTAAGGACCGTAATTAACTCTATTTATGCATATTCCTATTGACCCTATACAGGTCGCCATTAACCTACCCCTTTCCCTTGCAGGTCTACTACTTCCTATACCCATCTGCCTTCTTTGTGTTCTGATCTAGGTTTTTGCAGTTTTGCACCAACATCTCAATTTTTTTTCAGCATAGTTCTAGACCACCTCTGCGTCGGTCACCATTGACTATGTAATTTTCTCTTGGGTCTCCATCGACACACCCTAGTTAATTCATACTTGTGACGTTTCTATTATTAGTTATCAATCTAGTTTATCTCAGTTTATTAGATCACTATTGTAGATCATGTTATCAATATATCTTTATCCATAATTGATTATTCTCTTGTTATTATCATGTGGGCTAACATCCTTTCTAGGAATTTTTTACTTCTCAGAACCGAATTTGTCAGGAAGCCCACCATATCTATCACTAATCCTTTTTTTGTGTTTAGTATTGGTTGTTGTGAAGGTTGTCGATTTGCAGTAGGGAAGATCTATTTTTGTGTATATGTACCTTCTCCATCATCATGCACTTCAGGATGTCCCTAAACCTTCCCATATTATGAGGTTTTCTTGATTATTAGTTTAGTCTTTAAATCTGAAGCAGGAAGCACAAATTCTTGACAAACAATTACCTCCTATTATTCATGATTATGCCTTATAACCTAAAGTAGGTGTCTCTCTTACGGAGTCTTGCATTAATGATTTAATTAATGATCTTACCTTTCCCACTCCTTCTACCCACTATGATTATAGAGCTCATGATTTTAAAGCTAGGATAATGACTGTGAATAAACCTTTTCTTTTCCATAAGTGAATGCTTCTACTCATGCAATAGAAGTTATGGAATCTAATGATGGTGAGATTATTTCTAGTTAAGTTGATGATGATGTCCTTTCAATCTACACTTTAATTGATGATGTATCTTACTCTTATGATGGTGAAATACATTCAAGTAGTAGTGAATGTATAAGTGATGAAATTAATTGTGATACTTCGCTACATCTTCCACATACTATGAATGATTCTACTTGTGTCTCTACTCCTCTCAATGAAAGAAAAAATAATGATTGTATTGGTATTTCTCTTTTTCCACTTGTATACGATAATGTGAATAATGATAACATCATTTATATTTTTCCCAGCAAGTGTGAACATGTGGATTCTCCTCTTATTGCATGTGATGCAAATAATATAGTTTCTTCTTCTAGTGTCACTTTGGATGTAAATAATGATGACATTTCTTTAAAGCCCCATTATGAGATCCAAACTATAGAACCTCATGTTATACCTAATGTACCTTCACATGACACATCATCCCATATTTTTTAAAGCATAATAGTGTGCATATGGCTACTATTAATGGTAAATTGTAACCCTGGAATGAGTGTAGACAATAAATCATACACTTGGGTACATTTCTAGGTCCTAATCACATGCATTGCATTAAATTTTTCCCAAGGGAAAAAAGTACTAATTGATCACTATATTTGGCTTCTTAGGTTCCTTTATGGTCTCCTTCTTGGCCCAACACACCCTACTACCCATTTTGACCTTTGATACTTCACCTTTTCTGGCTCTAGACACCAACGCCTAGCTAGGACACCAATGCCTAGCCAGGACGCTAGCACCCAGGTTCCCTCATCCCCTCTGGGTGCCCTAGCACTCTTTATATCTTGCTAACTCCTTTTTGGGTCCTTTATAGCTGTTAAATGTCCTTATCTCTTAGGGGTAAGCCTTTTAGTGATCAATTACAAAATTCAAGCAAGGGAATCATATAAATACAATGTTATGGGATCAAATTAAGGAACCAAGCTCTAAGCATATATTATCACCACCTAAGGTTGCATCCACAGAGCATATAAAGAGTATCATTACATCCATCTAGCTTCACTCAAAGGATAACAACTGGTTATTCTACATACATGCATAGGAGGGGAAGTTAATTTTTCCATGCAGACATCTATTTACATTTTCTACATCTAGCTACTTGCTCTCTATCAAGTGTAACATGCACAAGAGCCACATAGGGAATGATTTTAACACACACACATAGAACTACATTGGGTCTGAGATGTAGTGCAATGCTTGGTCATAAATCACTTTGTTGACAACAAAGGACAGTTCAAACCCCATTTTGTATTATTTTATTTTAAGGATTTGATGTGTTTTGGGGTTTTACATGAGGATATTGTCTTACAGGTTACATGTGGCATCTGCGGGAGTTTTGAGACATACTAGTGACATGAAAAACAGATCAATGATAACCTTGTGACCATGCAGAAATCAATTCATGAGGTTCGAAGCAGATTCTGCTGCCCAAACAGGGATCTTAGTGCATAAGTGCCCCAGTACTGCCCTAGGCACCCTAGTCCAATCTTCCTCCGCACTTCTGCATTTCTCTAGGTTTAGTTAGGACCTCCTGTGTTCCATCACTTCATGAACTTTACTACTTTATTTATCGTTGTGACTTTGAAATATCCTATCTAGGGTTTTAACAAAAAAACATTAATTTTGTTAAATCATTTGGTAAACCCAACTCATTTAAATACTCTTGGATCCTCATTTTTATTCTTTCATGGCTCATAAAGTTTGTGAAGTATCCTTGCTTCAATTGCTTCAATTGCACCCATCTTGTAAATATGCTCTTCAAAAAACCCTAGACACTATGTGTCTCCCTATCGACACGACGCCTTCAAAAGTCAATGCCATATTTTATCATATTTCTGATGAATCTCTTGGTAATAATTCTAATCAATCTGTTTGCAATTCTATTCAAGCTTTACATTATTTATTTCAAGATAAATTTCAAGCAATGGAATCCATGATTATATCTCTTAAATATGAAATCCAACATCTTAAGGACGTTTCTCAGGCTTATGTTTGTTCTCCTACATCTCATCTTCATTTTATGTCTTCTACATGTGCTCACATCAGTGAGCCTCAATTCATACCATTACCGGAGCCTCTCACCTTTGATCATAGTGCCAGGAAACCTCACATTCTTACTGAGCTCCTTAGTCATCAATTGATTACTTTACCATATACTCATGGATATCCTCCTTATCGTCTTGTAAATATCAAGGTCTTCCATATTGAAATTATCATCAAATCAATGGACATAATGACAGTGATTGCTATGTGTTACAATGAAGAATCAAGCATCTTGAGTGTCAATGCTTTATCTCATTCAATGCAAAATGTTCTATTACATGGTTCTCTCCACTTGTTACATATCAATGGGTTCTTAAATTTGATTCATCTATGTCTAATGAACATCATGCTATCACTTCTGAGGTGACTTATTTGGCTAGTTAAGTGCCACCAATTGAATCCACTCAACCTCCTATTAAGGATGGTCCCACTCCTCCACTCCAGCTATCTGTGACATTACCAAGTCAAACTAAGGAATCACCTCTCAAGGTTCATTCACATCTTCCACAATGTTATCAAATAAGCCAACACTGTGCAAGGATCTAAAAACATCACCACTTCAACATCCAATCACTTTTGCTAAGGAAACTACTCCTTACATTGATCCACTTGGTGTCATTGACTCGATCTCCATTTCTTACATACTTGGGGGGCCTCATAGCTTCTTCCCCCTTTGCATTGCAATAAAATTTCTTTATCATCTCATGCACTTGATGCTTTGCACTTAATGTCTAATTTATCCTAAGCATCAATACATTCTACTTAATACACTTGTATTGTCATTACTCAATGATGCACTCTCATGTTTTGGTTCACACTTGAATTTTGAGGGAATACTATATAAATGAACCTCACACACTACACACTACAAAATTCACACTTTACACACCCTTGACATCTTTCTCTTACAGATTCTATTACACACTATGCAAATTATGCATCCTATGCATTCACGACATATATTTTTTGCATCTACTTCTACACGCTGTGCTCACTACCCTATGATGCAATCTAGTTCTACGGTTCATACTCGACTACTGAGGTTTCCAATCTAAAATGAACCACACATCATCTCGCTAAAACTTACTATGCTCTACACTTTGACAATCAAATTTTGCTAGTGCAATGCTCAAACCATTTCCCGATGATGCACTCTTGTCCTATGGTTCATTCTTGACTACTGAGGGGGCATGTATAAATGAACCTCATCTCACTCATGCATACATACACACTTGGAGGGTACTTGGATCCTATCACACTCACAGTGTATTCCATTCCATCTCATCCACAACATAATGCATATCTTAGTTGCATTTACTCTTGCTTACTAATGTTTACATGTACACTTTTTACACATGCTAGATAGATATCTTGTATGTCATTATCTTTTTATATACACATGAACATTCACTTGACTTCTAGTTGTGATCATAAAATCTACACAGATCAATACACGCAGTATGATGCTTAACGCAATACCTCATACTAGTCCCATAATAGCTCCCGGGGGCATCTAATTTCATATACACATTATAGGTGATATTGTTTCATTCTATACTACTTCCTATTTACTAGCACACTACTTTATTGGATCGTACAAGATTTGACATACTTTATATATTTCTAACATGAGAAAGAGTGCTTCATGTGTAAAATTTTTCATGCAGGAACTATTTTCCACCATGGTTGTCTGATGATTTTCTTCATATTACTTGTTTTTATTTGCTATTATATGTCATTGTTTATGGGTTTTTCCCTATGTCTTGTCTCGATCACTACTTGTATGCTTTCAGATGCTTCGGCCTTGATTATCTTATGACATTGTGAGCGATGTCCCATGTTTTCAACTCACTCTTCTTGGTCTTCATTATCTTCTTTCTTAATAGTTTACACTTTGTTTTCTACATGCGTGCTTATATTGTTTTGCACCAACACCTGTTTCCTAGCCATTGTTTTCATGTGCCTTGGTTTCTACCAAGCACATTCCCTCCTGCATACTGGTATCAGTTCAACATGGGGTCCTATTGTAGGCCACATCCTCCTAGCGATGTCACATGTACCCCATACGAAGGGGACATATATTGGGTGAATCAATCACCCCATTCAACAGTTTATAGTCACAATTCAACACAGTTCAACACAAAGTCAACATAATCTACAGTCTCAAATAGGGCTCAGAATTAGACTTGGGTCCTTATTCCAACATAAAAACTAGCGCTGAGATACAAACTTGGGTTCCTAGGTGCTTCTGTCCCTTCTTTGGTGTCTATGACTAGGGGGCATATACAAATTTTTTCTTAGATTAACATGGTTGCCAACAATTCACATAACAGGTAGCATAGTATAGGCACAATCCTCCAACAACCAGTACATAGTTTATCTTCCTTTTTTTTGGATCAAACTGGATCGAAATGGATCAAACTTGAGCAAGACAAGATCACACCATCTACAGTGGTGTATAAATTTCAAGAAATAATCGAAGGATGGAGAATGGCACTAGACCTTTCTCCCTACATTACTTTTATTGTGGTGTGAGATCGCCCCCAAAACTTGAACTTGGCATGAGATCGCTCGAAAAACTTGTTATTTTACAACATCTTTAGGATCCTTTCTATTTATTTCACTCATCATGGATTAGGTGCACATGTTCCTTTTTCTATTTTTTTATATCATTTTTCACACTTTTTAACATGCATTTCATACATATAGATCAAAAATTTTCTATATAAACATATTTGAATACTTGTTCGTTCTTCTCTTTTGTAGGTTTGTCCTTATGGGAAGTGGTAGTCACATCAATCATAGTCCAATCATGACATCAACAATAGGTAAAACACACCATCTACACATACGATTTCACCCCTAAGGTCATAATCACTTTTTACTTCCTCTTCTCTATCTTCCACGCTTCACTCTTTAGCACTCCAAGTTTTTTCTTGTCTCTTGGCATACTCTTCATCATCAATCTACATGGTTATCAGGTATGAATCTCTATCTACTTTATGTTACTAAGATTTCTCTCAACAACATAAAGTGGGGAAAAATGTAGACACTAAATCATGCACTTGGGTAAATTTCTAGGTCTTAATCACATGCATTGCATTCATATGTTTCCTAAGGGAGAAAAGTACTAATTGATCACTATATTTAGCTTCTTGGGTTCCTTTCTGGTTTCCTTCTTGGCCTTGCACACCCTACTACCTAGTCTGACCTTTGATAATTCACCATTTCTAGCTTAAGACACCTACGCCTAGCCAGGATGCTAGTGCCCAGGTGCCCTCGTCTCCTTTGGGTTCCCTAGACCTCTTTTTATTTTTCTCACTCTTTTTGGGTCCTTTCTAGAGGTTGGGCATCATGTAGTCAAAAAATAATACACTTAAGACATTATTTAGTCTCAATCTCATACTACTATTCATATGGTTTTTGAGTGAAGAAAGTACTAATTAACCCAAGCCCTTTGGCCATTTTAGTTTGCTTGCTGTTGTCACTACCAACCTTCTGCATCTACTCACCCAGTTAGTTCTACTATTTGGCATCGTTTTATCTTTGACTGGGGTGCCCAAACCCGTATGGGGGTACCCTAGGTGCCTTGGTCACATTTAGGGTGCCCTGAGCCTTCTTACACTTTCTTGCCACTTTTTGGGCACTTTCTAGCCATTTAAGCTTTCTATCTTTTTAGTGGTCAGGGTTTTTTGGGGTTAATTATGAAATTAGAAAAAGAGAACCATATAAATATAAAGTTATGAGACCATAATGAGGGACCAAGCACTAAGCACTACTATCATCACCTAAGGTTGCATCCATCAAAGGCTTCATTTACATCCATCTAGCTTCATTAGAAGGTAAAAGGCTGGTTCATCTACATCACACTAAATAAGAGGGAAGTTTATTCTATTTCATCCACCATTTTATTACATTTTTACACATAGTTATTTCTCACTACTTTCATAAAGTGTGATTGACACAAGAGCACCTAGGGCATAATTACACACACACACATAACTACATCGGGTCTGAGATGTAGTGCAAAGCTAAGTTAGTCATGGATGGGAAACCCTATAAAATAAACACTAGTTGGGTTTGAGCACCCCCATGCACTGTCAATATTGGCACTACTCTAAAGAAGCCTCAAAATACATGTCCTTCTCTACCTAGCATGTGATATCTAAATGAATGCAACAAGATTTGAAAACCTCTTTGACGATGTGTGATTTTAGTTTGACTATTCCTAAAATACTAGGGAAGGGATGTTTGAGTACTTTTGGATGAAAGAGAATGATGTCTTGACCTAGTAAGAAGCTTCAAACCTATATAAATATTGTTGCCCCAATACTTTAGGTCTCATTTTACGATATTTAGGGAGCCTTGGGTGCCTTTTGCAAGTGTAGGAAGTAAGTGTATTAATTAGTGCCATAGGATTTCCAGGTTAGCAAATGAGGTAGTGTTAGCTTACTTATATAAGGTTCAATAGATGAATTATCAATGAAAGGATGACCTAGAGGAAGTAAATGACCCATCAAACAATGTGGAACTAAAAATAAATATGGAGGATATGTTAGTGTAAAATCATATAGATAGGTCATGAACATATATGAGTTCCAGACCAAACCATACGACCTTGACCATGGATGAAAAACCTATCAAATGAAATTTTCATCATGTCAGGTTGCCTTAGTATATGAATTTTTGTATTGTATTCTCAAAATGTGTCGATATATCAGTGTGTAATGATTAATAAGGTAGACAAGAGACCTTGGAAAGTGATAAGCGAGAATGGAAAGGTTGTGTTTGTTTTAGCCAGAATGTATTGTCAAAACCAACAATGTCAAATAGTAAGTTACCAAATTTGAGTGTCTACATATAGCAACAAGAAGAGATGTAGATGATAAGAAAATTAGGTGATTAATGAAGACCTCATAGTGTAATGAAGAGACCAAGAGAACAAAGAGTGATTAGTCACTTGAGATTATAAAAATGCATTAGTGGTGAATTTTATGTGAATAATTAGTTTTTTGTATAGGACATGACATAAATGGTACCAAATAGGGTGTTTGATTAATGCGTGAAACTTTTAGTAAAAACCACTATTCTTTTGTAATCCATTTATATTTAACTACCATATATTGTCACACAATAATAACTCTATCTCGAAGGGTCTCATTTGTGGAAGATTTTGGATTCGACCCAATGGAATAATGATTATGGAGAGTCAAAAATTTTATAGGGAGATGTCGTGAAGGAGGAGAATAAGATCTATCTGAATACCATATTCAAAAGTGATGATAAATTTATATTCTAGTAACTTCAGTTTCTAATCCAGTGCATAGCAATCATCATTGCAATGTGCATTACTGCGATGTAAGTTTCAAAAAGGGTAACCTTTTTTATGTTTGATCTTATGAGGAGGGTGATGTTCATTGGAAGGTAATCTAATCGGTGTCTTATTTATTAAAGTGAGTAGAATATTGTGTGGTTGATCATTAGATTTTTCAAACCACAACAACTTTGGCTTATAAAAAATACTATCTTGTGTATTAGTTTTAGGTTTTGGATGATAAAATGTACTACCATAATGTAGGACTTTAACCTAACCTTCATTAGGTGATGAGTCTAATTTCACATCATAATCAGGTGTGACAAAATTAACTAAAATTTCCTTATGTAAATGCATCGATTGATGGGGAGAATGAGTTCTAGTTCTAAATATATAACATGAAGGCAAAGCTTTATGAATAAAACACATGTATCATAAAGTAAGTTATATTAAAGAGGAAGTATGAGACCACAAAAAATATGTATTGAATTTCTAGCTCAATAGTTCGATACAATAATAGGTGCATGTTTTCTTTAAACCACAAAATATAATCAGATATGGAATTCATCTTTCCTTGACACAAGGAAGGTAAATGTTTATATGTAACCTTAGGGCTTCTATGATATTTGAAGTGGACAAGAAATTATTCTTCAAGTTCAAGGAAGGTACTCAAAGATCCACTAGGAAGATGGATCACCCAAAGTGATGCATCACCCATGAGGCTCTTACGATTTTTTTTTAAAAGCAACCTATCATTTTTATGTGAAGCCAAATGTGTTTGATAATGTTTAAGATGAAGGTAAGGATCTGAAGTGCCATCAAATTATATTAATGAAGGCATAACAAAGTTCCTGGGGAAAGGATATTGAAATATTTTACATTGAACTAAATCACCATAAATAGTATTATAATCAATGCTAGCATAATAAAATTTACTCTCTAAAGGTAATGCATGCACTTTATGTTGTAAATTACCTACTGTGTGCATAAAAGAGAGAACCTCTTGATGATGTATGATATGAGTATCTAAAGGCTCAATGATTTAACAAAATTAATGTTTTTTTGTTAAAACCATAGATAGGTTATTTTAGAGTCACAACAATAAATAAATCGGTAAAGTTCATGAAGTGACACGAGTAATAAGAAAAGTAAATAAAACCCTAAGTGATGAATAACCATTTTGTTATGTTTAAACCCATGTGAAACCTCGTATTATTTTGATATCATGTTGCAGGATCTGGGTACCTTGCATGCAAAACCTCCTCCTTGGTGATTGTAAGCTTTTGGTGCAATGCCTCTCTTGTGCATGCCACTTCAGCTCGTATAGTAATCTTCATTGTTAATTCCTCAGGTCCTTCTGCTATCTTGGGCATCCACTGATATTCTACCATGCACTAGATTTTAACCATCCCGATGCCTTTGTTTTCTTGCTTATGCTACTTACTCAAATGCTCATATAACTCTGAGCACTCTTCATAGCTATGGTTCTTTCCATAGAAAGAACATGTAATATTTTGAGGACATTCACACCTATAGTGGTCAGGAGATCCACATGTATAACATGTTCCATGAAGGAACTCACCTTTTCCTCCACTACGACCTCGTCCTCCATATCCACCGTGATATCCACAACCTCCTTCAAAACGACCCTCATTCCTCTCATAGTGTGTTTGATTACCTAATCCTGGTGCTCATTCTTGTTCTTAGAGTTATCCTTTGCACTTTTCTATCATACCCAATATCTATATCATCTTGGATCTGACCAATCAACCGACAATCTTCAGTATCATGGGTCATGGACCGAATTTTTTTTATAGTAACAAGATACATTCTTCCTTATCATGCACTGTAACAAAGGAAAATGACTAGCATCATGATTCAAATGATAGATCTCAAAGTCCAATAGTAATGAGTGTACTATTCTACAAGGACAACTATCCTTGGTGTGACCTTCCACTTCACAATCTGTACACAAATCCCTGAGCGTGTTTCATGAGCTGAATTTGCCGATAATTTTTCTAGCTATTTTGCCATAGCTGCAATTTGTGCCTCTAACAATGGACTAACACTAGTGTTAATTCTCCCAACTACCTTAGCACACAAAGTTGCTTCTAGTGCTTTGCATAGATCGATCAGTGTATGTCTTATGTGATAGTGCTCTTTTGAATTGTGTAATCAATCCTCCAAGAAACCATTGTGCATGCTGGCTGGTGTGAATATCATAAGACAACTTAGATAGAACTGTCTTAAAACATGCATCATACTCACATACACTCTCAATAGTTCCTTGCTTAATATCCTTGAGTGCACTTATACTCTTTTTCTCAAATCCAGGGATATGGAACTCTTTATAGAATGCATCCTTCAGCGCTATATAATCCATGCAAGTTTGATTAGGGTCAAAATTCCTATACCAACTATGTACACATCCTTGTAATGTAGTAGAAAATTGACTTGCCTTACGCTCAGAAGATGTGATACCTTTCACGTGCCATAAGATTTCACACATATGCACATGTTTGACAAAATATTCTATACCTCTTTATTCTAGGAGATGAAGAGACATCTCCATATAGATATTCTATGGTTGCTGCAGGCCTTGACCACCTGATCTAGAACCTCTTATGTTTCCTCTGCCTTTAGAACCACCTATACCTTCTGATCATCCACTTGTAGGTAGAATAGGACATGTAGATGTACTCCCCTATGCTCTGATAGTAGTACTATACTAAACCCCTATAGTCTGTGAGGTAGTTCCATTTCCAGAGGTGAATCAAACATTCTACTTGCTCACATTCTAAGTGGATGATACGCCTAAATTTTTTCCTCCAAATAACATTAAAGCTGTCTATCCTGCCATTGATGTACTTGCTCCCTGACTTACTCCTGCTCTCCTACTTCTCAAGTTAGCTTGCTAGTTACTTGTCATACTAGATACAGGAAAACCAAGCGCAAGGGCTAGGTCACTAGGTGGATTAAGATGTGCACCTATGGCCCAGGTAGTCTTTACTGGTGCACTTTTGTGTGAGGCAAAGGGGGGATCTCTGTCATGTTTTCCAAGATAGGGGAGTTCCTGATGCTTAGGCTCCAAGTCTTCTATGTGAGCTTCAAATCTTTCACGAGCCATCTCTCTTCTCAATGCCATACTTTCTACAATATTATTCCACATCTCTATCTCCCTCTCGCATAACTCATTATACTTAAGCCGCCTTTCCTCTCTCTTCCTTTCTGCAGCTAGGTCTGCCATATTTCACCAAACCTGTTCCTACCCTCATGCGAGGTGAGGTTTAGTTAGCCATCTGTTTACTCTCCAGGTTCAAAGTTACCATCAAGATCTTGATCGCCAGTGGAATGCATTACAAATATGCTCCTCTAGGATACTGCAAAAAATTGAATTCAACTACCTCCGGTAAAGAATACGTTAAAATTGAATATTCCAGAATATAACTATTTAGAACACCATGAAACCATGCATCCAAAGTGCAAGTCCAGATCAGATTAGCATCAGAAAGGGCCTAAAATTCTTCCTGTATCCAGACAAGTGCATGATATCTCAAATTCTACTTAGATGCATATGCAATCAGCCACTCGTATGATTCTACTAAAAAAATGGCGAAAAATCTCTCATATAAGCTGTCATACAGATTATTTTCTACCCAACTGCGTGTGTTAAACTCAAATCCAATGCGGAACTGTCATGCATATTCTTCCTCCAGATCATGTATCCAATCTTAATAATTGCTAGAGTTAATTGGTATGTCTTTATCGTGAACTATCCTGAAAAAAACTGAAAAGAGGTCCCGAAAATGGAACTAATGATGCAGGCTAGAATTTACCAGATAACACCCTAGACGCACTGGCACATCACTTAGCCTAGATTGAGCACTCACCCAAAGTGCTCAAAGGTACTAGGTCCATCTTTAGGGTTGCTGTAGCAAGATGTTAGCATGATGAAGGAAGAAACATATAGATCCACAACTAATCCCTCATTCTACAAGGCATGCCATATTTAGATATAAGAAAGAAAAAGCTTAAATGATAATCATGATTGGATCAAGAACATGCACTACTCAATTACACACAGGAATGACACTTAGATTCAGCCAATAACTTCTATATATTAATAACCATATAAGCTCCTTACAATAATGGCATTCTATACTGATACACACATGGATCTGATACAATAATCAATTCATATGCACATATCTCTCTATGCTTACCTCTTACACTTTGTAAATACCTATATATCTCTCTTCTCTATCTCAGTATCTCTATATATCTTACTATGTGCTTCACATCACTTATATAGGGTGGGGACTTTCCCTTCACCACTTATCTATTCCAAAAATAGGCCATACGCTATTAATAGCCACGTGCCATTTACAGGCATAGCCACACATGTAAGTGTCATATCCATAGACCTCTTATAGTTAACTGAAGTGAAAATCCTATTCTTAGCTCTTCTCCATGCAAAAAACTTTGATCTGATCCTCTAAAGATAGAAAATGTGTGGCACACATGTCTCTTTGTCATTGGTGTGTTTCAGATGCCATCTTCTAAAATAGGTCTTTATGCTCAAAATTGGCTAAGTCCTAAATGCTGAACTTGTACTCCATGCATGGGTTCTTCCTATCCATTCACACCCTTAAATCTGGCCTATTTTCCCACACGGACTTCTTGTGTGAGTTCTGTCAATTTTTCTCTGATCAACACTGAACTGGGATTCTCCACTCAACCCTGAATGCGTCACACATTCTCTTATACCACTTCTCTAGGTGAGCCTTATGAGTGGTCCTCATGGTTTCACAATTGTATTTTGTAAACCTCTTTGTGGGTGAGGGATCCTGTTTTGGATCTTCCCAAACAATTCTAGGCCGTCGGGCACTCTAATCTCCAAGAAAACAATAGTGAGGAGTACATTACCAAAGAATATATTCTCTCCCTCCTGCGTGTTACTTATAATTTCATCCACGATGAAAGTAGACAAGTTGTAGATGGTCCCTTTTGATATCTTTTGGCATACATTCAACCATGCCTTTTTTACTTGTGTCCATCTTTCTTGATCATTGAGCTTGATTACCAAACGCACAACCATCCTCATCACTAGATCTAGTATTTATGAGATGTCAAATTATCTTGAACTCTTTTTGTAGTCATATATATATGGCTACAGTCTCCTTGATAACCTCTTTGTCACATAGATCATCATCAATGCTATTTCCTTCACAATTGAGGCTTGTGAATTTTGATATTAGTTGTGGGGTGATGCACATCTTGCACCCTGTGAAATAAAAATGATCTTCATGTATGTGCAACATTAACCACTGGTAAAGGTGCTCAGGTTTTCCAAAGTAGGGCAACTTGTACAATTGTAATAGTCTAGCCTTCTCTAATTTTACCTTCACCTCATCATTGTAAATGGGAATTCTATATGGCATCCTACTGTTAGTTGGTCAGAACAACTCCAATGCCATTTCCTTCTCAGTTGTGCTCGTGCAATGATTATAATCTCTTATGATCATCTTCCGTAGGTGTGACTCCCATCATTTTCATATCAATACCCCATCTAGGTACTGCATTTCCATGTACCATTCTTAGTTGGTGCTTACAAGAACAACGATCTATTTTCCCTCGCCCTTGCCCTTTGTTTTCTTTGGTGAGATGGTTGGTTTCCTTGGTGTCATTTTTCTGGTCAGTGCTAACACTTAAATCCTCTTCCCCTTGCTCTGTTCTACCACTCTATCCAATCTGAAAGCTCAAACTTGCGAAGAAACCCTCCTAACTCCGGGCCCTAGCCGCCAAACCCTAACTGGAAAAATCCTTCCCTAAGACGATGCTTCTTTAAAAACTTCCCCATGCTTGTGTACTCCTTCCACACTGGTTTGCGGATCTATCCTATTCACACACTCTTAGATCTCTCTAGTTATTCTTCACACAAATAAATTTTGGATGCCTTAGTTTGCAAGAGCTCTTTCTTATTTGTAAACGCAAGGTAACAAATGATTTACCCGACCTTGTATTTATAGTTTTTTCTTCTTTCCAACATTAAATGCTATACCACCTACCAATGTACTTTGACATTAAATGTGGATTTTTCCACCAAGCCATCTTAAGAAATTTTATCCATGTGCCACATCCTACGTGAAAAACCTTTTTCAACCTTCTGGCGCGTAAAAATCCAATCTGACCGAAGACTCTTACATGCGTGTCCCCAGTGCTGAAAGTACTTCTTCTATCCTTTACCTATTTTTTTCCTATGTCTACCTCATGTTGTTTCTACGCTCTTTATCCTTTTTGTACGTGGTTTCTACAAAGGCTTTTTGACACCAACCATTCTCATGCACCTTCTCTTCTATGTGCTTCTTACCCTTATGCACTTTTTATCCTCCAACCGGGCCATTCACTGCAACTTCTAATTCTAGTTAAAATTTATATTATAGGCCTATACTTTGCATCACTCCACCCCACACTAAAACAAATGTGCAGTTCT